>CM060966.1:183026681-183651681 GCA_030765045.1 Tenodera sinensis | reverse complement strand
AGAGAGTGTGAGAGAGAGTGTGTGTGAGAGAGCGTGTGTGAGGGAGAATGTGTTAGAGAGAGTGTGTGAGAGAGAGAGAGTGTGAGAGAGAGTGTGAGATAGAGTGTGTGAGAGAGTGTGCGAGAGAGCGATTGTGTGAGAGAGTGCGAGAGAGTGTAAGTGAGAGAGTGTGTGTGTGAGAGAGAGTGTGTGTGAGAGAGAGATTGTGAGAGAGTGTGTGTGAGAGAGACAGTGAGAGAGTGTGAGAGAGAGTGTGTGAGAGTGTGCGAGAGAGTGTGTGTGAGAGAGTATGCGAGAAAGTGTGTGTGAGAGAGAGTGTGTGTGTGAGAGAGAGAGAGTGTGAGAGAGTGTGTGAGGGAGAGTGAGAGAGAGTGAGAGTGTGTGTGAGGGAGAGTGTGTGTGAGAGAGGGTGTGAGAGAGAGTGTGTGAGAAAGAGAGTGTGTCTGAGAGAGAATGTGTGTGAGAGAGAGTGCGTGAGAGAGTGTGTGTGAGAGAGAGTGTGTGTGAATGAGAGTGCGTGTGAGAGAATGAGTGTTGTGAGAGAGAGTGTGTGTGAGAGAGAGTGTGTGTATGAGAGAGAATGTGTGTGTGAGAGAGAGTGTTTGTATGAGAGAGTGTGTGAGAGAGAGTGTGTGAGAGAGACAGTGCGAGAGTGTGAGAGAGAGTGAGAGCGAGTGTGTGTGTGAGAGAGAGTGTGTGAAAGAGAGTGTTTGTGAGAGAGAGTGTGTGTGAGAGAGAGTGAGAGAGAGTGTGTGTGTGTGTGAGAGAATGTGTAAGTGAGAGTGTGTGAGAGAGAGTGTGTGAGAGAGTGTGTGAGAAAGAGAGTGTGTGTGAGAAGAGAGTGTATGTGTGAGAGAGAGTGTGCGTGAGAGAGAGAGTGCGTGAGAGAGAGTTGAGAGAGAGAGTGCGTGTGAATAAGAGTGCGTGTGAGAGAATGAGTGTTGTGAGAGAGGGTGTGAGAGAGAGTGAGAGAAGAGTGTGTGAGGGAGAGTGTTTGAGAGAGTGTGTGAGAGAGAGAGAGTTAGTGTGTGAGAAAGAGAGTGTGTGTGAGAGAGAGTGTGTGTGTGGGAGAGAGAGTGAGAGCGTGACAGAGAGTGTGAGAGAGGGTGTGTTGGAGAGAGAGAGAGTGTGTGTGAGAGAGAGTGTGTGTGAGAGAGAGTGTGTGTGAGAGAGTGAGTGTGTGTGAGAGAGTGAGTGTGTGAGAGTGAATGTGTGTGAGAGAGAGTGTGTTTGTGAGAGAGGGTGTGAGAGATAATGTGAGAGAGAGAGTGTGAGAGAAGAGTGTGTGAGGGAGAGTGTTTGAGAGAATTGTGAGAGAGAGTGAGAGAGTTAGTGGGTGAGAGAGAGTGTGTGTGAGAGAGTGCGTGTGAGAGAGAGTGTGTGAGAGAGAGTGTGTGAGAGAGTGTGTGTGAGAGAGAGTGTGTGAGAGAGAGTGTGTGTGAGAGAGAGTGTGTGTGAGGGAGAGTGTGTGAGAGAGAGTGTGAGAGAGTGTGTGAGAGAGAGATTGTGTGTGAGAGAGAGTGTGAGAGAGAGTGTGAGATAGAGTGTGTGAGAGAGAGTGCGAGAGAGTGTAAGTGAGAGAGTGTGTGTGTGAGAGAGAGTGTGTGTGTGAGAGAGAGTGTGCGTGAGAGAGAGTGTTGTGAGAGAGTGTGTGAGAGAGAGTGTGTGTGTGGGAGAGAGAGTGAGAGCGTGACAGAGAGTGTGAGAGAGGGTGTGTGTGAGAGAGAGAGTGTGTGTGAGAGGGTGAGTGTGTGTGAGAGAGTGAGTGTGTGAGAGTGAATGTGTGTGAGAGAGAGTGTGTTTGTGAGAGAGGGTGTGAGAGATAATGTGAGAGAGAGAGTGTGAGAGAAGAGTGTGTGAGGGAGAGTGTTTGAGAGAATTGTGAGAGAGTTAGTGGGTGAGAGAGAGTGTGTGTGAGAGAGTGCGTGTGAGAGAGAGTGTGTGAGAGAGAGTGTGTGAGAGAGTGAGTCTGTGAGAGAGAATGTGTGTGAGAGAGAGTGTGTGTGAGAGAGAGTGTGTGTGAGATAATGAGATAGTGTGTGTGAGAGAATGAGAGAGAGTGTGAGAGAGAGAGAGTGAGACAGAGTGTTAGAGAGAGTGTGTGTGAGAGAGAGTGTGTGTGTGAGAGAGAGAGTGTGTGTGAGATAATGAGAGAGAGTGTGAGAGAGAGAATGTGTTTGAGAGAGTGAGTGTGTGAGAGAGTGTGTGTGAGTGAGTGTGTCAGTGGGAGTGTGTGAGAGAGAGTGTGTGTGAGAGAGAGTGTGTGTGAGAGAGAGTGTGTGTGAGAGAGAGAGTGTGTGAGGGAGAATGTGTGAGAGAGAGTGTGTGAGAGAGATTGTGTGTGAGAGAGAGTGTGTGTGAGAGAGATTGTGAGAGAGACAGTGAGAGAGTGTGAGAGAGAGAGTGTGTGTGAGTGAGAGAGTGTGTGAGAGAGAGTGTGAGTGCGAGTGTGAGAGAGAGAGTGTGTGTGTGTGAGAGAGAGAGTGTGTGTGAGAGAGTGTGTGTGAGGGATAATGTGTGTGAGAGAGAGTGTGAGAGAGTGTGAGACAGTGTGTGAAAGAGTGTGAGAGAGAGTGTTTGAGAGAGTGTGTGAGAGAGAGTGTGTGTGAGAGACTGTGTGTGAGAGAGTGTGTGAGAGAGGGTGTGGTTAAGAGAGGGTGTGGTTGAGAGAGTGTGAGAGAGAGAGTGTGTGCGAGAGAGTGTGTGTGAGAGAGAGTGTGTGAGAGGGAGAGTGAGAATGAGAGAGAGTGTGTGTGTGAGAGAGAGTGTGTGAGAAAGTGTGTCAGAAAGAGTGTGTCTGAGAGAGAATGTGTGTGAGAGAGTGCGTGAGAGAGTGTGAGAGAGAGAGTGTGTGAGCGAGTGTGTGTGAATGAGAGTGCGTGTGAGAGAATGAGTGTTGTGAGAGAGTGTGTGTGAGAGAGAGTGTGTGTATGAGAGAGAATGTGTGTGAGAGAGTGAGAGTGTGACAGAGAGAGTGTGAGAGAGAGTGTGACAGAGAGAGTGTGAGAGAGAGTGTGTGTGAGAGAGTGTGTGTGTGAGAGAGAATGTGTGTGAGAGAGTGAGTCTGTGAGAGGGAGTGTGTGAGAGTGTGTGTGAGAGAAAGTGTGTGTGTGAGAGAGTGTGTCAGAGAGAGTGTGTGTGAGAGAGAGTGTGAGAGAGAGTGTGTGAGAGAGTGTGTGTGAGAGAGAGTGTGAGAGAGACAGTGTGTGTGCTAGAGAGAGTGTGAGAGAGAGTGTGTGAGAGAGAGTGTGTGTGAGAGAATGTGTTTGAGAGAGTGAGTGTGTGAGAGAGAGTGCGTGTGAGAGAGTGCGTGTGAGAGAGTGTGTCAGTGGGAGTGTGTGTGAGAGAGAGATTGTGTGTGAGAGAGAGTGTGAGATAGAGTGTGTGAGAGAGTGTGCGAGAGAGCGAGTGTGTGAGTGTGTGTCAGAGAGAGTGTGTGAGAGGGAGTGTGTGTGAGAGAGAGTGTGAGAGAGTGTTTGTGAGAGAGTGTGTGTGAGAGAGAGTGTGTGAGAGAGACTTTGTGTGAGACAGAGAGTGTGTGTGAGAGAGAGTGAGTGTTGTGAGAGAGTGTGTGTGTGAGAGAGAGTGTGAGAGAGTGTGTGTAAGAGAGAGTGTGAGTGTGTGTGTGAGAGAGAGTGTGTGAGAGAGAGTGTGCGAAAGAGTGTGCGAGAGAGTGTGTGTGAGAGTGAGAGGTAGTGTGTGTGAGAGACAGTGTGTGTGAGAGAGAGTGAGAGTGTGACAGAGTGTGTGTGAGAGAGAGTGCGTGTGAGAGAGATTGTGTGTGAGAGAGAGTGTGAGAGAGTGTGTGAGAGTGTGTGTGTGATAGAGTGTGTGTGAGAGAGAGTGTGTGTGAGAGAGAGTGTGTGAGAGAGAGTGTGTGTGAGAGAGTGAGAGAGAGAGTGTGAGAGAGAGTGTGTGAGAGAGAGTGTGTGTGAGAGAGTGTGTGTGAGAAAGTGTGTGAGAGAGAGTGTGTGTGAGAGAGAGCGTGTGTGAGGGAGATTGTGTGAGAGAGAGTGTGTGTGAGAGAGTGTGTGTGAGAGAGAGTGTGTGTGAGAGAGAGAATGTGTTTGAGAGAGTGTGAGAGAGTGCGTGTGAGAGAGTGTGTCAGTGGGAGTGTGTGTGAGAGAGAGTGTGTGAGAGAGAGTGTGTGAGAGAGAGTGTGTGAGAAAGTGTGTGAGAGAGAGTGTGTGTGAGAGAGAGCGTGTGTGAGGGAGATTGTGTGAGAGAGAGTGTGTGTGAGAGAGTGTGTGAGAGAGAGATTGTGTGTGAGATAGAGTGTGTGAGAGAGTGTGCGAGAGAGCGAGTGTGTGAGAGAGTGTGAGAGAGAGTGCGAGAGAGTGTAAGTGAGAGAGAGTGTGTGAGAGAGTGTGAGAGAGAGTGTGTGAGAGTGTGTGTGAAAGAGTGTGTGAGAGCGAGTGTGAGAGAGATAGTGTGTGTGTGAGAGAGTGTGTGTGAGGGATAATGTGTGTGAGAGAGAGTGTAAGAGAGAGAGTGTGAGAGAGTGTGTGAGAGAGAGTGTTTGAGAGAGTGTGTGAGAGAGGGTGTCAGGGAGTGTGTGAGAGAGAGAGTGTGAGTGAGAGAGACTGTGTGTGAGAGAGAGAGTGTGTGAGAGAGTGTGTGTGAGAGAGAGTGTGGTTGAGAGAGGGTGTGAGAGAGAGTGTGAAAGTGAGAATGAGAGAGTGTGTGTGAGAGAGAGTGTGTGTGAGAGAGAGTGTGTGAGAAACAGAATGTGTGAGAGAGAGTGTGTCTGAGAGAGAATGTGTGTGAGAGAGAGTGCGTGAGAGAGTGTGTGTGAGAGAGAGTGTGTGTGAATGAGAGTGCGTGTGAGAGAATGAGTGTTGTGAGAGAGGGTGTATGTGAGAGAGTGTGTGAGATAGAGTGTGTGTATGAGAGAGAATGTGTGTGTGAGAGAGTGTGTGTATGAGAGAGTCTGTGAGAGAGTGTGTGTGAGGGAGAGTGTGGGTGTGAGAGAGTGAGAGAGTGTGTGAGAGAGACAGTCCGAGAGTGTGAGCGAGAGAGTGAGAGCGAGTGTGTGAGAGAGTGTGTGTGTGAGAGAGAGTGTGAGTGTGTGTGTGAGAGAGAGTGTGTGAGAGAGAGTGTGCGAGAGAGTGTGTGTGAGAGAGAGTGAGAGTGAGAGAGGTAGTGTGTGTGAGAGACAGTGTGTGTGAGAGAGAGTGTGTGTGAGACTGAGTGAGAGTGTGTGTGAGAGAGAGTGTGTGAGAGAGTGAGTCTGTGAGAGGGAGTGTGTGAGAGAGAGTGTGTGAGAGAGAGTGTGTGAGAGAGTGTGTGTGAGAGAGTGTGTGTGAGAGAGAGTGTGTGAGAGAGAGTGTGTGTGAGAGAGAGTGTGTGTGAGAGAATGAGAGAGAGTGTGAGAGAGTGTGTGAGAGTGTGAGACAGAGTGTGAGAGAGAGAGTGTGTGTGAGATAATGAGAGAGAGTGTGACAGAGAGAGTGTGTGAGAGAGAGTGTGTGTGAGAGAGTGCGTGTGAGAGAGTGTGTCAGTGGGAGTGTGTGTGAGAGAGAGTGTGTGACAGAGAGTGTGAGAGAGAGTGTGTCTGAGAGAGAATGTGTGTGAGAGAGAGTGTGTGTGAGAGGGAGAGTGAGAGAGAGTGTGTGTGAGAGAGAGTGTGTGTGAATGAGAGTGCGTGTGAGAGAATGAGTGTTGTGAGAGAGAGTGTGTGTGAGAGTGTGTGAGAGAGATTGTGTGTATGAGAGAGACTGTGAGATAGTGTGTGAGAGAGAGTGTGTGTGAGGGAGAGTGTGGGTGTGAGAGAGTGAGAGAGTGTGTGAGAGAGACAGTGCGAGAGTGTGAGCGAGAGAGTGAGAGCGAGTGTGTGAGAGAGTGTGTGTGAGAGAGTGTGCGAGAGAGTGTGAGTGTGTGTGTGAGAGAGTGTGAGTGTGTGAGAGAGAGAGTGTGCGAGAGAGTGTGTGAGAGAGAGAGAGTGAGAGAGAATGTGTGTGAGAGAGTGAGTCTGTGAGAGGGAGTGTGTGAGAGAGTGTGTGTGAGAGAGAGTGTGTGTGTGTGAGAGAGTGTGTGAGAGAGTGTGAGAGAGAGTGTGTGTGAGAGTGTGTGTGAGAGAATGAGAGAGAGTGTGAGAGAGTGTGTGTGTGTGAGATAATGAGAGAGAGTGTGAGAGAGAGAGAGTGTGTGTGAGAGAGTGAGTGTGTGAGAGAGAGTGTGTGTGAGAGAGTGTGTCAGTGGGAGTGTGTGTGAGAGAGAGTGTGTGACAGAGAGTGTGAGAGAGAGTGTGTGAGAGAGAGTGTGTGTGAGAGAGTGTGTGTGAGAGAGAGTGTGTGAGAGAGAGCGTGTGTGAGGGAGAATGTGTTAGAGAGAGTGTGAGAGAGTGTGTGAGAGAGTGTGAGATAGAGTGTGTGAGAGAGTGTGCGAGAGAGCAAGTGTGTGAGAGAGAGTGCGAGAGAGTGTAAGTGAGAGAGTGTGTGTGTGTGTGAGAGAGAGATTGTGAGAGAGTGTGTGTGAGAGAGACAGTGAGAGAGTGTGAGAGAGAGTGTGTGAGAGAGAGTGTGCGAGAGAGTGTGTGAGAGAGAGTATGCGAGAAAGTGTGTGTGAGAGAGAGTGTGTGTGTGAGAGAGAGTGTGAGAGTGTGAGAGAGTGTGTGAGGGAGAGTGTGAGAGAGAGTGAGAGTGTGTGTGAGAGGGTGTGTGAGGGAGAGTGTGTGTGTGAGAGAGAGTGTGTGCGAGAGAGAGTGTGTGAGAAAGAGAGTGTGTCTGAGACAGAATGTGTGTGAGAGAGAGAGTGCGTGAGAGAGTGTGTGTGTGAATGAGAGTGCGTGTGAGAGAATGACTGTTGTGAGAGAGAGTGTGTGTGAGAGAGAGTGTGTTTATGAGAGAGAATGTGTGTGTGAGAGAGAGTGTTTGTATGAGAGAGTGTGTGAGAGAGAGACTGAGAGAGTGTGTGAGAGAGAGACTGAGAGAGTGTGTGAGAGAGAGTGTGTGTGAGGGAGAGTGTGTGTGTGAGAGAGAGTGTGAGAGAGTGTGTGAGAGAGACAGTGCGAGAGTGTGAGAGAGAGTGAGAGCGAGTGTGTGTGAGAGAGAGTGTGTGTGTGAGAGAGAGTGTGTGAAAGAGAGTGTTTGTGAGAGAGAGTATGAGAGAGAGTGAGAGAGTGTGTGAGAGAGCGAGTGTGTGAGAGAGAGTGAGAGAGAGTGTGTGTGAGAGAGAATGTGTAAGAGAGTGTGTGTGAGAGAGAGTGTGTGAGAGAGTGTGTGAGAAAGAGAGTGTGTGTGAGAAGAGAGTGTGTGTGAGAGAGAGTGTGTGTGAGAGAGAGTGTGTGTGAGAGAGAGTGTGCGTGAGAGAGAGAGTGTGAGAGAGAGAGTGCGTGTGAATGAGAGTGCGTGTGAGAGAATGAGTGTTGTCAGAGAGTGTGGTTGTTTGCGAGTGTGTGTGAGAGAGAGTGTGAGAGAAAAGTGTGTGAGGGAGAGTGTTTGAGAGAGTGTGTGAGAGAGAGAGAGAGTTAGTGTGTGTGAGAAAGAGAGTGTGTGTGAGAGAGAGTGTGTGTGGGAGAGAGAGTGAGAGCGTGACAGAGAGAGTGTGAGAGAGGGTGTGTGTGAGAGAGAGTGTGTGTGAGAGAGAGAGTGTGTGTGAGAGAGTGAGTGTGTGAGAGAGAGTGTGTGAGAGTGAATGTGTGAGGGATGTGTGTGAAAGAGATGTGAGAGAGAGTGTGAGAGAGTGTGTGAGAGATTGTGTGTGTGAGAGAGAGAGTGTGTGAGAGAGCGAGTGTGTGAGAGAGAGTGTGTGAGAGAGAGTATGCGAGAAAGTGTGTGTGAGAGAGAGTGTGAGAGTGTGAAAGAGAGAGTGCGAAAGAGAGTGTGAAAGAGAGTGTGTGAGGGAGAGTGTGAGAGAGAGTGAGAGTGTGTGTGAGAGGGTGTGTGAGGGATAACGTGTGAGAGAGAGTGTGAGAGACAGTGAGAGAGTGTGAGAGATTGTGTTTGAGAGAGTGTGAGAGAGAGAGTGTTTGAGAGAGTGAGAATGAGAGAGAGAGTGTGTGTGAGAAAGAGAGTGTGTCTGAGAGAGAATGTGTGAGAGAGAGTTCGTGTGAGAGAGAGAGTGCGTGAGAGAGTGTGAGAGAGAGTGTGTGTGAATGAGAGTGCGTGTGAGAGAATGAGTGTTGTGAGAGAGAGTGTGTATGAGAGAGAATGTGTGTGTGAGAGAGAGTGTTTGTATGAGAGAGTGTGTGAGAGTTAGTGTGAGAGAGAGTGTGTGTGAGAGAGTGTGTGAGAGAGACAGTGCGAGAGTGTGAGAGAGTGAGAGCGAGTGTGTGTGAGAGAGAATGTGTGTGTGAGAGAGAGTGTGTGAAGGAGAGTATGAGAGAGAGTGAGAGAGTCTGTGCGAGAGAGTGTGAGAGAGAGAGTGAGAGAGAGAGAATGTGTAAGAGAGAGTGTGTGAGAGAGTGTGTGAGAAAGAGAGTGTGTGAGAAGAGAGTGTGTGTGAGAGAGAGGTTGCGTGAGAGAGAGAGTGCTTGAGAGAGAGTGTGAGAGAGAGTGTGCGTGTGAATGAGAGTGCGTGTGAGAGAATGAGTGTTGTGAGAGAGTGTGGTTGTTTGCGAGTGTGTGAGGGTGTGTGAGAGAGTGTGTGTGAGAGAGAGTGTTTGTGAGAGAGAGTGTGAGAGAAGAGTGTGTGAGGGAGAGTGTTTGAGAGAATGTGTGAGAGAGAGTGAGAGAGTTAGTGTGTGTGAGAGAGAGTGTGTGTGAGAGAGTGTGTCAGTGGGAGTGTGTGTGAGAGAGAGTGTGTGAGAGAGAGTGTGTGAGAGAGAGTGTGTGTGAGAGAGAGTGTGTGTGAAAGAGAGCGTGTCTGAGGGAGAGTGTGTGTGAGGGAGGGTGTGTGAGAGAGTGTGTGAGAGAGAGATTGTGTGTGAGAGAGAGTGTGAGATAGAGTGTGAGAGAGTGTGCGAGTGTGTGAGAGAGTGCGAGAGAGTGTAAGTGAGAGAGTGTGTGTGTGTGAGAGAGAGATTGTGAGAGAGTGTGTGAGAGAGACAGTGAGAGAGTGTGTGAGAGAGAGTGTGAGAGAGTGTGTGAGAGAGCGAGTATGTGAGAGAGTGTGAGAGAGAGTGTGCGAGAGAGTGTGTGTGAGAGAGAGTATGCGAGAAAGTGTGTGTGAGAGAGAGAGTGTGAGAGTGTGAAAGAGAGAGTGTGAGAGAGTGTGTGAGGGAGAGTGAGAGTGTGTGAGAGAGAGTGTGAGGGAGAGTGTGTGTGAGAGAGGGTGTGAGAGAGAGTGTGTGAGAAAGAGAGTGTGTGTGAGAGAGAGTGTGTGAGAAAGAGTGTGTGAGAGAGAGTGTGTGTGAGAGAGAGAGTGCGTGAGAGAGTGTGTGTGAGATAGTGTGTTTGAATGAGAGTGCGTGTGAGAGAATGAGTGTTGTGAGAGAGAGTGTGTGTGAGAGAGTGTGTGTGAGAGAGAGTGTGTGTATGAGAGAGAATGTGTGTGTGAGAGAGAGTGTTTGTGTGAGAGAGAGTGTTTGTATGAGAGAGAGTGTGAGAGAGAGACTGAGAGAGTGTGTGTGAGAGTTAGTGTGAGAGAGTGTGTGTGAGGGAGAGTGTGTTTGAGAGAGAGAGTGTGTGAGAGAGACAGTGCGAGAGTGTGAGAGAGAGAGAGTGAGAGCGAGTGTGTGTGAGAGAGAGTGTGTGTGTGAGAGAGAGTGTGTGAAAGAGAGTGTCTGTGACAGAGAGTGAGAGAGTGTGTGAGAGAGCGAGTGTGTGAGAGAGCGAGTGTGGGAGAGAGTGTGAGAGAAAGAGTGTGTGTGTGTGAGAGAGAATGTGTAAGAGACTGTGTGAGAGAGAGTGTGTGTGAGAGAGAGTGTGAGAGAGAGTGTGTGAGAGAGTGTGTGTGAGAGAGAGTGTGTGTGTGAGAGAGAGTGTGTGTGAGAGAGAGTGTGACAGAGAGAGTGTGTGAGAAAGAGTGTTTGAGAGAGTGTGTGAGAGAGAGTGAGAGATTGTGTGAGAGAGTGTGTGTGTCAGAGAAAGTGTGTGAGAGGGTGTGAGAGAGAGTGTGTGAGAGAGAGTGTGCAAAAGAGTGTGTGAGAGAGAGTGTTTGTGAGAGAGTGTGTGTGAGAGAGAGTGTGTGTGAGACAGAGTGTGTGTGAGAGAGTGCGTGTGAGAGAATGAGTGTTGTGAGAGAGAGTGTGTGTGAGAGAGAGTGTGTTTGTGAGAGAGGGTGTGAGAGAGAGTGTGAGTGTGTGTGTGAGAGAGAGTGTGTGAGAGAGAGAGTGTGCGAGAGAGTGTGTGTGAGAGAGTGAGAGAGGTAGTGTGTGTGAGAGACAGTGTGTGTGAGAGAGAGAGTGAGAGTGTGAGAGAGAGTTTGTGTGTGAGAGAGTGTGTGTGAGAGAGAGTGAGAGAGAGAGTGTGTGAGAGAGAATGTGTGTGAGAGAGTGAGCCTGTGAGAGAGAGTGTGTGAGAGAGTGTGTGTGAGAGAGTGTGTGTGAGAGAGAGTGTGTGAGAGAGAGTGTGTGTGAGAGAATGAGAGAGAGTGTGTGAGAGAGAGTGTGAGAGAGAGAGTGTGTGTTAGAGAGAGTGTGTGTGAGAGAGAGTGTGTGTGAGATAATGAGAGAGAGTGTGTGTGAGAGAGAGTGTGAGAGAGAATGTGTTTGAGAGAGTGAGTGTGTGAGAGAGAGTGTGTGTGAGAGAGTGCGTGTGAGAGAGTGTGTCAGTGGGAGTGTGTGTGACAGAGAGTGTGTGAGAGAGAGTGTGAGAGAGAGTGTGTGAGAGAGAGTGTGTGAGAAAGTGTGTGAGAGAGATTGTGTGTGAGAGAGAGTGTGAGATAGAGTGTGTGAGAGAGTGTGCGAGAGAGCGAGTGTGTGAGAGAGTGTGAGAGAGAGTGCGAGAGAGTGTAAGTGAGAGAGAGAGTGTGTGTGTGAGAGAGAGATTGTGAGAGAGTGTGTGTGAGAGAGACAGTGAGAGTGTGTGAGAGAGAGAGTGTGTGTGAAAGAGAGTGTGTGAGTGAGAGAGTGTGAGAGAGAGTGTATGAGAGCGACTGTGAGAGAGATAGAGTGTGTGTGTGAGAGAGTTTGTGTACGAGACTGTGTGAGAGAGTGTGTGTGAGGGATAATGTGTGTGAGAGAGAGTGTAAGAGAGTGTGAGAGAGATGTGAGAGAGTGTGTGAGAGAGAGTGTGTGTGAGAGAGAGTGTCTGTGAATGAGAGTGCGTGTGAGAGAATGAGTTGTGAGAGTGTGTGTATGAGAGAGAATGTGTGTGTGAGAGAGAGTGTGTGTATGAGAGAGTGTGTGAGAGAGAGACTGTGAGAGTGTGTGTGAGGGAGAGTGTGGGTGTGAGAGAGAGTGTGTGAGAGAGACAGTGCGAGAGTGTGAGAGAGAGAGAGTGAGCGAGTGTGTGAGAGAGTGTGTGTGTGAGAGAGAGAGTGTGCGAGAGAGAGTGAGTGTGTGTGTGAGAGAGAGAGTGTGTGAGAGAGAGAGTGTGCGAAAGAGTGTGTGTGAGAGAGAGAGTGTGAGAGTGAGAGAGGTAGTGTGTGAGAGACTGTGTGTGAGAGAGTGTGTGTGAGAGAGAGAGTGAGAGTGTGACAGAGAGAGTGTGAGAGAGAGTGTGTGTGAGAGAGAGTGTGTGTGAGAGAAAGAGTGTGTGAGAGAGAATGTGTGTGAGAGAGGGAGTGTGTGAGAGAGTGTGTGTGAGAGAGTGTGTCAGAGAGAGTGTGTGTGAGTGAGAGTGTGTGAGAGAGAGTGTGTGTGAGATAGTGTGTGAGAGAATGAGAGAGAGTGTGAGAGAGAGAGTGTGTGTGAGATAATGAGAGAGAGAGTGAGAGAGAGTGTGAGAGAGAGAGTGTTTGTGAGAGAGAATGTGTTTGAGAGAGTGAGTGTGTGAGAGAGAGTGTGTGTGAGAGAGTGTGTCAGTGGGAGTGTGTGTGAGAGAGAGTGTGAGAGAGTGTGTGAGAGAGAGCGTGTGTGAGAGAGAGTGTGTGAGAAAGTGTGTGAGAGAGCGTGTGTGAGGGAGAATGTGTGAGAGAGAGTGTGTGTGAGAGAGAGTGTGTGAGAGAGAGTGTGAGAGAGTGTGCGAGAGAGCGAGTGTGTGAGAGAGCGAGTGTGTGAGAGAGAGTGCGAGAGAGTGTGTGTGTGAGAGAGTGTGTGTGAGAGAGACAGTGAGAGAGTGTGAGAGAGATTGTGTGTGTGAGAGAGATTGTGTGTGTGAGAGAGAGTGTGTGAGAGAGCGAGTGTGTGAGAGAGAGAGTGTGCGAGAGAGTGTGTGTGAGAGAGAGTATGCGAGAAAGTGTGTGTGAGAGAGAGTGTGTGTGTGAGAGAGAGAGTGTGAGTGTGTGAGGGAGAGTGTGTGAGAGTGTGTGTGAGAGAGAGTGTGTGTGAGAGGGTGTGTGAGGGAGAGTGTGTGTGTGTGAGAGAGGGTGTGAGAGAGAGGGTGTGAGAAAGTGTGTGCGAGAGAGAGTGTGTGAGAAAGAGAGTGTGTCTGAGAGAGAATGTGTGTGACAGAGAGTGCGTGAGAGAGTGTGAGAGAGAGTGTGTGTGTGAGAGAGTTTGTGTGTGAATGAGAGTGCGTGTGAGAGAATGAGTGTTGTGAGAGAGAGTGTGTGTGAGAGAGTGTGTGAGAGAGAGTGTGTGTATGAGAGAGAATGTGTGTGTGAGAGAGAGTGTTTGTATGAGAGAGTGTGTGAGAGAGAGAGACTGTGAGAGAGTGTGTGTGAGAGTTAGTGTGAGAGAGAGTGTGTGTGAGGGAGAGTGTGTGTGTGAGAGAGAGAGTGTGAGAGAGACAGTGCGAGAGTGTGAGAGAGAGAGTGAGAGCGAGTGTGTGTGAGAGAGAGAGTGTGTGAGAGAGAGTGTGTGAGAGAGAGAGTGAGAGAGTGTGTGAGAGAGCGAGTGTGTGCGAAAGAGTGTGTGAGAGAGTGTGAGAGAGAGTGTGTGTGTGAGAGAGAATGTGTAAGAGAGAGTGTGTAAGAGAGAGTGTGTGAGAGAGAGTGTGTGTGAGAGAGTGTGTGAGAGTGTGTGAGAAAGAGAGTGTGTGTGAGAAGAGAGTGTGTGTGAGAGAGAGTGTGTGTGAGAGAGAGTGTGTGTGAGAGAGTGTGCGTGAGAGAGAGAGTGCGTGAGAGAGAGTGTGAGAGAGAGAGTGTGTGTGAGAGAGAGTGCGTGTGAATGAGAGTGCGTGTGAGAGAATGAGTGTTGTGAGAGAGTGTGGTTGTTTGCGAGCGTGTGAGAGTGTGTGAGAGAGTGTGTGTGAGAGAGAGTGTTTGTGAGAGAGGGTGTGAGAGATAGTGTGAGAGAGAGTGTGAGAGAAGAGTGTGTGAGGGAGAGTGTTTGAGAGAGTGTGTGAGAGAGAGAGTGAGAGAGTTAGTGTGTGTGAGAGAGAGTGTGTGTGAGAGAGTGTGTGTGAAAGAGTGTGTGAGAGAGAGTGTGTGTGAGAGAGAGTGTGTGTGTGAGAGTGAGAGTGTGACAGAGAGAGTGTGAGAGAGGGTGTGTGTGAGAGAGAGTGTGTGTGAGAGAGAGAGTGTGTGTGAGAGAGTGTGTGAGAGAGAGAATGTGTGTGAGAGAGTGAGTGTGTGAGAGAGAGTGTGAGAGAGAATGTGTGAGGGATAATGTGTGTGAGAGAGAGAGTGTGAGAGAGATGTGAGAGAGATTGTGTGTGTGAGAGAGAGTGTGAGAGAAAGTGTGAGAGAGAGAGTGTGTGATAGAGTGTGTGTGAGAGCGAGTGTGTGAGAGAGTGTGTGAGAGAGAGTGTGCGAGAGAGTGTGTGAGAGAGAGTGTGCGAGAGAGTGTGTGTGAGAGAGTATGCGAGAAAGTGTGTGTGAGAGAGAGTGTGAGAGAGTGTGTGAGGGAGAGTGTGAGGGAGAGTGTGAGAGAGAGTGAGAGTGTGTGAGAGAGAGTGTGTGTGAGAGGGTTTGTGAGGGGGAGTGTGTGTGAGAGAGGGTGTGAGAGAGAGTGTGAGAGAGAGGGTGTGAGAGAGAGTGTGTGCGAGAGAGAGTGTGTGAGAAAGAGAGTGTGTCTGAGAGAGAATGTGTGTGAGAGAGAGTTCGTGTGAGAGAGAGAGTGCGTGAGAGAGTGTGTGTGAGAGAGTGTGTGTGTGAATGAGAGTGCGTGTGAGAGAATGAGTGTTGTGAGAGAGAGTGTGTGTGAGAGAGTGTGTGAGAGAGAGTGTGTGTATGAGAGAGAATGTGTGTGTGAGAGAGAGTGTTTGTATGAGAGAGTGTGTGAGAGAGAGACTGTGAGAGAGTGTGTGTGAGAGTTAGTGTGAGAGAGAGTGTGTGTGAGGGAGAGTGTGTGTGTGAGAGAGAGAGTGTGAGAGAGTGTGTGTGAGAGACAGTGCGAGAGTGTGAGAGAGAGAGTGAGAGCGAGTGTGTGAGAGAGAGTGTATTTGTTATGGATAACTGTATTAATTTGTGCTAAATAAAAATTGTTCTTTCCATAAAAATTAAAATAATAGTCTAATAGTCAGCAATTGATTGTACATTAAGTTCATTTGCTTACAAGTGGGGCCATGGCAGCCCCTTGGTGGTTTTCGCAACGCCCATTAATAATAACAACAATAATAGTAATAATCATCATAATCACCATCATCATAATAATCATAATAACAACAATGATCAGGACGACAAGAAAAAGAAGAATAAGAACAAGAGTGTAGGAGGAGAAAAAGAAGAAGAAGAATGATAATATGTACCACATCTGAAAGATTGGAGCAACGGTATTGTGATTGTGATGATTATTGTCGTTGTGATGATGATGATGATGGTGATGGTGATTGTTATCGTTAGTATTATTATCAGTATTTTTGTTATTATTACTATTACTATTATTATTATTATTATTATTATTATTAGTATTATTATTATTATTATTATTATTATTATTATTATTATTATTATTATTATTATTATTTAGCAAAAGCACTGAGAAAACTGGAGCATTGATCTTGAGAATTCTCAAAACTGGCCCCTCAATTGGCTATAGTGACAGTGGAGTTTTTATAGCATACTAAAACTATATTTACCGTTATCATGAAGAATGTGTCTTAAAATTCCCATTCTTACCGAAAATATCCCAAAATGCCACAGTTTTACATTATCAACCTTAAAAAAATAGAGTACGCCACATTTTTTATTATATCACTGATAAAACAGGCTCATCCATGCTGACGATGCTCAAAATTGCTTTCCGCCGAATATTTCTACCTTGTCATACATTGGGGTTAGGTTTTTATGATACTAAGCATTCACTGTTTGTGTGTGTGTGAAATGGAATCGAAAACTATGTGAGGATGAGGCACATTCACAAGCATTCATTGACTTTATTAAGCACAAGATATACTAGATGCAGAAATGGAGTGGGAAAGGTAAATGCCTTTAATAATATAGGACTAACTTCACAAGTTCCAGGTAAATAAATAGCATTACATTGTGTGAAAATGTGGAGGTTGCAAGAATTGGAATTCGGCGAATTTGGAAGAGATTGTACGATTTATCACTTAGTCACGCCTGGACCCTCCACGCAAGCTGCAAACTACGCAGTTAAATTGCAATAACCAAGCAAAACTGAAAATGGCTCTGTAGAGTAAAATGCATAATGTTCTACTTTACCACCATAAGTAGTCAATGAAAAGGAAGCCTTACCTTAATTATATGCAAAAGAAACTGAGAGTAAACTTTATATAACAGCAAAAGTAAATAATTTGGTACGCTACCTTTGAGTTCAATGACCCGGCACAGAATACGAAGTAACAATTTACGAATAACTATTTAACGATAGGAGCAACTCACTATGTAATACCTAATAATGATAATTAACTTTATAATCAAACACAAAGAATAATAATCCGCGAACCGTAACTTTTGTAACTACTCCAATTATTCGACGCAACAGGTTGTCCATAAGTCCTACGCAGCAGCCAGTTCAAAAATGGCGCCTTGTTTCAACACCTTTCGGGCAGATGTCTCCCTCCGCCAAACACTCGCACCCAAGCTAACGTTCTGGAAGCCTGCTGAGCCACGTTGCGTGTTGATAAAATACGTTTTTCGTCGCAAAATGATCTTCGACAGAGAGGTAATTAAACATTTACATTATTTCTACTTAATATATGTGTGTTTATACGCACACACGCGGACCTTTTTGTAAAAATTCTATTTTTTTATTCAGGGGACCTCAAAACAAGTGTTTCCGGTGAAATCTCTACATGGAATTTTTGGGTGAAATACAACAATTACCCGACTTACTATACGTAATAGAGAAATTAAAATGGAAAGGAATAATTACACACAATATGCTAAATAACTAAATGAATGCATGAATGAATGAATAAATAATTCATAACATTTTGTCGGAAATACATCCGTGCGTGACCGACAACCGCCACTGACACTGACACAGGCACTTCCCCTCCGTTTCCCCTCCGCCGCCGCACAGCCAAAGCGTGCGATACGATACAAGAGCGAAGGGAGCTTGGTAAACATTAATCTGTGGTAAATATATTCCTTGCAGCATTGGGGTGTAAATCTCCAATAGAAACGAAAGTTAGAATCTGAAGGTACGTTATTTATTTTCAATAAGTTTTAAGAGCTGCTTACTGTACCAGTGATATTGGATGAAGGTAGTGTATTTGCCAAAACGTTTATCATAGGTTTTCGTGCACATGTGACAGTTACTTGCACCCATTTGTTGCACAAGGTGTAAAATAAATAATTGACCTGCCCTTAGATGTGGAATAGTAATCAAAATTGCAGGATATTATAAGAAATGTGCATTTTAAAAAAATTACACATTGGTTGTTGTGCAAAATAATAGGCACATGATGTTTTGACTAAGATGAGGTTTTGTGAAATATGTATACTGTCTATTCGATTAGACGAGAAGTCAAGGAGAAGGAATGGTATAGAGCGTTCAAGCAATAGCGAAGTAGTGCATAAATGCATGAAATAGCACGAGAACAGGGATGCAACCTAGAAAATATATTAGTGGTCCATTAGAAACAAATGAATTCCAATGCACAATATGAACGTCCACTTTGCTAACGATATGCTGATCGACAATATATGTTCTGGTTTCCATTCTGATTACTATTACCGTGTGGTTGTTAACCAGGCTTAATTAATACCAGTATTTGTACATTAAACATTTTCTAATAAATATAATACCCTTTTCTTTATATTCTTCAGTTCTCTTAAGTAACACCACTTCACATATTTTAAATTATATTAATAAGCAAATTCAGCGATAACACAACCGCATCAGAAAATACAAATGGATGGATGCAACAAACTGTGGATAATAGAAATCGTGCTCATCATAACCTATTTCAACAAATACAGAATTGTCATATGAAACAATGAACAGTCATTGACATTGCCTTCAGGAGTTGAGTGTTCTGTTATTTGCTGAACCAAACCAAATTTACATAAATGAATTTATATGTACATTAACATACAAGTATATTAACATATGATTGATATTTTAAAGAATGCCTATAAAACAAGATAATCATACTCTTGATATCTAACTCTCAAGTGGTATTTGCCAAACTGTTAACTGAATTATGTGTTAAATAGAGCATATTGATATTATAATAATATTGGCTAAAGTTGTCACGAGAGTGTTAAGATTGCAAACCTGTGACTTTGGATAGAAAATTAATTACTTGCTAGATAATCATATTTACAACTGCTGAAATTGTTTATAACTAAGCTTAGTAGGTGAGCTACAAAAAGAATGAAGTTGCGCATATTTTGTCTGAACAGCAGATAGAACTGGTTCCGCACACTGTGCACTCGTCACATGACCACAAATGCCGATAACTTGATTCATCTTGAATGTAGCTTGACTACTAAGCCTAATTATAATGCATCTAAAATTATCTATATTTTAAATGTAAATTGTATAACGGCCTAGCCCTCCTTTACACAGGTCACTTTCATTACTTAGACTTTAGTTATACATAAATGTTGCTATTCGTTGCATTGTTTTTTGTTTATTTCTAGGATATGTATGGTGGAAAGTTGGAGTTAAAGGCATTCCTGTGATTGTGGGTGTATAACTTCCCAAGCTGTGCCTTTTTAGTGTCCAGTGCTGGTGCTGAATATAGAGTGAAATGGTGTGAAAGTGTTAAATGAAGTGAAACTGTTAAGAGGACATTTGTTGTCAGGCTAATAATGATCTAGTGATGATAAAACAGGTGTTCGCATATGGAGCAATACAGTGTTGTATGTAATGTATGTAGAAACCTCTTTGTGAGGCTATTTGTGCTTGTTACGCAAATATGTCAAATTGGGCTCAAGTTTAGATTAGGTTACTTGCCACTTGCCGACCAGATTCTAAGTCTGGAGTTACTTACTGCGCATGCGCCGACGGTAGTTTCAGAATCCCCACTAGGTTTCGCTGCATGAGTTAGCTGTCACTAGCAGACGATTTTCACATCTGCCAACATTGCTTTTTACACTACACTAATTTTCGTTGCCAACACATTGAACACAAATGCACTCGTGTTGTTGCCGCCACAGGCATACCGCTAGCGCTACTCTGTGTACATTATTATTTTGCTGAATAGGTGACTTTGCACTTGCCTGCCAGATATTGTGTACATTATTTTGCTCACACAGATATATCGCTAGTGCGACTCCATACTATTGTTGTGGAAATCATTGTGTACATTACTAGATGCAATAATATTAACCGGGCTTGTGGGCCGTGGTCTATTGGGTTCCTTCTTCTTCCCAAACGTTTCGTCTGCGACTACGGCAGAGATCTTCAGTGGCGGCGAGGTCGAAGTTTCCTAGTGGAGATCTCAGCACCGACTGTGCTGGTCACCACCAGAGGTGCGGTATTTATGTCGGCGGCTGGAGGGGAAGTACGTTGTGATAGGTCCGGGTGGCCAGTGGGCTGGAGTTGTACCAGTGGAGTACTACAAGGAGCTGGCGTCTGATTGGCTGGAGAGGGGTTCTGGATTTTTGTTTTTGTTAACGCTGTTTGTGTACATTATCGTTATTGCCTTGTTACTGGGTCCACGAAAAACTGGCTCGTTCTTTTTTTATTTATATTTTTATTTTATATTATATTATTATTTATTATTATTACATTTATATTATATATATTATTTATATATTATTTTATATTTATATTATAATATCCTCCTCACGGGGTGTAACACGGCATCACATTCCCCGCATAGCATTTGAGTTCTCAGCAGGCCCTCATCGTAAAGAAATTGCATGCATTCCTCCTTAGAGGTGCTAAATCTACTATGCTAATGAAGCGATCCATTGCACTCTCACAACTTGCTTCTAAGGTCCCGCTAAAACCTTCAAACTTACTATTGGCAACAAACTCCATGTTGGCAGCGCTTAATTAACACAGCAACTTTGGCAACTTTCGTGACCATTCGTACACACTGCCGAGTTGGACTTAGCCGAAATTCTGACCAAGTGCTCGCATCACCTAAACTAAACAATATCCCTCAAATTGTGTTATGCTATCAGAATGCTAGAAGGAATAAATAAAAGTGTCAAACATGTGTAATTGTTCCCATTTCCCTGTCAAATACCACATCCTAATGTTTGGTTACATGTTCACACAAACAATTTATGGCAGCTCATTAAAGTATAAAATATTTTACTTTGTGCCATGCAGAGTAATTAGTGGCAATGTCAGAATTGAAAAAGACACATTTTGTTGATACTATTAAGAAAACTAGTCATTTGAACCTGCAACTATTACAGAACTCATTAATATTTCATAAAAGCTATTGATGTACAGACTATTGGACAATTTTAATAAAAAGGAGTTAAAACAAATAAACTGTTTTTATACCTGCTTACTTCTCAGTCTTAGCTGATCATATGTCCTAATGCCATATTGCTTCCGATGATGCCCAAAGTTTAATACGCGAGCTTCCATAGCTGTGATTGCAGTTTTTAAGAGTGCCGCATTTATTAAAGCAAAGGTTAATTTGCGTGAGCTTTAATATGCAGCAATCTTAAAAACTAATGGCAAGTAAGGAAGCTGAAGTGTTAAACTTGACGTGCCAGTGTAGCATTATGGCGTTAGGGCATATGATCAGCTGAGGCTGGCAGGTGGGCAGGTATGAAAAATACAGCCGTAAGAGCTACCGGTAGCGTGAGGATTCGGGAGCGCGATTTCTCATACTTTACTTCAATACTGCCCCACTTGGAGCACTTTTTTGTTGACACATTTTTAACACCTAGTTTCCGTTATTCCTATTAGGGTGTTCTGTGCAAGCTAAGACAAATGTGACGCAAATTAATTCATGCACATTTTATTGCGAATAAATTTGCTTTTATCAATGACAATGACAAGTATTAAGAAGTACAATGTTATATTATGTTAATGCACCATATATACACCATACTGTCACGTATACTTAAATAGCACTCAGTTTAAAAATAAAATTTGTATTTCACTATTTATGTACAGCGCAAGAATAGTATAAGTTGTACAAACATTGCAAATATGTTAAGTAGATTTTCCGGGTGTGTGGGCCGTGGTCAAGTTGGATTACCTTCCTCCGACGTTTCGCTGGAAACTGCGTCCAGCATCTTCAGGGTCAACCTCTGTTATTAGCGGCTGCACATAAATTAAAGTTCACTACAAACTTTCATATTCATCTTTGTTTGTTATTAGTGTCCATGGTAACAAATTTTCACGATCGCTCGTTCTCATAAATACCAACATGAGATTATCAATCTCAAAATGCCGGCAAATGGGACGTCTCTGATCATGGTATAAAGGAGAAAGCTTTCAGTGTTTCGGGTTTTCTTCTCCCTCTTATTAGAGTCGGGAGCCAAGTTTTGCTTATCTGCTGTCTCTCTTCTTTTCGATTGTAGGAGTTTTTATGCATAAAAATCTCTATCGCTTCCCGAGTCAAGCGAGCCTGGTAGTGGCTTGTCCTTGAGAGTACCTCCGTGTCTTTGTAATTCACGTCGTGGCCGAACAATAGAGAGTGTTCTGCCACCGCTGGCTTGTCCGTCTGCCCCAACCGGCTATGTCTTTCATGTTCTTTTAGTCGAGTGCTGATACTCCGCATGGTGGTGCCTGTATATACTTGTCCACAGCTACATGGTATTTTGTAAACACCGGCTGTGCAGTGTGGATGTCTTTTATCCTTAACGGAGTTAAATAAATCTTTGACTTTCTTTGTTGGCCTATAAATAGTCCTAATGTTGTACTGTTGCAGCAGTCTTCCTATTCGGTCTGTTACCTTATGGATGTATGGTAAATAGATGGTACTCAGGGTTTGCTTCCTCCGGTCTTTTTGGACTGACGGGTACCTCGGATGGAGAGCTCTTGTAATTTCCTTGTGTGTATAACCGTTGCTGATGAGGGCCTTGTTAAGATGTCGGATTTCTTTATTCAGCTTTTGTGGCTCACAAATCTTCTTGGCCCGTTCGGAAAGGGTTTTGATTATGCCCAATTTTTGTCTTGGATGATGGTTCGAGGTTTTATGGAGGTACCTATCAGTATGAGTAGGTTTGCGATAAACTGTGTGACCCAGACGTGAATCAGCTTCTCTTGTCACTAGGACATCCAGGAAAGGAAGACTGTTGTTTGTTTCCTTTTCCATGGTGAACTGTATGGCACGGTTTTGGCTATTTAGATGATGAAAAAAGGCTTCTAGTTTTTCCTCCCCATGGCTCCAAATAATGAAGGTGTCGTCCACATACCTAAGCCAGGTTTTTGGTTTATATGTAGCACTTCTTAGCGCTTCTTCCTCAAACTTCTCCATGAAAAAATTTGCAATTACCGGGCTTAAAGGGCTGCCCATGGCAACGCCGTCTATCTGTTCATAGAAAGTGTTGTTCCACTGAAAGTAGCTTGTGGTTAGGCAGTGACGAAAAAGACTGGTGATGTCGGGCGGAAAAAGTTCGGCAATGTGTTGTAGTGCCTCTGTAATCGGAACCTTGGTGAATAAAGAAATGACATCGAAACTGACAAGGCGGTCCTCTGCCCCCAGTTGTATGGTCTTCAGTTTCTCTACGAAGTGCCTGGAGTTTTTTATGTAGGATGGGGTGTTGCCAATGTGTTCCTGTAATAGAGTAGCCAGATACTTGGAAATGTTATATGTGGGTGATCCAACAGTACTAACGATGGGTCGTAATGGAACGTCATCTTTGTGGATTTTTGGCAGTCCATAGAGCCTTGGCGGTAAAGCTTCGCTCTTGCAGGTTTGATGTTATCTGCTATCGTGGAGCTCTTTATAAGGTTGTTGGTCGTCCTTAAAATGCGCGAGGTTGGATCCTTCCCAAGCTTCTTGTAGGTACCCGGGTCCAGTAGTTCTGAGAATTTCGTGTTGTATGCCTCCTTCGACATTACTACCGTAGCATTCCCCTTGTCTGCCTGGAGGATGACGATGCTGTCATCTGCATTTAAGGTTTTGATCGCTTTCTTCTCTAAGGTGGTCAGGTTGTTCTTGGGGGCTGGGGTCCTGCACAGAATACGTGCGGTTTCACCTCTTAGTTCTTCAGCTTGATGTGGCTGCAGCAATCGAAGTGCGGGCTCCACATTGGCTATGATATCTTCCACCGGTATGTGAGATGGGGTGACTGCAAAGTACTCCCTTTGGACAACAGTGAAGTTTCTGCCTTAGTAAGTGTGCGATCCGTCACGTGACGGGTCCAACTTAGGCGTCTTGTGAGTACTGGTACAGATGTTGAACTTTTTCTTTTGCCGATCATGGACTGATATGTGATTTTGTCCACACTGTTCCAGTCCTTGTGTGTCATTGTAGCGCTGAGTTGTAAATGTAGTCCAAACAGTCGTCGGTCCGTGTTAGCCAGCTGCTTCCGGGTTGAGTGAATCTGTTCCCTCAGAAGAGCATTCTCCGCCCGGTTGTAAATGCGATGAGCTTGAGCAGAGGTGAAAAGTCTCTTCATTCTGATGAACTTAGGAATCGTTCCCGTGTCCCGGCAGCGTAGTAAGAAAGTCAAAGAAGACAGTAAAGTCGCCTTCTTTTTGCGTAGCTTCTCCAAAACGCAAACATATCGTGAAATTTCCTCCCCGTAGAGGCGTGTAATATAAGTGCTGAGGCTTTCATGGCCGGCATTATCAACTATGTTAAGTAGATTTTCCGGGTTTGTGGGACGTGGTCGAGTTTAATTACCTTCCTCCGAACGAGCGATCGTGAAAATTTGTTACCATGGACACTAATAGCAAACAAAGATGAATATGAAAGTTTGTAGTGAACTTTAATTTATGTGCAGCCGCTAATAACAGAGGTTGACCCTGAAGATGCTGGACGCAGTTTCCAGCGAAACGTCGGAGGAAGGTAATCCAACTCGACCACGGCCCACAAACCCGGAAAATCTACTTAACATAGTTGATAATGCCGGCCGCGAAAGCCTCAGCACTTATATTGCAAATATGGCAACTGGGAATGAATCTGCATTTTATAATAATTACATTTTCTTGTATGTATAAGATACGGGGAAAAAAATAAATGAAAATACGTCTACACATATTCTGAAATTAAATTTATGATCATCGATGAAGTATGTGGATATAAAATTGTAAAATATAATTCATTCATTCATTTTTAAAAGGCATGCCTTTATGAAAAGTCGGTAATTTAGTCTTTCTATTCACATTTGAGTTTGGTTTAATATGATGCAGTAGGTTCTTTTACTTTTTCATTTTATTTCCAGTTTATTACCTATTATTGTTGTCATTTTTGTTGTGTTAAATTTTAACGAAAGATGTTAGTATAAAACGTAATATATAAATTACCTTAAATGTTAATGGCATGCCCCTGAGGTAGAGGATTTTGAGGCACGAAGTGAAACACTGAAATATGCAAGTTAGTATTGAGTTGTATGCAAAATGTAACAAAAAATAGTTAAAATTGTAACTTTATCTGATAAGTTTTGTTATTTATAAAATTTTGATGATGGAATATAAGGAGTGATGCCTATTTATTGGCGTACACATAATATTTGTGTGATAATATCTGCAGACTTCTGGTAGTGTAAATCTGAATACCTAAAAGCCATAATGTTCTTCAACCTCACATTTCTGTCCCCAGCTTGAGTTCAGAATGGATTTCCTTTCCAGAAACTACTTCTTTCATTCTCACTTCGCATTCGGAGTTGTAGAGAAGTAGTCCTAGAGTTCGATCCCCAATGACCACCCTCTCTGACAAATGGATTTTTCGTTCAGCAAATCTCATGTACACATCATTTCCTTCGTTCTCACCTGGTAGTAGAACCAGCGATGGTTGTAATTACATATTGTGAAACAGGACCTTGATCGAAAGAAAATCCAATAAAATGATGAACAAATCTGATGTTTTGCACTCGCAAGACTTTCTGTGCTCCTGTGCTAACCATTCTTCCAAACTCATTTCTATATCTTCTTGGTGTTAGTTGAGATAAACATTTGTAAAAATTATCCTATTGCTCGCTTTCTTGCACGTGGAGCAGGAATTTTAGAATACAGTAGGCTTTTACAGATTGTCAAATCTTTTAAAGCTCTGAGATCCCGTTCCTCTTTGCAAGCTTAACATATAAAAAATGAACAACGCTGTACCTTTCACGAAAGTTTTAAGTTTCCCGAAAATGACACAAATAACAAGGAATATCTCTGAAATGGTTCACTCTAAAAATAATTTGTTCATAAATTGTGTGGTTTATTAAGATCTACCTACATTTTTTGGATACTAGATTTGGACTATTTCTTACATTTTACTAGTTCAAAAATAACCCAGAGTAAACAGGACTATACTCTTTTCATCTAGAGATTAGAGGAGACGTAAACAAAGCCACGTGTGTTTTGACCACAGCGCGCCCTCTTTACGCTTTCGTCGTGTAAATAGTCCCTTGAAGAAATAATGTTACTGAGGTCTGAAATGTCATTTAATGTTTGCTAAAGCATGAACTAAGTGTACTAAGCATAGTTAAACTGTAAGAATACGCAGTTAAGTGAATCTGTAACCAGCCTAATTTATTCTGCGCACGCATTATTCAGTATGAAAGTAACATGGCGGAACAAGTGAGTGTTGTAAAACATAAGTGCAGCAAACCGTTGCGAAGTGGTGAAAAGACAACAATATTGAACATATTTAACAAGTTCTACGAGAAATATCCTGAACTTGCTATCGAAGACATGATGAAATTAATATCCGAGTTTACTGGTGTGTTAGTTGCAAGTATTTACAGTACTCCCAAAGAAAAATCGTCAGTTGGTGAAGATACCGGTAAAAACGACCACGTGCTAGATAAATGGTGGATGTAGTTTGCGACGAATTTGTGAGTGTGAGATCTGCAATCCGTCGAAAAGTTCACCAGTTCTTTGTTAACAATGAACCACTACCTTAAACAAAGTGCTGTTGGCAGTTAACTCTGATCCTGATCTTCCAGATTTAAAACGAACTGGTTTCGAGATTGTGAGCAGGAAGTGAAAAAGTGTTATTGTGGACAGAGATGACGTAAGTAGCAGTTAAATTCCATGTGCTACATGTTATTTGGATCACGTAAATATATCCTTTAGTAGTGTAAAATGCATGTTATACCTACGCGTAGCGGTAGGTAACCGTGTTGCGTCATTGTGAAAGCACGTTGCCGCGGAGTGATACAAACCAGTGCTTTGTTTATATCTCCTCTAATCTCTTGATGAACAGAGTATACATAGGCTATAGACACAAAATTCAAAATAAACATTTCATTTGTCACAAAAATATCTTAAACAGTTGTCATTTTAATCAAAATCGTTAGAGCCTTTTTCAAGAAAATCCTTTGGTTTTTAACCGATTTTTCATCTTTGAGTTATGCTGTCCACAGACTGACACACACACATATACATACAGTGACCTTTTTCTAAAAATGCCTTTTTTTTTTTAATTCAGGGGACAGCTATTCCACCCAAAAATTCAATGTCGAGATTTCACTGGAAATGTATGTTTTGAGGCTCCTTGAGTTCAAAAAAAGTATTTTTAGATGAAGGTCCTTGTGTCTGTGTGTCTGTCAGTCTGTGGATAGCATAACTTAAAACGAAAAGTCGGTTAAAAACCAAAGTTGGTATTTAAGTTTAGTGACTTTCAAGGATGCAACACAAAAATTTTGAAGAAAATGGTCCCACCCTAAAGTACCCTTTACATGGAAAATGTTTCGAAAATTTTGATCTTCTTGAAAATGGCTGAAACGATTTTGATTAAAATGACATATGTTTTGATATTTGTATGACAAATGAAATGTATATTTTGAATTTTCAGACTATAGCCTATGTAGTCTTGTTTACTCTGGATTACTTCTGAATAACTGGTAAACCGTCAAGATATAGAAAACCTTACTCTTTCAAAAATGTTGTTGTTGTTAGCTAATGCTGGATTTCTGACAATGAAGTCATTAATCCTCTTGCTCTCCAATATTTTTCACTGATGGATGGGGCACTAGAAGTGGCCAGGCATATTTGAAGGTGGTCTCGATCCAAAAAATGTAGATCTTGCTAAAACACACAATTTATGTCTGAATGAATTTTTTTGTAGAGTGCACCATTTCGGAGATATTCCTGGTTATTTATGTCAGTTTTGGGAAACTTTAAACTTTGGTAAAATAAACATCGTTGTTCATTTTTCTAAATGTTAAGCGTGCAAAGAGAACAGAATCCCAAAGCTTTAAAAGATTTGACTATCGCTCAAAGCCTACTGTATTCTAATATTCCCGTTCCATATGCAAGAAAGCGAGCAATAACACAGTTTCTGCAAATGTTTTTCTCAACTAACACGAAGAACATCTAGGAATAAGAGTTTGTGAGAATGACTAGTACAAGAGTAGAGAAAGTCATGTGAGTGCAACACATCAGATTTTTTGGTTTCAGGGGGGCCTCAAAACATATATTTCCGGTGAAATCGCGACATCAAATTTTTGGGTGAAATACAAAAATGCACACCAATGAATATAGAACTAATTTAATGGAGCAATAATGGTTTAATCTGTTTCAGTCTTAAATAGCACATATTTAGAGACACTTAGTAGTGAAACAGAAACCAGCTACACCTTCAAGTTTTAAATGGATGTAAGTTTGTTTTCACTCTTCTAAACAGCAATACTCGATTCTAGATACTATTGACATTAGCTTTACACTCCAAGGTGCATGGAAAACACCTTTGCAACTGATGCAGTCCATTGGCTGTACAATAAATCTTACAAAATAGTTGCAATCTTCATCTTCTAGATCAGGGGTCTCCAAACTTTCCAGCCTTAGGGCCGTATTGATTACTCCAGAAAGTTCTGAGGGCCAGAACTGTTTCAATTGTTCCTGCCATTATCTGTAATTTCTAGACTAGTCGCCGAGTACGCGCCCTGAGCCGAACATATGCTTTCTAAGTTCGCTAGGTCAAATTGTGTATTATTGTGACGACCGTGACACTTGACATCTAGTTTTCAAAGGCGGAACATAGGTAGTGATAGAATCCTATATCCTAACAGGTGGTGCTAGTAGTACTCGTACTTTCGAGAACGTTATGGTTTATTCCACCCACTTCGACATGGCAAGCAGCCGGCAGCGAGATCCCCCAGTCAGTCTGTCTTGGGAAGGCGAAGAAAGCAAAACTATCCTGAAATAAAGTACATAGTCTGTAATCCGGTTTAAAAGACATCTTCGAACTGACCAATGCCCATAGGAAACAGTATTTTGATTTGACTTGGTTTCTGTGTGATTTATTAGAATGGAAAAGAAGAAAAAGGTACATATATAGTGACTGCAGAACATTCAAAGATCAATACAACTATCAGTATTTCATGACTGGGTCCTGTAATAAGACGCTATGTTTGATTTTCAGTGAAATCATAGCCGTTTTCAAAGAATATAACATTAAACATCATTATTAAACGAAAAATTTGCAAAATGACTCAAAATATACTGGAGAAAAATTTGAAATTTTGAAGCGCGGATTGAAATTGCAGCAATCCTGCTTAATGAAAGTCAACACTGAACAAGAGGCTGCAACTCGTGCTAGCTTTCGTGCAGATCTTGAAATCGCAAGACGTGGACAACACCGATGGAGAAATTATCAAAGAATACGTAATTGCAGTAACCCAAGAAATGTACCGAACAGGTAAATTCACTAAAAACTGTCAGTTTGTCTGCAAACACAGTGGCTCGGAGGGTACAAGACATCGCAGAAAATACATCATTTCAACTGTGTGACAAAAATGGACATCTTCAGTGGTTTTCTTTGATCTTGAATGAGTCAACGGATGTGACAGATACTACTCAGGTGTTGATTTTTATTCGAGGAGTAGATAAAAGCTATGCAGTGCATGAACTTCTTGATATTGATAGTATTCACGGCACGACTACTGGGGAAAATATTTTCAACGGGGTTGAAAATGTCAATAGTAAGAACCTTCGATGGAGACAAAAAGCATGTGTGGTAAAAATGGAGTAATTGCACTTGTGTTAAAGCAGATAGAAAATGACAGTGGTTCAAAACCATTAGTCTTACATTGTATCATTCATCAGCAGTCTTTGTGCGGAAAATGTTTGAATATGTCTGAAGTTATAAAACCAGTCGTATCACTTGTTAATTTCATCAGATACACCGACAATTCCGGGAGTTTATTCAAGAGATTGGGGAAAATGACTTACCATATCATACTGCCGTACGCTGGCTTAGTTACGGAAAAGTCCTCCAATGCTTTTTTGAACTACGAACAGAGATCATTTTTACTTTTTTTTTAATGAAAAGCATTGCCCTCTTACTGAATTAAAAAATAGCGAATGGCTGTGGAAGCTAGCATTCTATGTAGATTCGACAAAACATATGAAGGAACTGAATTTGAGATTGCAAGGAGAAAACCAGCTTCTCCGTGATTTATACACTAATATCAAATCGTTTTGGCAGAAAATAATACTGTTTCAATTTTAAAACATGAAATATTCAGCCACAGTGCTGAGACTGAGTTTCCTGTCCATTTACAATCGAAGCTTTGGGTGCTTTGAAGATAAATTTATATACCCGTTTCTCAGACTTTGATGACATTGCATATGAAATTTAGATTTTTCAAAATCCTTTTGATACTAACATTGAAACCCTGGCCCCGGAACTTCCAATGGAAATTATTGATTAACTGTGCAGTGATACAGTTAAGAACAAATATCAAAGCTCATCTTTGTTGGGATATTATAAGTCTTCCACTGGTACAATTTGATAATTTGTATAAATTTGCTCGTGGGCTGTTTTCTGTTTTTTTTGTACGACTTACTTGTGAGCAAATATTCTCCAAAATGAAGTACACAAAGCATGTTTACAGATCTAAGTTAGCCGATCAGCATTTTAAATCTCTCTTTATAAATTGGTACAAGTAAAACAATTGGTCCACAACTGCAAAATATTGCCAGTGGTAAATCACAGTTACATAAATCTCATTAGTATTTTTCAGAGGGGGACACCCCACAGTTTCATTCGCGGTAATTTAGCTTTTCCGTCCCTGAGGGATTTTCAGGATAAAACTAATGTGTAATATTTAGGATATATATATGTGCATTCCAAACTTCGCTTTACATACATATACAATACTCTTTACCCCACCATAACTACCGAGGTGAAACCGCAGGATGTCACTAATGTTAACAAGATTCATTTCAATTATTTGTTAGTTATAATATTTGATTTTCTGATTATTATATTTGTAATTAAGCTTTACCAAGCAAATAAATAAAACAGACTAAATAAAACAAACTAACATTAAGGTTTCTTTTTTCCAATCTAACTTATCACAGCAACAGAATTATTGTAACAAAATGTAACTGACTCAAATAATATTATAATAATTTATTTTGTAATTAATTGATAAATTAAAATTAAAGAAATTGATGAGTAATGACAGTTAACTTAAAAAAACAAAATAACAACAAATGATTAGCAGTCCCGGGCCAGATTGATGTCACTGGCAGGCCGGACTTGGCCCGCGGGCCATAGTTTGGAGACCCCGGTTGTAGATGGAAGAATAAAAAGTTATGTCCAACAACCCAATGACCAGTTTCCCAACGTGGCCAAAGTTAGCCTGTTTTACAGCACCTCTCTGAATTTACTGTATCTGAAAAACATATGGATCCTTTTATTTCGTGTGCTCTTACTGCACACCACATATCAATCTTTTTATGGTGCAGAGAAATTAAGTGACTTATTCATGCATTTTCTGTGCCTCGAATCTATTGTGAACATATGCACATAACCATGTAAATGAAGGCGTACTTCATCTCAGAATATGATTAAATGTGGATCAACATTACCATCGTGGATGTTCTACATAACCCAATAGCAGAAATTTGCTCAACTTTCATTGTCATATAGCTATAATCCTTGGACTATAATAAATCAGTAAGGTTTCAATTTTCAAAGTTAAGTAGCCGTATGATGGAAGTTTTTTGAATCACCTACTTCTTGTGCTACAAAATATAAAGATTTATTAGGAGAACATTCAATTGAGGTGTCAATCTCATCCAGGTTTTCTTCAGATAGAGCCCTGTGTGTAGGCCTACAAATTTTATTGTACAGTGAATCTGCTTCTTGAAATCTGTTGGCAAAGTACCTCTATTTGGGGCTTAAATGTCAGGAAATTTGTCTATAAATTGTCCATATACTTGTTGGCATAAATCTGTTCTGATATAAGAATTGTTCCCAAATATATGTTCTTGTAGAGTAAAATTTTCAGTTCATATTTCAATAGTCAATGGGTGTGCAAAAGCAGTTAAGTCAAAAAACCTCATAACGAGAATAACTATATTAAAGATTACAATCAATTTTCCCAACCCCTTATGTGCCAAAATTCTACACATTTTGCAAAAAAATATTTGTTGGTTAATACTTAAATATCATCAGGTTGCTTAAATTCCTGTAAATCTTCATCCCTTATAAAAGGATTATCTGAAGGGTTGGAGGGTGGATGCATGACTTACGTCACTTTTCACAGTGCATTTGGCATATCCACTTCTACACTAATGTCTTAACCCACCAGCGGGCGCACTCTTGTAAAAAGTACAACGCAGCTGCTTTTATGCTTTATCAATGCCTTAACCTTGAGCTAATGTGCCACCGCTACAATGTATTCCTCTACTGTTGTTTACTCGACAATGTTACTATGGTTTCAGCTTTGTCAGTTTGTTTTCTGCATTGTAAACAATGAGGTGTTAAATGTTGTAATAAGTACAACGCGCGCTTGCTCTTGTAACAGTTGCAAGCTTTGTTTTTAGCAGTCAATATGCAGAGGTGAGTATAATAAAATGTGAAATGTACTGATTCACAGTTATTTTATTTCAGCTCCAAAGGTTTATCAGAAGAGGAAATTTGCAAGTTACTCTTAGAGAGCAATGATGAAGTATATTCAGACTTTTCAGAACTGGAGGAAAGTGACGTGGATGAAAACATTGAACCTGAACTGGAAGCTGCGGATGGTGATGATTTCGTAGAGCCCATGGAAGTTCTGGAATTCTTTATTGGAAAAGACCAAGTTACGCATTGGTGTACTAAACTTTCAACAACCAAAAGAAAAAACATTGTGAAAATTCTGCCAGGCACCAAGAGAAATGTGATGGACATAACTGATGAAGTCGATGCTTTTCTGAAAATAATTGACCTTGGCATTATTGATGAAACTGTAAACTATACAAATATGTATATCACTAGACAGCGAGGCACTCATTAATTCTCGCGTGAAAGGGATAAGAAAGTGACATCAAGACACGAAATAATGGCAGTGTTGGGGATTCTTTTCTTGATTGGTACAAGAAAAGGTCGTCATGCTAATGTAAAGGAACTTTGGGTGGCAGATGGAACAAGAATGCAACTGCTTAGGGCTGCAATGAGTTACAAAAGGTTTCTGTTTCTTCTACGTTTTATGCAGTTTGATGACATGGAAACGAGGAATGATAGGAGAAAAACTGATAAGTTGGCTGCAACTCGTACACTGTTGGAAGCTTTTGTTGCTAATTGGCAAAATTCTTATTGCCCAGGTGAATTCACCACAGCAGATGAAATGCTTCATCCCTTTAGCGGTCGGTGTGGATGGATACAGTACATTCCCAGCAAATCAGCTAAATATGGAATAAAAATGTTTGCATTATGTGATGCAAAAACATTTTATTACAGTAATCTGGAGGTTTATTGTGGCATGCAACCAGAAGGGCATTACTGCGTATCTAATGCTCCTGAGGATATAGTGAAGACACTTGTGGTGCCAATAGAAAACTCCAACAGGAATCTAACTACTGACAATTGGTTCACAAGCTATCCACTTGCTGAATATTTACTGCAAAAGAAAATTACGTGTATTGGAACAATGAGGAAGAACAGACATCAAATTCCTCCAGAATTTCTCCCAAACAAAACAAGAGAAATTGGAAAAGCATTGTTTGGATTTCAGAAGGACAAGACCTTAGTTTCACATGTTGCTCATAAAAACCGTGCTGTTGTACTTCTGTCTACTACGCATTACACAGCGGCACTTGATGAAGAAACTCACAAATCAGAAGTAATCACAGACTACAATATGACAAAAGGTGGAGTTGACGTTGTAGATAAAATGTGTGCCTCTTACTCCGTTTCAAGGATTACTAGAAGATGGCTATTGGCTATTCTTCACCCTTTTGAACGTTGCTGGTATAAATTCACAAGTATTGTTCTCCTTTACCAAGCCAGAGGCAACTTCACGAACACGTATTTACCTCAAGAAGCTAGCAAAAGTCTTATGAAAGAAAAACTTGCATCTAGAACTCAACTCAAATCTCTGCCAACCGATATCACCGTATTTCTTATGCAGTTCCGTGAAGAAGACTCGTCTTCTGAAGATAAAATCCTTGAACTTCCGTCAAAGAAACGTAGGACATGTATCCTTTGTGGATGTCAAAAAAATTGCTCAACCTCCATTAAATGTGATAGATGTGGAAACTTTGCTTGTAAAAGTCACACTAAGAAACAAGTTGTATGTGTAAGGTGTTATGAAAGTGAATGTGTTTCAGAATAGCTGGATAAAATGGTGTCACAGAGAACTAAAGGGCTAAGTTTTTGTTATAAGATGTGATAATAGTTGTATTGAACTGTTTTATTCAAAATATTAACCAGTTTGTTGATCATACACTTGCTATCATTTAAAAATGTCTATGTTGTAAATTTTAAACGTGCGCCTGCACACGTGATGTTCTTTTTAGGTTAAGTAAAAGCTCATTTGAATCACAGTGATTTTTCACTGATACTTTATCAGATTATTAAACAACAATGCACTGATCAGTGCTAACATATTTTTTATACAAAACAGATTTTGTGCTGTGCTGCAAGTCTTTTTCTGGGTTGGACACTTTTTCTTCTGTCTTACCATGCAGAAAAGCTCTTGCAGTAAATATGTACGTTTGTTAATAAAATGAAGGAAGTTTCATACATACAATTTTTGAAAAGGCTGAAAGAACCTATTATTAAAAGCTAGGACATATTAAAGGGCATTAAATGTGTTTGAGTCATAATGCTGAATATTTAGGTAGGTATATCCAATTATGGAAAATTATCACCATCCATCTCATTTTCACTGTTTTGAGTAACATTTTCAGCAATCAAACTATTGTAGAATGTATAATAAACTGTTGGGACATATTTTAAAAGGTCATTAATATCCGGAAGTTTGTTTGGAGTTATTGGTCTGGGCTTGACATATTTTACTTCAAGGTTAACATTGCTAAGATCCACAATGTGCTTATCATTTCTTTTTTGCTAGCTCCTCATTGGCTTTTTATGGTTAGACCATGGTTGTACCCAAACAACGTGGATTTTGATCTCAGGGAAAACAGAAGCTTCAATTTAATCAACCAAAGGCTTTTGGTCCAAACCATATAGTGGGAAGATAGTTCACATGAAAACCTGACAGATGGCGCCAATATTGCAAATTGTGTATCAGGGAGGGTTAGACCACTGTTGCACTAATCCCCTCATGTGACCTCATGCAGTATTGAAGGAAAATTATGACAAACAGAATGCTGCTGTTTACCTCACTCTGCCAACTTCCTCACATCTGCTTCTGTGATCCAAGTATAACTCAAACATTCCATAGGTGTATAGTCGTGACTCTTTATTGTACTGCACTGAGACTCCTCACAGGCAGGGCACAGTCCTGGAAACAAGACACAACACTGTCACAACCCCAATCTGCTTGCAATATATATCAATAAACATAATATTGTTTTCAGCTGCTGTTTACCTCACTCTGCCAACTTCCTCACATCTGCTTCTGTGATCCAAGTATAACTCAAACATTCCGTAGGTGTACGGGGCACAGTCCTGGAAACAAGACACAACACTGTCACAACCCCAATCTACTTGCAATATATATCAATAAACATAATATTGTTTTCAGCTGCTGTTTACCTCACTCTGCCAACTTCCTCCCATCTGCTTCTGTGATCCAAGTATAACTCAAACATTCCGTAGGTGTACGGGGCACAGTCCTGGAAACAAGACACAACACTGTCACAACCCCAATCTACTTGCAATATATATCAATAAACATAATATTGTTTTCAGCTGCTGTTTACCTCACTCTGCCAACTTCCTCACATCTGCTTCTGTGATCCAAGTATAACTCAAACATTCCATAGGTGTATAGTCGTGACTCTTTATTGTACTGCACTGAGACTCCTCACAGGCAGGGCACAGTCCTGGAAACAAGACACAACACTGTCACAACCCCAATCTACTTGCAATATATATCAATAAACATAATATTGTTTTCAGTGTTATGCATGCACCAATGCAGCTGCCCTATATAATAAATTGCCATGTATGTATCTGTGGTTTAGTGGCAAAAAGAGGAAGCTGTGGAAATTATGCTTTGCTAGCATTATGATCAATTTCTTCCTTTCATTTTCTCCTGGGATTTAATAATTAATTAGCACTAACGGGTGCCATGAGGATTGAAAATATATTCAGCATTATTTCTTGTGGATATTATTTACTATCAATAATGTAAATAAAACATTTGAAGTAAATGCATTACATAGCACAGCTTTGAAATGCCAAATTACAAATACTGGTTGCTTATTCCTCCAGCACTCATTAAACCAACAACCTGTGAATCTGAATTATAGTGATAGTAATAATAATGTGGGCATCAGCAGATTTTCTCCAGGAGGGAGCAACAAGCTGGAAGTTTGCTATCAGATATTTTCAATTCATTATTTTGTAATCAAAAGTAATTGTATTCGTTATGCATAACGTATTAATTTGTGCTAAATAAAAATTGTTCTTTCCATAAAAATTAAAATAATAGTCTAATAGTCAGCAATTGATTGTACATTAAGTTCATTAGCTTACAAGTGGGGCCATGGCAGCCCCTTGGCGCTCTCCGCAACACCCATTAATAATGATGATGATGAGGAGGAGCAGGAGCAGAAGAAGCAGAAGGAGAAGAAAGAGGAAGAAGAAGAATGACAATATGTGCCACATCTGAAGGAATGAAGCAACGGTCATCTTATTATTTAGCAAAACCATTAAGAAAACTGGAGCATTCAGCTTGAGAATTCTCATAACTTGCTCCGCAGCTGGCTCCAGTGAGAGTGGAGTTTTTATACCACCTTCACACTATATTTACTCTTATCATGAAGAATATGTGTCTTAAAATTCCTATTAATACCGAAAATATCCCAAAGTGACACATTTTTACATTTTCAACTTTAAAAAACAGAGTATTCTACAATTATTATTATTATTGTTATATTACTGATAAAACTGGCCCATCCATGCTGACGATCTTCAAAATTGCTTTCCGCCGAACATTTTCCACCTTGTCATACATTGGTGTTAGGTTTTTATGATACTAAGCATTCACTGTTTGTGTGTGTGTGAAATGGAATTGAAAACTATGTGAGGATGAGGCACATTCACAAGCATTCATTTACTTTATTATGCACAAGATATACTAGATGCAGAAATGGAGTGGGAAAGGTAAATGCCTTTAATAATATAGGACAAACTTCACATGTTCCAGGTAAATAAATAGCATTACATTCTGCGAAAATGTGGAGAATGCAAGAATTGGAATTCGGCGAATTTGGAAGAGATTGTACGATTTATCACTTAGTCACGCCTGGACCCTCCACGCAAGCTGCAAACTACGCAGTTAAATTGCAATAACCAAGCAAAACTGAAAATGGCTCTGTAGAGTAAAATGCATAATGTTCTACTTTACCACCATAAGTAGTCAATGAAAAGGAAGCCTTACCTTAATTATATACAAAAGAAACTGAGAGTAAACTTTATATAACAGCAAAAGTAAATAATTTGGTACGCTACCTTTGAGTTCAATGACCCGGCACAGAATACGAAGTAACAATTTACGAATAACTATTTAACGATAGGAGTAACTCACTAAGGAATACCTAATAATGATAATTAACTTTATAATCAAACACAAAGAATAATAATCCGCGAACCGTAACTTTTGTAACTACTCCAATTATTCGACGCAACAGGTTGTCCATAAGTCCTACGCAGCAGCCAGTTCAAAAATGGCGCCTTGTTTCAACACCTTTCGGGCAGATGTCTCCCTCCGCCAAACACTCGCACCCAAGCTAACGTTCTGGAACCCTGAGCCTCGTTGCGTGTTAAAATACGTTTTTCGTCGCAAAATGATCTTCGACAGAGAGGTAATTAAACATTTACATTATTTCTACTTAATATATGTGTGTTTATACGCACACACGCGGACCTTTTTGTAAAAATTCTATTTTTTTATTCAGGGGACCTCAAAACAAGTGTTTCCGGTGAAATCTCTACATGGAATTTTTGGGTGAAATACAACAACTCTCCGACTTACTATTCGTAATAGAGAAATTAAAAAGGAAAGGAATAATATCACAATATGCTAAATAACTAAATGAATGCATGAATGAATGAATAAATAATTCATAACATTTTGTCGGCGGCCGACAACGGCCACTGACACTGACACTTCCCCTCCGTTTCCCCTCCGCCGCCGCACAGCCGCAGCGTGCGATACGATACAAGAGAGAAGGGAGCTTGGTAAATGCATTCCTTGCAGCATTGCGGTATAAGTCTCCCATATTCGGCGGTTGTTTTGAAGTGTGCGTTTAGTGAAATTGAGCGTCCTCCTCATTTGATTTTAATTTGTACAGTATCATTTGAGCTGCTAGTTGTAGTTAGTGCATAATTCGTATCTTGGGTTAATTAAGACCATTTTGTTCAAACAAGAGTGCAAAAACCTTTATATATATAGACAAATAATACTTCCAAATTCCACCCTTAGGGGTTGGTAAATGTCGCACGATGTAGATCTCAGTAAAAAGGAATTAATAAATACGGAAATAAGTGTAATTAAGGACATGAATACAGTAGAAAGAATTGTGGAAGAAAAGAATGAGAAAGGAATAATAAGTAATAAATGCGAGAAAATATTGTATAATTACAGAGATTGGGGTCCATATTTTGTTATTATCAATGGTAACCAAGGCAATGTAAACAGGATTCATCCTATGAAATATGGTAAAATGATATTTGAAAATGGATTTAAAGCAAAAGAAATCAAACCAATTGGTAGAAATAGAATTGAAGTATACTTCAACCATTTCCAAGAAGCCAATAACTTCTTAAAGTCAGATTTCGATAGTAAATATAATGTGAAATCATTCATTCCTTACTACAACTGCATAGTCAAGGGAATTGTAAGAGGAATCGATGTTGAGTTATCTGAATCAGAAATCCTAGAACAAACAACTAATGATGGAAATTATGAAATTCTTAAGGTGCACAGGTTTGTGAAAAAAGTACCTGGAAAGAATTGGGACGATATTCAGCTGCTCCCCACTGAAACAGTCTTATTTACTTTCAGAGCACAAATGCTTCCCAATAGAATATATATTTATGGCATATCATGTCAAGTAAATGAATTTGAAGAGAAACCCTTTCAGTGTAAAAATTGTTTGCTTTTTGGCCATTCATTCAAAACCTGTAAAAAGGAAGTTAGTTGTAACAAATGTAGCTACCAACACGCTGAAAAGGATTGTAAAGCAAAAACAGAAAGATGTATCAATTGTTCCATGAACCATAAAGCAAATTCAAAGGAATGCCCTAAATATTTATTCAAAACTGAAGTTCTAAAAAAAGTGAGAGAAATGAGAGTTTCAAGGTACGATGCTATTAACATACTGAAAGGTAATACAACCTACGCCGACAAAGTAAGCCAGAAAAGTGCGGTAATAGAAAATCCGAAACTCAATTCGCTATGTGTCATTGCCTCAAAAGAGTTAAACAACTTTCATAAAGAAAATAAAGTTTTTTCCATTAAATCTAAGGAAGTACCTAGTAGGTCTTTTACTAAAAAAGCGGTCAAAAAAAGGAAACCTAGTCCCGTAAACAAAGTAGGAAGTACCAATAAAATCCCAAACCTGAACAACGTGTTGACCAACCCAAATGGCAGAAATCAAGCACAACATTTAATTTCGAAAATACCATCTATCCATAAAGAAACTAATTCCGATGAAAAAATGGAGAGCGAATATACAAATCAGGAATCAATCAGTCTTGCTTTAGAAAATAACTGTAGTATGGAAGTGAGTGAAGTAATCATTCCTACTCAGGAGAAAATATCTCAGGACATTTCGTTATTAACTTACTACAACAATGACGCAAAGCAACAAGCTCAGGATAGTGGAAATAAAAAAATGTAAAATTATATCATGGAGTGCTAGAAGTTTAAACAGTAAAAAGAATGAACTAAACAATTTTATACATAAAGAAAATATAGACATTTTTATGATTACCGAAACATGGCTTAAACCAGGAAATAAATTTCGAGTCCCTAATTACAAAATTATTAGATCGGACAGAATGAAAACTGGTGGAGGAGTTTTAGTTGGATACAAAGATAATATGATATTATCTAATTTTGAAATTATGGGAAATTTAGACGATACAGTACAAGGAATTATGATTCAGTTTGGTTCAATCAGAATATACCATAAATATAAAGTTCCAAATTCTATTATAAGTGATACTTTCTGGAAAAGAATCTTTTACTGCAGTACTCAAGAAGAAATTATTATTAGTGGGGATTTTAACTATACTTGTTCAAGGAAGGATGGCAATTTTAATTTCATGAATATTCCTTTTGTCAAAAAATTGGCAGCAGAAAATGTATTTATCTTAAATGATGGTACTCCCACCAGAATGGGAGCTTATAATCAAGCGGACATGTCTCCGGATTTATCATTTGCATCAAAAAATTTAGTATCCAAAATTTATTGGGAAGTATATAAAGATAACTTAGGAAGTGACCATTTCCCTATAATTATGAATATGGGAGATACTAGCTCCAATATAAATATTAAAAATATCAAAACAAGAAATAAAAACATTGACTGGATAAACTTTCGTAAATTCTTTGATTCAGCCTTGAGTAGTGATAGTTTGGAGGAAGACAATGTGATTAATATATTTTATACACAATTACAAAATTATTTGAACTGTTTTCATCCAGCCTATTATAAAAACAAATCTAAGATTTACATAAAACCCATTTGGTGGAACAGTGATTGTCAACTAGCAGTAAAAAAGAGGAAAGATGCCATTAAAAATTTTTGGAAAAATAGGAATCTAGAGAACTATCTAATTATGAAAAAAGAAACCGCAATTTCAAAGAAAATATTAAATTCGGCAAAAAGAAATAAATGGAATACATTTTGTAATTCTCTATCTCTACAATCTAAAAACATTAATCAAATTTGGAGAGATATCAGATCCATCTCAAAAAATAATGGATCCAGTTATACTCAAATTGAAGATTATTTTGATTTACAGTATAGTTTCATAAAAACCAATGCCCCGGACTTTGTATACTCTAATTTTCAACAAGATTTACATGAAATAAAGGAAGATACAACTAGTATTGTGGGAAATGCGGATTTAGTTAAAGAAATTGAACTTAGTGAGATACTACATGTTCTTCTAAGGCATAAGAACAAAACTCCGGGTCCAGATGAAGTAAGTTACCAGATGATGCACAATCTATCAGAGAATACTTTAAGAACATTGAGCAGGGGATTCAATTATGTTTTTAACAGTGGTAAACTTCCCGGATACTGGAAACAATTCTATATTGTCCCTATTAAGAAACCATCTAAGGATACAAGTTTACCTAGTAGCTACCGTCCTATAGCACTATCCAGCGTACTAAGGAAGATTTTCGAAAAGATATTGGCTAACAGAATTACTTTTTATTTGGAAAGGTATGGTTTATGGCCTAAGTTTCAGTATGGTTTTAGAAAACACTTTAACACAACAAACAGTTTAGCCATTTTAATTACAGAAATTCACTCAAGCTTCCTGAAGAAAAATGGTTTATTAGCACTCAAACTTGACAATAGCAGAGCCTATGACTCCGTTCAATTAAATTTATTAATGGAAACATTAAAAGAAATTAAACTTCCTATTAAAATGATAAGATGTATTACAAATATGATGATTGACAGAGAGATCGCATTACATCCTAGATTTCACTGCTCAGAAACAAGAACAACAAGCTTGGGTTTACCCCAAGGATCATCATTGAGTCCTATCTTATACATTTTATACACACTAATGTTAGAAAAATTCTTTAACGCGGAAATACAGGGACTTGCATTTGCAGATGATTTGTTATTATATACTTCTTGTAAGCTAGAAATGATGGACAATACCATCACGAAGTTTGGTGAGAACATCAACAATATTATCGGATATTTGTAGAATAAAGGAATTCTCATAAATTCTGAAAAAAAGTCAATGGATAATTTTTAGAAAAGGAAGGAAAAAATTCAATAAAATACTTAGAATGGGTAATCAAGAAATTGCTTCTACCTCCAATATAACGTTTCTGGGAATGGTTTTAGATAATAAATTATGCTGGAATCTTCATATAAATCAGATAGTAAGAAAATTAAACAATATATCCTATATTTTCAAATATATTTCTGGAAAGAAATGGGGAGCTCATCCTTATACTCTACGAATATCATATAACAATTTGATAAATTCTACATTGGAGTATGGAGCTATACTATTCGGCAGAATATCACGTAAAAGCGAAGATTTTTTGAGTTCATCATTGTATAAAATAATTAAACAATGTCTGGGCATTTCTGGAACACCCTCAAGAACTCTTACATTTAAAGAATTTGGGATCATTCCGTTTAGATTAAAACAATTACATCTAACTTGTAAATTTGTGGTTAAGTTGGGCTACTGCTTGGAAGATAAGCTTGTGGAGTCTCTGGATCAATTGTATGCATTCAATAATAGTAACATTTTAAATTACTTCAAGGAAAATTTCAACATCATGTACATATGGATTGTATACAGAAACATGGTAAAGAAAAACGGTACTCCTAGACATCCTACATACTGTATTCACTGGAATATACTTCATTTTCAGTTAGATGTTGATACCAATACTTTCATAAAAAATGTACACAATCCGGTACAATTATACAGAGAATTTACAGATACTTATCCGGTTAACACATGGGAATATTTTTTCACTGATGGATCCAAAAATAGAGAAGGTGATGTTGGTGCAGCAGTATACTTAAGCAAATCCAAAGACCATATTACAGTTAAAATGAGTGATGAATTTACAATATATTCGGCTGAACTTATTGCTATTAGAACTGCAATAAATTATATCACTACAAATAAGATAAAAATGAGCATAATTTTATCGGACTCCCTAAGTGTTTTGAATAAATTAAAAAATTTTGGACTTGCATGTAATCAGAATTTAATTGAGATGGAAATAAAATTAAAAGTGTATTATGCCTATCAAGAAAATTGTCAAATTAAGTTTGTATGGGTTCCCGGTCACAAAAACATAGAAGGTAATACGAAAGCAGACATATTGGCCAAACAAGCAAGAAAGATAGAAGAAAAAATAAATGTACAATTACCACCTAAAGATTTCTTGCATCATATGAAAAGTAAAACAACTTCACAATGGTTAAAGGAACATCCTGAAGACCATTGGATTAGCAACAAACAATATAATCCTTGGTTCAAAAATATATACTATCCTAGACAAGACTTGTGCAACATAATCAAAATGAGGCTAAATATTGCATTAACACCTGCATTTTTGTTTAAGATGAAGAAGAAAGGCTCTCCCTACTGCAATTGTGGTGAATATGGAAATTTAGAACATATATTATTAGGTTGCAACTTATATAAAAATGAAATTAGTGAGTTTTTGAGTTCTATTTATAATTTGGGCATACTGGGACCTATTAAAATAACAAATTTATTAAATTATAATCCAAAATTAGTATTCCACAAAATTATTAAACATATTAGGTAATGTAAAATTAAACTCTAAAAAGTATAGTACTCCAAAAAGCAGCTCATTTAAAAATATTAAAGGATGCTAAATTGACAAATTAGTCATTTAGTATAAACATTGGAGGAGGACGCTAAATGAATAAGTACTTGTATTCAAGAGCATCGTAAAATAAAAAGAAGAAGAAGTGTAAATCTCCAATAGAAACGAAAGTTAGAATCTGAAGGTACGTTATTTATTTTCAATAAGTTTTAAGAACTTCTTACTGTACCAGTGATATTGGATGAAGGTAGTGTATTTGCCAAAACGTTTATCATAGCTTTTCGTGCACATGTGGCAATTACTTGCACCCATTTATTGCACAAGGTGTAAAATACATAATTGACCTTCCCTTAGATGTGGAATAGTAATCAAAATTGCAGGATATTATAAGAAATGTGCATTTTAAAAAAATTACACATTGGTTGTTGTGCAAAATAATAGGCACATGATGTTTTGACTAAGATGAGGTTTTGTGAAATATGTATACTGTATATTCGATTAGACGAGAAGTCAAGGAGAAGGAATGGTATAGAGCGTTCAAGCAATAGTGAAGTAGTGCATAAATGCATGAAATAGCATGAGAACAGGGATGCAACCTAGAAAATATATTAGTGGTCCATTAGAAACAAATGAATTCCAATGCACAATATGAACCTCCACTTTGCTAACGATATGCTGATCGATAATATATGTTCTGGTTTCCATTCTGATTACTATTACCGTGTGGTTGTTAACCAGGCTTAATTCATACCAGTATTTGTACATTAAACATTTTCTAATAAATATAATACCCTTTTCTTTATATTCTTCAGTTCTCTTAAGTAACACCACTTCACATATTTTAAATTATATTAATAAGCAAATTCAGCGATAACACAACCGCATCAGAAAATACAAATGGATGGATGCAACAAACTGTGGATAATAGAAATCGTGCTCATCATAACCTATTTCAACAAATACAGAATTGTCATATGAAACAACGAACAGTCATTGACATTGCCTTCAAGAGTTGAGTGTTCTGTTATTTGCTGAACCAAACCAAATTTACATAAATGAATTTATATGTACATTAACATACAACTATATTAACATATGATTGATATTTTAATGAATGCCTATAAAACAAGATGATCATATACTCTTGATATCTAACTCTCAAGTGGTATTTGCCAAACTGTTAACTGAATTATGTGTTAAATAGAGCATATTGATATTATAATAATATTGGCTAAAGTTGTCACGAGAGTGTTAAGATTGCAAACCTGTGACTTTGGATAGAAAATTAATGACTTGCTAGATAATCATATTTACAACTGCTGAAATTGTTTATAACTAAGCTTAGTAGGTGAGCTACAAAAAGAATGAAGTTGTGCACGTTTTGTCTGAACAGCAGACAGATCTGGTTCCGCACACTGTGCACTCTGTCACATGACTACAAATGCCGATAACTTGATTCATCTTCAATGTAGCTTGACTACTAAGCCTAATTATAATCCATCTAAAATTATCTATATTTTAAATGTAAATTGGATAATGGCCTAGCCCTCCTTTACACAGGTCACTTTCATTACTTAGACTTTAGTTATACATAAATGTTGCTATTCGTTGCATTGTTTTTTGTTTATTTCTAGGATATGTATGGTGGAAAGTTGGAGTTAAAGGTATTCCTGTGATTGTGGGTGTATAACTTCGCAAGCTGTGCCTTTTTGGTGTCCAGTGCTGCTGCTGAATATAGAGTGAAATGGTGTGAAAGTATTAAATGAAGTGAAACTGTTAAGAGGACATTTGTTGTCAGGCTAATAATGATCTAGTGATGACAAAACAGGTGTTCGCATATGGAGCAATACAGTGTTGTATATAATGTATGCAGAAACCTCTCTGTGAGGTTATTTGTGCTTTATTTATTACAGTTTCACTGGCGATCAGCCGTGTGAGGTTTCAAAATCGCCCGTGAAACTGTAATAAATAACGTGCACCGTGAAAGCTTTAAATCTTACATTATTTGCGCTTGTTATGCAAATATGTCAATTCTGTTATGCTATCGGAATGCTAGAAGGAATAAATAAAAGTGTCAAACATGTGTAATTGTTCCCATTTCCCTGTCAAATACCACATCCTAATGTTTGGTTACATGTTCACACAAACAATTTGTGGCAGCTCATTAAAGTATAAAATATTTTATCTTTATGCCATGCAGAGTAATTAGTGGCAATGTCAGAATTGAAAAAGACACATTTTTTTGATACTATTAAGAAAACTAGTCATTTGAACCTGCAACCATTACAGAACTCATTAATATTTCATAAAAGCTATTGATGTACAGACTATTGGACAATTTTAATAAAAAGGAGTTAAAACAAATAAACTGTTTTTATACCTGCTTACTTCTCAGTCTTAGCTGATCATATGTCCTAATGCCACATTGCTTCCGATGATGCCCAAAGTTTAATATGCAAGCTTCCATAGCTGTGATTGCAGTTTTTAAGTGTACCGCATTTATTAAAGCAAAGGTTAATTTGCGTGAGCTTTAATATGCAGCAATCTTAAAACCTAATGGCAAGTAAGGAAGCTCACGTGTTAAACTTGACGTGCCAGTGTAGCATTATGGCGTTAGGGCATATGATCAGCTGAGGCTGGCAGGTGGGCAGGTATGAAAAATACAGTCGTAAGAGCTACCGGTAGCTACACACTCACACAGAGAAACTCACTCACACACACTCACACTCCCACTCACTCACACACACTCACACACCCACTCACACAAACTCACACAGAGAAACTCACTCACTCACACACACACTCACACACACACTCTCACACACACTCACTCACACTCACTCACACACACTCACACACTCACTCACTCACACACACCCACACACTCACACACACTCACACACACCCACTCACACCCACACACACACTCACACACACCCACACAGAGAAACTCACTCACTCACACACACACAGAGAGAAACTCACTCACTCACACAGAGAAACTCACTCACTCACACACACTCACACAGAGAAACTCACGCACACACACACTAACACAGAGAAACTCACTCATTCACACACACTCACACACCCACTTACTCACACACACTCACACAGAGAAACTCACTCACACACACTCACACAGAGAAACTCACTCACACACACACACACTCACACACCCACTCACACACACAAACACAGAGAAACTCACTCATTCACACACACTCACACAGAGAAACTCACTCACACACACTCACACAGAGAAACACACTCACTCACACAGAGAAACTCACTCACTCACACACACTCACACAGAGAAACTCACTCACACACACTCACACAGAGAAACTCACTCACTCACATACACCCACACACTCACACTCACCCACTCACACCCACACACACTCACACAGAGAAACTCACACACACTCACACAGAGAAACTCACACACTCACACAGAGAAACTTACTCACACACCCACACAGAGAAACTCACTCACTCACACAGAGAAACTCACTCACACACACTCACACAGAGAAACTCACGCACACACACACTAACACAGAGAAACTCACACATTCACACACCGACTCACTCACACACACTCACACAGAGAAACTCACTCACACAGAGAAACTCACTCACTCACACCCACACAGAGAAACTCACTCACACACTCACACAGAGAAACTCACTCACTCACACAGAGAAACTCGCTCACTCACACAGAGAAACTCACTCACACACACTCACACAGAGAAACTCACTCACACAGAGAAACTCACTCACACAGAGAAACTCACTCACACACACTCACACAGAGAAACTCACTCACTCACACAGAGAACCTCACTCACTCACACACACTCACAGAGAAACTCACTCACAAACTCACTCACACAGAGAAACTCACTCACTCACACACTCACTCACACAGTCACTCACTCACAGACTCACTCACACACAGACTCACACACACACTCACACAGACTCGCACACACACACTCACTCACACACAGACTCACTCACACACAGACTCACACACACACTCACTCACAGACTCACTCACACATAGACTCACTCACACACACACACTCACACAGACTCGCACACACACACTCACTCACACACAGACTCACTCACACACAGACTCACACACACAGACTCACTCACACACACACTCACACACACAGACTCACTCACACAGACTCACACACATAGACTCACTCACACAGACTCACTCACACAGACTCACACACACAGACTCACTCACACACACACTCACTCACACACAGACTCACACACACACAGACACACACACACTCACACACAGACTCACTCACACACACTCACACACACAGACTCACTCACACACACACACTCACACACACAGACTCACTCACACAGACTCACTCACACAGACTCACTCACACAGACTCACTCACACACAGACTCACTCACACACACTCACACACAGACTCACTCACACAGACTCAGTCACACACAGACTCACACACAGACTCACTCACTCACACACAGACTCACTCACACAGACTCAGTCACACACACTCACACACACACACACTCACTCACACACACAGACTCACACACACAGACTCACTCACACACACACTCACACACAGACTCACTCACACAGACTCAGTCACACACAGACCTACTCACACACACTCACACACACAGACTCACTCACACACAGACTCACTCACACACAGACTCACTCACACACACTCACACACACAGACTCACTCACACACAGACTCACACATACAGACTCACACATACAGACTCACACACAGACTCACACACACAAGGACTCACACACACAGACTCTCACACACACACAGACTCACACACACAGAGTCACTCACACAGACTCACTCACTCAGACTCACACACACAGACTCACACACACACAGACTCACACACACAGACTCACACACACAGACTCACACACACAGACTCACACACACAGACTCACTCACACACACAGACTCACACACACACAGACTCACACACAGACTCACACACACAGACTCACTCACACAGACTCACACGCACACACTCACACAGACTCACACACACAGACTCACACACACAGACTCACTCACACAGACTCATACACACAGACTCACACACACAAGGACTCACACACACACAGACTCACTCACACACAGACTCACACACACACAGACTCACTCACACACACACACACTCACACATTCACACACACCATCACTCACACTCACTCACACACACACACTCACACTCACCCACACACTCACATACACATTCAAATTAATTTGCAACATAAACGAGTGGCTAAAAGTAACTTAATACGGATTAGGAAGAGAATAAAGTAGACGTTGCTCTAATACAAGTATTGATAATAACCTGGCTGGAATTTCCAGGTCACTTTGGACCTACGCTTTTGGAAATTGAAAGAAAAGAGCTGCTATATTAATAAACAATAAACAAATAGATGCAACAGCAATCACACAACTATATAACGAAGATATCGCTGCAATTATTGAAATTATCTACAGACGTACAAAATTGGATGCAGTAAGTTCATATTTTGATTTTACACAAGACATTGAGAGAAATATCAGCCAAGTAGAAAACATTTTAAATTACGTCAAAGGAAGTGGTATACTGATCGCAGTTGACAACAATTGTCGAAGCAAACTATGGAATGACACAGCAACAAATCAACGTGGCAAAGCACTGGAGGAGTTATTAACACTAAGCGATTTGAATATTGTCAACAAAATGTCGGAGTCAACTTTTGTGATGATACGGGCCAGAAGCTACATTGATTTAACATTAGTCAATAATAAACTACTAAGGCAGGTTATCGACTGGGAGTGTGGAACACAAATCACAGAAATATAACTTTCAAACTGAGCAGGACACGGCAGCACATATTATCTCCAAACAAAAACCAAACCACAAGAAAGTATATCATAAAGAATGGCCATCTTGATAAATTTGAAATTGCTCCTGTTTCAAATATCAAAACAACCTTTCATCATTACAAGACCGCAGATACAAAAATAATGGATCGTGACCTGGAAAATATTATTACTACGTACGAGAATTGTGATGAAGTGGAAAATTTAATATCCCCATCAATGAACGAAGCTTGCAACACAAGTCTCAAGATGACTAGGGCAACAAAATATGCGTTGAAAGGAAATACGATTTCGTGGTGGAATGATGAACTTATATTCCTAAGGAAAAAGACAAACATGCTACGAAGACGGTACCAAAGAACTACAACAAATGAAGATCTAAGACTAGAGAGGAAAACCAAATATCACGAAGGAAAACATGAATATGAAATGAAATTGCAAGAGGCAAAACTGAACTCTTGGAAGAAGTTCTGCACTATAGTTGATGGAACTAATCCCTGGAACGTAGTCTACAAAATAGCCGCCGGGTAAGTCAAAACCATAACACAACTAACAACCCTAGAAAAAGAAGATGGAACATACACTACAGACACGGAGAACACAATTGAGCACATGCTGGAACACTTCACACCACAAGATAGTGAAGGAAGTGACAACGCACATCACAAAGAAACAAGAAGGTTAATTAGAGAGCCAATAGATACAACCAATGGTGTACCTTTCACAACTGAAGAAATAAAAACCGCCTTACAAAAGTTCAACCCTCAGAAAGCTCCCGGGATAACCAGCGACATTCTACTAAGAGCATTTAAAGTTCTGCCTTTATTCTTCACACAGTTCTACAACATGTGCCTAAGTAAAGGTTGTTTTCCAAAAAGATGGAAGCAGTCTATTGTGCTTCCAATCACAAAACCTGGCAAGGAAGAATGCAAGGATGTATCTAAATACCGTCCAATCAGCTTGATAAATATTGGCGGCAAATTACTTGAGAGGTTAATGGTCGACAGGATAAATTACCATCAGTGGTCTAAAAACTTACTCAATAGTAGACAGTACGGCTTTACCGCTCAAAAGGGAGCAATTGATGCAGCACTTGAAGTCAAAACCTTCATAGAAGAGGGATTGAAAATAAAACAATGTATAATCCTAACAAGTCTTGACGTCAAAGGTGCGTTTAATGCCGCCTGGTGGCCCAGTATTCTCAAGAACTTAAAAGAATGGGAATGTCCGAGAAAAATCTACAACTTAGCATTAGATTTCTTCAACCACAGGAAAGCAAAAATCACAATAAACAATTACACAGTGGAAAAAGAAGTTCAGAAGGGCTGTCCACAAGGATCCTGCTGTGGCCCAGCCTTTTGGAACATAATGTATAATTCCCTATTAAAGACGACCTTGTCATATTAACAACAGGCTCAAGCAAAGTAGAAGCAGAAAACATAGCGAATCAGGATTTAATCAAGAGAATTATTTAAATATTCTAATGCACCCATAGCACATGTAATTGAAAAGTAATTCAAAAGAAGTGTAGAAAAACAAATGCTTTCTAATACAAAATTATTGCACATAAAGTGTTTAAAACAGTGCAGCACATTGATAAATTCAGGGAGCAAAATCCCAAGGGGCTGTGTAGGATTTCCTCTTTCCAGTGATTTTATACCCAGAATCCCCCCCCGCACTACTAGATCATCCAGTGAGGCAGTTTATATAGTTAGACACAAACAGTAGAACATACACTACTAAACTGCTTTCCCCCACCAACTTTTAACAATTTTGCACCCTGGACAAATTGAAAAATGTGTTTAAAATGTTAACATGTTTTCCATTTGTGTGTTCTAATACTTGAAATTGCACAAAGCAATGACTGGTAACTTGGAACTCGTGCAAACACTTCATCTATTGCTACACCTTAATCAGTACTAAGCAATGACCAGAAACATAGTTGAGGGGGTCAGTGCAACAGCGGTCTAACCCATCTCCCTAAAACAAAATTTTGTTTTGTCTTTTAATTGTTTTTTTTAATTTATTAACAAATTACAACTAAGGGCGAGCTTATCCAGTAGCATTTCCTTCATAAGTGAGTTCACAATGTACAGACGAGTTCTCCACTGAAGGCCCCCAAAGTTTACATTAGTCATCAGGCTTTATTCTCTTCTTAAATATGAAGAAAAGTTGAGTTAAAGTTTATGCACACGTGCTGTTCTTTTTAGGATACGTAAAAGCTCATTTAAATCACAGTGATTTTTCACTGATACTTTATCAGATTATTAAACAACAATGCACTGATCAGTGCTAACATATTTTTTATACAAAACTGATTTTGTGTTGTGCTGCAAATCCTTTTCTGGGTTGGACCATTGTTGCACTGACACTTTTTCTTCTGTCTTATCATGCAAAAAAGCTCTTGCAGTAAATATGTACGGTTGTTAATAAAATGAAGAAAGTTTCATACATACAATTTTTGAAAAGGCTGAAAGAACCTATTATTAAAAGCTAGAACATATTAAAGGGCATTAAATGTGTTTGAGTCATAATGCTGAATATTTAGGTAGGTATATCCAAATATGGAAAGTTATTATCACCGTCCATCTCTTTTTCACTGTTTTGAGTAACATTTTCAGCAATCAAACTTGTAGAATGTATAATAAACTGTTGGGACATATTTTAAAAGGTCATTAATATCCGGAAGTTTGTTTGGAGTTATTGGTCTGGGCTTGACATATTTTACTTCAAGGTTAACATTGCTAAGATCCACGATGTGCTTATCATTTCTTTTTTGCTAGCTTCTCATTGGCTTTTTATGGTTAGATCACGGTTGTACCCAAACCACATGGATTTTGATCTCAGGGAAAACAGAAGCTTCAATTTAATCAACCAAAGGCTTTTGGTGCAAACCATATAGTGGGAAGATAGTTCACATGAAAACCTGACAGATGGCGCCAATATTGCAAATTGTGTATCAGGGAGGGTTAGACCACTGTTGCACTAATCCCCTCATATGACCTCATGCAGTATTGAAGGAAAATTACGACAAATAGAATGCTGCTGTTTACCTCACTCTGCCAACTTCCTCACATCTGCTTCTGTGATCCAAGTATAACTCAAACGTTCCATATGTCTATAGTCGTGACTCTTTATTGTACTGCATTGAGACTCCTCACAGGCGGGGCACAGTCCTGAGTTTTGTTTGCATAAGAGGTGTTGTGACCGTTGTGAGAAGAGGAGTTTGTTGGTGCGCGCGAGAATCGGTCACGTGAAACGGTTTGGCGGGATCATTGTCAACTGCCATAATTTTGGCGGGAAAGACGTATCAAGTGGCTGTGGCGCTCTCCACACACATTTCACTAGGGATATTGAGTACAGAGTGTAGTTATATAAGCGTTGTTATATAGTGTTTTGTTTAGTGTGTCCGTGTACACCTGGACGTATATTTTGAGTGAAGTGCAATAACTAATATGTGAATGAGTATCAATAATACTCCGTCCCCTGTGTAAATAATTCTACGTATAATTATAGTGTAAATATAGTGTGTAAGTGACAGTGTAAAAAGCGCGCGAAATATAGTGTACCCACGCTAAGTGGAGGCTCCCAGAAGCACTTGCGACTGGGAGCGGGAACAAGAAGGGGATGGAGAATGCCCCTGATCCGCCGGCCGCCGAGAGCGGAGTCAGGCAAGTGATGGCATCCAGCGCAGCAGCCGTGACTGCCACCGCACTCGCCCCGCCCACTACAGCCCCATTGACTACAGCTCCCAACGGCCAACGAACCACGGACCGACCAACCAAGAAGACGCAGATGACAGAGGAAGAGCGTAAGGCAATGGAAATAGAGAAACTTCAGAAAGAAGTAGATGAACTAAAGGGAGAGATCATCTACTACCAGAATGTGCTGGCAAATATGGATGGGGAATCCCAACAATTTGCAAAATTCGCACAGGACCTCGGGTTCTGCTACAAAGAGCATGCCCTCAAGAAGCGGCGATTAGTCATCCTCAGCGAGGGGTGGCAACAAGTGCCTGCAAGAAATAAGAGGAATAGAGGAAGCGGCCGGGAAAGCGATTCAGTGAACGTCCCAACCAGCTGCGCCCCAAGCGCGTCTCAAAACAAAAAACGCCGCCATATCCCCTCACCACGAGAAACACCTACGCGCCGCTGAGGGTACAATTTGATGCAGAATCCGACGACGAGACGTCAGAGGATCCACCACCACAACCCGCAATAACCTCCACCTCTAGAGACCCCTTCCCCAAGCTACCCCCTACCAAAGCCCCCATTCAAACACAGACACAGAAGAAACACACCACCCAGCCCACCATTCCCACCCCCACTCCAGCCCCAAGCACATCCAACAACGGAGCAAAAGCATCAGACAACCAGAAACCACCAAGAATAATAATCCCTGACGTCCAACACACGGTAAAGGTCCTCCGCATCCTGCGTGGCTCCCTTCCTGCCGGCACATATAAATTGCAGACGACGAGGGACTGCCTTAAGCTCTTCCTTCAACGGAAGCAGGACGCGAACCCGACAATGCAGCTCCTGAAGGACGCCGGAGTAGAAAACTACAGTTTTACTCCACGTGGGGACCAACCTCTTCGCTACGTAATCAAACGTCTTCCAGCTGACTTAGAGGAAGATTACGTGAAAGAGGACCTGGTCCTAAAAGGCTACACCGGCGTCCAGGTACGACAGATGACTTCACGTGGCAGGCCTCTGCCAAATTTTCAGGTAAGTCTTGACAGGACCACCGAAAACCAAAAACTTCTACAGGAACGAGAGGTGTGCCATATGATGGTCACCGTGGAGGTCCTGAAAACAAACCAAAATATAACGCAATGTTACAACTGCCAGCAGTTGGGGCACACTTTTAGGAACTGCAATATGACCTCCCGGTGTGTCCTTTGCGGTGACCTCCACCGCCTGGCTGATTGCCCGAAAAAGGCCAAACAGGGCGTTGTACCCCACTGTGCTAATTGTGGGGAAACGCATCCTGCCAGCTACAGGGGGTGCGAGACGTTTCGCAACGAACGTCACCGCCGTCAACTGGCATCCATAGCCAGGAGCTCTCCCAGTGCTCAGCCAGGGCCAAAACCCATCATACACCTGGCCCTGGTTCAAACAGGTATCTCCTATGCGGGAACTACCGGAGGGCAAAACGCACCAGTGCCACCACAGAATGGTCCCCCTCCACTACCCCAACAGGCGCCCACGGGTGACCTGAGTGGGATAAAACATATATTAAACATGTTCAGAGACCTAAATTTACCATCATTATTGATGAAGGCGCAGCCTTTACTAGCCAAATTCAAAAGCTGCAGCAGCACTTGGGAGAAAATAGAGACCATCATATGTCTCCTCTCAGCCCTTTTAGAATAAATGGCCCACGTAAGGGGAGGCACAACTTTAACGCGCGCACTACTGTGGAATGCAGATGGCATCCACAGGAAGCAACACGAACTTGAAAACTACCTACGGCGTAACAAAATTGACGTCGCATTCATCTGCGAAACAAAATTAAAGCACGAGCACACTTTTAAGCTCCAGGGGTATCAAATCTTTCGGAACGACAGAATTGGCAGACAAGGGGGAGGGACTGCTATTTTGCTTAGAAATACTATTGCTCATGCTTCTGTTACGTTGCCTGTAATGGCAGCGTTAGAGTGCACAACACTTAAAACACGTGTAAATAGTAAAACGGTTATGCTGGTAGCACTTTATCGGCCCCCTAACTCTCCAGACTTTACACAAGACCTCGAGCAGATCCTCGCTTTAGAGGAGCACGTTATAATTGTAGGAGATTTCAATGCCCGGCACCCCTGGTGGTTTTCACGCCGGGCAAACGCGGCGGGAAATCTCCTGGTTGAATTTATAACTGATAATGATGACATTGAGGTACATCTTCCCCCAGAACCCACTTTTTGGCATCGATCAGGGCACTTTGACGCTGAGATTTTGGACATCGTACTAACAAAAAATGCGACACTGTTAAATAACTTTACTGTTTATCACAGCCTGGACTCCGACCATCTTCCTGTGCATTTCGACATACAGGGTGGCATTTCAGCCAGTGCCTCTGGCCCTCAAAGTAGAGCTGAAACCGACTGGAATAAGTTCACCATGGAAATGCACGGGATGGCGCAACCCAGACTGTCATACTATAGCGAGGCAGACATAGATGTCGCCATTGAAAACTTTACTGCCTCGCTACACACAGCCAAGAGAAATGCTACCACATACACCACAAGACCACCCGGTTTTTGCACGTACCCCGAGGTAGAGCAACTCATTGCGCGGAGACGACGCTTGACAAAACTGTGGCGATACACCCGTCAGCCTGAATATAAAGTGCTAGCAAAATGACTACGCAACATCATTCGGCAACAAATTAAAATCAATAAAACTGAACAATGGGAAAACAAAATGCTGAGTACCACACATTCGGACTCTTCTTTGTGGAAATTACTCAAGGCTTTCAAAGTTTCCACGAGCGTCAACTCCGCAACTGAGGCGCTGCACACTCAAAGCGGCTTGCACTTCTCCGCAGAGGAGAAAGCCGAGGTCTTCGCTGACTGTCTCCAAGACAGATTCACCGAAAACCCAGTGACCAACTGTGAAATAGAACGGGAGGTCCAGACATGGGTACAAACCTGGGTGGCGCAGAAGCAAGAGCAACAACTACCCACCATAACACCGCAGGAAATTTACAAGCTCATTAGGAAATTGCCTAATGGGAAAGCTGCCGGTCCAGACAAAGTGACTAATGAGGAACTTAAGCATCTCCCGAGAAAAGCTCTGGTGCAACTAACAAAGATATTTAACGCCTGTTTGCAGCAAGGCTATTTCCCCTCTACTTGGAAACGAGCTAAGGTTATCATGCTCCCAAAGCAAGGGAAAAGCACCAGACAACCGCAAAACTACCGTCCCATTAGTCTTTTGTCTACTATTGGTAAACTGCTCGAAAAATGTATCCTTTCTCGACTTCAAAAACAAGTCTCGGCAACACATGAACTCTCAAATTCACAGTTTGGCTTTAGAAAAGGACATTCCACTGAACTACAGCTCCTCAGACTAACTGATGACGTAACAGAGCAATTTAACAATGGGGCTTCAACGTTGGCGCTATTTCTGGACGTAGAAGCTGCATTTGACCGGTGCTGGCACAATGGCCTTATTTATAAACTGCACCACAATTTCCCGGCTCTTCAAAATTATCTATACTTGCTGCACAATTTTCTAGAAAACCGGCAGTTTTACGTCCAAGTGGGCCGCTCCTCCTCACGGGAGCGAGTGATGCGGGCTGGCGTCCCACAAGGGGCAATAATGTCCCCTTTTCTGTATATATTATTCACCAATGATTTCCCAGTGGACGCCAGATGCAAGGTCGCCATGTATGCTGACGACACTGCAATATACAACCACCATAGAAATCCACGTTTCGGCCTTGCAGAAATGCAACGTTATGTGAACAACTTCCTCTCATGGCAACATGACTGGAAAATCAAAATTAATCCCGACAAATGCCAGCTGATTCATTTCTCTAAGCGGCGTCACACTTTGGCAACGGACCTAACGGTCGGTGGTCAAGTATTGCACTGCCGTCAGCAAGTTAAATACTTAGGTGTCACCTTGGACCGCACAATGTGTTGGTCCACCCACATAAAAAATAGCGCCAATAAAGGCAGACAGCGGCTAAAGTTGTGCGCCCCCATCTTCCGTAGTAAACAGTTGCGACTAAAGTCAAAACTTATACTATATAGGTCATTTATTCTCTCGGTGGTCCTGTATGCATGTGTGGCCTGGGCTAATGCCTCCAAAACTGCCCTCAAACAACTCCAAACCCTCCAAAACCTCTCCCTCAGAAAAATCCTCTCTGCTCCACTCCTCACCACCACCCAAACTCTTCACCTCGAAACTCATATCCCGTTCATCCCGGAGGCAATAGACAAAAGAGCAATGGCGGCATGGACGCGCATTAGGAACCACGAAAATGACGTGATCGCTAACATCGGCAAAGGCGAGCCGAAGCACCGCAAACATACTAGGATAAAAATGTTCTAGAAGCGGCTTGGCTCGCCGACTAATGCGCGTCCACGCAACCTCGTCCCTAAGCCACATACATGTTCCGGCAGAGGCCCTCGCCTCGGAAAATATTCAGGAGCTGCCACCGCGGGACAGTGTACATAGTGTAAATAGTGTAGTGCGCTGGGACGCATATTTCTGGTGTGCCCAGTGAAGATGTGTGTGTACGAGTGTGTGTGTGGGTGAATGCGTGCGTGTATGTGTCTGTATATAATTTGTAAATATGTACATATGTATATATAACCCAAAGACGAAACAGACAAAAGACAAAAGAAAACTATTCTTCGTGACCTACAGATGGTCACCGTATGGGTTTTTTGTAGACACCGAAAAAGTGTATATATAAACAAAGCCAAATGTAAAAAAATGTTAAATATAGCCTGTAAGCCGGGCCCATTGTACCGGCACCAGGCCAACACTTTTCTAATAAATAAATAGTAGAGTTTAATAGTAGAGGCACAGTCCTGGAAACAAGACAGAACACTGTCACAACCCCAATACTTTGCTAGCATTATGATCAATTTCTTTGTTTCATTTTCTCCGGGGATTTAATAATTAATTAGGACTAACGGGTGCCATGAGGATTGAAAATATATTCAGCATTATTTCTTGTGGATATTATTTACTATCAATAATGTAAATAAAACATTTGAAGTAAATGCATTACATAGCACAGCTTTGAAATGCCAAATTACAAATACTGGTTGCTTATTCCTGCTGCACTCATTAAACCAACCACCTGTGAATCTGAATTATAGTGATAGTAATAATAATGTGGGCATCAGCAGATTTTCTCCAGGAGGGAGCGAAAAGCTAGAAGTTTGCTATCAGATATTTTCAATTCATTATTTTCTAATCAAAAGAAATTGTATTTGATTTGGATAACCGTATTAATTTGTGCTAAATCAAATTGTTCTTTCCATAAAAATTAAAATAATAGTCTAATAGTCAGCAATTGATTGTACATTAAGTTCACTAGCTTACAAGTGGGGCCATGGCAGCCCCTTGGCGCTCTATGCGACACCCATTAATAATGATGATGATGATGATCATAATAATAATAATAATAATAATGATCATAATAATAATGATCATCATCATAATAATAATCATAATAATCATAATAATAATCATAATAATGGTAATAATAATAGTAATAATGATAATAATAATAGTAATAATGATAATGATGATAATAATAATAGTAATAATGATGATGATGATGATAATAATAATAATAATAATAATAATAATAACAATAACAATAATGATGATCATCATTTTGGATTATCACCCCTGAAACAATAAAGAGTGCAACAGTCTTGTTATTTACGAAAATATTGGAAATAAACAAGCCCAATCACCCTAAGAATCTTCACAAGTGCTGCCCCACGGACATTTTCCACCTTTTCTGCCACTGGGGTTGATTTTTCGTCATACCGAGAACTCATACCTTATATCCTGAAGATTAAGTGTCAATTTGTGTCGAAATTTGGGCGAGAATACAGGATTATTCACACACATACATTGACTTTATTAAATACGTAATACCTATAGATGTTGGGGAAATAGGACGATGCTCTTGATAATGTTGGATAACGTTTACAGGTTTCAGAGAAACAAATAGCATTACACTATGGTAAAACTAGCAGATTTCTAAGAAACACGTGTGGTTTATTGCTTAGTTGCGCCAGGAGCCTCTGCAGAGTTGTTTAAGACAACGCAATTCAATTGCTTAATAATTACGCAAAACTGAAAATCGCTGTAAAGAATAAAAATCACAATGATCTGCTTTTTCACTATAAACTATCACTTGAAAAGAAAGCTCCTCGTTAATGGCATGCAAAAGGGAACAAGGGTAAACTTTATATAACAGGAAAAATAAAGAATTTGTAATGCATACCTTTAAACTCGCCGACTAGATACAGCATCTGCTTGATTCCATGTATACAAAGTTACACACTTACGAATAACTATTTAACGATAAAAATAATTCACTATTTGATACTTAATTACAATAGTTGACTTCAAAATCAATGACATACAATAGGACCTCGATCCGTAACTTTTGTATGCCTACGGGTGTCTTCCACCTTGTAAGAACATTCAAAATGGCGCTTTGATCCAACAAGAAGATGCGCGCGCACACGCTCTCCCCTCCACTCGTACTGGAGCTAAGACAAACGGGATGCATAATCGCTATTTTATTTTAAAAAATGCGCTTATAATCTATAAAACTGGCAAACATTAAATAAGTTCAACATTTTGTTACCTATCTTAAAATACAATAATATACCATAATAGTGTCTACATATACATAAATAGTAAACTATTTATAAATTGAATTTCATGGCACTATATCATGCACAAAACCCAGGAATTTCAGAATGCAAATATGACGATTGACACTGAATTGCATTAATAATTATCTTATGCGAAAACCAATGAATAGATGCAAATTCGTCGAAGGATATTTTGAAGCTAAATTAATGATAGTCAGTGAGGCGTGTCAATATTTATTATAAGGTAAACAATAATTTGTTCATCTTTAATAGATAAGTTATACTTTTATAAGACTGCGTCTTATATTTTGTATCAATATTCGAGATTGGATAAACATGGAGTAGTAACATTTTTATCTTTAACACCACGGTCGGTCCCTCCGAGCCGGTTATACCTACGCTCTTCGTAACCAGCGGCCGGCCGCTACTAACATTATGTGTTATTTATCGGTAATATCCCGGTAATTAAACTTCCACACAGCAGCGCCAAACTCACCCAATGACAACGCTTCCGACCCAGAAAGACTGGATTGAAATGAAGTGACGGGAAATATAGGGGATGTAATTACCCTTCCAAGCATTAGCCTGGTGACCCTGGAAAACCCTCGAAAGAACCCACGGGTCAGGAGGGATCGGTCGCAGGAATCAAACCCAGGATCTCCCACGTTACCGATGGAGCCGTCTCGCTTGATAAGTAGCACATTGCATTCCAACCAAAACTTCTATATTGAAATTTCACGGAAAATGCTTCCTTCTGACTGAAAAAAAGCAGCTATAGAAAAGTCCCCTCTGTGTGTGTGTGTGAGAGAGACTGAACAACATAACTTATAAACGATAAGCTAAATACGAAAATTGGTATTTGAGTTCAAAATCTTCCAAGAATGCGACACGAAGATTTTCAAGAAAAGCCCTTCACCTATCCTTTACATGAAACATTTTTATAAATTTTTGGCTTCTCAAAAAAGTGTCTAACGTTTTTTATTAAAATACCACATGTTTAAAATATGTTTATGGCAAGTGGGATTTCTGGAAAATATCCTCAAGTCCTGTTAACTCTAGATGACTGTTGCATAACTGGTAAACCGTAAGAGAAAATCTTACTTCCCAAAAATATACATCTCGTTAAAATATACTTTGTATTGAACCACCTCCGAGATATTCCTTTTTATTTATTTGTATTTTCCAATACTTAAACTTTTCTCACACGGGAAATCATTATTATTTTTTTATGTCCTGGATATACAAAGAGAAAGGAATTTCAAAGCCATCACATAGTGACCAGCTCCTAAAGGTTTGACTTTCACTTTAGTCTCCTGTATTCTCCTATTCCCATTGTACCTGTGAGTCAATATTATGGATTAAGACCATTTCTAGAATTCTATCTAAACATAATGTAAATAGAGGAATAAGTGTTTTAAGTATATTTCATACAAGGTGAGTAGAGAAAGGAATGTGAGTGCACACATCAGAATGTTCTTAGTTCGTTTCGGGCAATAAATTAAATGGGTGTTACGTTGCTCAAATGAGCCTGGGGTCTATGAAGCATAAATTTACCCAACTTCTCAGGAAAACCTATATCTACAACGAAATGTGCAATAAAAGCTTATTTCGATTAAAAAGAAAAACGAATCGGATTGCACTCACATGACTTTCTCTACTCTTGTACTAACCATTCTTACAAACTCTTATTCCTATATCTTCTTCGTGTTAGTTGAGACAAACATTTGTACGAACTATCTTACTGCTTATGTCCTTGTAGGTACAAGGGGAATATGGGAATACTGTAGGCTTTGTGCGATAGTCAAATCTTTTAAAGCTTCGAGATTCCGTTCTCTTTACACGCTTAACATATAAAAAATAAACAACTATATTCCATTCGACGAAAGTTTTAAGTTTTCCGAAACTGACAGAAATAACAAGAAATATATCCGAAATGGTTCACTCTATAAAAAATTCATTTAGACATAAATTGTGCGTTTTGTCGATATCTACATTTTTTGTATAGTAAAGATTTTGTAACTCTTAAAGTTTACGAGTTATTCAAAAGTCATCCAGAGTAAACAGGAACACATAGGCTATAGCCATAAAATTCAAGATATACATTTCATTTGTCAAACAAATATCTTAGGCATATGGCTTTTTAATCAAAATGGTAACAGCCATTTTCAAGAAAATCAAAAGTGTCGAAAAAGTTTCCATGTAAAGGGTAGTTTAGGGTGGGGAAAATTTCTTCAAAATATTCGTGTCGCATCCTTGAACGATATTAAACTTAAATACCTACTTTAGCTTTTAACCGACTTTTCGTTTTTGAGTTATGCTGTCTACAGACTGACACACAGACACAGACACACACGGACCTTTTTCGAAAAATGCTTTTTTTTGGGGGAGGGGGGGATTCAGGAGGCCTCAAAACATATTTCCGGTGAGGTCTCGACGTCGAATTTTTGGGTGGAATACAATACTTCTTCTACTATACGTAATAGAGAAAGTAATAGAATAATACAGTCTACAAGAATAGTTGGTAGAAAATGAATAGCGAAAGTCACATGAATGCACAACATGAGATTTACGCAAGTAATGCTTGCATTGCAGACTGGTGGCTGTCACGTGACGTGGCACGCTGGGTAAGCGTTTGCAACTAGAGGATGAAGTAACGCCATTCTTAGAATCGCTCCCTGCAGATACACGAGACGGCGACAAATGGAATGATCCGAGAGGGGAGTACGTCAGGTGCATGCAGCGAGAACGAAATTTCCCTTGCACATTGGCTACACAATTTTCAATGTTAAAGTTTATGTATTTTAATTAAGCTCTCGCATCCAACACCAATATCATCATCTTCTGTTCTATAATAATAATAATAATAATAATAATAATAATAATAATAATAATAATAATAATAATAATAATAATAATAAACCCTAACAATGCACTACCGTAAAACACTAAAATTTGTATTTATGAATAAAATGTAACAATAATTTTTTCATATATCTTTTATAGAAAATATGTATTTTTATGGAGACGGCGCCGTAGCCGAGCGGTTAGACCGTTCGCCTATCACTAGGGCGGCCCGGGTTCATTCCCAGGAACCCTCATTTGGTGCTCTTGGTGGGCGAAACGGCGTCTGGGCGGGTTTTCTCCGGGTCCTCTGGTTTCCCCCACCACTCATTCCACCAACTGTTCCATTATCACCTTTCCATTAATCCATTTCGGCTTCATTTCATATCATCCTCTTCCTCACTCTCATAACTGGTGCTTCACTGACCACCCGCTTCCAGGTCTTCAGTCTGTCTGGTCCAGAGCTCCCCGACCCTAGCTTCCTACATTAAGGGAGGGTAATCAACCGTACGAGGTTCGTGGGTTCAATCCTCGTGCCGACCTTTCTGAATCAGAGGCTTTTTTTGGGGGGGGGGGGGGAGGGTTCCCCAGGTCGGTAGTTGAATGGTGCGAAGGAATTATCATCATCGTGTGATATGCTTTTTCCGTCTTTAAGGAAACTGATCAGCCAACGTCATTCGTAGTCTGCCGCCACTTCTTCTACCCGTTGGCTTATTTTGTATAATCTATGACGAACGAAGGATGATTATATTTCCTCTCCTTTCACTTCACTTTATTAGTGATTTAATTCTTCGTTCATCCCGTAGGTTGTTCCAGTGACAGCGAAGAGGTTAGGTGCAGCTTGGCAGGGAAGATATGCGTCCCTCGTCCGTGGGATCCCCGTAATGGGGTGGTATATGGACCTCGTCGAGGTGCCTCTGAAGACCTAAATACCTCAAGGTGTCTTGGTAAATCTTAGTCTCGATGTGGCCGTCCAATGCCTCCTCTCACCTCATCCTTCCTTCCGGAGGTACAATAATGCCCTCCATATCTCTCCTATTCTTATGCCACTTTGAGCTTCATCCAGTTATCACTATTTACATGTTTTGAAAGCTTAGGTACTAGTAAAAATATGAAATAAATCTGACGTGTTACATGGGTTTCTTTAAGTCCAACCACTTTTCTACAAACCTTTATTATAAAAATATATTTTTCTATTTGCTTCATGTTGATCGACATATATGTTTGCATAAATACTTACAAATTCGTTGAATACTCACGAAACACTTTATAAATCCATTTCCACAGGTGTCTTTCTCGATTAACATGCAAGTTTGTACAAGAGTGAGTAGAGAAAGCCATGTAAGTGTACACATACCTTATTTACCTTGATCATGCAAATACTATAGAATTTCAAAGTCATCACAAAGCGACCAGCTCTTAAAATATTTTACTATCAATCAAAGCCTGCCTGTTGTATTCCCTTATTTTAGATGCAGATACTTGCAAGGAAATATGCATCAAAATAATTTCTGCAAATATTTATATCGATCAAGTAAATAGAAGAAACGTTTGTAAGAATAATTTGTACAAGATTGGGTAGAGAAAGTCACATGAGTGCATACATCAGAATTATCATTATTATTATTTTTATTATAATTTTTATCATCATTGTGAATGTGATTACACTGATTATCATAATGATCATCATCGTTATTGTGGCGGCTGCGGCTGTTCTTCTTCTCCTCCTTATTCTTATCATTAGTATTATTATTACTATTATTGTATCACTATTATCATTATCGTCATCGTGATTATCATGATCATTATTATGATTATTGCTATTATTATCATTGTGATTATCATCATTATTAGTGTGCATTTAATTAAAACACACAATTTAGAAACTGATAAATCTATGTGCAACAGCTTTTGCAAAAACCTTCTAGAAATTGTGAAAAAAATATGAGAAATACAAAAAAGAGAAGAAAATGCGCCACCATGACTTTCGTTCAGATTTTGTTTGAATCATTACCTAACTCACCTTTTTTCACTCCGTTAACAAAAATATTTACCTACAAAAAATGTCCTTGTAGGACCGGACATAATAACAAGGTAAAAAGCCTAAATGTTAGGTAATATTACCTATTTTTATTTTTGTCCAGTACTTACGATAGCTTCCTCTTGAATGAATTGGAGTGATTACAGTATTACTGGTGTTAAATTATTATTTAATCACCTTAACTTTATTGTGCAAAATATCCCAATTGTACTGAAAATCCTTCAAATTGTCTTTCATCCAACATTTTCCTTCCCTATTAGAGATATTTTCGCATTACTAACCCTAAAAGCATGAACAGAGCAACGTTTATCCTATTCATATTGAGGAAACAAATCCATTCATGTAAGAATCTCCAAAACAGCTTTCTACCGAATATTTTCCACCTTGTCTTCCATTCCAGTGAAGCCAAGCACCCAGTATTTTAACATGCGTGTAGAAATCTATGCGAAAGTATAGGAGCCCATGAAATACATTCAGACACACATACATTCACTTTATCAAGTACACGATATATGTAGATGAGAAATGTAGTGGAAAAAGAAAACGTTAATATTAGATTAAGTTTACACGTTCCAGATAAATAACCAATATAACATTGTGTTAAAAAGAGCAGGAAGAACAGAAACAACTAATTTTGGAGTTTATCTATGTTCTGATGTATTGCTTAGTTGCGCCTGGAACGTCTGAACAAGTTGCTATGACATCACAATTACGCTAAGAACTAAAGCATAACTCATTATGTTGTGTTTATTCATTATAAAGTTGTCATTCGAAAAGGAAGCCCCGAAGCTCTTCTTGAATTAAATGGAAATGAGGGGAAACTATATAACAACGGAAAATAATTTGTAATACATACCTTTCAATTCGCCGGCTGGGTGCTGAGTCTGCTTTAGGGCATATGCATGTATAAAGCTACAAACTTACGAATAATTGTTTAACAGTAAGAATTATTCACTATTTAATAACTAATAACGATACTTGACTTCAAAATCCACAAAGTATAATAGACCACGGTCTGTAACTTTTGTATGCCGCTCGATTATATGATGCAACAGGTACATCTAATGGCAAGATTAAAAATGGCACCTTGGAAGGATGTATTCCTCCAGCCCCCACCCTCACCCCGCACCTAGCATACATGTGGTGAACATTCATTGGTGCGTATTTTACTTGAAAATGTGTTTTTAATCAATGACATTGAAGAACATTAAGAAATACTCTTTTATATGATGTTAAAATTCAATGCTACGTCATAACATTACGTATAGCTAAATAGCACACTGTTTATTAATTAAAGTTTTATCGCACTAATTATGTAGGTAACAGCGCAAGAATACTATAAGCTGTACATTGCAAATTTAGCGATTGGAGGGAGAAGTAGGTTTAAGGGTGTCAACTACTTGTTCATCAGTGCCCTTGAAAATCGACCATGGCAAAGTCAAAGCTAAATTTTAGTATAAATAAAAGTACTAGTATAAAGGAAAACACATATAAATAAAGATACCAAACAAAGAGGCAAAAGCCAGAAAAAGATGAAAAAGTATAACATTTTTATATCTAAAGTTTCGAATTCTCTGTCGGTCTGGGTGGCTCAGTCGGTTAGACGCTGGCCTACGGATCCCAAGGTCGCGGGTTCAAGCCCGGCCCAGGCCGATGGTTTTTAAGTGTGCTTAAAAACGACAGCTCCATGTCAGTAGATTTACTGGCATGTAAAAGAACTCCTGCGGGACAAAATTCCGGCACACCGGCGACGCTGATGTGATCCTGGCAATTGACAGCGTCGTTAAACAAGAAAAATATTTTTTTTTCGAATTCTCAGGTTCATGTTTATCTTTACTTCACTCTTTTCGACCACTTGTTTATCATCCGTCAGGAGTTGTGCAAGAAAGTCTTGCAAGTGTGCTAGAGAAACGCACTTTAGTAGTACCGACAAAAAGGAGCAGGGTCCCGTTTAAAAAGGTAATCATGTGTAAAATTGGAGTGGCTAATGCCTAACCGAACCAAAATCATCTGTTCGCGGCGAAATGCCCAGTTTATCGGAAGTTCTTTCACTTTTCTAAGTTTATTACAGCGATGAATTTGTCTCTCGTACAAGCGCGATATAAACTCCAAAGTGGATGAGGCGCATCGAGGTCTCCCACTAACAGAAAAGGTGTTAGTAACTGGGAAACTAGATCTTCTAAATCAGTGAGCGACACATCATCAGACGGAGGGAGATATACTCGTATGTTACAGATGGTTATTCGCATGCTTGGCAGAATTATCTTTACGGTGACTGATTGGATGTCAGATTGTATGGATATATATAATCTCTGATAAACATCATAGAGCCAGACCGGCACACCTTCTTCCAGTGTAATATCACACCTACGGCTCTTCTTTAGATAGGTGACTTACCACTTGCCGGCCAGATTCAAAGTCCGAAGTTACTTACTGCGCATGTGCCGACAGCGGTTATCAGAAACGCGACTAGGTTTCGCTGCATGCGCTAGCTGTCACTAGCAGACGATTTTCACATCTGCCAGAAAATGAGCTACTTTACTTTTTATAGTAAAGAACTCGCTTTATTCATCTTAGTTAAACCGCACACGACAGTGTTGAGTTTACTGCTCCTACGTCCTAGCAAATCTCTTTCAAATGCGTAGCGTTACTGGCAGTGGAGGCAGCATTCTGCAAAACATGGATTCATATAACTTAGACAAAGAAAATGAATGACCGTAATTTTAGCGTTTACGCTACAGTACTGACTCATGGCTCAGTGGCGGTTCCTTGGTGATCGCATACTCGCAACTGCACATTCACTAATTTTTTCCTGTATTTGAATGTGTATTTACCTCTATAGACACGTATATGACAGTCGAATGTTCCATTTTGTCTATATAATCTTGCTCGTTTAATTTTTCCGCGTCCTCTTTACCAAATTAAATCAACAAGTTGCAGAACGCATAAACCAGATTTTGCTACTGGCGAAGATAGCTTTTTGGTGAGGGGTACGCGGGGAGCGACACAAAGTGTACGGCGAGTTAATGCTGCATAACTGACAAGACAGGACCAACACATGCGATTCTTACCGCGCAAGCGCACCACGTTCTCGTACGTTTTCCTTACTACAAGCATAGCGGATAGAAGAGATAGTGTGAGCTCTTCGGGAGTTACTATGGTTCGCTCACAAGATGGCACTGGTGTCGCGGTCGCTTCACTTTAGTTCACGAATGCATGGTGAAAATGGGTTTCATATTATCAATTAGCATTTTAAATACCTAAAATCGTAAGCACGAATATTTGAAATACTGTTTTGAAACATCGTCTTTCCTTGACGCATAATATAGGATGCCATTTTACAATAATGGGTATTATAATTAATGAAGAACTATGGGAAATATCTGCTTACGACTTTATGCTGAAAAATTAAACCATAATGCAAATTATGTATGTCATGTATATAAAATATCGAAACTCACCGTGGAATTAGATGTTGGGAGATCTTGGAGAGTTTACGTGTTGATTTTGCTGATTTCGATGAAATCATTTCTCTATTGATTTCCTTGGTACGAAAAAAGAAGCGACACTTCATGTAATGTAGTGTTAACTTTCCAACTAAATCCAGTTTGTGTTCCACGCAACATCCTATTCCACTGGGTCCTAATATGATTTTGTCTATGTTATCTAAGGACTCGTAAAATATATCACCCCACAAACTTTCAGACGAGCACATTTGCTTCTCTAAAATAGCCTCGACTTGCAACAAAATATTAACCACACATTCAGAGGGGTAGGTTAAATACCCACAATTTTTTGGGTGGCATAGTCTTTTATTGTAGTGAAAGTGGAAGCTAATGTGTCAGAGGGTAGATCAGTGGACAGAGTAAAGGAACAGGTTTTACAACGAAGTTTTTCAAGCATTTTTTTTTTTACTATATAACCCCCTAAATTGTGTACTAAGCATCTTTTAGAAATATTGTCCTCATAGAGTTCAGGAACGTATTTTAGTTTTGTTCTTTATTTTGTTTCCAACGAAATCCAACAGCTCATGGTTCTTTTTGCTCAGTTTGTTTTGCCAATATATGAATTTGATTCATAAAAGATGTAAGTGGTGGCTCCACTTTATTCTCACAATTAGCAGCATTTGACAGTGCAAGTTTTACAGGGACATACACAGCCTGTAGCATATGTAAAAGTAAAAAGTCAACTGTGGAAGGATGGTCATTACAGCTTAAAGAACGCATAATTCCAAAGTGCCGTTCAAGGGGGTCTTGATTGAATTTTGCTGTTAAGATGTATGCAAATCCTCTATTCCATAAATACTCGGGCACTTCCAAAGTACTTTTTAAGGTGACTCCAAGAGATTCCATTGTTATAGTTGAGCAGAATGTGTTTTCAGACATTATGCGAAAGAAATCTTTTAGTACTTTGTGAGATTGCTAATTTTTATAGAGTGGAACTGTGGAGTTAAATGCATCTACAAGATTATTTACGTCTCTTGTGAATTTTCGCTTACCTTAAATTTTTCAAAATTAATTCTCCTGAAGAAGTCAATGCAATTTGCAGTACTGTAACTGAACAATTGAAAACACAGTCTCACATCCATTCTCTGAAAAGAGGTGGGGTCTATGTGGGATGAGGTCAATTTCGGGCAAACTCTAAGACCAGCAAGTTAAGGAGAAGTGTCAGCTTCATAAATATACCTATAAAAATTATATTGGATGCTCTTATTTCTATATAAGACATCCACCTTATCATGAAAATAATTTCGCATGCATTTTATTATGTGGATGCAATCTAAAAAAGCCCATATTCTTCTTTTGTCATCAAGTGGGTGCTGTACATTTTCACATGTTGCTCCTATTCCTAAATGTTTCCATACTTTTTTGTTTGATTGAATTCCATCACTAGTGAAACCAATAATTCTTGTCCCTGTGTTTTCTAATTGGATAATCACTTCTATAAGGAGCTTAGCTAGTATATCACCGGGTGTAGCATTTCTACTTGCGTAAATCACTATTGGTTGGCTCCAATTATGTAGTAAGTGAACAAACATAAAAACTAAAGCATGGTTAGCCATAGATTTTTCTGATTGTCAGGAGTGTGTTCACCTAGATTCATGAATCCGTCCACTTTTAGTGAGCTAGCATTGAACCTGACTTCTCTTAATTTCACTTCATCAAATATTACAACTCCAAGACGCTTGTTTTCATCTTCTTCGTGACTGAATGTAGTAGAAATCGCATTTAGAGCATTGCTATTTATACCATATGTGCACTTTATCCCTTTAGATAATTTCCTTAAATGGGCTTCAGAAGGCAGGGGCAGCAATTCATGTGTTAAGCAATGTCTATAACCTTTAGGGCTTTTAATTTTAAATAGCAAGCTTTCTAATAGAAATTCATTGGTGTAACGCATCTCCTTCGAGCTCGTCTGACATTTTTTAAGCATTGCATCTAGAACCAGTTTTTGTTTTTTACTTAAACAACTTAAATTGTGTTTATGTTCGCAACAATTAGTAGCGAATTTCTTTTCCACTATTTTTAATTTAGCCCTCTCTTTAGATAGCAGGATTTTAGTTCTAACTGAATTTCTATCGAGGTTTCTAATTCTTTTCTTCAGTGTAGCAATTTCATTATTGACACTTGTGTTTGTGACCTTGGAGGAATTAGAACTGTTTTTTGTGATTTCCTCATTGTTGAAGGACGGTGCGTTTGAATTAAGAACTGGTTGACTGGATCCTGCATCTGGTAATCTACTGGAGATTTTCGGGATTTATGCATTGTAGTTAAGTACCTGAGTAAATTAGGAAATATACAGGGAATTGCCCCTGGCTTTAACCGCCATTTAATTCTAGGGGTTTCAACTAGTTTTACATGCACAACGAATGAATCAACTTTCACTAATAGGTCCTCTGGAAAATATTTGTCACAAATACTAGATTTAACAGATAATTTAGTGTCTTTCCTATGAATAGACTTTTCCCATTTGTAAAACAGATTTTTATCTTTAGGAGGAGTAAAAAAATGTCTAGCTTCTGAGCAGTTTGTATATCCTGAACGACACCCGGGTACAAAACAAGTTGGCATTTTTAATCAATTTTATTTATGTTGCTTGAAACTTACGTTTTGAAGAACACACACATTTATGCACAAACTTAAAAGCAATTTCACAAGTTATATACCTAATTACTCACAACACACAATGCCTATGTATAAAATTATGTCTGTACTTCCGAATCATATACTAGGCAGTTCGGCAGCATTTAGAGGCGACTGCAATCGCCACGCCACAGTTTCGGTCAGTTGCCACGGGACCACGGATCATGCAGTGAACTAGCGGGAGAGCTCACACTTTCTCTTTTATTCGCTATGCTACTGGTTTAGCCACTCACCATGTTGGCAATATATTGACATCCGTTTGGCTGCTTACCTTGTACTGCCAGCCAATACTTACCAATTATTGTACCATTTAGTAGGGTTTGACTCTTGTATAGTCCTCATTTTTACATATCTTAGAGGAGATTTCTGAAGAAAAGTACTTTTTAAATAGCATTGATTTGTGATTTAATTATGAGTAATTATTAAACTCATTAAATGGACCAGAGAATCATTTGCAACTGTATTAATGAAATTGCAGTTAAATTGTTCTAATATTGCTAGTCCCCATGGCTGTGCTTGCCGAAGTGTCTTAACTTTGGTGTTTTATGGTGCAAGTGCATTGGTGTTTGCAAGTTTGTGTGTATCAGTAGAAATGGTGAAAGAACCATGAAAATGACCAGAAAGAGTGTGTGAGTAAATGGTGTTAAAGGGCCTTTAGACAACTAGTGCATTTGGGCCCAAAGTCAAAAGGTAAAGAAGAAAATCTCACAAGCTAAGAGGTTTAAAACGTGAAAGTTAAAATTTTAAAAAATAAAAGTTAAAGGAATAAATATTTAAAATACTTAAAGATTAACACAATGCCAAGTTAAAATAGGACATCACAGGCTAAAAGTATGTAATATTTTATTTTTGGAGCTTTTAATCTAGCTTGGCAAACCCAATAGTGCTAAAAAAATCACAGCAACTTATCTACAGCTACTGCGTCGCTGCCTAAAATTGAGCATAGTGTAAGTCAAAGCCAAGGGACTGCCGCTCACAAGAGTACACCAGATAATCAAGCAGAACAAGAAGCTGGAAAATAACGTAAGAAAAAGAAAACATTGGCATTCCATTGTACTTTTTACTACTGTAAAATGCTGTCTTCTTCAGAAATCACCCCTAAAAATTGCAAATATTGTAACACTGCATTGAAAGTTTGCAGTGGCATAGGGAAGGGCAGAATAATATACACACACAATGCAATGATAAGAATCTGTGGGTACATAAAGAGGGGTGCAGGGAGAGGATAGGGAAGATTGTTTTATTGTAAAAGGGGGAGGGTGGGAGATGCAGTTTTATTGTAAAAGGGAGAGAGTTGTTAATGGATAATACATGGATACAAAACACTATATCTACAGCTTACAGAGAAAGGAAGGATCGTACATGGGAAGTACATGATTACAAAACACCATATCTACAGCTTACAGAGAAAGGAAGGATCGTACATGGGAAGTACATGGTTACAAAACACTATATCTACAGCTTATACAGGTACAAGGAACATTATTGTAAGAGTGAGAGGGTTGTAAACTGACAATACAATGTTACATTAAGTCCCTACACATTTTCACACTGCATAAACAATCATATGCCTTTTCCCTCCCAACACTATTCCCTAATAATTCACATAAAATGTTATTTTCCCATCCACTTTGAGCTGATTGTCATTAAACACACAACAGCAAATGTTTCAAAAAGTTGATGTTAGAAAATATCTGATAAAAAATGAACACACAATTTACAAATTGCATACAACTCAACAGATACAAATATAATATAACTAAGAGGTAGAACTGGAACTTAAAAATTCAATGCCACAACTGGGATTTGAACCACAGACCTTCCGCTGGGAGTTAAGTTCCAGTTCTACCTCTTAAACCTTGCCCACACACGGCTTGTGTGTTTAAAAACACCAACAGTAAGTTTGTTGGCATAAATAAATAATAATATAACTATTTAATTACTAGGCTTCACTTACAGGGGCTGCCCCAAAAGTACCTGACCTGACATATAGATAACAGTTATTTAAAACAAATGACTGTGGTAGAACGTACCAACCTTATAAAGCTTAAGTTTGAAGTTTGATGATGCTAGGTTATTTAATATTTGTTTGGTAGCCATGAATAGTGAATGCTCCCAGCAAATTTGTAAACATGGGTAAAACTGGTCATTGTTACGTGATACATAACTTTCATTTGAAAGGTCTTAGTCCAACTAATATTAAGCTGAGCTAGATTCTACTCAGTGGGATTCTGCTTTTTCGTTTGCTACAGTAAAATATTGCGGGGCAGAATTAAAGTGATGTTGTACGAGATGCCAAGATGAACATCACAGTAGTCAACCAAATGAGGTGACCACACCAGAAATATAAAAGAAAATCCACCAAATGGTATTTGATGACAGTTGACTGAAAGTGTGTGAGCTAGCAGACATTTGAAAGAGTGCTGTATATCGCATACTGACTGAAAACTTGGACATGAGAGGAAACTGTGCACAAGATTGGTGCATCGTATGCTCATAATGGAACAAAGTGTTATGAGGATGTTTCAGTAGTGTGTGGCAATGTTTCGCTGCAATAAAGTCAGCTTTTTGCATTGATTCATAACCATGGATCAAACTTGGGTCCATCACTTCACACTTGAGACCAAGGAACAGTCAAAACAGCGGATTGAAAGGGAGGAAACAACTCCAAAGAAGGTGAAGACAGTTCCATCTGCAGCCAAAGTCACGGCATCAATTTTCTGACATGCACGTGGAATAATTTTAATTGATTATCTCCAAAAAGGAAAAGCAATCAACAGTAAGTATTATACAAACTTGTTGCAGTGTTTGCATGATGAAATCAAGCAAAAATGGCTGTATTTAACAAAAACGGTTTCATCAAGACAATGCACCAGTTCGCACATGCATTATCACCGTGGCCAAAGCCAATGGGTTTAAGTTCAAATTGCTTCCTCATGCACCCTTTTTACCAGATTAGCACCCTCTGTTTATTTTCTGTTTCCAAAATTGAAGAAATGGCTTGGTCGTAAAAGATTTGCCAACAGTGAAGAGGTGGTGTACACTGTTGATGGCTATTTTGCAGAGTGCAACAGTTATTGTAAACAGGGTATTGAAGCTATTGCACATTGTTGGGAGAAGTGTATTGAGCTGAAAGTAGACTAGTTAGAGAAATAAAGATGTCTGTGCTTTCATTTGTTAGGGCAGGAACTTCTGGGACAGCTCTCGTATCTGGAGTTGCCAATATAGAGGTAACTGCAGTTTAATGATTCTTCAATCATGTCACACCAAACACACAATTATTTATCCTGGTAGCCATTGTTACAGATGCTAGATAATGTACTCGTATGAGAGGTAGAACTGGAATTTAAAAATTCAATGCCACAGCTGGGATTTAAATCACAGACCCTCCGCTTACCAGGCAGGTGCTCTAACCATTCAATGTTATTCTGGCAAGTTGTCACAGTAGCTTAATGGTTAGAGCACCCACCTGGTAAACAGAGGGTCTCTGGTTCAAATTCCAGCTGTGGCACTGAATTTTTAAGTTCGAGTTCTACCTCTCAAACATTGCCTACACATAGCTTGTGTGTTTAAAAACACCAACAGTAGGGGAGATTACCCCGGTACCGGTCACTTAAGTCAATATCCATGTTTAGGGCATATTAGATAATGAATTTAAGCAAAACTGAAAGCAGAGGAAAGAGGACAACATGAATAACAATTAGAACAGCAATTTGAAAATATGATTTACTTTTAAGTATCCATAATTCAGATTTATTATAAACACTAAGTCAGAGACTTTCAAGAAAAACTGTTCCCATTATCGGTCACTTTGGTATGCATGAAAAACATTGGTAGAATTTAATAATGACATAAAATACATATGATAATATTACAAAGATGTATTTTGTTTAGACACTATCACTCTTAGTCATTTTTTACAATGTTCACACACAAAATATGCTATTTCGTCACTGTCTGTGCAAACTACATTTGCCCAACCACAACAGTTGCAACACTGCACCTAATCTTCTTGAAAGCATTCGCCAAAAATAACGCATTCAGTTTCTTCGGTGTTTTCTTTTTTGTTGTCTTCACTTCAATTTCCAAACTGAAGTTTCCATTTGATACGACCTGAAATTACCTTCTTTTTTGGATTATTCCTTCCACAAAAATCTTTTTCTTTCCTCTGTCATTTGATTTCCTCCTTTTCTTCTACCATATTTTTGAAGGGAGTGGATGTCAGAATTGCACTGTTTTTCTCCTCTCCTTTTTCTGTTAAAAAATTTTCTCTGCAGGTCATCAGCTACAGGAGAGATCTTGGCAATGGCCTTCTGGAAGTCTGTAGATTCATCACCGGTAATGGGAACACACACCTTGACCGGACACAGGGCAACGCAAGGGGTTATAAAATAGTAAAATGAATACTATACAAAAAGATTTTCGGGAATTTAAGCATGTTAACTCACTGCTTGGGCATGCTAAGAGTATAATAAAATATAATAAGTTAAATTCATCTAAACATGGTCAATACAGTCACAAGTTTTAGCAGCGTAATACAAAAGCACCGTCATTCACACTTCACAAAGGTTTTCTCTAAAATGGCAAGAAAAACCCGGACTTCACGCTAGGAATAGCGCTCTTTTGTTCCTGCCTACCACATCATAGCTGTTTTTTGCTACTATCTAGCATCTTAATGTGTAACTACTTGTTGACCAGTAATGAGGCAACCTCCTAGAAGTTTGTTGGCAGCAATAAATAATAACTAGACAATGTAATTTTTATTCTATTACCAATCATTGAAAGAAAAAAAATTTGTTAACAGAATCAATAAGCAACCTTTCAAAACTCATAACGTGGGTATCATTTTTATTTCTCTGCTTTCTCTAGTAAAATAGAAGTATTGTATTCCACCCAGAAATTTGATGTCAAGATTTCACAGGAAATCCATGTTTTGAGGCCCCCTGAATCCAAAAAAGATATTTTTAGAAAAATGTCTGCCTGTAAGAACTGTGGACAGCTTAACTCAAAAAAGAAAAGTCAGTTAAAAACCAAAGTTGGTATTTAAGTTTAATGTCTTTCAAGTATGCGACATGAAGATTTTGAAGAAAATTGCTCCACACTAGACTACCCTTTATATAGAAAATTTTGATTTTCTTGAAAATGGCTCCGATTATTTTGATTTAAACGCCATATATTTGAGATATTTTTATGACAGATGAAATGTATATCTTGAATATTCTGGCTCTTCACATATCTAGCCCACGAAGTCCTATTTACTCTTGACGATTTTTGCATAACTGGTAAACCGTAACAGATAGACCAAATCTTACTGTACAAAAAGTGTAGATCTTGGTAAAACACAATTTATGTCTAAATAAATTTTTTTTGTAGAGCGAACCATTTCGGAGATGTTATTTGTTTAAGTATTGGTGAACTTATACTTCTGTCAAATGGAGAACCGCTATTCATTTTTTTTATGTTAACCATGCAAAGAAAACGGAATTTGAAAGCTTTAAAAGAGTTGACTCGCTCAAAGTCTCCTATATTCCCATATTCCCCTTGTACCTATAAGAAAATTATCAATAATATACTTTCTGCAAATGTTTGACTTGATTAATATTAAGTAGATAGAGGAATAAAAATTTGTAAGAATAGTTTGTACAAGAGTAGAGAAAACCATGTGAGTGCAACACATCAGATATTTTCATGTAATTATCAGTAAGGGTTGCCTTTCTATAAATGTTAAAATTCAATTTATCGTTATATTTTTTATTTACATCTAGGAATGGCAAACATAAATGATACTTTAAAACTTTTAAATTTACAAGAGACCATAAAATTCACACAATTTTCACTTGGAAACTGAAAATAATTATGTTACTCAGCAACAATATAAAAAATGTCCACATATCTATACCAGAATAAAGGAACATTTTAGAAGTGCTAAGTATAAACTTGATAAATCAGCTGTGGCAGATCATTTTTTGGTCATTTAATCATGAAATAAATCCAGAGGCTAAATCATTAAAACAATTAAATGGATCTACAGATTTAATGCTTTGGGAAAGGATATTCATTTTGAAATACCACCAATTGATTCTGTTATCAAATTTGTTTTGCTTTCAGTGGTTGGTAATACAACAAAAATTACATCACCTAGCGTTCATAACAAGATAATCAATATAAATAATTATGAGTTTGGTTTGACGATATGAAACTGTATATTCACAACTCTAAGATAAGTGAAGCCTAGTCACTAAATATTTGTTATTTTTTGATTTGTATTGCTTCAGTTCTTTTCATTAAATACCTCAACAGATACATTGTACTCATAATAGCAATACCTCAAGCTTGTAACATTATCAGGAACAATTTTGGAAAGTACATTTTAAAAAATGAAAATGAGACTTATTTAGATTCATGTGGGGGAGAATTCCCTAAAAATCATAATCTTGCAACCATAAAAGTTGCCTGAGCTAAGTTATTATACTTTATCGGTTTTTTTAATACGTTGTTGTTGTTGTTAGCTAATGCTGGATTTCTGACAATGACGTCATTAATCCTCTTGCTCTTCAATATTTTTCACTGATGGATGCGGCACTAGAAGTGGCCGGGCATACTTGAAGGTGGTCTCGGTCCATTTCCTCTTGCAGATCACATAGAGGACAGAGTGGTGAAGAATATATCCCAGTTCTGTTTAAATGTTTTGCCAGACAATCATGTCCTGTAATCAACCTGAAGGTTGCAACTGCTGTTTTTCGAGGATACTCAGGAATTACTGTTTGAATGTTTGGTAGTTCCCATCTTTTATTCTTTGATTTTTCATACTAATATTTTGCAGTATTTTTTTTTTAATTCAGAGTTGATTTATCTTTTAGCTGCATAAAATGGTAGATTAACTATTGATTTCTGCACATTGCCTGTACCCTTTTTTGCAAGAAAATCAGCTTTCTCATTACTACTCAGTCCACAGTGAGCTGGTATCCATTGGAAGACTATAATCGTTCCACCCTTAGATCTGCACTTGGTGTAAATACAAGCCATCAACAACTAACCCGTGATATGCCGAAACCAAAGCACACTATAAAATATAGTACCCTAAATATCGACGATTATCTGCGAGTTTTCAAGATGTGTGATAACCCTGGTGAGGACTACTTGAATGTAACGCGATATTCCTTAAACTCCTGAGTAAATATCGTTCTGCCGCAACATAAATACGAGGCATGAGTCCACGTGGTGTTTGTTTTGTGTTAGTCGCATGTGATAACATCAGGTTATCGCGGAGGGATACAAGGTGCGGATCTTAGGCTGGATGGAGTATAGGTATTTTTGAAGTGCGGTTAGATGGGTAAGGATTTTCCAACATTCTATAATTGTTTGGTTTTTTGGTGACAATTTGGAAGTAATTGCTATAAGTGCCACCCTGGAGTCTGAGAGAATAACTGCTTGATGAAAATGTGAACTTCTATACAAAAGATTTTGTAGGGCCATTCGAATTGCTTCAATTTCTCCATCAAAGTTTGCAGTTCCATAACTTAAAGATTTGTAATAGGAAAAGAGGTGACATGTGACTCCAGCACCTGCTCCATCTTGGTTTGATATCAATGAACCATCAGTATAAATATGGAGCCATTCGTGTTCTGGAAATCTAGTATGGATTGTCTCTAATGCCAATAATTTTAGAACACTAGTTGGAGTATCACTTTTCTTAACCTCTTCTGTCAAGTGTAGTCTTTAGTGTATTTGTGAAATTTCTCTTGTTCCATGTATTGAATGCGAGTCTGATCAACTTTTCGCGTTGAATAAGAGCTACTTTTTCTATTTCATATTCAATGGGGTATTGGTTGGTTAGTATTTCCATAGCTGGTATTTGTGTGATTATGATAGCACCTGTAATTTAGTCTCAGACTTTGGTTTTGAAAGATTTGAATTTTTTTTGTATTTGCTGTTACAAGAACTTTGCTGCAGTAAGTAAATAATGGCTTAATATATACATTGTATGTTGTGTTAAGAGTTGCTCTAGAACTTCCCCACTTCATTCCTGTTAGACGTGGTTTTTTTTATTATATAAAAGACATCTTTGTTGAAGGAAGGTATCAAGTCAAAAAGTTTGGTTCAAAGATTTCACCAGATATTCAGAATTTGAAGTTCCCTGAATTTAAAAGAGAAAAGTGCATTTAACAAAAATTCTATACATAAATGTTCGACAGTGAAGAGCGTAACTAAAATGTGAAACATCAATCAATGTTTACTTTAGTGGGACAATATTCAAGAATGTGAAGGAAGACCACTCCAGTTCATTTAGTAGGACCTGGATGATTTTCTTAAAAATTTATATATTTTAGATACAATATGATGAATAAAATGTACAGGATTCAAACTGAATTAATAAAGATTATACCTTTAAGACAATGCATCAGTTAAAACTGGAGAGAGGATAATCAATTATAACACAGCTCACTCTCGGAGCATTTCATTGTTCAAAATGCTCTGCCTACCAAAGTATTTGTAAATAACGTGCTCCAAATTTTTAGAAGAACTTCAAATATAAAGGTATGAAAACTGTACTACAATTATTTAAAAACATTAAGTAATTCACTTGTAATTAAACTATTTTCCTTGGATATGTTGATAAAAGTTGAACAATTCAATAGCACAAATACCATGCTTGTCACGTACAAGTTGGGACCTTGTTCATTACTCAAGTGATTTCAGTACTCGTCTGGCACATACATTCCACTCAAACATTTCATACACAATATTCACCAAAATACATGTTTTGAGGCTTCCTCAATAAAAAGGAAAAAAAAGGAAAAAAAAAAAAAAAAGAAAGAAAGAAGATGTCTCCAAGATGAAAAGTTGGATAATTAAGTTTGTCATTCAAGGATGAGACACTAAATCCCCTCACTCTGAACTACCTTTACACGAAAAACTTTCATTGCTCAAAAATGGCTCTCAAGATTTTTATTAAAATACCAAATGTTTTAAGATATTGTAACTTTTTAACCTTTTTAATTATTTTGTATCATGAACTTGTACAATTAGATATGGCCTCACCGATTTAACATAATACACTTATTCAACTCTCTTTATCATTAACTTTCTCCAAAAGTAGCCTGTAAAACTTAGCTACCTCTTCTGCTCCTTAGCAACGGTCATCCTAAGAGCATCTAGTATATGGCAAGTTTTCTCCATAGAGATGTAAACCAATGTCACATAGGCTCCCCTCAATTAATAAAGGAGTCCATGGCCACTAGCAGATATTGCCTCTGTTGGACAGAAGGAACGGTCCAACTATATCGATAGCGATGTGCTCGAAGGGTTGCACCCACATAATACTGCCTAGGCTCCTAGTCTGCAGGCCGCCATGTGCCACGTGTATTTAACATTGGCAACACCACCTCTCAGTATCTGCTGGTAGTCTCAACCAGTAGTACCACTGTTGCAGTTTATCAATAGTGCGGTTGGATCCAAGATGCCCCTCGGATGAACCCGAATGTACCTCATCCAGGACATCCATGACCTTAATCTGTGGCAGTACCAGCTGCTCTCTCTGGGTCTTTCCATCAGGTGACTCCCAGACTCAGTACAACACATCACCCTTGATCTTCAGCGAGTCCCATTGTGCCCAGAAAGACCTATACTCACTATTTCTGGGTGCAATGTCATCCCAGCTTGGCCTGGTCCATGCTTCCACTTCTTGAAACACCATCCCTGAAAGGGTGTCCACCAGCTGTTCTCTCCTCAGGTCTGTACTATAGCATCTGTCTGCATGCACTGCTGAAATCACGCAGACAGCTGTGGTGCATTCCTTCTCCTCCACCCTATTGCAGTGGCTGCACCCCTCTGGGCAAGGTATTCTTAACAAGGCATCCACATTGAAGTGGCTCTTTCCCTTCCGGTGTTCTGAGGAAGTTGTACTCGTGAAGCCTCTGGATCCAATGGGCTGTCTGGCCCTCTAGGTTTTTGAAGCTTAACAGCCAGATGAGGCGATCATTTGTCCCTGTCAGTCTTAGATTTGGGATAGTATGCCTTCAGTCCTATTGTCGCTAACATCAGTGTCCACAACGAAATCGCAGTCTGGCTGTGGGAATACTAAAACAGAAACACTGCAGAGCACTGACTTAAGTGCCTGGGATGCACCTTCGGCCCCTTCCGTCCACATATAAGGCCAGTGTTCTTCCACCGGTTGAGTCAGAGGCGTCGCGATGTTGGAGAAGCTGCTGACAAACAGGTGGTAGTAGCTGCACAGACCCATAAAACTGCACAATTGTAGTCTTACTTTCAGGTGAGGCCAGTCTCTCACAGCCTGACCCATCTCCAGCTCTGTAGCTACCCCTGTGGGAGAAACTATGTGGCCAAAGTAGTGAACCTTCTTGTTGAACAGTTGGCACTTCTTCATGTGCACCTTCAGATTTGCTGCCTGTAATCTTTGTAATAGCTTGTTCAGGTTCCTAGATGATCTTTGAAGGTCCTACCAGTCATGATGATGTCATCCAGGTATAGCAGACAAGCATCATAAGTCAGGTTCCTCATCACCAACTCCATGAAACGCTGGAAGTTTGTTGGCGCATTACTAAGGCCAAAGGGCATAACTGTAAATTGCCAAAGCCCTTGTCCTGTCAAGAATACGGTCTTCTCCTTATCTCTAGGGTCCAAAGCCACTTGCCAGAAACCGGATTTCAAGTCCAAAGTAGACAACCACTGGGCACCAGCAAGAGTATCCAGAGTGTCATCAATCCAGGGTAAAGGAAAACAGTCCTTTAGGGTGACAGCATTCAGCTTCCAGTAATCCACACAGAAGCAAATTTCACTGTTCTTCTTCACCAGGACTACAGCTCTTGCAACCAGGGTTGTCAGACTCTTCAATGATTCCCCTATGTCCTACAACATGCTTACTTTGCCAGAGGAACACATCTTGGTGCTTGCCAGATAGGTCGGGTGTCTCCAGTATCGATGTGATGCAGCATTTGGTTGGTGCAACCATAACCGCCATTCCCTTGACTAAAAACTGACTGATAGCATCCAAGTAGACGTCTGACTCTCTCCAGTCAGATGGTTGGCCGCCCTCTTCATTAAGTCTTTCAGCCGGGGCCCCAAGTCTTGCGATGGGGCTGGCTCCACTGGTCCATTGCACAATGTCACATTCACAGCCGGCTCATCCTTCCCCAGCTTCATTCCAGCTTGTATATCCTGATTGCTGTCCAAGGGTTTCAGCAGCCTCAGAGGCACTAACTTCCGGCGATCCAATGCCCAATCCGTCTAGGGGTATCTTTCAGTCCAGTGCCAGATTCCTTAATGGCTTCCCATTCAGACATGCCCGAACAACCACCTCACTTCTCGCGAGCACTACCACGTTTTTCCATCAGGGATACCGTCCACATCCATGGTTGCTTGTTTGGTTTCCGAAGTGTCACCTTGTCTCGGCCAAGTAGCAAGACCCTCCTGCCGCCGTCAACCATCACGTCGGGGCTCCTGAGGGCATCCAGTCCTGGAGCACTTCCTCAGCCACCCTCGAGACAAACACCCACAGACTTATAATGCTCCACCCCAAAGTCGACTTCCGACCCAGACTGATGGTTTTTAAGTATGCATGAAAACATCTGGCATTCAAAAGAATTCCTGCAGGATGAAATTATGGCACACCGGCGATGCTGATGTGATCCTAGCTATTGACAGCGTCGTTAAACAAAACATTTCTTTTCCAAGGTCAACTGCAGCCAGGCTTCCCTCTCCACAGGCACAGTGTCGCCAGATGCCATCACTATCTGGTATCCTTGATGACAAGCCCTTTGCCTCATTAGGTCAAATCCAGGTCCTGGCTTCACCCGTATCTACCAGTATCTGGTACCGCTTCCCTTGGACCCATCCTCCCATCTGTGATGGGGCTATCTTCCATCCTCCAGCACAAAGCACACAGTGTTACTTGAAGGGTTGGCAATGACAGCCCCGTCATGTCCCTCGTCGATCTCATCACGTGTCCTCGCTGACCACACCCAGCACACACCACAGAAAGATCTCCAGCAGCAGCCTTGTGTTGCTCCTCCGCCCCTACCATATCGGAGGCTTCTGGTCTTTGACATTGGGGTGGTTGTTACCTTGGCCACCTCCATCCTCAGCGCATTATGGTATTGTACTTGCTGAGCATTAGAAGCTGACGTATCTCAGTGTTGCACACCCCGTCAATGGAGAAGGCAGCTTCCTGGGACACGTATCCAGTTGGGAGGTTCACAAAGGCCTTATTTATCAGTTGTTTCATGGCCAGAGCAAACTCCTTTAGCGTCACCCGTGGCTGTTGCAGCCTTGACTTGAGCTGGCTGCGATTGGCTGCAGACAGGCGATGATTTCTGAACCGGTTTTTGAGAGCCTCCCAGATGCCTTGGGACGTCACCGATGTCGTCACCGTGTTCAGTAGAAGACTTTAAAGATTGACATGCCGCCGTATTTGGGTGGTTTGATGCATGCAGATGTGTTGCTTCCTGGCATCTCGACCTTTGGTTCTTAAGTCCTTCATCGAGCAAGTGGTCCACCTTGGTGTTGCCGTCAACTCTATCTTCCAGGGCACTAATACGTTTACCAAGGTTCTGCATTTATCTGCCAAGTTCTTTCCCTTCCTCCTTCACACTGGTCAGTTCCTCGATCCTTGCAGATAAATCTATCTTCATTTAGGACATATCCATTTTCATCTGCTGCATTCTGGATGCCAATGTCTTTATTTCTGCCTTCATTTCGGACATTTCAGAATTCAATGTCTTTATTCCTATCTTCATTTCTGCCATGCTGGCCAGCAGTTCTTTCATTTCTTCCATTTTGCTTTCATGGCTTTTGTTTCACTTCTGACACCAATGTAGCTTTTTAATTATTTTATTTCGCAAACTTGTACAATTAGGTATGGCCTCACATACACCAATTTAAAACAATACACTTTTTCAACTCTCTTTATCATTAACTTTTTCAAAAACTAGCCTGTAAAACTTAATTACTTTTTCTAGTAACGATTATCCAAAGAGTAGCTAGTATATGGCAAGCTTTCTCCATAGAAATCTTAATGTCACTATATTTTTATAACTGAAATATACATATTTCATTTGCTGGAAATAACCTCACAAGTTTTCTTCATTTTGAATGCTTTTATATAACCAGAAAACAGAGAGAGATTGAAAAAAAAAAAAAAATCTCTTTAAAACGCATAATTTACGTCAAACATTTTGAGGCATTAACCACAATTGAGATATGCTTTATTATTGGTTCAACTTTTCAAATACTTAGATTTTTTCAACTGGTAATTTGTTATGTGGTCATGCAGAGAACCTAAAATTTCAAAGACATTACATAGTGACCTGAATGACTATTGCTTCAGTATTCTTATACTTACAATGAGATGTATGAGAGTGAGTAGAAGAGATCATGTTAATGCACAACATTATAGGAAATACTTCCCCTTTGAACTGACTGATACTGAATGTCAAACTGCACAACTCTAGAATTACATTTGGTTCAGAAAATTTTGAAAATAGGGTTATGACTTGCATGTTAGAAATCTCCTCCTTTTAGTGTACTTCCAAACTATTTCAGACACCTGCTGTGATAAGGTAAGGGATTTGTAACGCCACTTCTCAAGAGTGCTGCCAACTCATATGAGACAAGCATCTTAGAAAACATTATTTATTTATGCCAACAATCTTACTGTTGGTGTTTTTAAAAACATAAGCCGTGTGTGGGCAATGTTTGAGAGGTAGAACTCGAACTTAAAAATTCAATGTCACAGCTGGGATTTGAATCAGACCCCCCGCTTACCAGGCAGGTGCTCTAACCATTAAGCTACTGCAACAACCTGCCAGAATGACATTGAATTCTCAAACCAGTTCAAATCCCAGCTGTGACATTGAATTTTTAAGTTCCAGTTCTACTCTCAAATGTTACAAAACATAGTTGTCAACAGTAATTAAAATTAACACCTGCATAACATTCTCCTCATTTTCAATAAAACGTTTGCACAATTATAATAAACCATTTGGTATGTGAAGTGTTTTGTAATAGCATATTTTAAATGTTTAGTTACAAATGTAAAAACTACATGCTAAGTTACTCATTATAAACAGTAAAAGCTTTTAACATTACAAATTGTGAGTGGATTGACGACGGGAACTCTGATAATCCCTGTAATAGGTACACATATATGCAACAAAAACTTCCATCATAAATATTAATACATCTCACTGATATAAAATGAAAACTAAGCCAATTTTATGTAATCTATGTTTCAAGGATTGCTAACGTGTAGGAACATTTTCGGAACTCCACTTCTAAAACTGTTAACTGTTGAATATTTTGAAATGCTCTCCTTTGTGTAAATTTGTAGGTTAATTATAAATGTAAGTGTTCTTTAGTGTTATTAATTGGCTCACCTTTTAAATTACATTGTAGGTGAAATTTTAGGAGCTACCATACATTCCTTGAACGGCCAGACCACCTCGCAGCGGCAAGGGTCCGGGCTAGGATGGGCATGCTCTCCACCAGAGTTATGTATAAAGGACCAGCAAGTCATGGGCACTACTGTACTAACTTGCATTAGACTTACCTGAATCACAACAGATGTTGAAATTAATGATCAATGTGAACACGTTTCCTGTATCTCCAAAAACAATTCTGGTTTACTCGCAAAAGTTTATGTTGACTGATTGCCTGTATTTCTCTCCTGATTTAGTCCTTCAGTTCTTGTAATGTGTGCAGGTTTAATGCGTATGCTTTATTCTTTAACGTTCCCCATAAATAAACATTGCTCAGACGTTAAGCACAAGAGGTTAACACTTCCAAGATGTCAGCTTTTGCTGCAACTACACTTCTGAAACTTAAAAGTTCATGCTTTACAACCACAAGATCTTGTAAGTAGGGTTAATTATTGCAATTGGATTTAGCAGTCGGTTCATAAAGGCCATGTGGACCCATTTTTAACGTACTTCACTGATGAAGTGTGGTTTTATCTTCAATTCAAGGTCAGTTTCTACTCAGAACAATTGATACTGGGCTACCAAAAATCACCATATTATTCATGAAGTTCCTCACCACACATACAATTATCAGTCTCATACTTACGACACAAAAGTTTATTCACACAATTATGTAAATTCTATTTTAAATATTTTTTTCCGTAACTAACAAGAAATGAAAGATTGTGTTGCTGGTCTCAGCAGGATTCAGCTATAGCACATACTGATAGTAATTCTGTGCATGAATTATGAAGGGGGTATGGAGACAGAATAATTAGTCGAGAATTCTGTTCCCCTCGTTCCCCTATCTATCTCCATGCAATTTTTATTTATAGGGAACTTCAAGAATAAAGCATATGCATTAAACCCACATAAGTTACAAGAATTGAAGGACAAAATCACGAGAGAGATACAGAGACAATTACCCCAATGGTGACTTACTATTGTAAGTACTTTATGTCCCGGGATTAATTAATCTTCAGATGGTAATTATTATTTATTTATGTCACCATTGGGGTAATTGTCTCTCATGTGAGACTGCCTTTGTGGTTTACTGGGAAAAATACAAACTGGTTTGAGAATTCAATGTCATTCTGGGAGGTTGTCACAGTAGCTTAATGGTTAGTGCACATGCCTAGTAAGCAGAGGGTCTGTGGTTCAAATCCCAGCTGTGGCATTGAATTTTTAAGTTCCAGTTCTACCTCTCAAACATTGCCCACACATGGCTTGTGTGTTTAAAAACACCAACAGTAGATTTGTTGGCATAAATAAATAACTTGTTTCTTTGTGGACCTCTATCAACATCCTGGAACCCACCTGGCACAAACCTTTTCTAACCCCAACACTTTCAATATTCTGCATACACTTGCCTCCCCTATTCCAACATAGGGACGATTCATTCACTGTGATGTCTGTCAGCAGAAACCAGTTCATTAACTCTCTGCACATTGCCAGGAGTTTGTGCGGTGCCAGGCCTGCTGCTGTGAGGAGAATCCTGAATATTGCTGTGCCCTCTTTCATCACGTAATCTGCTTGCCCACCGATAAACAAGTACGATCGACAGCAGCATTCCCATACTCTTGTGGATGCTTCTCACCATCTCGTTTTCACAACACAGGAATTCTATGAAAGCAAGTTGCTTCTGAGCAGATGTCAATTTTTTGTTAGAAAAATGATACATTTTATTTTGTAAATTGTATTGTTGTGTTCGAAACTATTCAGTACATTAAAATGGAGCATGGCCGACATTTGTTATAACTGAGTATAAATAGTGGGAAAAAACAATCATTACTAGGCTCCATAAACAAGGGAAATAAAAAGTTAAACTTTTACAAGAGTTATGATCAAAGTATCGTATAGTGAAGATGCGTAATTGTGTGCAGTTATCAGTAGATGTGTGTTGCAAGAATGAGAAAGCATGTTAATTCTTCTAAATAGGTAACAAGAAGAAAGAAACAACAATCTGCCAGTGATTGTGCAGAGAAGAATAAATGCTAAATGGATATAAATATGTTGTTAGCTAATGCTGAAGTCATTAATCCTCTTGCTCTCCAATATTTTTCACTGATGGATGGGGCACTAGAAGTGGCCGGGCATATTTGAAGGTGGTCTCGGTCCATTTCCTCTTGCAGATCACAAAGAGGACAGAGTGGTGAAGAATATATCCCAATTCTGTTTAAATGTTTTGCCAGACAATCATGTCCTGTAATCAACCTGAAGGTTGCAACTGCTGTTTTTCGAGGATACTCAGGAATCACTGTTTGAATGTTTGGTAGTTCCCATCTTTTATTCTTTGATTTTTCATAGTAATATTTTGCAATAATTTTTTTGAATTCAGAGTTGACTAATCTTTTAGCTGCATAAAATGGTAGATTAACTATTGATTTCTGCACATTGCCGGTACCCTTTTTTGCAAGAAAATCAGCTTTCTCATTACCACTCAGTCCACAGTGAGCCGGTATCCATTGGAAGACTAGGTGTTTTTGAAGTGCTGTTAGATGGCTAAGCATCTTCCAACATTCTATAATAGTTTGGTTTTTTGGTGACAACTTGGAAGTAATTGCTATAATTGCTGCCCTGGAATCTGAGAGAATAACTGCTTGCTGAAAATGTGAAATTCTGTACAAAAGATTTTGTAGGGCCATTCGAATTGCTTCAATTTCTCCATCAAAGTTAGTAGTTCCATAAAGATTTGTAATAGGAAAAGAGGTGACATGTGACTCCAGCACCTGCTCCATCTTCGTTTGATATCAATGATCCATCAGTATAAATATGGAGCCATTCATGTTCTGGAAATCTAGTATGGATTGTCTCTAATGCCAATAATTTTAGAACACTAGTTGGAGTATCACTTTTTTTAACTTCTTCTGTCAGGTGTAAATAATATGTTGTTGTTTTCTAGTGCCTTGCATCTGGCAATGAAGCCATTAGCATTCGTGCCTTCCAATACTTTTTAACTGTAGTTTCTTCTGATCTTAATGCTTCACAGGTCTTCAAGTGTTCTTCATTCATTTCTGCTGGATCGTTACACAGGACACATATTGGTGAGGCTGAGATACCTATTCTGTGGCTTTCATGTAACTGTTTTTTTAACGGGCACCAGTTTTAGAATGTGGCAGTTACATCACCCGACTTAAACCCCCATTTTGCAAGGGGGACCACACCTATCGTTGGTCAACGGGTCCATCGGACCTAGCCGGGAGGACTAAATAGATGATATTTAGATCCACCGACCTTCCCCTCATGTGCCTCTGAGGGACGCTGTTGTGCTGTGATAGGCCAGCACATATGTAAATGACATTTCCTCCATTTTAGATGAAACAGTTATACCGCTGTGATTCGGTCCCCAGAGCCTCATCTGTTAAAAGCAGGGTGCACCACGGGCAGGATGAGGATGGGAATTGGGTAGGAGAGGCTATAGGAGGCGCATCACTACCCCTTACTACCCCGGTGTAAATAATATGTGATGTCTAATGTATGTGTTGGATTGACTTTAGATATGAAGTTTTCTTTTGAATTAGGAAGGTGTACATTTTTCTTGATGTCTTGAATTTTGGAAAGAAAGCTCTCCTGAGTCTTTAGTGTATGTGTAAAATTTCTCGTGCCATGTATTGAATGGGAGTCTGATCAACTTTTCGTGTTGAATAAGAGCCGCCTTTTCTATTTCATATTCAATGGGATATTGGTTGGTTAGTATTTCCATAGCTGCTATTGGTGTGGTTTTGATAGCACCTGTAATTAATCTCAGACTTTGGTTTTGAAAGATTTGAATTTTTTTTGTGTTTGCTGTTACAAGAACTTCGCTGCAGTAAGTAAATAATGGCTTTATATATACATTGTATGTTGTGTTAAGCGTTGCTCTGGAACATCCCCACTTCATTCCTGTTAGACGTTTTAACAGTGAAAGGTGCCTCTCTGCTCTTTGTATTACATTTTCTATTTGTTTGGTCCATGTAAGTTTGGTATCAAATGTAACTCCTAAATACTTTGCTTCCTTTGTTTCTGGTAATTGTTGACCCTCAAAATTTAGTTTTATTTTTAGTGGTTTTTTTCTTAGTGAAATGATTTGGTAGTTTGATTTTGTTGTATTAACAGTCATTAAATTTTCTTTGGTCCACCTCTGTAAGTTGGTTAAGGATTGTTGCATGGTTTTTTCCAGTTCTGTACTTTTGCTTTTTGGTTTTGAAGTCCACATTACCAAGTCATCAGCAAATAGTGCACACTTCACGCCTGATTCTTGTATTTGTTGTGGTAGATCATTAATAAATATATTAAAAAGTGTTGTGCTGAGCACTGCACCTTGTGGCAAGCCACGGTGTATGTTTATATTTAGATATATTTCTTCCATATCTGGTTGCAAGAAAGCGTTGTGTTAGGAAATGACATAGCCATGAAAACATTGGACCTTGTATCCCTATTTTTTTTACTTTCTTTAGTAGTTTTGTTCTGCATATAGAATCATATGCACTTTGAAAATCAATAAAAACTGATAAATTATCTTCTTTTCTATTGAAGGAGTCTTTGATTTCTTGACTGAGAAGTAAGACTTGTTCATTTGTAGAGTGGAACTCTGTGAATCCAGCTTGACATGGGGATATTAAATTTTGTGATTCTAGTTGAAGTGTCACTCAAACTGACATACCTGGTTCAGATTTTGCAGATAGTTAACTTATTTCACTGTGTGTCTCGTTATACAAACTGCCCCTCCTGGGCAATTTCTGATGGTGGAAATTTTGAGTATAAAATCACTGGTAGTGTTAAATCTTACTCACTCTGTCAAACCCATAATGTCTCCAAGCCCATGCTGTAACAGAACTCGCCACACTTCACCATTATCACAAATTAACTCACACAGCAATGGTTTTTGTAGTCTTTATTAATTTAGTCTCTCACTCACTCATGTACCCACTGACTCACTAGCAAACACTGCAAGACTTGTTCACATTGTAAAATTAAATAATGTGTAATCTTAATTTATCTGTATTACAACTACTTAAAATGAAGCCTAACTAGTGAATTTCACTCCTTCCCAAAGTTGGCACACTCAGTTCTGCATGCACAGTATCCTACACAGATCACTTTCTTTTGTCCTCAAGCCATAATTCTGCTATAAAAGAAAACCTAAACTAGAAGGACTGATTAAAGCTATATCTTCCCCGTGTGAACTTCAAACAAGAAGCATTATAGCCCCAGAACACCAAACTGCTAGTAAAGAAGTGCCAGTTCAGAATAGTGGAATGGTTTCTTTACACTTCCAAAGGAGGACACGTTTGTTTGTAATGACTGACTCATTTGATCTGTCACTAGTTTGTTTTGAATTTCTGTGAATTGATAGCTAGTACATCTTTTTCTGTACCCTCAGGGGTCTCCGTCTAGGGGATATGTGAATGGCAACCACAAGGTACCCAAGCTGAGCAGAACATTACTTCCACTTACTGGTGTTTCCTCACTGTAACTTTCCTATCTGACCTTACCTTGGTCATCTCTTGTTCTCTTCCGACCCCGATGCTATTAGGGTTCCTGAGGGCTAGGGAGTCTTTATTCTTCCAACCTCTCCATTTCTCTAATTTTTCTATAAAACCTTAACCCCTAACATGCTGACCTGTCATGGCATGTAATACGTCTTCTGATTGGTAATCAGAGGATATGGTCGGTGAATTTATTTTGATAATTCTCCCGGTCAGGTCGGTGAGACCCGTAAACCAACGACAGGTGTGGTCCCCCCAGACATTCTGGGGGTTGTGAGAGAGCGATGTGACCGCCAAAACATAAAAATATGGTGCTCTCTAAAAAAAACGGTTACTATTACTGCTATTGCTCTCTTTTTTTATGGATATAAATATGCATGAGGAAAAAACAAGATTGTTGTGAAAGTGACACCATATTTCAGCTCAGATGTGATTAGAAGGAAAAACTTTGCCACGGAAGTGACCCAAATGGTTTAGACGGTAGTTTCACAAACATGGTTAATTAATTTTGTGGATGGATTCTATTTGAAACATAAAATGAAGTTACTTTTGGTATGTGATCTGCAAGAAATAGACCAAGACCACCTTCAAATATGCACAGCCACTTCTAGTGCCCTAGCCATCAGTGAAAAATATTGGAGAACAAGAGGATTAATGACTTCATTGTCAGAAATCCAGCATTAGCTAACATCTTTTGGTGAAACAGAACTTTATTGGAGAAAATTTTAGCGCTTGCCATTTTGTTCTTTATCTGCTGCACATTACATACAATCCTGTAACATGACCAATAATATAAACTGCCACACTTGCACAAGCTTTGCATACTTTTTCATTTTGGGTTGAATGTTTGACTGACCCCTTTTTTGTTTAGTTCTGTCTACAACATATTTAATGAGTTGTGCTGTTAAGTGTGGAAAGATCAAAATAACAGAAATAATGGTAAAAAGGAAGAACTAAAGAGAAGTGGCAGTAGCAGCACATCAAGTCACCCTACTCATATTTATATTGCACTAAACTACTAACATACAGTGAACTAATGTGTACAGGCTTAGAGGGGAGGAGGCTACGTCTTATTTGTCACTAACAAACATTTGATAATAGAACCACATCAATGAACCGCAGATGTAATGAGTCGTGTTTGTGTAGTAATGGATAAATGTATTTGTAACCTCTGTCAACAAAGGCACAACAAATACCATGTGCTATATTGCACTAAGTGACAGAAGTCAGTGCTATGTTGTTTCATCCTTGCACTTATGTGTATTTCACTTTACCGTTATTTCTAATAACATGCGACTACTATTTACCATATATTACACAAGGAACTTGTTTCCTTCTGTGGTTCATGAGACCACAGTCAACACTGGGAGTGTTTTGTTATGCTGGAGTGGTTCATGAGACCACTGTCAACACTGGAAGTGTTTTGTTATGCTGGAGTGGTTCATGAGACCACAGTCAACACTGGGAGTGTTTTGTTATGCTGGAGTGGTTCATGAGACCACTGTCAACACTGGGAGTGTTTTGTTATGCTGGAGTGGTTCATGAGACCACAGTCAACACTGGGAGTGTTTTGTTATGCTGGAGTGGTTCATGAGACCACTGTCAACACTGGAAGTGTGTTGTTATGCTGGAGTGGTTCATGAGACCACTGTCAACACTGGAAGTGTTTTGTTATGCTGGAGTGGTTCATGAGACCTTATTAACACGTTCCAGCAGCAGAAATAAATCTGTCAACACTGGAAGTGTTTTGTTATGTTGGAGTGGTTCATGAGACCTTATTAACACGTTCCAGCAGCAGAAATAAATCTGTCAACACTGGAAGTGTTTTGTTATGCTGGAGTGGTTCATGAGACCACTGTCAACACTGGAAGTGTTTTGTTATGTTGGAGTGGTTCATGAGACCTTATTAACACGTTCCAGCAGCAGAAATAAATCTGTCAACACTGGAAGTGTTTTGTTATGTTGGAGTGGTTCATGAGACCTTATTAACATGTTCCAGCAGCAGAAACAAATCTGTCAACACTGGAAGTGTTTTGTTATGCTGGAGTGGTTCATGAGACCACTGTCAACACTGGAAGTGTTTTGTTATGTTGGAGTGGTTCATGAGACCTTATTAACACGTTCCAGCAGCAGAAATAAATCTGTCAACACTGGAAGTGTATTGTTATGTTGGAGTGGTTCATGAGACCTTATTAACATGTTCCAGCAGCAGAAACAAATCTGTCAACACTGGAAGTGTTTTGTTATGCTGGAGTGGTTCATGAGACCTTATTAACACGTTCCAGCAGCAGAAATAAATCTGTCAACACTGGAAGTGTTTTGTTATGTTGGAGTGGTTCATGAGACCTTATTAACACGTTCCAGCAGCAGAAATAAATCTGTCAACACTGGAAGTGTTTTGTTATGCTGGAGTGGTTCATGAGACCTTATTAACATGTTCCAGCAGCAGAAACAAATCTGTCAACACTGGAAGTGTTTTGTTATGCTGGAGTGGTTCATGAGACCTTATTAACACGTTCCAGCAGCAGAAATAAATCTGTCAACACTGGAAGTGTTTTGTTAGCTGGAGTGGTTCATGAGACCTTATTAACACGTTCCAGCAGCAGAAATAAATCTGTCAACACTGGAAGTGTGTTGTTATGCTGGAGTGGTTCATGAGACCACTGCCAACACTGGAAGTGTTTTGTTATGCTGGAGTGGTTCATGAGACCTTATTAACACGTTCCAGCAGCAGAAATAAATCTGTCAACACTGGAAGTGTTTTGTTACGCTGGAATATGGTTCATGAGACCTTATTAACATGTTCCAGCAGCAGAAACAAATCTGTCAACACTGGAAGTGTTTTGTTATGCTGGAGTGGTTCATGAGACCTTATTAACACGTTCCGGCAGCAGAAATAAATCTGTCAACACTGGAAGTGTTTTGTTATGCTGGAGTGGTTCATGAGACCTTATTAACACATTCCAGCAGCAGAAATAAATCTGTCAACACTGGAAGTGTGTTGTTATGCTGGAGTGGTTCATGAGACCACTGCCAACACTGGAAGTGTTTTGTTATGCTGGAGTGGTTCATGAGACCTTATTAACACGTTCCAGCAGCAGAAATAAATCTGTCAACACTGGAAGTGTTTTGTTACGCTGGAATATGGTTCATGAGACCTTATTAACATGTTCCAGCAGCAGAAACAAATCTGTCAACACTGGAAGTGTTTTGTTATGCTGGAGTGGTTCATGAGACCTTATTAACACGTTCCAGCAGCAGAAATAAATCTGTCAACACTGGAAGTGTTTTGTTATGCTGGAGTGGTTCATGAGACCTTATTAACACGTTCCAGCAGCAGAAATAAATCTGTCAACACTGGAAGTGTTTTGTTATGCTGGAGTGGTTCATGAGACCTTATTAACATGTTCCAGCAGCAGAAACAAATCTGTCAACACTGGAAGTGTTTTGTTATGCTGGAGTGGTTCATGAGACCTTATTAACACGTTCCAGCAGCAGAAATAAATCTGTCAACACTGGAAGTGTTTTGTTATGCTGGAGTGGTTCATGAGATCTTATTAACACGTTCCAGCAGCAGAAATAAATCTGTCAACACTGGAAGTGTTTTGTTATGCTGGAGTGGTTCATGAGACCTTATTAACACGTTCCAGCAGCAGAAATAAATCTGTCAACACTGGAAGTGTTTTGTTATGCTGGAGTGGTTCATGAGACCTTATTAACATGTTCCAGCAGCAGAAACAAATCTGTCAACACTGGAAGTGTTTTGTTATGCTGGAGTGGTTCATGAGACCTTATTAACACGTTCCAGCAGCAGAAATAAATCTGTCAACACTGGAAGTGTTTTGTTATGCTGGAATATGGTTCATGAGACCTTATTAACATGTTCCAGCAGCAGAAACAAATCTGTCAACACTGGAAGTGTTTTGTTATGCTGGAGTGGTTCATGAGACCTTAACACGTTCCAGCAGCAGAAATAAATCTGTCAACACTGGAAGTGTTTTGTTATGCTGGAGTGGTTCATGAGACCTTATTAACACGTTCCAGCAGCAGAAATAAATCTGTCAACACTGGAAGTGTGTTGTTATGCTGGAGTGGTTCATGAGACCACTGTCAACACTGGAAGTGTTTTGTTATGCTGGAGTGGTTCATGGGACCTTATTAACACGTTCCAGCAGCAGAAATAAATCTGTCAACACTGGAAGTGTTTTGTTATGCTGGAGTGGTTCATGAGACCTTATTAACACGTTCCAGCAGCAGAAATAAATCTGTCAACACTGGAAGTGTGTTGTTATGCTGGAGTGGTTCATGGGACCTTATTAACATGTTCCAGCAGCAGAAATAAATCTGTCAACACTGGAAGTGTGTTGTTATGCTGGAGTGGTTCATGGGACCTTATTAACATGTTCCAGCAGCAGAAATAAATCTGTCAACACTGGAAGTGTGTTGTTATGCTGGAGTGGTTCATGAGACCACTGCCAACACTGGAAGTGTTTTGTTATGCTGGAGTGGTTCACGAAACCTTATTAACACGTTTCAGCAGCAGAAATAAATCTATCAACACTGGAAGTGTTTTGTTATGCTGGAGTGGTTCATGAGACTACTGCCAACAGTGGAAGTGTTTTGTTATGCTGGAGTGGTTCATGAGACCTTATTAACACATTCCAGTAGCAAAAATAAATCTGTCAACACTGGAAGTGTTTTGTTATGCTGGAGTGGTTCATGAGACCTTATTAACACGTTCCAGCAGCAGAAATAAATCTGTCAACACTGGAAGTGTTTTGTTATGCTGGAGTGGTTCATGAGACCTTATTAACATGTTCCAGTAGCAGAAATAAATCTGTTAACACTGGAAGTGTTTTGTTATGCTGGAGTGGTTCACGAGACCTTATTAACACGTTCCAGCAGCAGAAATAAATCTATCAACACTGGAAGTGTTTTGTTATGCTGGAGTGGTTCACGAAACCTTATTAACACGTTTCAGCAGCAGAAATAAATCTACCAACACTGGAAGTGTTTTGTTATGCTGGAGTGGTTCACGAGACCTTATTAACACGTTTCAGCAGCAGAAATAAATCTATCAACACTGGAAGTGTTTTGTTATGCTGGAGTGGTTCACGAGACCTTATTAACACATTCCAGCAGCAGAAATAAATCTGTCAACACTGGAAGTGTTTTGTTATGCTGGAGTGGTTCATGAGACCTTATTAACACGTTCCAGCAGCAGAAATAAATCTGTCAACACTGGAAGTGTTTTGTTATGCTGGAGTGGTTCATGGGACCTTATTAACATGTTCCAGCAGCAGAAATAAATCTGTCAACACTGGAAGTGTGTTGTTATGCTGGAGTGGTTCATGAGACCACTGCCAACACTGGAAGTGTTTTGTTATGCTGGAGTGGTTCATGAGACCTTATTAACATGTTCCAGCAGCAGAAATAAATCTGTCAACACTGGAAGTGTGTTGTTATGCTGGAGTGGTTCATGAGACCACTGCCAACACTGGAAGTGTTTTGTTATGCTGGAGTGGTTCATGAGACCTTATTAACACGTTTCAGCAGCAGAAATAAATCTGTCAACACTGGAAGTGTTTTGTTATGCTGGAGTGGTTCATGAGACCTTATTAACATGTTCCAGCAGCAGAAATAAATCTGTCAACACTGGAAGTGTTTTGTTATGCTGGAGTGGTTCATGAGACCTTATTAACATGTTCCAGCAGCAGAAATAAATCTGTCAACACTGGAAGTGTTTTGTTATGCTGGAGTGGTTCACGAGACCTTATTAACACGTTTCAGCAGCAGAAACAAATCTATCAACACTGGAAGTGTTTTGTTATGCTGGAGTGATTCATGAGACCTTATTAACACGTTCCAGCAGCAGAAATAAATCTGTCAACACTGGAAGTGTTTTGTTACGCTGGAATATGGTTCATGAGACCTTATTAACATGTTCCAGCAGCAGAAACAAATCTGTCAACACTGGAAGTGTTTTGTTATGCTGGAGTGGTTCATGAGACCTTATTAACACGTTCCAGCAGCAGAAATAAATCTGTCAACACTGGAAGTGTTTTGTTATGCTGGAGTGGTTCATGAGACCTTATTAACACGTTCCAGCAGCAGAAATAAATCTGTCAACACTGGAAGTGTTTTGTTATGCTGGAGTGGTTCATGGGACCTTATTAACACATTCCAGCAGCAGAAATAAATCTATCAACACTGGAAGTGTTTTGTTATGCTGGAGTGGTTCATGAGACCTTATTAACATGTTCCAGCAGCAGAAATAAATCTGTCAACACTGGAAGTGTTTTGTTATGCTGGAGTGGTTCATGAGACCTTATTAACACATTCCAGCAGCAGAAATAAATCTATCAACACTGGAAGTGTTTTGTTATGCTGGAGTGGTTCATGAGACCTTATTAACACGTTCCAGCAGCAGAAATAAATCTGTCAACACTGGAAGTGTTTTGTTATGCTGGAGTGGTTCATGGGACCTTATTAACACATTCCAGCAGCAGAAATAAATCTATCAACACTGGAAGTGTTTTGTTATGCTGGAGTGGTTCATGAGACCTTATTAACATGTTCCAGCAGCAGAAATAAATCTGTCAACACTGGAAGTGTTTTGTTATGCTGGAGTGGTTCATGGGACCTTATTAACACATTCCAGCAGCAGAAATAAATCTATCAACACTGGAAGTGTTTTGTTATGCTGGAGTGGTTCATGAGACCTTATTAACATGTTCCAGCAGCAGAAATAAATCTGTCAACACTGGAAGTGTTGTTATGCTGGAGTGGTTCATGAGACCTTATTAACACATTCCAGCAGCAGAAATAAATCTGTCAACACTGGAAGTGTTTTGTTATGTGCAGTGCAGTGACAAGGCAATAGTACAGTATTGTCACCGCGCCCGCCGCATCTAATTGCCGGCAACAGCAGTGTCACCCATCGCATTATTGTCGGCGCTACCGCAAAGGAGTCGAAGGAAAGAGACAGAGAATGGCCGCATTGTTGGGCGCTTGCCGAAAGAGAGAAAAGGATAGACACTTCGAGAATCTTCTCTGCTTTGTATCTCGCCGCAATAAGTGAACATTCCTGAAGCTTCCAGAATAGTGCCTGGGAGATATAAATAGCGGTAAAGTGTGAGAAGAGTCAGTGAGACGTATGTGAAGCGTTCAGTAGTCGTGCCGACGGAAAGAAGAGACGTATGCGAAGCGTCGAGGAGTCACACCAGGGAGAAGGGACAGTTCTTTGTGTTACGAGTTCGGAGCCGTGCTGTTGGAGAATCGAAAAAGACTTTCTTGTTGTTGCAACGAGTGTACAAAGTTACTGTTTACGGAAATAAAAGTGTTTATCTCGACTACATCTGTCGTATTTACTTCACACCCACACCAAAAGTCACAGTATGGTAAAACATTCACAGAGAGTAATGATATAGTGAAGCACAGAGCTAGGGAATCCCCTTCCAGAACATAAAATGTTTTGGTCACATGTTCAGAGTGTAAACTTAAGAGAAACTATTGTGTCAATCCACTCACAACTTCAATATGTTAAGACCTTTAGAATTATATTGCTTTACTGTTAATAGTTTGTTTTTTCATAAAACGTTAAAAATTGTTTGAGGAACTTGTTAAAATAACATAAGCTCCACTTACTTTACGTTTTGCATACCTGGTAAACATATCAAAATGAAACTGTACATTTTCAATTTCTCAGATGCATGCACTGTTTTAAACCAATAATGCCACACACCGTTGTTAGTAACACTTTCACCTATCGCTACGTAATGTTAAATGTCTTCAGTTTGACCTGTACCTGGCTTGAGTTAGGTCCAGGATGTGCACAAACATCCCTCGACACTATGATGATTGCACTTCAGTTTGACCTGTGTCTGGCTTGAGTTAGGTCCATGATGTACACAAACATCCCTCGACACTATGATGATTGCACTTCAGTTTGACCTGTGTCTGGCTTGAGTTAGGTCCATGATGTACACAAACATCCCTCGACACTATGATGATTGCACTTCTACTTGCTCCCATCTGCCACTTAGGTGATTTGCGAGCTCATCCACAATGCATTATCTGAAGAACATACACAAATCTTAGTCATCAAATGCATGCCATTAATCAACAACTTCCTATGCTATTCTATGCCAGCATTTCACACCAAATGCATAGTTTGTAGTTTCTTGGGCCAAATAAACCAGCATTACAAATGTATGATAGTTTAGTATGACATATTTCACAAACTTTCCCTCACTTAGAAAAAGGAATCCAAATTATCCATGACAAATGCATGGCGATTGTCTCTAAATAGTGCATTTATATTGTGAAAATGATCTTTCCACATGACAAAATATCAGACTTGCACATTTAAACAAAGGCATGTCTTAACACTCACACAGTCTAGATCACTACTTGTTTACCCTCCATGACTTGAACTACTGTACACAGCTTTTGAAAACCTTTGTTTTTCTCAAACATTAAATTTGTCTATTAGTACTTTCAGCCTGGTAACAAATTAATTTTCATTTTAACAGTCCACGCCTCCTTAGGTGCTGTACTCAACAAATTTCCTCAAGTTTCTAGATTTTGTATAGAGTAGCTTAGAAAGTTTAGATTTGTAGATATGAATGTCAAATCAATTTTTTATTTGGCCATCTTTCAATAAACCCTTAACTATTCCAACAGATGTCACATCACTTTTGTCCAATTCATTTACAAGAGATACAAAACTTCAAAATGTGTTCCAAAGTACAAAACTGCACTTAGCCAAGTGTCCCAGCATGTGACACAGGAAAAAGAGGGAGATGGAACTTTTTTCTCTAAGATTTTTCTTTTCCTATTTGGTACAAGTCTACTATATTGGGATATAGATGTCTGATACATTCACATAATCTATGAAGGGCATGAACTATACAAGTGATATGAATCATTTTTAGAAAACTCAGGGATAGGACTTGACCTACTTCTATCATGTATTTTGACCATCTGTGAGAAAGAATAAGTTGTATTTTGTACCATTTGGCCATATTGTATGCATAGTTTAATTGAATAACTTTACAATCATTATTTGCTACAGATAGTTCTTTTCATACCACCAAATATTACTGCTGATTAGCTATTTTGTCTTTTTCATTACACCAACAACAAAATTTCCTATCATACATGCTTAGGCTTTCACAGCCAGTGTTGATCCAATAGAATGTAGTTCCCAGGTTTGTAGGCCATCTAGTTATTAACCAGCCAGGAGCTACCTTCTCTGAAGATGCCCAACAGAGTCCTGGGCAAGACTTCAGAAGCTAATTCATTGACTGGACCAGGCCTACAGGCCCAGAACCTATGTTCTATTGGAAAATTTCCTATTTTTCTGAAACTGGAATCTTGGGTTTCATCAACGCTCAACCAAAGTCTCTAATTTTCACAAGCTGCCCTAATGTTTTGCAAAGTTTCATTGTAGTACTTTGGAAGGTAGTACTTTCTTAATGTTGATTCATCAGGAAGTTCAGTGTCAATATACCTTGTCAAAAGTTTCTAAGTTGAACGTTATTTACTTTTTTGAGTGAGATATTGGATACAACAAATGCTCTGCATAAATCTAATAATACCAAGAACACTTTGATTGTCCTACACTTGAAGAAGGTTCACCTATCAATAACTGTAAATTTATACAAATTGCAACACCAATATGTTTATTTCAAGATAAATGTTGAGTGACTTGTGCACACTGATCTGGACTTACTGCTTTTCCACATGGTTGGCAAAATAATACTTCACTGATGGTGGCGAACATGTTTTTAAGTTTGTCTACCTACTGCTGAAGACACAATTTAAACTAGATTTAACTTTTGGCATGTTTTCAAGGTGCATGAGTTAAACCAAACATTTACTCATGAGAACTGAAGAAGGAACATGTTCTGTATGCATCATTCATACACTACATCACAAGCAGTTGGTCTACCAGTGTAAAGCTGTTATGAAATACAGATAGATGAGAAATAACCAGGGTGTCAGCAAGTTTGTCATGACGTGTTGAACATTCTTTAATAGGTACCTGTGTTACAACACTAGTAATTTATAAATATATTGTGTACATTTACAATAGAAGACTCAGGGGTCTCCGTCTAGGGGATATGTGAATAGCGACCACAAGGTACCCAAGCTGAGCAGAAGATTACTTCCACTTACTGGTGTTTTGCTCCTCACTATAATCTGTGGTTTTAGGTTATGCAATGTGTAAAAATTTCCAATCACAAGTACAGAAGCCACAGGTGAAAAATGTTGCCAACTGCTCCCATGGCATCACAATCCTCAGGGTAACAAATCTACCAGAGTGGCCAATTTAGCTTTTTCTCCGTTAAATCTAGCTCTTTTTAAATTTCGTATTAGTAGCAAAAACCTATTATTCCCGCTTAGCGCGAATTTTAGCTTTCTCTGCATTAATAGGATATTTAAAAAATACAGTCAGGCAGTTTTAGGATATCGCTGAGAAAAAAGAAGAATCTGTAGTCGAGGTCTTCTCGTGCACACGCCCGTGGGCCAGTAGTTCGTGTCGTGTGTTTGGCTCAAGTTTAGATTAGGTTACTTGCCACTTGCCGGCCAGATTCTTAGTCCGAAGTTACTTACTGCGCATGCGCCGACAGCAGTTTCAGAATCGCCACTACTGGGTCCACGAAATGCTGGCTCGTTCTTTTTTTATTTTATATTATATTATTTTTTATTATTACATTTATATTATTTATATATAATATTATATATTATATTTATATTATAATATCCTCCTCACGGGGTGTATCACTGCATCACATTCCCTGCATAGAATTCGGGTTCTCAGCAGGCCCTCGTCGTAAAGAAATTGCACGCATTCCTCCTCATTATAGCACAGAGGCGCTAACTCTACTATGCTAATGAAGCTTTGGTTTGGTTTAAGGGCGCTCAACTTCTAGGTCATCAGCGCCCTTAAAAGATTCATGGCAATAGCCAGACATAAATTTCATTCACAAAATAAAAATAGTAGCAACAAGAAAAGTTTACAAAGGCAAAAGGCAGCGGCAATAGCCAGATATTAAACAAGGGGATAAATGCGTCCAAAAGCAGAAACAGATAATTAAAAAATTTAAATCCTCAAATTGATATTGCTCTCCGCTAAAAAATTAAAAACTCTATCAACCGCTGTTTTGTCGTCCGCTAGGACCTCTGCAAGTCTGGCAGGCAGCTGCAGAGAATCCCGAAGGTGCGCTAGAGAGCAACACTCTAGCAGCACGTGGCGAACCGACAAACGGATGTCACACAGCGGACATAGAGGAGCAGGGTCCCTTTTAAATAGGTAACCGTGAGAAAAATTGCAGTGCCCTATTCTTAATCGAGCCAAACTAACCTCCTCGCGACGAGATGTGCGACAGGAAGTTACCCAGTTTATCGGAAGTTCTTTCACTTCTCTAAGCTTATTACCGCGGAGAGTTGACCACTCGTCGTGCCAGGACGACAGCACCGCTCTCCGCACTTCAAGCCTAAAGTCTTCCGAAGTAACACGTGAGATGGTAATGCTAGGTTCTGTAGTTGCCGTCTTTGCTGCTAAATCTACCATTTCATTCCCCGGCAAACCTACGTGACCAGGAATCCATGCACACACCACGTCAACACCAGAAGCGTGTAAAACATGGAGGGCATCCTGGATACGTTGTACAATAGGGTGGGGGTTGTACAACTGACAAAGGCTCTGCAGTGCACTAAGGGAATCGCTCAAAATCAGGCAGTCACCTAATTTACGACGGCGAACATACAAAACGGCTCGATAAATTGCATAAAGCTCTGCAGTAAGAATGGAGGTGCTATTTGGAAAACCGAATGTATATGGTTCGGTTCCATAAACATAAGCACATCCAACACCGTTGGTGTTCTTTGATCCATCGGTGTAAATATATTTACGGTCAGAGTAACCTGACAAAAATTCTAAGAAACACGTGCGGATACTTGAAATAGACATCGTGGACTTCTGGTGTATGGTCATCCAAAGATCTACATGGGGTGTACCAGATAGCCAAGGGGGGTAAAGTCTCTCGCCCTTGGCGAACATCACAGGCAGTTCCACTCCAAGCTTCACTAGGAGCTCTTGGAAACGGAACCCCGCAGGCTTAGGATTAATGGTGCTATTCCTATATCGTTCTCTTAGCGTGGTGGTGAAAAAAGAAGCGAACGTTGGGTGCTTAGGCATACATCTAAGCGCACAACCATAATTTGCCAAGAGAATCTCACGCCGATATTGCAGAGGAGGTTCTGCGGACTCGGCGTAAAGGCTCACCACTGGGCTTGTTGGAAAAGCTCCTGTTGCAATGCGGATGCCCCTATTATGGACCACGTCTAATCTTCTCAGCACAGATGGTCGTGCTGAAGAATAAACAATACACCCATAGTTTAGCTTGGATCGGACCAATGCGCGATATATTCGCAACAAAATTGTCCGATCCGCTCCCCACGATTTGGCATTCAGTACTCGCATAATATTTAGGGAACGGTCACATCTCACTCTTAGCTGTGCAATATGCGACGACCAACTAAGCTTCCTGTCCAAGATGCTAATGAAGCGATCCATTGCACTCTCACATCTAAGAAGGTCACCAGCATACTGCCGGGTCCCGCTAAAACATTCAAACTTACTATTGGCAACAAACTCCTGGGGAAATTGTGCTGTTGGCAGCACTGAATTAACACAGCAACTTTCGTGACCATTCGTACACACTGCCGAGTTGGACTTAACCGAAATTCTGACCAAGTGCTCGCGTCACCTAAACTAAACAATAACCATGTGTTTTGCTAGGAGCACGAAGGAGTTGTATTCCCTTATAACACAACTTGCTATTCGAGCGTGAACTATGATGGGTAACAAAGTGGACGGAAAATTAATACTTAACGAATAAACAATAACATCTTATTCAGCATACGCCGGAGAGATTTCTCAAGCCTACTTCCTTCATAGTAATTGCCTACAGTACAGAATTTGGTGCATGATCCAACTACGGCAAATATTCAGTTTCACAGTGTACCTACCGTCTTCACTTTCTCTACCTTAAAAATCACTTGCCGAAAATGATGTTAATTTAAAAATTAAAAGTTACCCTCCAAGGGATAAGTGATGAAGAACAAATATTTCCCAGATATACCAAGTTGCGATCCACGAATTTGAGTTCTAAATATACAGTCACCAGGAATGAATCAACAAATGTAACATATAAAAATCTTTTCCTGTATTCAGGAAATCTCCTTACAGTGTAACATATTTAAATAACGTATTATATAACACTCTCATTCAAATAAAATAAATTTAACATGAAACATGCACCTTATAAGAATATTGAAATAAATATATACCTTGGGTCATGTAAACTTCCAAGAAAACGCCATTTTTGTACGACTACAAACCAACTGCAGTTTGTATTATTGGTTTTAAAGGGCCACATAGTCGTTTACTTGTCCCCATGCATGTGTGATGTCAATCCCTTAGAACTACTTCGTGCCAAGGTAAAATGAATATTTAAATAAATGCAACAGCTGACTTGTTCTTACAGCAATTGCACGATATAACGCTCGAGGATATATCACCTAAGACCAAAACAAATTGGCAGTGCTTTTTAAAAATACAGAAACGGTAGGAAATGGCGATTTGTTTGCTTTAATCTGGCGTTAATATGCATCCCAAGTTTGGCAACATCGTAAATGCAATTAGAAGAATTAGAACTGCTGCTGGCGAGGATATAGTGGCAGGCTGCATTCCTTCAGCTGGTGAACAAACTGTCAAATATATTTGTCTATCACCTGTCCAGGTTATGAACAACTTAACAATCCTATTTGTGAAATATATCTTACATAACGTACTGAAATGTTAATATTGAAAAGCCTAAAACGTCCTGCTGTATGATCTCAGAAGATATAAATGTTTTACATAAAAACTCCCTTTCCACAAGACCAAGAACAAGTTGAAAAATTAACATAAATAAAATATTTATAATGTTCAGAGAAGTTAGCAAAATTTTAAACATTCTATAAATGTAAAGTTGTTCCAATGTCTTGTGCTTTTAACAAGTTATTACATGTAATACCTGCACAAGAAAAAGGTATCTCGAAACGCTCTGTTCACTTAAGTGATTAACCTAATCAATAATAAACGGAGACTGGCGCACAATTACTGCAAAAACGGAGATATAAATGTCCTACCTTCTTTTTGTTGAACTTGGATAGCGACATGTTATTTCTCTATATTACTGCATCGAGATGAAAGGTTCCCGAGCCTTCTTCTTTACGTAAGAATACCTCTCCTAGTATTTTAAGAAAATGCAAGACCCACACATACCTCATAACAGCATCCAAAATGGTAATGGACCTTGGAACTCAGTTTGATGATCCCGCTTTTCTTCTTATGTCGCCAATTTCATGAATTTGCGAGGAAACTCACATGTACTATTAATTCGGGTGAGCCCAAGCTACGCCCCTTTTACCGGCAATATGAATCTTGGCTAGTGACAAGTTTCTGTCACTTAAATTACTTCGTACTATTTTAACATGGCCTGTCTCTTAACTTCAAATAATTTTCAAACAACCCTTCCTTCCTTTGTTTTCCCCCTTGACAACGAGCATTCAGATGAGCCAACCCTGTTTTCCTATCCAGTAATCACCGCTAAGAGCATTTGGAGAATAAATCTTCTCTCAGCATAAAACGTGGTGCGTTGGTGAACATTGTTTTAGGTAGGTCACCATTTTGAGAAACTATTGCTTGAAGATATAGGGACTGGAGTTATAATTTGGCTCTTCACTTATATTTTAAATGGAATAAAGGGAAATTATGTAAAGGAATCCGTGGCATTCCAGCACTCGCCCAAGTGACAAGCGAGAGTGCATGGGGATCGAACCCAGGCGCCTACTAGCTCAGTTAGTTGAACCTGCTTTATACGTAACTCAGTTCTAAGCGATTCGTATTTATATTGTAGGTAGGTCCCGACAAATGTACGTAATTCACTGTTATACTATTAACCCTAACAGTACCAACCCTTAGTAGTTTATTATTATTATTATTATTATTATTATTATTATTATTATTATTATTATTATTATTATTATTATTATTATTATTATTATTATTATTATTATTATTATTATTATTATTATTATTATTATTATTATTATTATTATTATTATTATTATTATTATTATTATTATTATTATTATTATTATTATTATTATTATTATTATTATTATTATTATTATTATTATTATTATTATTATTATCATCATTATCATTATCATCATTATTATTATCATTACTACTACTATTACTACTATTATGATTATTACTGTTATTACTATTATTATTATTATTATTATTATTATTATTATTATTATTATTACTATGTTTATTACTATTACTATGATTATTACTATTACGATTATGATGATTACGATTATGATTATTATGATTATGATGATGATTATTATTACTATTATTACTATTATTATTACTATTATTATCATTATTATTATTATTACCATTATTACTATTATGATTATTATTATCATCATCATCATTTTCATTATTATTGTCGCCCATCGCATTTTATTGTCGGCACTACCGCAAAGGAGCCGAAGGGAAGAGACAGAGAATAGCCGCATTGTTGGGGCGCTTGCCGAAAGAGAGAAAGGGATAGAGACTTCTGGAATTTTCTGCTTTGTATTTCACCGCAATAATAACTGAACTTTCCTGAAGTTTCCAGAATACTGCCTGGGAGATATAAATAGCGGTAAAGTGTGAGAAGGGACAGTTTTTGTGACTAATTCGGAGCCTGAATCGGAAAAGACTTTTTTGCTGTTGCAACGAGTGTACAAAGTTACTGTTTACGGAAATAAAAGTGTTTCTTTATCTCGACTACATCTATCTTCTTTACTTTACACCCACCAAAGCCACACTGGTGTCAGAAGTGGGATATGACGATGGAGGCTACATTGGTGAGCTTTTTACAAGAGCTGAAAGCAGAGATGAAGACGGCAAACAACCTCGCTGCCGAGCTGAAAGAGATGAAGACGGAGCTATCGGCGAAAATTGACGAGCAACTGGCTGGCGTAAGGAAGGATGTGGGAGAGCTCGGTGGAAAGGTGGAAGAGCTCGGTGGAAAGATGGAGGACCTCGACCAACGCGTTGACGCCCTGGAGAATGTCGGGGAACGGCTTAGCGTTCTCGAAGACAGGGTCGACGGTAGCGCCAAGGAGCTAAATGCAATGGTGTAAGGGATGCTTAGTGAAAAGCTCAAGAACTACAAGGCCGAGGCTCCAGCACGCGACACAACATCGACGCGCGTCAAACCACCGAAGTACGATGGCACGTCAACGTTTGAGGTCTTCCGCCGTCAATTCGACACAGTGGCCAAGCACAACAAATGGTCGCCAGAAGAAGAGGCCGCGCAGCTGATAGCCAGCCTCCAGGGACGAGCCGCAGAGGTGCTGAACGCAGTCCAGACAGCGCCGGCGCCCAAGGACATCTGGGAGGCCCTGGAGAACCGGTTCGAAACCACCGCTTAGCCGCAGCCTGCCGCAGCCTACCGCAGCCAACTGAAATCTAAGATGCAACTGCCAGTGGAGACGCTGCAGGAGTTCGCCCTGGCAATCGAACAGCTGGCCAGCAAAGCCTTGGTCGACCTCCCGTCCGAATTCGTACCCCGAGAAGCCGCCTATACCTTCGTCGACGGGGTACGCGGTGCGGAGATACGTCCACGCCTGATGCTCGGCAACTACAAGACCATCCACGAGACACTAACGGCCGCATTAAGGATGGAAGCGGCCAAAGTGACGGCTACTCCGACCTCGAAGACAAGGAGTGTCCGCTACGATGAAGACCGCAGACCAGTCCAAGGACGCCGACGAAGACCAGGTGGAGGGTGTTGGGGGTGTGGCCAGCCGGGACACCTGATGAGAGACTGCCGGCACCAAGAAGAGCAGCCGGAAAACGAGCAATGGCCGGCGTGGCGAGGGGCACATCGGCGCCATCACCATCATCCCCTCGAGTGACACTGTGCGTCGTCAGCCGACGGATGGATGACAGCCTCATCGAGGACGGTTGGGTGAGAGAGAAGCCGTGCCGCGTGCTTGTTGACCCTGGAGCAGCCGTGACTGTCATCAGACCTGACGTAGCCAGGGGCTTGCCGTCAAGAAAACCGAGCCGACCGTACCAACTAGTGACGGCATCGGGTGACACCTTGGGGCGAAGTGTCTTGCGCAGGTGGCTGAGGAGGTGATACTGGGACTGGATGCCCTCAGGAGCCACGAGGCGACGGTCGACATCGGCAAGAAGGTTCTGCGGCTTAAGGGAGAGGAAGTAATGCTCCGGCACGCCGAAGAACGCCTTGGAATCTGCAGGGTCATTCTCAGGGAAGACGTAGTTGTCCCCGCGAGAAGCGAGATGGTAATGACGGCGCGACTGGAAGGCCAGCGCAAGAAGAACATGCTGCTGGACCGGGAGACGCATGTGCACGGGCTCTGTGTAGCCGGGACATTGTTGCCGTGCTGAGAGGAGGTGCCGGTGAGACTGCTCAACCCAACAGACACCGATCACGACGTCCAGACCGGGACGGAGTTTGGGGCGTGCGAGCCCGTGGTCAGCGTAACACCAATAGACAAGAGCCAGGAGCCGGTGCCGACGCAACACCTGGGGCCCCGGCTGGAAGGCTTACTGGAGAGGGCGGCCCACCACCTGACCGCTGAACAGAGAGAAGGTCCAACAATTGCTGAGACGATATCAGCGCGTCTTCAACCAAGGCAGCAGCGATTACGGCCGCACGGACCGAGTGCTTCACCACATCGACACCGGAGACGCCCGGCCTATTCGGCAACCACCTAGACGCGTTCCGTTGGCTAAACAAGCGGCGGTACGAGACATGCTGGAGGACATGAGAACCAAGGGAGTGATCGAAGAGTCTGACAGTCCTTGGTGTTCCCCTGTAGTTCTGGTGAAGAAGAAGAATGGCGAATTACGCTTCTGCGTAGATTACAGGAAGCTGAACGCTGTCACCAGGAAGGACTGCTTCCCCTTACCCCGGATTGACGACACCCTGGACACGCTTGCTGGTTCCCAGCGGTTCTCAACCCTGGACCTGAAATCGGGTTACTGGCAGGTGGCTCTAGACCCGAGAGACAAGGAGAAGACCGCATTCTCGACAGGCCAAGGGCTTTGGCAGTTCAGTTATGCCCTTTGGTCTCTGCAACGCACCAGCTACCTTCCAACGCCTCATGGAGTCAGTAATGAGAGGATTGACTTATGACGCCTGCCTGTTATACCTGGACATCATCATCGTCGGCAAGGCATTCGAAGACCAGCTTGACAAACTGACCAAGGTCTACAGAGACTGCAGGTGACCGGCTTGAAGCTGAACGCCAAGAAGTGCCAGCTCTTCCGCAGGGAAGTCAACTACTTGGGCCACATAGTCTCACCAACCAGAGTGGCCACGGATCCGGAGAAGACACAGGCCGTGAGAGATTGGCCTCGCCCAAAGGATAAGCGAGAACTGCGCAGTTTCCTTGGATTGTGCAGTTATTACCGCCGCTTCATAAAGGGTTTCTCCAGCATCACCAAACCCCTCACCTGCCTGACGGAAGAACATCGACCTTATGTGTGGACGGAGGACGCCGAAGGCGCTTTCCGGCAGCTGAAGAGGACGCTCTGCAGTGCTCCTATTTTGGGATTCCCACAACCAGGCGACGCCTTCATTGTGGACACCGACGCCAGCGACCATTGCATTGGAGGCGTCCTGTCCCAAGTCCAGAACGGCCACGAGCGGGTGATAGCCTACTACAGCAAGACGTTGTCCAAGGCAGAGAAGAACTACTGTGTCACCCGACGAGAGCTACTGGCGGTAGTGAAGACCTTGGAGCACTTCCACAAGTACCTGTACGGTCAGCCATTCCACCTGAAGACAGACCACTCCGCCCTAACCTGGCTACTTAGCTTTAGAAACCTGGAAGACCAGACAGCCCGTTGGGTCCAGAGGTTGCAGGAGTACGACTTCACCTCCGAACATTGCAGAGGGAAGAGCCACGGCAACGCAGACGCCATGTCCCGAAGACCCTGCCCAGAAGAGTGCGGCCAATGCGCAAGAGTGGAAGAGAAGGAGCGTACCGCAGCTGTCAGAGTGGTCACGGATGGATGGGATAGCGCGGGCCTGAGGAGGGAGCAGCTGGCGGACGCCAACTTGGGGCCACTCTTGAGAGAAGTGCAGGCAGGGACAAAACCAACCTGGGAGGACATCGCACCCAGAAGCGCTACATACAAGTCGTACTGGGCCCAATGGGACTCGCTGAAGACCAAAGAGGTCGTGTTGTTCCGGGTATGGGAATCACCTGATGGAAAGACCCAGAAGGAGCAGTTGGTACTTCCCCGAAGTAGCGGTAAAGTGTGAGAAGGGACAGTTTTTGTGTTTCTAATTCGGAGCCGTGCTGTTGGTGAATCGGTAAAGACTTTCTTGCTGTTGCAACGAGTGCACAAAGTTACTGTTTACGGAAATAAAAGTGTTTCTTTATCTCGACTACATCTGTCTTCTTTACTTGACATCCAGCAAAGTCACAGTATGTTCTTAGAAAATTAAAGTGTATGAATAAAACTGTTATACTCTGTATTCCTGACAGTCTTAAAATGAAATAAATAAACCAACATAAATTGTAGCCTGTATATCTTGATGGTCATTAGGTTATGGAAATATAATTCTGGAGCTCCATAAGTGTAGTGGATTGATACAAGCAACACAATGTTTTGTGCAATTATTTTTACACTGACACGGCGTATTAACGGACGTAAATATAATTAACAGAGCATGGCAAATTACATATTTTCCAAACAGAAAGTACACGGGAAACTATAGAATAGGTAGGTACACATAAAAGTTTAACTTCAGATAATTAACTTCAACTAGTAAACGTTGCATTTTATTCACTGTGGACACTATGATTTTGCACTTCTTCAAAGCGTTTCAAGGGTTAGTGAACAAAACAGAAGATATTTTTAGCTTGTACAATATGTGAAAATTTCCAAACCATCACAGGTTAACCTGAATGATTGCTTTGCCCACGAGATAGGGTTGCAAACACAGCAAAATCCTAGTGAAAAATGTTGCCAACTGCTCGCATGGCATCATATAGGTCTACAAGTTAGAAAAGAACCTCGGAAGGTGTTGGTAGTCATGTGACTGAACTGGGAGGGGTAAGCAGCAGGCAGCAGCAGTCCGCTAGGCCGAGTTACACTAGTCCGCTTCCATTTCCGGTTCTGAATCTAATTCAGAAGCTGTGTCGGTAACAGATTCTTCTGAGCCTGAGTGGTCTCAGCCATTAATGATGAAACTGTCGATGACATCATCCATTAGTCCATCTGATTCCCAGTATTTTGCTTCCACTTTTCGTACTTGATCAGAGCACTTTCTCCACTTATTCTGGAATATTCACGGAAAAGCTCCTCACAGAGCGTTTGCCCTGCACTTAAAGTTGCATTGGACAAATCTTGTGCAGCTTCTCCCTTTATTTCTCCCCATACCAACTCTATTGGATTTAGATCGGCTAGATATGGTGGAAGACGCAATATCTCATGGCCACGTGCATTGAGGGTCTGATCGATTACGTACCTACGTCTTTTCTTTGGGCACTGACGTCACTAACTGCAAAAACTCTGGTTTATGCATATTGCTGCTGAACGACACATTGTTGTCCTTTAACCACTGCATTACATCCTTTTTCAGCGTCGTCATTGTTGGCCTTTTATTTTTCTGAACACTGTGATAGTTAGAATTGTCCATCACGGCAACAGAGTTACTGGGCAAATTAGGAATAACTTACGTTTCTAACCATTTGTAAAATGTACAGCATTCATATAGCCGTGATAATCGCCCGTTTTTTGTTTAGATTTGAACATTAGCAAAGCATTGTACACAAACCTGTTTTCTCCTCCCGCATGGGCAATTATCAGTCTGGGTCCTTTGCCCATAGGATTTGTAACCCCTAACTCATTTGGAGACTGCCAACAAGAACTGACGGTATGACAAGCATTTATACATGTTTCGTCTAAATACACAATATTCCTCTTCTTTCACGGTACCTACGAATACTTCGCAGGTAATTAGCACGCCAGGACACAATTTTAGGCTTTTCGATTAGGAGCTGCCGTTTAGAAGCACATTTTTTCCATTTAAAGTCTAATCGCAAAACCAGTTTCCTCAGGTATTCCCTGCTGCATACCAAACTCCAATCACTCTGCAAATCATGCTTGAGCTTCTGTATCGTTGGCACTGCTTTCTTACTGTATAATATTCATGTATTTTCCTTCGAACTATACCCTCAGTAAATGTATCGACTTCCACTTTCTTTTTCCTTTCTCTGGCCTTCCCTTTCGGCGTTGAGAATTTGACCTGACCAGTGGTAGACAAACACGTAGTCCCTTCCTTTATGATGCGTTTCACTAAACTAATGGAAACTCCTGTAGCTTCACTTGTCGATGCAGCAACGTAACTCAATTTCAATTCACTCTGTTTATCTTTCAAGTAATTAGCAACATTGTAAACACTATTGCGAGCATCACTTTTCAACGACCGACCAGATACGCTTGTTTTACTAGTCATGTTAAGCACTTTCGCTATTAGCCACAAAAATCAGGCGCGGCTCCTCAGGGTAGGCAGGGTAGGCATTGCCTACCCTATCGTAATACATCAATAAATAATGTTTAACTACGATTCTGCATTTTATCATTCGAACCGTCATTTTCCCCTAAATTGCAGTTCAAGAAAAGTTTTCTCGGTTATAATGACCAGCGCATGGTCAAATCCTTTAATCTCAATTCCGATTCATCAAAACTGCGCTGCGTGTTTGAAACGCGCGGCAGAAATGATACGCATGGAACCTGGGTAGTGGAGAGCAGGCTAGCTTAACCTCTGCCTGCCCGGCCCCATTTCCTCAGTACGAGGCCCTTGAACAGGGATAAAGAAATATTCCGTCTGTATACACACTCCGAGCATGCGTAGACGCGTCTGCCAGCAAACCGAGCACTTGCCTGCCCAAATCCGAATTTATGCGACATTTTCCGAACAGCCATACTCCACGAACGAAGATCTCAGAGATCTGAATCGTTTTGCTATCACTCTGTGTAATACCAGTGTGTTGTAATACCAGTATGACCGACTTAATTAGTGAACTATTACAAATTCCGCTTTCGCGGCGCACTGACAATGAAAAGAGGAGTGTTTTAGCTATTTAACACAAAGCTGTAGTCAGACAATTTTTCAATTTCTTAATCTATTTTAGTCATGGGCGCCGCGAAACGGGGGCAAGGGGGGTCACAGCCCTCCCCCTTTGAAGTTGGTGAACTTAATGTGCAGTCAGTTACTGAAATTAAACTATTATTTTAATTTTGATGTAAAGAACAATTTTTGTTTAGCACAAATTAATACGGTTATCTGCAAAAAATACTATAAATTTTGACAGTAAAATAATGATTTAATATTATATGATTGCAAATTTCCAACATGTGCCCCCCCCCCCCTGGAAAAAACTGCCGACACTCGTGATTTTAGTTTTGGCGGTAATTCGTCCGTAAGTCACACTCATTCACTCTGCTCTTATTAAACCAAACAATATATTGTTTGCGTTATCCGCAATGACTTCGCCCCCTATATTTCGGACAAACGGGGTTTATTATTATTATTATTATTATTATTATTATTATTATTATTATTATTATTATTATTATTATTATTATTATTGTTGTTGTTGTTATTATGATTCATATTATTATTATTATTATTATTATTATTATTATTATTATTATTATTATTATTATTATTATTATTATTATTATTGTTGTTGTTGTTGTTGTTGTTTGTTGTTACTGTTACACTTTGCCTACCCTAAAATTTTGACTGCGAGCCGCCACTGACAAAAATACTTACAAAAACTTGTTATAAAGTTTTACACGGAACGCACTATAACTGTAAGTGTAACATGTGCTTATAGGGAGCCGATCTGCACCGTGCGCTGCCGAAACAGAACTGACCTCCACCACTAGCACCATGCGCAGCAAAGAAACATGGTTTCTGCGCAGGTTCTTTTCTAGCGTGTATAGCTATAATCAGGACCTTCTAGATTAACGGACCTGACCCTGGCATCCCAGTTGTACAAAAATGGCGTCGGCTGGTGGGAGTGATTTCTGAGGTGTTTCCACACGCTGTTTTTCGTATTATTTTCTATGTCTTCGAGTTATTGTTTCTTATAATAATTCCTATGTAAGTTTGTCTTCATATTAGCAAAGCGAGTGTTTCAAAAGTTTTATTTGGGCAGTATAGGAACAAGAATAAATGTAATTACGTTTTGAATGTGCCGTGTGCTATCCACGTGTTCATGTTTATTGTGTTCCATCTAGGACTATGGCTACATTAGCCGTATAGTGTGGTTAATTTATCTGTTTGCAAGTACAATTTGTGTCACGATTACAGTGGTGAGAGGTTGTTGAAGAAAAACTGTTCCAGTAGTGTATATTAATGTTGCCATACTACAACCTAACCTCAAACACGACAATGCACCGTAACTGTTGCATTCCCGGATGCAAATTAAAAATCAGAAACTTTCAGTTAAAACAAAAGGTAAATTACAACATAAAGCTTCTAAATTCAGTATTTAATTACAATAAATTGCAGCGTTATGTGTATTAGTTGCCGGTGTGTATATAACATGGTGAATAGTGTGAATAGTGAAAGACAATAATTTCGAGTGAATTCAATTAGTGGCATCTGCAACACCAACAGTTTGTTTCATGTAAGTAGTATGCTGCTCATATTTGTACATTATCTTTTGTCTTTGTAATTTAAATGTGTAGCTGTAGTTTAGAAGAAATGTGTTATGTTGCTGCATGTAAAACTGTAGACTATAGCAAAGTTTGGTAAATATTTACAAAATCGTCCGCTCGAGAAAACGAATGAAACATAGTGCAATGGATGCAGTTTTTATTGCTGATTACGATCTTGTAAGTTTTATTGTGCGCTCAAGCTTCGTGTTTTATTTATGAGAAAATTTCGTACGGTCGATGAAGTGGTTTTATTTCGCTTATGCGGCGGATATTTAGCTAATAAATGTGCATAAACGAGTGTAATATATGCTACAATGATTGATTAATGCATTTACGTTGAAATGATTGCATAAACACTACCCAAATTGTAAATATTTCGATAACACAGGACCCTGTCACCCCACTCATATGCAAAACTAACCTAACCTAAGCTAACACAATGTTGCTTTACAATACTGATTTAAGATTACGTATTTCATGTATTTCATTTACAGTGCTGTTTTACGGTTATTATTTTTAATATTTCATCTGCTTTTGTGGATTCCCCCTGTAAAATAAAGTGTCCTGAAGTGCTGAGTAATATGTTGTTGCAAACTGAGTAATCAAGTTCTCAGTAAAAGTAAAAGCAAAATTTCACCCTAAAGGTTTTGAATTCAGTAGGTAGCTTTAGGTCATTCTAAATAGCAGCATTTGTATATCAGCCATCCAGTATAGTATGTTTTGTGTAGGTATATAACATTATGTAGATTGTACAAATGTGAAAAACAGTGTAAACAATAATTAATAATTCTGAGTTAACTCACTGTCAACACTTCTGTTTTATTTAAGTAACATGCTGCTTGCAGTTTTGTCTATCTTCTTTGTAATTTGAGTGTGTAATGCAGTTACATAATGGCATGTAAACCTGTAGATTGCATGAATGATATTTGAGGTTATATATTTCATTGCCCATGGTTTATAGTTTAATATTAAATGTCATTCTTTTTTGTTTACTTGAGTTTATGTTTAAGACAGTGTTTTTGTGTTTAACACAGCCCATATTCACAAAATAGGCGTGTTATTACACCACATTTTTATTTTACTGCGTTGAAATCGTAGCCTGTAGACGAGTTGTTTACAAGTAGTTCCCACCACATAGGCCGCCATCTTGAATCATACTGTCAGGTCCGGTATTTAGGAGGTCCTGCTATAATCCTCAGGGTAAGAAACCTACCAGTGTTGCCAATTTAGCTTTTTTCCGCTGAATATAGCTTTTTTTTTTTAAATTTCGTACTAGCGCAAAAAAAAAAAAAAAAAAAAAAAAAAAAAAAAAAAAAAAAAAAACCCTATTATTTCTGCTTAACGAGAATTTTAGCTTTTTCTACGCTAATAGGGCATTTATAAAAAATACAGTTAGGCAGTATTAGGTCACTCCTGAGGAAAATGAAGAATCCATAGTAGTATATAATGCAATCTTCCAGCGATTATTTTGTTATCAATATGCTGACGACGTGCTGCTGTTCAGTGCCAACAAACACATTCTCTGAGCCTTCAACCCCATACAGCGACACCTCTGCCTCGTCCAAGAGTGGTGCTGGCGATGGCGAATGTCCGTTAATCCGGACAAGAACAACACCATCTTCTTCACGAGACGCCACACCCCCGCAGACTGCCCCACATTCCAATTTTGAGATCAAAGGATCGAATGGAGAAACTCCATCACCTACCTAGGAGTTAAGCTGGATAGAGCTCTAACTTTCTGCGGGCATATCAGATATCTCTCGGCAAGAACACAGGGGGCTATTGCTTCACTGTATCTTATGCTGAGGTCCGAGATGCCAGTCCGCCTGAAGTTACACCTCTTCCGGGCTCTTACAATTCCCTCATGCTTTACGCCTGTGAAGTGTGGCGCATGGCAGCAGGCAGTTGGCTCCTGTGGCTCCAAAGGGTGCACAATAGAGGATTCCAGTCCATCTTTTCTGTTCCCATACCTATCCCCGTGAGACTACTTCACGAAGCCTCATCTCTTCCATACGTGGAGGATGAAATTAGGCACCTTGCAGCAAAATTCTAGAAGTTACCAACCCATCAAAGCGCCCTGGTTACATCTCTTGGGGACTATGACACCAGAACACACCGCTTTAGGTCGTACAGGGACCCTGCATGGTTTGCGGGCACGACACATAACCAAGGAGACAATCCACCAGCAGCTAAAGCTGAGCTCCAGTATAGTCCCAACAAAGTTGTTCGGCTCAAAAAATTAACCGCTATCAAAATTCTAAATTAAAACCTCAAAACTTTTTAAAAGAATTCATTCTAAAACTTTTTTCTTCTTCCATCAGAATGCAGCATTGCTGCATCCTGTAGGGACACAATAGCTTCCTTCTATCTCAAATTAACCAAAAAAAAAAAAAAAAAAAAAAAAAAAAAATGCCACCCTTATTTCCCCTTCCCAATGTTAATCCTATCTGCAGTTAAAGCCTATTGGGGATAGGTACGCAGCAAAATTCATCGGGCTGAACCTCAGCCTGCCAGCAGCTCGTCGTTTTGTTAGGAGCACGAGATAAGAGTGATAAGGGAGCTGGATTCTGTTATTGTAACACAACTCACTATTCGAGCGTAAACTATGATGGATAACAAAGTGGACGGAAAATTAATACCCTTTAAACTGGACAATTGAGATAACGAATAAAGAATATCTTATAGAGCAAACACCGGAGAGATTTCTCAAACCTACTTCCCTCTTAGTAACTGCAATCGGTGTGGGTGGCTCAGTTGGTTAGACGCTGGCCTACTGTTCCCAAGGTCGTGGGTTCAAATCCAGTCCAGGCCAATGCTCTTTAAGTGTGCTTAAAAATGACAGCTCCATGTCAGTAGATTTACTGGCATGTAAAAGAACTACTGCGGGACAAAATTCCGACATATCGGTGACGCTGGTGTGATCCTGGCAATTGACAGCGTCGTTAGACAACAAAATATTTATTTTTTCTTAGTAATTGCCTGCACTACAGAAATTTGTGCATGGACGTCGCGAAGGTGCAGGGGGGCCGCGCCCCCCCCCCCCCTGGGAAATAACAAATGTAATGTGCAGTCAATTACTGTGAGACTATTGCTTTAGTGTTGATGTAAAGAACAGTTTTTATTTAGCATAAATTAATATGCTTATCCACAATAAATACTATAACTCATTTTTTAGTTCTTGGCAACAGAATAATGAATTAATATTGCTTAATTGCAAACTTCCAACACGCGGCCCATCCCCCTAAAAACTCTGCTGAGGCTTATGAATTTGTGTTTCCAGTACTTTAGTACTTCAGTACCGGTCACCGCGAAACTCAGCAGTATACCTATATGTATTTTTTCACGGAGGAAGTTTTTATAGTAACCATTTTACTACACAATATACTACTTTCAAATGGTTTTCTACTCGCTTTTCTTTTACGTAGCACATTCATACATCCTTGTTTGCCCTTCAAAATATAATTCATACATGTTTCTATGGCTGAAATATAGATACAATGTACTACATTCATACTATTTTCTCTACTCACTTTTGTTTTACGTAACAATACCTAGTAAACTACCAAACCTGTTGTTGACCGATCGCCATGAAAACAGGCATGTCTAAGTGCTTTGTTTCATGGCGAAGGGCAACATTATAACATTCACACGGTTTTTCCACTTATTCTTCCTCTACTAAACACAATCACATTTCTTTCACTACTCCCTCTGCCACAAACAATTCATATAATTTTCTATATGATTGAAACACGGCTTTACCAACTAGTTTTTCTGTTTTGTTCAACACTGCTTTTGCATAGTGTCACTCCGGTGTTTTAATAAAAATAAAGTAGTTAAAAAGTAAAGTTGTCACAATTGGTGTCAGCAGTGCGACGAAAAGCAGATATGGACCAGTTGATGAAATAAATGTTAGCCACGATGAACATAATGGAAAATAAAATTAATTCCGGAATGCGGCAGAGGAAACAAATATGAAAGCCGAATTGAAAATGTAAACTAAGGAATGGAAAAGATAAAGACGGGAATGTTCAACATGAAGATTCTCTATCGGAGAATACTAACGAGTGACAGACCGGTGTTAAGGAAACTATGGAAGAACTCGACGGAAAGATGAAGGAACTTGGCCAACGTGTTAACATCCTGGAAGTTAGAGTCGACCACAGCACCAAAGAACTGAACTCCACGGTGGAACAAATGCTCGACGAAAACCTCAAACTAGGTTGATATCTATGGGGGAGGCCTGCGTTCAGAAGTAGAGGTCTTACGGCTGAAATTTCATCTATCAAATATTTATACGTGTATCTCTCGGAGATCGGAGATGAGTCTTAACAAATTATGACAAAAATATTTATTTAGTTAACGTTTTGCTGGTCCAGTTTATCTAAAATAAGTATCTTCTCCAAAATGCAAGATTTCACAAAAAAAAAAAAAAAAAAAAAAAAAAAAAAAAAAAAAAAAGGTCAAAAAACGCCAAGTGAAGCTCGGTCACCTAAATGGTGTAGTTGAAAATAACGATACAAATAGGTGCTTTCTGTATTTAACATTAGTACTGGTAAAGAAAGTAAGAGTCCATGGAATTTAAAATCTTTGCTACTCCTCCTTCTTCTTGTTATTGTTATACAGGACTCACATCCCCTTAGACTTACAAGCCAGTGTCTAGAGTCAGACGTCTGTCAGGGAACACAGGAACCTATGTACCAGACAGTGAACACCTGCAAGTATGAGAGTGAGAACTTACAAGCCAGTGTCTGGAGTCAGACATCTGTCAGGGAACACAGGAACCTATGTACCAGACAGTGAACACCTGCAAGTATGAGAGTGAGGACTTACAAGCCAGTGTCTAGAGTCAGACGTCTGTCAGGGAACACAGGAACCTATGTACCAGACAGTGAACACCTGCAAGTATGAGAGTGAGGACTTACAAGCCAGTGTCTAGAGTCAGACATCTGTCAGGGAACACAGGAACCTATGTACCAGACAGTGAACACCTGCAAGTATGAGAGTGAGGACTTACAAGCCAGTGTCTAGAGTCAGACGCCTGTCAGGGAACACAGGAACCTATGTACCAGACAGTGAACACCTGCAAGTATGAGAGTGAGGACTTACACGCCAGTGTCTAGAGTCAGACGTCTGTCAGGGAACACAGGAACCTATGTACCAGACAGTGAACACCTGCAAGTATGACAGTGAGGACTTACAAGTCAGTGTCTAGGGTCAGACGCCTGTCGGGGAACACAGTAACCTATGTACCAGACAGAGTGAACATCTGCAAGTATGAGAGTGAGGACTTACAAGTCAGTTTCTAGAGTCAGACGTCTGTCAGGTAACACAGGAACCTATGTACCAGACAGAGTGAACACCTGCAAGTATGAGAGTGGGGACTTACAAGTCAGTGTCTAGGGTCAGACGTCTGTCAGGGAACACAGGAACCCATGTACCAGACAGAGTGAACACCTGCAAGTATGAGAGTGAGGACTTACAAGTCAGTGTCTAGAGTCAGACGTCTGTCAGGGAACACAGGAACCTATGTACCAGACAGAGTGAACACCTGCAAGTATGAGAATGAGGACTTACAAGTCAGTGTCTAGGGTCAGACGTCTGTCAGGGAACACAGGAACCTATGTACCAGACAGAGTGAACATCTGCAAGTATGAGAGTGAGGACTTACAAGTCAGTGTCTAGGGTCAGACGTCTGTCAGGGAACACAGGAACCTATGTACCAGAGTGAACATCTGCAAGTATGAGAGTGACGACTTACAAGCCTGTGTCTAGGGTCAGACGTCTGTCGGGGAACACAGGAACCTATGTACCAGAGTGAACACCTGCAAGTATGAGAATGAGGACTTACAAGTCAGTGTCTAGGGTCAGACGTCTGTCAGGGAACACAGGAACCTATGTACCATACAGAGTGAACACCTGCAAGTATGAGAATGAGGACTTACAAGCCAGTGTCTAGGATCAGACGTCTGTCAGGGAACACAGGAACCTATGTACCAGACAGAGTGAACACCTGCAAGTATGAGAATGAGGACTTACAAGCCAGTGTCTAGAGTCAGACGCCTGTCAGGGAACACAGGAACCTATGTACTGGACAGAGTGAACACCTGCAAGTATGAGAGTGAGGACTTACAAGTCAGTGTCTAGGGTCAGACGTCTGTCAGGGAACACAGGAACCTATGTACCAGACAGAGTGAGCACCTGCAAGTATGAGAGTGAGGACTTACAAGCCAGTGTCTAGAGTCAGAAGTCTGTCAGGGAACACAGGAACCAATGTACTAGACAGAGTGAGCACCTGCAAGTATGAGAGTGAGGACTTACAAGCCAGTATCTAGAGTCAGACGTCTGTCGGGGAGCACAGGAACCTGTGTACCAGACAGAGTGAACACCTGCAAGTATGAGAGTGAGGACTTACAAGTCAGTGTCTAGGATCAGACGTCTGTCAGGGAACACAGGAACCTATGTACCAGACAGAGTGAGCACCTGCAAGTATGAGAGTGAGGACTTACAAGCCAGTGTCTAGAGTCAGAAGTCTGTCAGGGAACACAGGAACCAATGTACCAGACAGAGTGAACACTTGCAAGTATGAGAGTGAGGACTTACAAGCCAGTGTCTAGGGTCAGACGTCTGTCAGGGAACACAGGAACCCATGTACTAGACAGAGTGAGCACCTGCAAGTATGAGAGTGAGGACTTACAAGCCAGTATCTAGAGTCAGACGTCTGTCGGGGAGCACAGGAACCTATGTACCAGACAGAGTGAACACCTGCAAGTATGAGAGTGAGAACTTACAAGCAAGTGTCTAGAGTCAGACGTCTGTCAGGGAACACAGGAACCTGTGTACCAGACAGAGTGAACACCTGCAAGTATGAGAGTGAGAACTTACAAGCCAGTGTCTAGAGTCAGACGTCTGTCAGGGAACACAGGAACCTGTGTACCAGACAGAGTGAACACCTGCAGGTATGAGAGTGAGGACTTACAAGCCAGTGTCTAGAGTCAGACGTCTGTCAGGGAACACAGGAACCTATGTACCAGACAGAGTGAACACCTGCAAGTATGAGAGTGAGGACTTACAAGCCAGTGTCTAGAGTCAGACGTCTGTCAGGGAGCACAGGAACGTATGTACCAGACAGAGTGAACACCTGCAGGTATGAGAGTGAGAACTTACAAGCCAGTGTCTAGAGTCAGACGTCTGTCAGGGAACACAGGAACCTGTGTACCAGACAGAGTGAACACCTGCAGGTATGAGAGTGAGGACTTACAAGCCAGTGTCTAGAGTCAGACGTCTGTCAGGGAACACAGGAACCTATGTACCAGACAGAGTGAACACCTGCAAGTATGAGAGTGATTACTTACAAGCCAGTGTCTAGAGTCAGACGTCTGTCAGGGAACACAGGAACCTATGTACCAGACAGAGTGAACACCTGCAAGTATGAGAGTGAGGACTTACAAGCCAGTGTCTAGAGTCAGACGTCTGTCAGGGAACACAGGAACCTATGTACCAGACAGAGTGAACACCTGCAAGTATGAGAGTGAGGACTTACAAGTCAGTATCCAGGGCCAGACGTCTGTCAGGGAACACAGGAACGTATGTACCAGACAGAGTGAACACCTGCAGGTATGAGAGTGAGAACTTACAAGCCAGTGTCTAGAGTCAGACGTCTGTCAGGGAGCACAGGAACCTATGTACCAGACAGAGTGAACACCTGCAGGTATGAGAGTGAGGACTTACAAGCCAGTGTCTAGAGTCAGACGTCTGTCAGGGAACACAGGAACCTATGTACCAGACAGAGTGAACACCTGCAAGTATGAGAGTGAGGACTTACAAGCCAGTGTCTAGAGTCAGACGTCTGTCAGGGAACACAGGAACCTATGTACCAGACAGAGTGAACACCTGCAAGTATGAGAGTGAGGACTTACAAGTCAGTATCCAGGGTCAGACGTCTGTCAGGGAACACAGGAACCTATGTACCAGACAGAGTGAGCACCTGCAAGAAAAAGAGTGAGGAGGAGGTTCATATGACATGCAAGCGAAATGGGTGATTGGAAAGGTGATGAAGGACCAGTTGGAATGAGTGGCGGTCAACCCGGAGAAAAGCCGTCCTTACGCCGCTTCGTCCACCATCTACGACATGCGGGTTCCTGGGATCGAACCCGGGCCACCTAGGTGATAATCATACAGAGCGAGATGGCACCGAGGTTCTCTGTTCGAATCTGGGAGCAGGCCGCTCTGGTTTACAAAGGCGTTTCTCTTTCCCTCATTCCCTATCATTTGGCTTCGATCTCACATTTCAGTGGTCTTAGGCGATGTAGTGACATTAAAGGGTTCATTGGATTTTAATAATTTTGTCGTAAAACAGACGTTCGCGCCACAGAATTAGAGTGCAATCGAAGCTGGTACCACAAAGATGTCGCTTTTGTGCAATTAAGAGGTTATGGAGCTCAAATAATGTGAAACAGACTGGTGGGTTGGCAGTACATTTGAGTCGAAATTTACCCTATATGTAGGTATACATATAAAAAGGGATAATGAATGAACGCGAGTTTCCTAGAGCGACATACAGGTTAAGTTAGATTTGAAACTTATTGGTAAATTTATCCTTGTACAGTAATTGCTTCCTTTTGGGGGAGCAGGGGGGGGGGTACAGACAATGATGACCCAAGTCCTTCAAGATAAGTTATCTCGTGCATACAAGGGTTATCATTGCCCCAGGGATGTCCAAAATTTGTTCACTTAAAATCGTTCATAACAATGGGATGAAGAACAACTTCTATCAGGTTCGCCAACATAAACCAAGTGACTAACATAAACGTTTTCGTTATTTATGCTTGAGTCATGCATATTCAAATTGATCTCATTCCGGATTGAATTCAACATGGAGACGCGGATCGTATTCAGAATGGGATTGTACTCAAATTCCCCACTTGCACTATCGTGTAAAAAGCAGCATCAACTTAATGATGAAACTGTAGATACAGGCGCGGACCAATTAGGTGAACTTCATGAACTTCCGTTGTCTGTGGCACGCATTAGGGAGGTCGTGGGTTCGATCCCCGTGGGCGACCTTCGAAGGTTTCCCTGGGTAGGCAGGCGAAAGCTGGGAAGTATTTCCATATCCTCCGAATTTCCTGTCCCTTCATTTAGTTGCATAAATCATTTCATTTCACTCTTTATCCCCTTAGGTTCCTTTCGGCGACTTTCATGCTAAATTGTGCAGTTGGTCACGGTGACCTTTACTGTAACGTCAAGTAACATACTCTTAACGTATCTAATAGGAATCATTCTGATTGGTTATTCTTCTACTCGCAGACATGGCGGATATTCGAAGCAGTTCTCTTTTTCTAATAAGAGGTTATGTTTTCCAAAAATGAAAAGCAAGAGAATACGAAAATATGAAGTAAAAACATTTTAAAACGGCGAATAAAGTACAGTGGAGATGGATAAGAGTTTTGATGCAAATAGCTACATAGAGAAACACAATTTATTCCTGCGGAACACTACTCAGCGATTGGTTCAAATTGGTCTCGTCAACTCCAAGCCTGAGGTAACGTGTGCGATAGATCACGTTAAGTTTAATATAATGTGTTAGACTTTCCCGTTACGTTAAGCTGAATGACGTCACGGAATCGAGCTCGCAGTCTTGGACAAAGAAGACCATACCTAACCTCACATGTTTATTTGGCAATGCCACGTGTTATCAGAGACAGCTGGACTGTGGCCAACAATACAAGGCTAATGAACTTGGAGCAATGAGACAGCGCAGCACACCTCACTTTGGATTTTATCTTTGTTGTGTTCAGAGTAACATGCTTGCAAACAACTTTGTCATCTTCGCAATTATTTTATTAGGTAAGTGCAATCATTTAGTTGTAAATTCCGTGTGATGATCCTAACAATGATAGTCCCCTACTCTATCTCTGTGCAGTTTACATGTCATTAACGTTTCGAAAACCGGTAACAAACATGCTCTTATTAATGAAACTTGAAACACTAGTAAAGGCTGTCTCTGTACTTCCAAATCTGGAGTCCTGGCGGTCGAAAAGGTTCTTAAGGTTTTAGCAGAGATTGACATGAGCTTGAGAATTTCAAACTTTAGATATCTGTTTTGACACCCTTGTCACTTTGATTTAATACTTGCTTTTGTCTGTCTGTTTTGTATATTTATGTAGATTTATTTTCGTTCGATTTGAATAGTAATTTTATTTTATATTGAAGTTTATATCTGGCTTTTGCCATCAATTGTTTGTTTAAGAGCGCTAATGACCATGCAGTTGAGCGCTCTTAAAGCTACATCTCCCTCCCTCCTCCAAATCCAGAGGTCCCGGGTTCGATTCCCCGCTGAAGGTTGGTCACTTTTCTTTAGCTAGGATTATTCCCCATCCTTACTCTTCCATGGGAAATTCAAATCGATTTGAAGTCTTTTTCCGGATCAAATATTACAAGGAAACGGGGATTCATATTGAATTGAAACCTTGCATCTGATCCTCTTAGAAGTGAGTGAGGTCAAATCTAAATTTTGTTGCATGGAAACGCCTGGTGGACTCAAGCCAAATGCTAACTTGTACTGTAACACGCTGCACGATCGTCATTTTGTTTTCTTAGTGAAAATGCTTCTCAAAAACATTCACTAACCTCTAAAGCCTATTAAAATACGCAGAAAACATATTTTTACGGTTCGCCAACATAAAATTGGTAATCAACATAAAATCTTTAATTATTTATGCCTGAACCTTGAGTACCCAAATTGATCTCATTCCAGATTGAATTCATCATTCAAACGCGGATCGTACTGAGAATGGGACTGCACTCAAATCGATTTCAATTCCCCATTGAAACGTACAATAAGACAGACTGTATGTAAGAGCAATTATTCTTCCAAAGACGCCACGCAGATGGAGAAATGGAAAAACGGCACTAGTATGGGCTACAATTACACAAACGTGTATCTGTTGTTACAAACGATGCCTACTGTTTCTCATGGCAAAGTTAAGATTACATCGCAAATGTTTTGAACTTCTCTGAATTCCAAAATAAAAACACTTTTGGACTTGGTTCCGCGCTTGAGTTGACACGCGTTGGTATCATTTCCTAGGTTGCGCGTTCGTTCTTGACGAATGACCTTGAGCAGAAATCCAATGAGTGAGCCTACCCTTAATAAACAGGTCAGCAAATGTTTATGCTACGATAACAGACACCTCTGTTTTCCTCTGTCACGTGTGTGTATACAGTCGACTGCAGAAGTTTTGTGCGGTACGGATGTATGTATGCATGCAACGAAAATAGCAATTCAGACGAGGGAGAGATGTCGGGAATAGAATAAATGGAAGAAAGTTAAGTGGAAACAGTTATAGAGGTATAGTGTATAATACGTGTGGCTGATATTACTGCAAGTGTCATAAATTGATTTGTAGTGTTGTACTACTTCAGCTCAGAAGCACTGCAGACTGTACCTCCTCTCTCTCGTTCCCGCAAAAGCTGAGTAGAGACTCGCATTCAACCTTTCATATAAAATTTTCATTCGTCAAGAAGTAACGCGCGACCTATATATGTATTTTTATTTTCTTGAATTACTATTTTTAGTATCTTAATATTAAGTAGATATGGAACCGTTATTGCAGTTTTACTATCTACGCACGTAAAAATAGGAAGTATATTCCACGCAAAAATGTCCAGATTTCACTGGAAATACATGCTTTAAGGCCCTCTGAATAAAAAAAGCATTTTTAGAAAAAGGTCCGTGCTTGTGTGTGCGTGCGTGCGTGTGCGTGTGTATGTGTGTGCGTGCGTGTGTGTGCGTGCGTGTGCGTGTGTATGTGTGTGCGTGCGTGCGCGTAGCATAACTCAAAACGAAAAGTCAGTTAAAACCATAGTTGGTATTTAAGTTACCTTTCAAGGAACATGAAGGTTTTGAAGAAAATTGCTCCACCCTAAACTACCCTTTACATGGAGAATTTTTGGACAATTTTTATTTTCACAAAAATGACTAACGATTTTAATTAAAATGCCATAGGTTTAAAGTATTTCTATGGCAAATTAAATGTATATTTTGAATTTTCTGGCTATAGCTCGTGTAGTCCAATTTACTCTGGATGACTTTTGTATAACTGACAAACCGTAATATATAGACCAAGTCTTACTGTACAAAAATATATATCTCATTAAACACACAATTTGTGTTCATATGCATTTTTTTAAGTGAACCATTTCGGAGGTGTTCCTTGTTATTTGTGTGAGTTTTGCATTACTTAAACGTTTCTCAAATGAAAGGTCGTTATTAACCTTTTTATCTCTTTACCATTCAAAGAGAACAGAGTTTGAAAGTTTTAACAGATTTGCTAACACTTAAAGCATACTGTATTGCCATATTCCCCTTGTAATAAGCAATAAGATAATTTGTACAAATGTTTATCTGTATTAAGATGTGTCCTTGAACTTTGTGTTTGTTGCAGTGATGGAAGTGTGTCAAGGTTGTGAACCAGAACAAACAAGACAGGGCTGCCGCATCCAGAGTGGCATTTGTCTCTGTGGCATAGGATGTTACTCTGAGTATCGCTACACAACAAAGGAGGAGTGTCGCAAGGCTCTAAGAGGTTCTCTTATATATGTACACAGAACTCAAAGATGAAATATCAGTCCAATACCAAACTGATAAGTTCAGTACCTACCGTATCTTCCAAAAACTACCCTTTATATGACAGACTTTCCAAAGTTTTTGTTTTGTGAATAATGAACATAATCATTTTGGTTAAAATATCACATATAAAAATATTGTTATGATGAATGAAATGTATATTTTGTATTTTCTGGAAACAGCTTCAGAAGTCTTGCTCATTTAAAAGGAATTTCCTATTATCTTGTGTAATTGGTAATGTTCAGCACTAGACAAAGATCTCTTTAAAGCACACAGTTTATGTCAAATGGAAATTGTTTGTGGCATTAGCCGTTTCCAAGTTATTCTTTCTTATTGGTCTGCATTTTCAAATATTTAATAGATTTATGAAATAATATGTTGTTATTCATTTTTGCTTGTCATTGGAATAGGCTTTTGAAAAATGTCAGCATCAGTTTAGTCTATCGCAGGCCTGGCGAACAGGTGCACTTTCAGCACAGACCATTCTTGCCCTTACCTGTGTGTGTACGTATAGGATAAGTGACTTACAGGAACAAATTTATTTTGCTATTGCAAGCAGAAAATCATATTGTTTGGATTCTGGTACAAGTATGCATTCAATAATTAGTGCCAACATTATCTTCTTGTTCACTAACAGTAAGTCTGAATCAGAAATACAAGGTAACTAACTGAAAGTTTAGCTTATCAAACCTTCCAACAAGTTTCTAAATAAGAACAAATTAGAAACTAAAAACTTCACTTATCTTAGTAATGTTGCAGTTGTTTTTTGCACAAGCTAACCCAGGGTTTCAAGTTGTCTCCAACTCATTCTCAAAGCTATACAAACAAATTCGTTCCCAAAGCTACAATCTTTCATTTTTTTCTGAAAACAAAAACAAATACTGATATTCAATCTTTATTTACCAATCTCTGAAAACAAAAATTTATAAATACAATCTATAGATGGTAATTGGAAGTTCATAGCACGGTTCCTGTTTTTTAATAAAAAAAAGAAAAGAAAATGAAAGATTGTAGCTTTGGTAATGAATTTCTTTGTATAGCTTTGAGAATGAGTTGGAGACAACTTGAAATCCTGGGTTAGCTTTTTGCAAAAAGTACTGCAACATTATTAAGATAAGTGAAGTTTTTAGTTTCTAATTTGTTCTTACTTTAGAATCTTGTTGCTTCACTGTTAATAGCTTCAATTTTTCTTATGTTCCTGTACTATTTATACTGTGCATAGCACACAATAGAAATTGTTACAGTCAAGTTTAATGATAAAAAATAAATTTTGAAAAGTTGTTGACTTATACAGAATATGGTTATCGAGATTTGAGTTACCAGGGTTCTACTGCAATTTTGTCCAACATGAAAAATCTACCTCCACACTTGAGAGAGACAACATAGCATTTTGTTGTAGTAATGTTCCACAAGAGTGCTCTAATGTTGCACCTGTCTGGTTCTACGGCAAACTTCTATAAATGATAATTTGATTTTCAACATCACATGGGCTGATGGAGGATGCCCCAGTCTCTTGCAATCTCAACTTTAATGAACCACGATATAGTCCAGCACAAGCTTCCAGTCATTGTCGAGCACAATGATTTCATGTAGCCCTTTCAGTAATCATGTTTTGGTGTCTATATTCCAATTTCAATGCCATAGCTGGGATTTGAACCATGGATCTTCCACTTATCGAACAGTTACTTTAACCACTAAGCTTCCGTGCCCAACTTTCCAGTATGATTCACACTTTTTCCTGGTTAGACCACAAGAGATAAAGTACTTACAATCGTAAGTCGCCCTTGGGAGAGCGCACAGATCAGTACTTAGTTCAGCCTGTCGAGGTCTGTGTTTGGCATTCTCAAAGCTCCTCATTGGAAGACTTTCTCTCTGTTTTGAGAAGTAAACAACATGTACATACACATTACGACACTGGCTTGGCGATGGTCAAGTTTTAAAAACATCTAGTGGGTAAAGTCTGCAGCAATTCCAATGAATATACATTAATCAGAAAACTTAATGGACTACAGTTCCTTATGTAAAACAGAACCGTACAAAAAAAATATTTAAAACTTAGGCATTGTTTAGAAGAATGTTTTAAATTAACCATCTGATCTTCTACACTGAAACACATTTTCAAAGTAAGAAATAAAGTTATTTTTAGTGAAACATCTCAAAGATATATTTATCTGTGTATCATTTATAACAAAATACTCTCTAGTTGCTAACCAGCTATGGGTCATTCTCTGAAGATGCCCAACGCAGTCTTGGACGAAACATCAGAGAATTCAACTGGACCACAGCCTACAAGCCCGAAATCTACCACATATTGGAAAATACTGTTAAAATAATGGTTATCATTTAATGTTTGTCTTAGAGGGACACTGGGAGTGAAATTTTGGTCACAATTGTCAAAAAGTCGAAAATTGTTTTTTTACCTTAAAATGTTCCTGGAACACCAGTGCATTTGGATCAGCTAACATATTACATATCCCCCACTCCATGTGGCCATTATGGCCCTTTCCATTAGCGCTCTTCCCTTAACGTACACAGGATGCTCCTATATAAAAGCCTGTTTTTCTCAAAACTACATTTCTGCACATTCCAAAAGAAGGTCGTGCCTGAGTTTTGCCTCAAATTCAATGAAAATTTCCAAAAGTATTCATAAATAGCTGCTAAACAAAACTATGATTCAATATTGATGTTATCATTAACATGAATTCCAAAAACATTTTTTTTGTATGAAAAAAATCAATCATTTTTAAGATTAAATTTTCTTTGTTATTAAAAAAATATGTACAGCATAATCAGCAAAAGTATTTGAAATATCTCTTCATGCAATTGTTACTCATGTTTTAGAGCATCAGTTCTGCCAATATAAATGAATTTTGAAAAGCCAATACACGCGAGCTCTATTTTGAAAATGTGCCTATTAAATTCATAAAATAATTTATATATCCTAAACGAATTATCTAATTTTAATGCAATTTGGTGCACCTCCTATTCTCATATAAATACAAACATAGTAAAAATTTCAGAAGTATCTATCAAAAAATGTGGAACTTTCAAATTTTACTCCCAGTGTCCCTTAGAATTGTGTGAGGTGTCTTTTGGAATATCTCATATCTGTCCAGAAAATCATCAATGCAGCAGTATTGATATCTCCCTTGATTGAGCAATAACTGGACAAACTGATGCTTCATATTGCCGTCCATTACATTGTACTCAAAGATCTCCTTCCATATCATGCAAACTGCTTGAAAATCAGGACACTTTCATAGTAGGTATAGTTGTATGAGTTTCGCAACTCCAGATAAAAATATTCTAAAACGTGTACCTCACACTGACTATAGAAATACCATAACTATACATTGTTAGTGAATGAAAACCTTTGGCAGAATGCAAATACATCAGATTTGGTGTTTGGTGTGCAGCAGTTGATAAGCTACACATCGCAGTACATGACACTTGAGCCTGGAGACCTGCTGCTGACAGGTTCTCCTCCAGGAACAGGTCCAGTCTCTCCAGGAGATGTCATTGAGGCAGGACATGGTAACCATTCGCTTCAAAATAACAGCCATTTAATGTTGCATATCGCCCTTTTTCCTTTCTTTTATTCCAGCAATTGTTTAAAATCATGTTTCATTTAAAAGAAATCAATATTCCTCTGCAAGAAGGGATATTTATATACTAATGCTGTTTAAAATAGTTTTATATGAGTGTAACATAGTCTGGGCATCCAAAATCAGAACATACCATAGGAAATAAAATGTGTTCTGATTATTTAGTTATAACAATATTAAATTTGAGTATAAAGCTATGGATCTCAGCAGACATTTACTGAACAAAAGTTACCCAATTTATAACAGGACGTGCATGCAAATTAGCCAATCCAGTCATCAGGATGTTACAGCTTTACTTCAGAAGAATCCCACATTTACATTTCCAGAATTACGGTTTTACATTATGTACACCACTATTCTCAATGGTCATTTTAACATTCCCATGTTAATCATATATGTATATATTAAATTAGGTTATGAATTTAAAGTGGGAGTAGTACACAGTGAAGTGAAATGATCATTTTATAGAACATTATTTTAATTTGACACTTTAACTGCAGTGCATTCGTAGCCCATTTAAATTACCAACATGTAAAACATGTTACCATGTCCTTGTTACATCTTTAAAATATATACTTTTATAGTGAATTGCTCACAGTTCCAGCATTTTCTTTGGTCTTTACATAACTTAGGTACATTAACCTTTAAGTGGCAAGTGAAGTGCAATAGGGGATTTTAATTAAGGAAACATTGAAGCTAATAACAGTGAAGCAACAGAATGTAAATTAAAAACAAATTAGAAAATAAAAGTTCCACTTACCTTATTGATATGCAAGGTGGTATGATGCTGGCTGGTTTCAAGTTGCATCTAACTTATTCTCAAAGCTATCCAAACGGGTTACCATGGTTACCGATGCTCGACTTAAAGGATCTGTTTGTCACCAACCTCTGGAATCAGAAATTTATAGAGGAGTATTGGTGGTGTTTCATGATTCATAATGCGGTTCTATTAACCCCTAACATGCTGACCTGTCATGGCATGTAATACGTCCTCTGATTGGTAATCAGAGAATATGGTCGGTGAATTTATTTTGTTAATTCTCACGATCAGGTCGGTGAGACCCGTAAACCAACGACAGGTGTGGTCCTCCAGACATTCTGGGGGTTGTGAGAGAGCGATGTGACTGCCAAAACATAAAAATATGGTGCTCTCTAAAAAGCGGTTACTATACTGCTATTGCTCTATCAATATATTAAATATTGGAGAGCAAAAGGATTAATGACTTCATTGTCAGAAATCCAGCATTAGCTAACAACAACATTGTTAGATGGTGCAAAGTGGAAGTGCATTTCTAGGTAACTGTAGACTCGCTTCATGAATTTGAAAGTCAAGGCACAAATAACAATGAACACTGTGTATGTGGAGGAGGAAGAACAGGTGACTAACGAAGGTTACTCAAGCTAAACATGGATTCCCTACGTCTGGTGGACTACAAAACATTTAATGAAGCTGCTTCATCTGTAATAATAAAAATCTGATGTGTTGCACTCACATGACTTTCTCTACTCTTGTACTAACCATTCTTACAAACTCTTATTCCTATATCTTCTTTCTTGATAGTTGAGATACATATTTGTACAAATTTTCTTATTGCTTATTTCCTTGTAGGTGCAAGGGGAATGTTAGAATACAGTAGACTTTGTGCAATAGTCAAATGTTTGAGATTCTGTTGTCTTTGTACACTTAACATATAAAAAAAATGAACAATGATGATCCATTTCACGAAAGTTCTAAGCTTTCCGAAACTCACACACATAACAAGGAATATCTCCGAAATGGTTCACCCTACAAGAAAATTTATTGAGACATAAATTGTGTATTTTAGGAAGATCTACATTTTTTGTATAGTATAATTTGGTCTACCTCTAACGGTTTACCAGTTATGCAAAAGTCGTCCAGAGTAAATACGACTACAGGGGCTATAGCCAGAAAGTTCAAGATATACATTTCATTTGTCATCAAAATATCTCAAAAATATGACATTTTAATCAAAATTGTTAGAGCCATTTTCAAGAAAATCAAAATTTTCGAAAAAGTTTCCATGTAAAGGGTAGTTTAGGGTGGGGCTATTTTCTTCAAAATCTTCATGTCGCATCCCTGAAAGACATTAAACTTAAATACCAACTTTGGTTTTTAACCGACTTTTCGTTTTTGAGTTATGCTGTCCACAGACTGACAGACTGACACACAGACACACACACGGACCTTTTTCTAAAAATGCTTTTTTTTTTTGATTCAGGGGACCTCAAAACATGTATTTCCGGTGAAATCTCGACATTGAATTTTTGGATGGAATACAATACTTCCCCTACTTACCAGTAGAGAAAGTAAAAAGCAGATACTAGAACAAGATTTGATCAGTATATTTATAGAAGAGTCTAAGAAGCGTTTGACATAAACTGGTCCATTGCTTTCACATACATTTCTTAAAAGAAAAGTCGTCTCATCTAATATAGGTTTTGAGTGAACGGATATAATATTTATTTTTCTAGGTCGACGTAATGACGTTTGTCAGAGGAACCCATGCTTCAATGGTGGTTCCTGCAGTCAGACGTCCTTTGAACCTGGTTACCGCTGCAGATGTGAGGGCACAGGTTACTATGGTGCTCGATGTCAACATAGTAAGTTACAAGTGTGTCTGTCCTCTTTACTTTGTATATCACTTAATAATGCAGTTTGGTAATTGTGATACACATGCTGTTACTTTGATAAATGCTGCCTTAATATTGTAATAAAATGACTAGAAAGTGCAATTACTTTTTCTGTCACTTAATTTAATTTTCTTCAAACGTGACATAGTATTAACATGAAGTAGATAAAGCAATTGTATGAATAGTTAGTGCAAGAGCAGAGAAAGTCATGTGAGTGTAACACAGATTTTTGAACATGTAATTTCTGTAGTTGTCCTGAAAATGTCAATGTATTAAGTTATAAATTATGGTGCAAAGGGAATTTTGAACACTAAAAACTGGTGAAGAGAAGACATTTAAACAAATGTGCTTTAAATTTTTGACATGATGTTTCAAGTAGCAAGTAAGTAACCAATTGTTGCTTTACAATGATTAAAATTGCTTAAAAGACCAATTGTATAATATGAAAATACAAGTATGACACATGCACAGAAAATCAAAATAAAAAAGTTTTATCCAATACATGGTAGATCTCGGGCTTGTAGGCCATGGTCCATTCTGATGTTTCGCCCAAAACTGTGTTGGGCATCTTCAGAGAATGACTCCTGGCATCTCTTGGGCGAAATGTCAGAAAATTCATTGACTGGACCATGGCCTAGATCTACCATCTATTGGATTAATGCCGGCCGTGAAAGCCTAAGCATGTATAAAAAAGTTTTAAGCTTTTTCCCAAATTTCAATGATGCACTGTGTTTAAAATCTGACATCTTTGATATAAACCTCGTCGCAGGTCTCAGAAAATGCCAGAGGAAAATTCTTCCCCGTTTTACTGGAGCAGCAAGAACGACCTCTACTATGGCTCTTCTTGTGGCCACTGAACTACAGGTTCGTCTATATGGTGCTTACTATTGGATAAAGAAAAACAATCAACAAAAGATAGAAGATATAATAGGGAAACGATGCTATATGAAAAGACAAATAAGGGCTGAGTTAATATCCTTATGGCAGTCAGAATGGGATAACCTGCAAACTGGGAGATGCACCTATATGTTTTACCCTAATATACGAGAAAGGTTACGACTAAAGCACCTAAATCCCTTACAAGCTGCATTACACTATATTACGGGCCATGGGCCATATGGCACTTACTTAAAACGTTTTAATATCATCAACTCTGAAATGTGCACCAGATGCAATACAGAAGATACTCCAGAGCATGTAATGTTTAACTGTCAGAAATACAGTGAAATAGCACAATCTAACAGGGAAAAGCTCATGTACCTCACTTTATCGAAAATGGTCAGGAATAAGGAAAATCTAAACACTTTAAATGAGTTAGCGACCAAATCAGTATAGCAGAAAGATCTTTAAGACAAACTGAACAAGAAAGAAATCTCAGAAATTTTTATATACCTCCACCATCACCCCATCGATCGTTAAGATTGTCAAATCAATATAACCGAAACCAAGTGCCCCAAACTCCTGAACCTGTTATACCAAGAACAATTACATAGAACAGAAGAAGATTTCATTGGATCACTGGACGACAAGTGTAGGCAGAAAGGAGAAGAACAAGACCAAAATGACAGCCTGATGAGACTTGGACAGCCTACCAGAGACGAATAGCAGCGGCTAGGGAACAATAAATTGCATGAATACTATGAGATCCCATATAACTTTAAAATATCACTAATTTTCATTATTGTTATTTAGTTTAATTTAGGTTAGTAACTTCTATTGTGAACAAATTGTAATCAATAAGTTTAAATAAATCAAAATATCCGCGCACTACGTCCAGATATAAGAAATTAGGTATCTGGACATAGCTGGCAGATATTATTTTATTTTATTTTTATTTTATATATATATAAACTGCCAAATTTTAACCTCTGAAATTCATACTTCATTGAAATTATGTGCCATGATATTGAAAAATTGCACAGTTTTGATAATTTGGGAAATATTTTCTAGCCTATGTGCATTGGGACCAACAGCTTAATCACATGTATGTACATATTGTTTATCTTGTTTCAGCTTGTGCCAATGCAAGTGCAGATCCTAACATGAACAGCTTTCCCTACGAGTGCATCGTTATTTGAAATCCTCAAGTTTACATATAATGTAGACTGGTTTAGTAAATCACAACCTGTATCATATCCTCATTGTATGTCATTAATAAATTGTTATTTTTGTTTGTTCTTGTTTTTTATCCAATTATACTATTTGTACACAGAAACGTTGTATTCCACCCAAACATGCGAGATACATCTGCCTAGTGCTGCGCTACACATACCACACTAAGTGTCCTTAAAAGCAACAGATAACTCCACGACATGTAAAACAACTACAGGATGAAATTCCAGCAAATAACACAAACAAAATATTTTTTTAAACATTTCAGGTTAACATTTTTCCAGTAATACGTCTCTTAATTACAAAGCATACTCCATCTAGAACATCATACCTCAAAAATTGTAAGCTGTTTAAATACAAAACTTAGTTTAGCTTCACCACTTCCAAAGATGGAAGATGAATATTTACAAGAAAATTCCCTAACCTCAATCTCCCTTTCAGATACAACACTCTTTTAAACCATTTTCACTTTATCAAAAATGATGGCTCACAGTTTTTATTAAAATATCACATGTTTAAGATGCTGTATCTAGTGAATCTAATGTGCACCCCATATTTGAAGCCTAACATTAAAAAAAAAAAAAAAAAAAACAGTTTGTGTCAAATTTAAAATGCATCAATCACAGAAAATAACAGGAAATTTATTTAAATTTGAGAGGTAGAATCTCCTTCATCTGATTACCCTCCTCTTATGTAGGTTTTACACGACCTAGGACTTACAAGCCTGTTCCTAGGGTCACATGCCTGTCAGGAAACACAGACCGAGTGAATACATCCAAGTATGACAGTAAGGACTTACAAGCCAGTGTCTAAAGTCAGACGTCTATCAGGAACGCAGGAACCTATGTACCAGACAGAGTGAACACCTGCAAGTATGAGAGTGAGGACTTACAAGACAGTGTCTAGGGTCAGATGCCTGTCAGGGAACACAGGAACCTATGTACCAGACAGAGTGAACACCTGCAAGTATGAGAGTGAGGACTTACAAGTCAGTGTCTAAAGTCAGACGTCTATCAGGAACACAGGAACCTATGTACCAGACAGAGTGAACACCTGCAAGTATGAGAGTGAGGACTTACAAGTCAGTGTCTAGAGTGAGACGTCTGTCAGGGAACACAGGAACCTATGTACCAAACAGAGTGAACACCTGCAAGTATGAGAGTGAGGACTTACAAGACAGTGTCTAGGGTCAGACGTCTGTCGGAGAACACAGGAACCTATGTACCAGACAGAGTGAACACCTGCAAGTATGAGAGTGAGGACTTACAAGCCAGTGTCTAAAGTCAGACGTCTATCAGGAACACAGGAACCTATGTACCAGACAGAGTGAACACCTGCAAGTATGAGAGTGAGGACTTACAAGTCAGTGTCTAGAGTGAGACGTCTGTCAGGGAACACAGGAACCTATGTACCAAACAGAGTGAACACCTGCAAGTATGAGAGTGAGGACTTACAAGACAGTGTCTAGGGTCAGATGCCTGTCAGGGAACACAGGAACCTATGTACCAGACAGAGTGAACACCTGCAAGTATGAGAGTGAGGACTTACAAGTCAGTGTCTAAAGTCAGACGTCTATCAGGAACACAGGAACCTATGTACCAGACAGAGTGAACACCTGCAAGTATGAGAGTGAGGACTTACAAGTCAGTGTCTAGAGTGAGACGTCTGTCAGGGAACACAGGAACCTATGTACCAAACAGAGTGAACACCTGCAAGTATGAGAGTGAGGACTTACAAGACAGTGTCTAGAGTCAGACGTCTGTCGGGGAACACAGGAACCTATGTACCAGACAGAGTGAACACCTGCAAGTATGAGAGTTAGGACTTATAAGCCAGTGTCTAGGGTCAGACGTCTGTCGGGGAACACAGGAACCTATGTACCAGACAGAGTGAACACCTGCAAGTATGAGTGTGAGGTCTTACAAGTCAGTGTCTAGGGTCAGACGTCTGTCAGGGAACACAGGAACCTATGTACCAGACAGAGTGAACACCTGCAAGTATGAGAGTGAGGTCTTACAAGTCAGTGTCTAGGGTCAGACGTCTGTCAGGGAACACAGGAACCTATGTACCAGACAGAGTGAACACCTGCAAGTATGAGAGTGAGGACTTACTAGTCAGTGTCTAGAGTCAGACGTCTGTCAGGGAACACAGGAACCTATGTACCAGAGTGAACATCTGCAAGTATGAGAGTGAGGACTTACAAGCCACTGTCTAGGTTCAGACGTCTGTCAGGGAACACAGGAACCTATGTACCAGACAGAGTGAACACCTGCAAGTATGAGAGTGAGGTCTTACAAGTCAGTGTCTAGGGTCAGACGTCTGTCAGGGAACACAGGAACCTATGTACCAGACAGAGTGAACACCTGCAAGTATGAGAGTGAGGACTTACAAGTCAGTGTCTAGAGTCAGACGTCTGTCAGGGAACACAGGAACCTATGTTCCAGACAGTGTGTTGACGACACTTTCGTTATATGGCCACATGGACTAGACACAGAGCCAAGCTTCCTCACACACCTCAACAGCCTCCGACCCCAAATTCAGTTCTCCATGGAAGTGGAGAAGGACGGAACACTGCCATTTTTGGACATTCTGGTCTCCAGAAACAACAACGGTACTCTGGGACATCCAGTGTACCGCAAACCAACTGAACTCTAGTTGAATGATCGCAGTTTCCATCATAAATCACAACAGGTCGGAGTTCTCAACACTCTGGCCCACAGAGCCGTGTCTGTCTCCAATCCCAGCCAGCTAAAGCAAGAACTACAACACCTGAGGCACACTTTGCACCAAAACGGCTACTCCGTAGACGATATTGAATCCTCAGTCTCCAAGGCCAAGAGAGGAAAACCACAATCTCAACAAACACCAGACAAGCTGACCGCCACTGCCTGCATCCCATATACTGGCGATCTATCCTGCAGAATCAGTAGAATTCTCGCCAACAAACTGGTAATTGTCTGTGATGTGAGACTGCCTTTGTGGTTAACAGGAGAAATACGAACTGGTTTGAGAATTTAATGCCATTCTGGCAGATTGTCCCAGTAGCTCAATGGTTAGAACATCCGCCTGGTAAGCGGAAGGTCTGTGGTTCAAATCCTAGCTGTGGCATTGAATTTTTAAGTTCCAGTTCTACCTCTCATAAATTTCACTACTTTTAAGAAACAAACATTTTCATTATCACCCTTTTATTTCCCATTTGAAGTATTACTTCTGACTTTGTTTGTGGTGGAACAAACAGATTCTGAGTAAGTTACACGGCCATGAATCTAGTTCAACAAATATAACAAATTTTATTTCATTCAATGGAATATAGTTCCCAGTCTTGTAGGTCAAGGTCCAGTCAATAAATAATCATGTAACGTTTCACCAGTTATTCTTTGGCCATCTTCAGAGCATGCATTTTGCTTTCTGAGCAATTTCCTCACCAAAGAGTCATTGTAGTATAAATACATGCTTAAGCTTTCACATCTGGTGTTGGTCCAATACAATGTCATCTACTTCAATGTTACTTCATTAAAGTGATCTTCAATGTTCAATGTCACTTCACTAAAATGATCTACTTCAATGTTCAATGTCACTTCACTAAAGTGATCTACTTCAATGTTCAATGTTACTTCACTAAAGTGATCTACTTCAATGTTCAATGTCACTTCACTAAAGTGATTTACTTCAATGTTCAATGTTACTTCACTAATGTGACCTACTTCAATGTTCAAAGTTACTTCACTAAAGTGATTTACTTCAATGTTCAATGTTACTTCACTAAAGTGATCTACTTCAATGTTCAATGTCACTTCACTAAAGTGATCTACTTCAATGTTCAATGTTACTTCACTAAAGTGATTTACTTCAATGTTCAAAGTTACTTCACTAAAGTGATTTACTTCAATGTTCAATGTCACTTCACTAAAGTGATTTACTTCAATGTTCAATGTTACTTCACTAAAGTGATCTACTTCAATGTTCAATGTCACTTCACTAAAGTGATTTACTTCAATGTTCAAAGTTACTTCACTAAAGTGATTTACTTCAATGTTCAATGTCACTTCACTAAAGTGATCTACTTCAATGTTCAATGTTACTTCACTAAAGTGATCTACTTCAATGTTCAATGTCACTTCACTAAAGTGATTTACTTCAATGTTCAATGTTACTTCACTAATGTGATCTACTTCAATGTTCAAAGTTACTTCACTAAAGTGATCTACTTCAATGTTCAATGTTACTTCACTAAAGTGATCTGCTTCAATGTTCAATGTTACTTCACTAAAAGTGATCTAATTCAATGTTCAATGTCACTTCACTAAAGTGATTTACTTCAATGTTCAATGTTACTTCACTAATGTGATCTACTTCAATGTTCAAAGTTACTTCACTAAAGTGATCTACTTCAATGTTCAATGTTACTTCACTAAAGTGATCTGCTTCAATGTTCAATGTTACTTCACTAAAGTGATCTACTTCAATGTTCAATGTCACTTCACTAAAGTGATTTACTTCAATGTTCAATGTTACTTCACTAATGTGACCTACTTCAATGTTCAAAGTTACTTCACTAAAGTGATTTACTTCAATGTTCAAAGTTACTTCACTAATGTGATCTACTTCAATGTTCAAAGTTACTTCACTAAAGTGATCTACTTCAATGTTCAATGTTACTTCACTAAAGTGATCTGCTTCAATGTTCAATGTTACTTCACTAAAAGTGATCTAATTCAATGTTCAATGTTATTTGACTAAGGTGATCTACTTCAATGTTCAATGTCACTTCACCAAAGTGATCTACTTCAATGTTCAATGTTACTTCACTAATGTGATCTACTTCAATGTTCAATGTCACCTCACTAATGTCATCTACTTCAGTGTTCAATGTTACTTCACTAATGTGATCTACTTCAATGTTCAATGTTACTTCACTAATGTGACCTAGTTCAATGTTTAATGTCACCTCACTAATGTCATCTACTTCAGTGTTCAATGTTACTTCACTAATGTGATCTACTTCAGTGTTCAATGTTACTTCACTAATGTGATCTACTTCAATGTTCAATGTTACTTCACTAATGTGATCTACTTCAGTGTTCAATGTTACTTCACTAATGTGATCTACTTCAATGTTCAATGTTACTTCACTAATGTGATCTACTTCAGTGTTCAATGTTACTTCACTAATGTGATCTACTTCAGTGTTCAATGTTACTTCACTAATGTGATCTACTTCAATGTTCAAAGTTACTTCACTAAAGTGATCTACTTCAATGTTCAATGTTACTTCACTAAAGTGATCTGCTTCAATGTTCAATGTTACTTCACTAAAAGTGATCTACTTCAATGTTCAATGTTACTTCACTAATGTGATCTACTTCAATGTTCAATGTCACCTCACTAATGTCATCTACTTCAGTGTTCAATGTTACTTCACTAATGTGATCTACTTCAATGTTCAATGTTACTTCACTAATGTGATCTACTTCAATGATCAATGTCACTTCACCAAAGTGATCTACTTCAATGTTCAATGTTACTTCACTAAAGTGATCTACTTCAATGTTCAATGTTACTTCACTAAAGTGATCTACTTCAATGTTCAATGTCACTTCACTAAAGTGATTTACTTCAATGTTCAATGTTACTTCACTAATGTGATCTACTTCAATGTTCAATGTTACTTCACTAAAGTGATCTACTTCAATGTTCAATGTTACTTCACTAAAGTGATCTGCTTCAATGTTCAATGTTACTTCACTAAAAGTGATCTAATTCAATGTTCAATGTTATTTGACTAAGGTGATCTACTTCAATGTTCAATGTCACTTCACCAAAGTGATCTACTTCAATGTTCAATGTTACTTCACTAATGTGATCTACTTCAATGTTCAATGTCACCTCACTAATGTCATCTACTTCAGTGTTCAATGTTACTTCACTAATGTGATCTACTTCAATGTTCAATGTTACTTCACTAATGTGACCTAGTTCAATGTTCAATGTCACCTCACTAATGTCATCTACTTCAGTGTTCAATGTTACTTCACTAATGTGATCTACTTCAGTGTTCAATGTTACTTCACTAATGTGATCTACTTCAGTGTTCAATGTTACTTCACTAATGTGATCTACTTCAATGTTCAATGTTACTTCACTAATGTGACCTAGTTCAATGTCACTTCAGTGATATTTGAGCTAGTTAACATAACACGCAGGAAGTCGGCTTCAGAGAAGACCCTTGAATCTCACCCAGTGTTATGTGACCTGGCTAACGAGACAGACAATCTAGGCGCGAACTATATCAGCCGAGTCTAGTCTAGTCGAGCCGCGGCCCAATAAAATGACGTTATACATCCATATTCTAAACAACTCGTTGAATTCATACAAAATATACAGTTTTATCATGATGGTATACAGACTACCATTACTACGTAATTCCAATTCGCCCCGAAGCCTGTCTATCTCGTTAGTCACATGTCACGTGGTATGTCATCATACTGACGTCACACCAGAAACGCATTCATTGGCCCACACGCTTACATTGGCGTCACGAATGGGGGAGCAAATGGGGCTGCCACCCCCTTTGAAATTAGTGAGTTTAATGTGCAGTCGATTAGACTCACATCTTTTACCGTTTTTGACATTAGAATATTGAATTAATGTTGCTTCATTGCAAAGTTCTAACATGTTCCCTCTATAAAAGTCTACCGGTGCCCAAGCTCGGTTATATAGCATTGGAATTTTTCACAGAACATTCTAGAATGTTCGAGAGTTTGGAGATATGGAAAACTTCCATAATATTCTAGTTATCTCTCAATAGCGTTACACGTCCGCCTCGGCGTCGCCTACCACCTAGACGGCCCGGGTTGGATCCCAGGGACCCGCATGTGGTATTCATGGTGGACGAAGGGGCGTCTGGGCCCGTTTTTTTTTTTTTTTTTTTTTTTTTTTTTTTTCCCGGGTTCCCCGGTATTCCCCGCCGCTCATTCCACCAGCTGTTCCATCATTGCCTTTCTCTTCATCCATTTCGCCTGTATTTCATATCATCGTCTTCCTGACTCTCATACTTGCAGGTGTCCACTCTGTCCGGTCCATAGGTTCCTGTGCTCCCCGACATACGTAAGAGAAGAGGGAAAATCGCAAGAAAATGTGCAGCTCATGAATTAGCTGGAAGGCAAGTAGGCTTACAGAGCGGAGTGTTTCACGGCTTCTCCGCTAGATGTCTACAGCCTAGAAACAGGTTTGACTCGCCGAGTTTTCACCTGTATTTGTGGCGGAGACTTCAATAGGCTTAAAGAGTTGTAAGTGTGAGGAAGTGCTGCTGCCGTTAGTGCATGTAAACACTGTTAAAGTAGTGTTAGTGAAGCTTAGACAGTGATAAGTGCGTGTGGTGTGCCTGTATGGTCTCGTGTTTGTCCCCCGGGCGCGGGGCTGAGAAAATGTGAAGTGTGACAGTGCAGAGAGTCGACATCTGGAACCTTAGAACGGAGGATCTGATCTGAACACCAGCTCAGGGTGAGTGCACTAAGTGTCAAATAAAAACCCCATTTCGCTACCCGAGAGACGAGGGAGGGCGCTGCGGTGCGCAAACAGGTGTCGTTGTGCGTAGATAGCGAGACTTTCAAAAACTCCTAATGACGGGAACAAGTTCACTTCCCTGCAGGCAAAAGCTACGCCTGACCTCCAACCTGTCATAATCTGACAGGATTGTTGAGTATTTGATCGTCATTTAGGTCGCTCTGACATGCGCACTACGGCGGGCGGGAAAGTAATATACCTAACCAAACAAAACATTACTCTCGGCTTAGAATGAGGTAAGTTACATATACTAACAATTAATATTCATTGCTTGGAGATGGCAATCTGTGTCTAATATAACACAGGGGCGTGTTAAAATAAAAATCGACGAAGGCTAAGAGAGAAGTATATTAACATTGTTGGAATTATTCCAAATGAATTGGACGTTTTCAGAAGAAGGCATTGTTGGAATCACGTTCCCTATACGCGCGCTACGCTGAAAGGTAGGAGTGTTATCTACTGCATCAGCAAGGAATATCTTGAACAAAATCCTTCTCCCACTACAAACTGACCTTTTACGTGAAAATTGATGGAGACTTTCTCAAAACTGACTATAACGATTTTAAATTAAATACCTCACTGTCTGTGCGTGCGTGTTTGTGTATGTATGCTTTTCTCAACTGCGAATTCCTACTGTTTTTTTTTTTCTTTGTCAGTTTTTTTTATAGTGCTCATGCAAAAGAACAAATCTTCAAAGGTATCACATAGCGATCGCCTTTGAAAACATTTTACATCTTACACTTACAACGGAATGCGTAATGCTTAAAAATATTAAACTTAAATTATTATATAAATAAGCAATAACATTATTTGTGAAGGAGTCTCTTCTGGCTGGTATCTCACGTCACCAGTATGAAGGAAATCTTCTTCTCGTCGTCACTTTGAAGGGTCGGTATGATGAATTCTTTTCTCGTATAAAAGATCCGGCTAACTCTTTCGATGAACTGCGATGACTCTTTCTCTCCTATCTCGGTCGTGGTACGGGTATGAAGTATGTTCACAATTTACAGCTGATAATTTTCCTTGAGACGCGACCCCCGTGAAAATTATATGTTACGTCGATGTATTAACTTTTAGTCTTTCTAATGAGATAGTCTTCTTTGCTCTGGAGGCCACCATTGAAATAATATTAGTGTATTTATTATCACAATTTTATTCGTTAATATCTATAACATTTACAATGAAGACAAAAGATAATCGCACTAGGCCAACTGCAAACGATATGATGCAAACAATCAAACAATGGGAAACAAAACACTCCAACACAACACCTACCATAACTAATAATACTGCATTATTTGTATTAACAAAAGCAGAGAGAAGAATAATAATCTTTCGCAAGGATAGTTTCGAGAAGCGCGAATAGGTTCATATTAATGTGCTATTGCCCTTCACTGCGACGTTGTCTCGTATTAGGCACGCGTTGTCTATTTACGGTAGGTAATTATTAACTTCTATCTGTGGGAAAGCATAACCTGGGTCTGTGTTCCAGTGATCAATTTACGATGCAAGACTTCTGCAACTGCTCGAGATTTTCTGTATGCAAATGTACATATTTATAATAATTATGCGCATTCTTTCTTCAACTTGTTGTTCTAAGTGCGCATGAGCAGAAGTGAGTTTACAGAAAAATGAGAATACTTTGAAGTCATTGGGTAAGGGAAGATAGTGGACAAACTGCTAGTACCGTTGAAACGTAAAAGTATTAAAGGTTAGAGAAACGATTTGTTGCTATCAACTCCATATGAAGGTAATATTTAAGTACGAAATAACTGTTACCTGCTTCTCCAGCGCTAATTCTCAAATGTAACTTTCGTCCTTGTCAAGAGAAAAATATTTAAGAGCATCTTCTATTTTTGCACGTAATTAAAAACCTATTGTAGTTGGAAGTTTGATTCGCTTTATGTTTATCAACTGTTTGAAAGCGTTATGCAAATTGAGGAATATTGGTGTAGGTATAACCTTGGCATGGAGTTGTGGAATATGCAACCTTGACGAAGGATGTGCTCTGATTACAAGGCCGTGCTACAGTTAGCTCCGCTTGCCGTGCACAGGATGATATGGCTCCATTTGTTTGGCTATTTGATGTTTTAGAGCAACCTTTTCATTATTTAGTAATGCTTTCTTATTTAGGTTAAGGGGCCCTAAAACATCGTATGTCCAGTGTAATTTCAATATCGAATTTTTTATTGGATTACACTAATATAGAAAATAAAGGTACAGAACACACGATTAGAATTAATTTGAAACAAATATTGTTCTGCAGATTGCATTTTTATATTATCAATTATTTGTTCATAACACTTTTGCTGTATATGTTGGCAAACGTGTGATGAAAATAACAGCAGAAGCCGAGCATTCCATTTTCAGTAAGTAGTGGTTATAATTGTACACGCTAACATAAGTAAATGATTGGCTTCAAAGGCGGTCTATAAATAAATAAAGAAGGTTCTAGTTTGTGTACCTACGTAGTGGACAATAATATACTCCAAACTCAGTCGCAGGTATTTCATTGTAATTTAACTTCGCGAATTTGCGTGAATTTCAGGGGAGACAACATGTAAAATGTGGCTAAAAGCTTATTTTCAGTGTTAAACATTAAATATTTGTAAAATTAAGTTAGACATTGTTTAACTGCTGAACATCATAGCTGCGGACCAAGAGGTTATGACGACATACAACTGGAGCATTAAAAACACGTGACTTAACAATGCATGAAAACATCTGAGAGTTGATCTCGTTCTAAACGTGATTTCTCTTGGTTTCTGGAATCAATATGATAGTAATGATAAAATCGTGGTCAATGTAAAAAGTAAGTGTTTTTGCAGGTAGGAATGGTAATTGTGTAAAGACAAGGTTCGAAACCCGGCCTGGCCTGTGCGCAGTCGCAGTTTGGTGACGTCATGAGTAGGCACGTACGCAGGAGAAAGAGGATAGCCTACTTTGTTGGTCAATTAACATTCCAAACGTCGCTCGTCGTGTTCTAGGAATGTGGTTGTCTCTTGCCAAGCTCTCTCTCTCCCATGTTGACCTACCCTATCCCCAACTTGCTTCACATTGTTGAGGGGTACAAACCACTTTCGGCCCCCGCCCACCTTCCAAACCGTTTTACCGTTGATATAAATGTTTAATATTTGGCTCATAACAATGCCCAATATCACAAGATGTCCGTCGATGTTCTGCAATGTCGTCATCAGTACGTAAGAAGAGTTGTTAGGCGTTCATCACTACTCCCCTCCCCTTTCCCAAGTTCCAAGATACCTATGCCTAATTAAACAAACAAAACTATCTCGTCATAAATAAACGATTGCCTCTCTGCGTTCATCACAAAAATATGTTTGTGAGCGCCTTTCACCAATCATAATCCAAGTTAAATCGATAGTTTTAAAACATGGTACCTTCTCAGAAACAAATGACAGCTTTTTTCCTTCTACATTGATTTTCTATATTCCTACTTTGTTTCTACTAGGGAACTAGTGACCTATTCTCATGTACCTGATAATCATTTAAAAGAACAAATCAATTTTTGAGGTTATGATAATAGCTGGACTAAAGTAGGTATGGGCAAAATGGCTGAAAAGGGCCAATCCACTGCGACACGTTCTTGTGTCACACCGTCTCTCTCTCTCTACCTTCCAACTCTGTTACATTCAGTGTCGGGACGTCTGTTTCACGAAGAGTAGCAAAGAGAAGTGTTCCTAAGTTAGAACAACAGGAAAGTTTGCAGTTTAATATATAGACGTAAGGTTTAACAGTGGCCGTCCTGACAAGACTGGAACAGATAAACGTGGCTAACAGTTTAAGAAGATACTTATTTAGATAAACTTGACCAGCAAAACTTTAACTAAATAAACATTTTTGTCATAATTTGTTAAGACTCATCTCCGATCTCCGAGAGATACACGTATAAATATTTGATAGATGAAATTTCAGCCGTAAGACCTCTACTTCTGAACGCAGGCCTCCCCTATAGATATCCACCTAGTTTGAGGTTTTCGTCGAGCATTTGTTCCACCGTGGAGTTCAGTTCTTTGGTGCTGTGGTCGACTCTAACTTCCAGGATGTTAACACGTTGGCCAAGTTCCTTCATCTTTCCGTCGAGTTCTTCCATAGTTTCCTTAACACCGGTCTGTCACTCGTTAGTATTCTCCGATAGAGAATCTTCATGTTGAACATTCCCGTCTTTATCTTTTCCATTCCTTAGTTTACATTTTCAATTCGGCTTTCATATTTGTTTCCTCTGCCGCATTCCGGAATTAATTTTATTTTCCATTATGTTCATCGTGGCTAACATTTATTTCATCAAGTGTTCCATATCTGCTTTTCGTCCCACTCCTGACACCAACTGTGACAACTTTACTTTTTAAACTACTTCTTTGTTCTTTTAAAACACCGGCACGACACTAAGCAAAAGCACTGTTGAAAAATAACAAATACTACAGGAAGAAAAGCTAGTTGATATGGAAAATGAATAGAAAACCGTGTGAATGTTATATGTTGTTTTTTCGTGTTTTTCCAGGCAAGGCACCGATGTAAATTAACTTAAGAAGCAAAACCTTATCTGAACACAAAATTTGATCTAAATCTATAGAACGGTTTACGAGAGACACATAATATATGCAAGAATTGACGGAATAAAAAATGTTATTGTTATGTAATATCGCGGTTTTCCAGGAATGACGACTACATAAACCTTATCTGAATACAAAATTTTATTATTATTTCCTAATAATGTTTTGTAATTTAGTAACATCGAAACAAGAACTTATCAAAACAGTGTTTCGTAATATTCAAAGAATTCTAGGAACCACGACTGGATCAGTGAACAGGCTGTCCTTGCCCACAAGAATAAAGATGTCTATCAACTTGATAATTTTATACAATCCAACACTCAAATCGCTTAAATTGGAGGCTTAACACGTGGCTGCACGCCACTGCAATGGACAACAGGTCCTGGCGAGCGGCTACAGAAACACAGGACCGTTCCAAAACGTGTGCTTTGGCTACACGGTTATGACAACTGACTGTGGACCTAATGACTCGAGTTCAAACCCGGATATAGGTAAACATCCCCCCTCCCCCACCTTTCTTTTCCATTTCCAGAACAATTTTGTATTTATACTTTAAAACAGCAAAATACCACCATTTATTTCCTTACCTTTATAAGTGCTTATCAATTATTTACTTATTTCTAAGCTGCTAGTTAGAGCGGCTTGAACCATCTCATTTAAGTGAAACCGAAGTTCTCGGTGTCTGGTGTCTCGTACTATTTAGGTCATGCAATTGTAAATAATAGTTAAACAAACTTGAAACAAAAAGTTAAAACATTCGTTAAACGAAAAATTACAACGCGACACAAATGTTCCTGCAAATCAAAATGAATTAAGCATGCGCTTATGAAGAAAGAAAGAGAAAGAGAGAGAGAAACAGAGAGAATGAAAGAAACAGAGAGAGAAAGAAATAACATAAAAAATATGGGTTTATGGATATTTGAACCTGCGCTTTTAATACGTACCTTCGCGTCGTAGTAGCACCGTATCCATTACACTAAACACACAGGCTACCGAATTCGCCCGCTTGTTCTCTCATCATGCGTTACAGCTGCAGTAGACATGATCAGTGGCGTTCATACCCTGAAACAATTATTTTAAGTCACATTTCTGTAATTTATAATCCTACACCATAAGTTTCCTATCTAAAATTGATTGCTTATGAACTGTCTATCACTAGTAAAATTCGTGTAGTGTTATTCATTTACAAAAAGGTTTGCATAGATAATCATTTTTATAAACATACGACGGCGGTCACAGAACAAAGCAGCCTCAAGGTCAGCTACCTCACACCACTATGTTGCTAGGCCACACGCAACAATAGTGACTAAGAACAAACATAGTGTGCACCAGTTTGACAAGACACCAATGCACGGCTTGGTTACGAGGAGTTTCAAGGAACATTTATTTCCAGAAAAATCGCCGGTGCCTAATTCTCGGTATATAAGGGAGTTGCCACACAGAGGAGTCAGTTTAGTTAGTGTGTTGGTGCGAGCTGTTTGTGTCAATGTTATAAAAATAACTTTTTATTTATGGACGCTCTTTAAGTGCTGCAGTTCTCAGCGTTTCACTGCTCTGTACGTGCTACCGTGCTGCAGTCACTGACGCACGTTCCACTAGTATAGCGCGTGTGCAGTGTTATACCCATGTTACATAAAACTTGTGGACTCTCTGTTGAAGAATCCATTCTCTACTCGGTCTTTTGAAGAAAACATTCACGTTAAAACACTTGGAAGACCTACTCCTGATATTGCTCAGACGGTCAAGGGAAGAAAAGCTAATGGTACTTACACAAGTAAGTTACAGTTCTGTGAACGTCGTATTGCTGCCGGTTCTGCCACTAGATGGAATATTACGTACCGGATAGTGAATTGTACTTTTGAAAATAGAGAAGCATTTATTGAATGTCTGTACATGGAAAGAGAAGCAAGAGGGCTAAGACACAACTTGCAAGACAGCGAATGTCTCTTCTGGCTAGATTTCTTTCACCGTTTAATGCACTATGCTAATATCCTCCATAACCAACTACAGGTGAGGAAAACTGACTGCATTAAAGTTGGCTATTCTGTGAAAAACATCGTGCAGATGATCCATGGACTTGAATACTGCCTCTACCGAAGATCAACAAGGAAATGAGCAGAAGCAATGGGACTGCAAGAAAATCGCATCACAATAGAGACGTTTTGAGTCAATATTGAGCGCAGTGTTGCAACATGTACGAATCTTTCTCCGCGCGCGACCCCGAGGTGGACGGAGTCCTGTACTTAGTCCTTCAATTGCTGCTTGACGGACACTTTTAACTTTGTATCCCTCCACGCCTTTGTCACTGTATTGCCTAAATTCACAAATGACTCCTCTGTATCAACAATTGATTTCCCCCTGGTCCCTAAACCTTTTTATGTATTTTAGATATTTATGTCGCTATCTGATGGTATCGTCTGTTTCTATTAATATGCACTTGTTAGCCCTTCTTTCATATTCGGACCCCAAATCATGTAAGAATCGACTAAGAGTGGCCCTTGAGAAATTTGGTAGGATCTCATCCCTGTTGATCCGTGACAAAATTATATTCAGTTTGGGTAAAATATTTGCACACTGTAAAGAAAGAACAATTCGCCGCACTCCACATTGCACTATTCACTACATACTTCTTTTTCCCCCGCCCTCTTTGTTTTCTTTTTCGATTGTGTTCTTAGAGGTCCTTTCATTACTTCCTTTTTAATCCTACACACTATACTGCTATACTGCTTCTGAACACCCGATAGCCTTAGCTGTTTCTTTTACTGTCTTACTTATCCGCATTTTACTTGAAAAATAATCTAACACCTTCATAATTATTTGGCGTTCCTTACTTCTTAATTTACCAATATATCGTCTATTCCTAGCTTCCCCTTTCATAACTACAAATATTTACAAAAATATTAAACAAATAACGCAATAACAGCTCACAGTTACACACGATTTCTTTCGAACTAATGCTAGTGCTGCTCCTTATACTATCTTCTGAGTCAGGCCTGGCGCGAGAATACGCTGAATAGATGAATACCTTTCGTTTGCCCTACTCGATGAAAGAAAGAAGTTACAGCCATTTGGTTTATTTTAAAAACTTTCTCCAACCTTCCTCAACATTTGTTCTCGCTTGGTCCCCGATGTAAACTCAATAACAAAAAAGTTTCACAATGCGTAACTTTTGCAGTGCACAGATATAAAATTTTCCGAAAATATTTAATTTAAAAAATTGTAACACTTAACTGAGTAAACATAGAGAATTCAAAGTGGGCAGGTAATAGCACTATAATTTACTCTACCTAAGAACAAAATATAGACGCATTTTAGCAGTTAGTTAGTGCGTGATGAGCATAGAAACAGCAAATATCGGTCTTCTATTGAAAAAAAAAACGTTTTCTGAAGAAATATGGACCTATAGAAATGTATAATGACTCTAAAAAGCATATAACCTGATAGAGAAAAAAATTCTGCGTAGGATAATGTGTTCAAACCTGAAATTTATAACAACTGAATATTTATACCATGCTATTAGGAATCTGGCAACAGCGCGAGGGTAGAAAAGGACGAGGCTAATGGCAACTTGTATACACTAGATAGAGACAGATATATCCCATTTAACTCCATACTGTCATCTAAGAGTGGAACAAGGTATAAATAAAACACAAGTAAAAGCATCCTAAAAGTTCATGTCCGCCAAGATAAAAGAAACCTTACACTTGCTTACCAAAGTCGATGCAGGCAACAAACTGCAGTAGTGTATTTACAGCTACTAGCTTGTTGCCTAACACGGTGCACAGTGCAAGACCCAGGCCAAGGGACCGCGTACCGCGGAAAATCAATAAGGACATGTGCATTGCACGTCGCACAGACAGGCTCCGGATCATCGCGCATGCGTGGCTCGAGTGTGGCCTATGCTCACCTCCTCACGCCTGGAACCCCTGCAAGATGTTTGCCAGGGTTGTACCGTGTCCTTGACTGTTGCCCGTAACTAACTCGAAGGCAAGTGAGACACAGTGTTTCTCCCCACCACTTTTCGTCACACAAAAAGGTTGCGGATCAGAATTCAAAGCCCTCCTATAAGAAGTTTCACTTCAACAATTATAAGGCATATAATTGTTGCAATATTACATTTGTTTCAGATGACGGACTACGAACGGATAAAGCGCACCTGTCTAAAGAGAGGCGAACTATGGGAAGACCCAGAGTTTCCGGCCACACAATCCTCTGTCTTCTATCACCAGACCCCTCCGTTTCAGTTCGTCTGGAAACGACCAAAGGTGAGGAGACATTGAGCATCTTCTTTGTCCTTTAAGAAATAACCACAAGATCTTTATGTTGAATCCTCCCTTATACCTGTTTCATAGAGTCACGGCTATTCCCAACAACCATTCCTCGGTCCAATGTTCCAATGCACTTGAAATTAAGAACCCATCGATTCTTTCATTTGGTTTTGTGTTAGCATTTATTGCTGTAGCACTAGTTTAGTTAATATTGTTCTATAACATGTGTGTTGTGTTTGTCAAGCTCGAATAAGAGAGAATGCAGCCTTGTCTCAACATGTAAACATACACTCACTCCACTGTATGTGTAGTATGCAAAATAATTAGGTACCTAACATCTTTCAACTAAATTATCATTTATAACAAGTAATATGACAATACGTGTGATCTAACTGATAAATTCTCAAGTAGAGTGAGAGTGAGCCAGACTGTCGAATTATATTTATATGGACTATTTCATATATAGCTGCTTGTCCTGTATAATAGTGACCTAGTCTAGCTCCTTCTATCATCACAAGTAATATGATAATACGTGTGATCTAACTGATAAATTGTCAAGTAGAGTGAGAGTGAGTCAGACTGTCGTATTATATTTATATGGACTATTTCATATATAGCTGCTTGTCCTGTATAATAGTGACCTAGCCTAGCTCCTTCTATTATCACAAGTAATATGATAATACGTGTGATCTAACTGATAAATTCTCAAGTAGAGTGAGAGTGAGTCAGACTGTCGAATTATATTTATATGGACTATTTCATATATAGCTGCTTGTCGTGTATAATAGTGACCTAGTCTAGCTCCTTCTATTATCACAAGTAATATGATAATACATGCGATCTAACTGATAAATTCTCAAGTAGAGTGAGAGTGAGTCAGACTGTCGAATTATATTTATATGGACTATTTCATATATAGCTGCTTGTCCTGTATAATAGTGACCTAGTCTAGCTCCTTCTATTATCACAAGTAATATGATAATACGTGTGATCTAACTGATAAATTCTCAAGTAGAGTGAGAGTGAGTCAGACTGTCGAATTATATTTATATGGACTATTTCATATATAGCTGCTTGTCCTGTATAATAGTAACCTAGTCTAGCTCCTTCTATTATCACAAGTAATATGATAATACGTGTGATCTAACTGATAAATTGTCAAGTAGAGTGAGAGTGAGTCAGGCTGTCGAATTATATTTATATGGACTATTTCATATATAGCTGCTCGTCCTGTATAATAGTGACCTAGTCTAGCTCCTTCTATTATCACAAGTAATACGATAATACGTGTGACCTAACTGATAAATTGTCAAGTAGAGTGAGAGTGAGCCAGACTGTCGAATTATATTTATATGGACTATTTCATATATAGCTGCTTGTCCTGTATAATAGTGACTTAGCCTAGCTCGTTCTATTATCACAAGTAATATGATAATACGTGTGATCTAACTGATAAATTCTCAAGTAGAGTGAGAGTGAGTCAGACTGTTGAATTATATTTATATGGACTATTTCATATATAGCTGCTTGTCCTGTATAATAGTGACCTAGTCTAGCTCCTTCTATTATCACAAGTAATATGATAATACGTGTGATCTAACTGATAAATTCTCAAGTAGAGTGAGAGTGAGTCAGACTGTCGAATTATATTTATATGGACTATTTCATATATAGCTGCTTGTCCTGTATAATAGTGACCTAGTCTAGCTCCTTCTATTATCACAAGTAATATGATAATACGTGTGATCTAACTGATAAATTCTCAAGCAGAGTGAGAGTGAGTCAGACTGTCGAATTATATTTATATGGACTATTTCATATATAGCTGCTTGTCGTGTATAATAGTGACCTAGTCTAGCTCCTTCTATTATCACAAGTAATATGATAATACGTGTGATCTAACTGATAAATTGTCAAGTGGAGTGAGAGTGAGTCAGACTGTCGAATTATATTTATATGGACTATTTCATATATAGCTGCTTGTCCTGTATAATAGTGACCTAGTCTAGCTCCTTCTATCATCACAAGTAATATGATAATACGTGTGATCTAACTGATAAATTGTCAAGTGGAGTGAGAGTGAGTCAGACTGTTGAATTATATTTATATGGACTATTTGATATATAGCTGCTTGTCCTGTATAATAGTGACCTAGCCTAGCTCCTTCTATTATCACAAGTAATATGATAATACGTGTGATCTAACTGATAAATTGTCAAGTGGAGTGAGAGTGAGTCAGACTGTCGAATTATATTTATATGGACTATTTCATATATAACTGCTTGTCCTGTATAATAGTGACCTAGTCTAGCTCCTTCTATCATCACAAGTAATATGATAATACGTGTGATCTAACTGATAAATTCTCAAGCAGAGTGAGAGTGAGTCAGACTGTCGAATTATATTTATATGGACTATTTCATGAATAAAATAGAAGTTTAAATACTATATCTGACTGGAAAAATGTTACATTATATAAAAAATAACGTACAGTATATTAATTTCGATTAATATAGTTCAGCACTGCACCTGAGGAAAATGAAACACAAGACTTACATGTATTTCGATCTTCTCTTGTTACAACGGTTTATAATCTCACTTTATTTTTTTAAATTAACAAACAACCTTTGTTCTGTAAAAATAAATTAATTATAAAAAGAACAATTATTAAAAGCAAAGTTGTCAAATCGAAATGGAGTGATAAATATTTTTTTAACAATTTATGGCATACTGTTGGTGACCCTGACCATGCAAAAGATTGGTGAGGTGCTAATTTGCACATTTTACGCCTCTATGTATGAAATACTCATGTCAAGTTTTAACATTCCGAAATATCCATTAGCATATATTTGAACAAAGGAAAAACAATATATAATATACATTTTGCTCACAAATTAATTGCACCCAATTACAATGCAGGTTTGCGATGTATTGAGTCTGAGTCTGCAGAAGCTTGGCTGTTTGTCACGTGATGAGGTGAATCATTTATGGTTCCAGTGTAATAAAACGTTCTTTATGGTGCACATATCTGCAGAGATACGACACTTTTAATTAGGCAATAAGAGATTCCGAGTCTGGTTCATACAGTTTTGCAATAGCTCAACTGCCAACGTTTTAAAAGGTGCCATGGATTTTATAAATAGCAGCTAAACAATTCTATGGTTCAATATTGATGTTACTAACATGAATTCCAAAAAAAAATTTTGTAAAAAAAAAATCAATAATTTTAAACATTACATTTTTTTATTATTAAAAAAATATGTACAGCATAATTTGCAAATGTATTTGAAATATTTCTTTGGCCAATATAAACCGATTTTGAGAAGTCAGTATGCGCATAATATCACATTTTGAAAATGTGCCTTAATAACATAATTAAATTCATAAAATAATTGTTAAAGGAATTATCCAACTTTAATGACAAAGTTTGGTGTACATTCTATTCTCATATAACGAGAAACACAGTAAAACTTTCAAAAACCTATATCAAGAAATGTGCTAGTACTTTCAAATTTTTATGAGATACATTTTAAATACGGAAGAAGAAAAATTGAGAAGCAACGTTTCAAGAACTTTAACAGCTTTGCTTGATCGAACCTAAAAACTTGAATGTACCTACATGATGAAACAGTTATTGGAATTATAACCTCTTATGATATTTTGGGGCAAACTTCCACAGACCCACCTTGTCGAGAAAAAAGTATCCCAAAATATCCACTAGGCATGTATAAATACATACCCAAAATTAGAGCTTCCAAATGTGCCTCAAACTGCCCCCAAAAATTCCCAAAATTCTGCAAAAAACGAAAACTAGATAACGCTCAGGAAAAGAAGACATTGAAACGGAGTTTGTGTACACTTCAGTTCTACTCTCCTTGTCCCTCACCTTTCTCGACTTGATCCCCAAATTTCCTATCATTGTATTCACTTTAATCTTCTCTTTCCTTCTTTATATATTCCACATTTTCTTAATGCAGATTCGATCCCATGATGCTCTTCGTTATATATATATATATGTTCGGTATATCGACCTAACCAACACTAAGCTACAACTAACCTAACCAAAACTACAACTAACCTAACCTAACCAAGCTAAGTTAAGCTACAAACTGTGCATAAGCTATTAAAACAACAAGGCGTTTCCAAACATTACCAGCCGTAACGCAACGTAAACAATCTTGTACTACAGGTGACCAAAGCCGAGAATAAATATCTTTCTCTGGTGCAATATTTGCGAGCTTTTCGATTGTGGGCAACACTCTAGAGTAACTTTTATACCTTTCAATGTCATTTTATCAGTTTTGACGGGGTTGCTCTGCGGAAGTTAGGCCGAGGCGTTATAACCGTGAGCTTACCTCACTGTCTCTGCGTCTTCATTCTCTTATACCCAACTCCTTATGTCCTCTTCTAACCATTTCTTCCTCGGTCTCCCTAAAGCTTGCCGTAGGGATGCTTCTCCACTTCGTGAATATCTCGTATAACTTGTGGCTCATAGATCTCCTTGTTGGTCCTAATTTGGGATCCGTATATGCATTCTTCGTGGAGTTTTCCTTTCTCATTTAGCTGTTCATACACCATGTTTCAGATGCATACGTCATAATCGGCCTGACTACTCTTCTGTTTGAAAGATTCTTTGACTTCATTGGTGGTAATTGAGCCCAATGGCATTTATTTCCTGCCTGCAATCTTTCTTTTATCTTCGCTGTTGTCACACTGTCTTCAGTAATTACTGAACCCAAGTATTTAAAACATCCAACTTTCTGGATAGATGTGTTCTCTTCTCAAGTAGCATCTCTTGTATGGACCACTAATCACAACCGCATGGACCATTCTATTATAAATTGTGCCACTACTCTGTATAATACTATCGAAAAAGATAGGTTTGGGTTATGTTAGTGGCGAGAGAAGAAGGAAACAAAAGGTTAGCGATGGTTAGCGTGCTATGGCAGTAAGAAGAAGATCAAAGAGCGTGTAATAACGGCACACATCTGCACGCTCCGTTACCAGGTGACCCTCTTCCACATTTCAAACTCCAGATCCTCTACCACGTATGTAGACAACGTATTCCATCCCACCCAAAAAATTATAGCAATAGTTCAACACAAATTCACGTTTTGAGATCCCTTATATTAAAAAAAAACATTTAGAAAAATGTATGTGAAAGCAGCCTAAATTAAAAACCAAAAGTCGGAAACTGTTCGGAAAACTTAGGAGCAAAAAATCGATATTTTTTCTTTTCACTACAGTTTCTCCATTCTTTTCCGCATCTATTGATATTTAACATGTGGATTGTTATATATTTTATAGTTGTGAAAATCGCATTTAATAACTTATTGCACCCGGCACGCCCCATGCCTCACTGACAACTTTTGGAGGGGGGGGGGGGGGAGGTTAGCTTCTAGATCTAGACTGAAATCCCAAGGGCAGCCGGAACGTTGTCACGACAGAGCAGAGGGCAGGGTTCTTACATTTTCCCAATTAAAAGCACCCCGGTGGAGGCTGGCATAGGGCCCCTGCTGCTGGTTCCAGCCCTGAAAGAAACCTCACGGGATGAAGGGTGAGACAAAATGATCAATATAACGAAATGCAGGAACATTGTTCGCCTGGCGACCCGGGGAAAGAGTTTGCTATTTAATCGACTTTTTGATTTCGGCCTATGCTCTTTAGAGAGAGTATTTTTTTCCAGGAATGTTTTCTTTGGATTTAGGGGACCTCAAAGCGTGTATTTCCAGTGACATGCTAGTATGTGGAATACAATAGTTTGTGTGCTTGGTGTAAGCATGGCACAAGAAGATTATCTGGTGACCTATGGCATGACCAAGTAGTGGGTCACGTGCTGTGCCAGGTCGGTCACTTTGTCAACTATCCATGTTAATGGGACGGTGCGTGCAGTTATGGAATATATCACTGTCTTCAACTGGCCCATCATCTCACTATGTAACATACCTACTCAGTTAGGTACTCTTACTCTTACTCTTCAACCAATATCTTGATTGACGAAAAATAAAATACTTCTGTCCATTAGACTGAAGCTCTTAGAATTTGATTGAACAATGATGGTTTTTAAATTTTAAAAGAATTACTTCTTCAGAAATTGCTTTAAAACATAACATTTTAAAAGAAATTTACCAATCCACTTGTTTCACCTTTACCCTCTACAATCTTCATATTTCGACCACAATGGCTGCAACCGAGACTTTCAAACGATGCTTTAGTAAGTAATTTTAAATTTATAATTGTTTATGTCATTAGAATCAAGTTTGCCTGTTTGTAACTTCCTCTGCGAAGCACTCGGTAAGTGAGGTTAGGTTTCATTTACTGCACCTGCTGACATAACCTCGTGTTTAATATATCTATGTTACCAGTACAGTACAACATATGGAGGAAATATGAGTGGGATACCAATAGATGAGGTAAAACTATGCGATCGAACTAGAAAATACGTCCCGGTACCCCGAACTCTCTCCTTACAGTGTCGTATTGTGGCAAACCTTGTTGGGATCTTGACTCTTCCCATACAATCGAGTAACATTGAAAAGAAACGAATCGAAATAAAAAAGGTGGTCGAGTTGTCGGGATTCTGCTGTACAAGATTACAGGCATCATCATAAACTATACGAGTATTAATAAAATATCACTTAACAACACATTTTGATGAGTAGAGAAACATCAAATGTCCATATCCCATACATGAAATGTACGCTGTCCTCCATAACCTCTACTGTATCAATTATGTTGCCACTTATACTTTCTGACCACTCTTCTGTATATAAATTTATGCTGTTAGTAGTTACCAAGAGCTTATGTTATTGTTAAATGCTAATATAACATAAACAATGCTATAATATTCTAAAACCTTGAGAAAACATCTTTGTTGCAAATGGCAACACTGTACACTGGAGTAGTGGTGATAAACCTGAGGTACGCGAACACTTGTTAAACTCTGGAAGGTTGTTTCAGGAGTGTGAGGTCTGGACATAGAACGGAATTTAACATTTCTAAAGCAATGACAACTGTTTTATAAACTACTAAGTGAATATGTTAGTAAACAATGTGAAGCAATATGATAAGAGGTGTGATCTAACTGATAAATTCTCGAGCAAAGTGATTCAATTATATTTATATGGACTATTTCATTAATACAATATTAATTTATATACTGTATCTGACCGGAAAATGTTAAATTATTATATTCATTTCGATTAGTGTAGTTCAGCACTGCCAACTGAGGGAAAAAAACACAACAATGCCGTGTATTTCGATTTTCTCTTGTTATTGCGGAAAACCACTTTATAATCTGAAATAAATCTCCTTTTATTTTTAACATTAACAAATAAGTTTTCTTCTGGAAGAATACATCAATTATTAAAAGAAGAATTGTTAAAAATAGTTAACAAATTGAAATGGAGTGACATTTTGATTGTAATAATAATACATTGTTTTTCAGTGGTTTATGTGATGTACAGTTGGCGATACTGTCTAAACAAAATAATGGCAGGTAATATGATAGTTTAATGCCCCTGTGTATAAAATGTATGGTAGAATTCTAGTGCTGAGACGTGATGGAGAATCAAGTAGGACTGCAGCGCGACACGTCACTGACCTTGGAAATTAAAATTTGGACATGAAATGAACCGCCTGAGGAAATAGCGCGCTGAGAAAGTACCACCAGAGAAAGCTGAGCCCACTTTCACTCCACTTCCCCTCCATGCGCACTTTGCCACTTACTACGCACGCACCTATAGGGAAATTTCCTAAATAATGGCAAAATACCAAGGTCCCCGGTTCGATTCCCTGTAAAGGAGTAAACATCATTGTTCCTTAGATGTTAAAGCCGCCATATAAATGGAACTTAAAAAATCTGATCTGTTATCTACACTCACATGACTTTCTCTACTCAGTGAATCCATTAATTACAAAATAAGCAGCATTGGCGAGGATACCCTTATCACAGGATAAGATGAAACAGGTGCAGATATGTATACAAGACACTTCCAACATTTCTCTGACGAACAATGAACAACGTAACTTTCAAAATTGTATTATGTCCATTAGAGCATAGTTTTCAGGGAAGAAGAAAAACTAATGATTCCTAAACACTTGGAGATACACTGACGTTGGTGTCTGGATTCTAAGATTAAGGATGCATTTAATTGAAATCAACTCCAAAACTGGGTACTTATAAAAACAACGTGGACATACATACGTAATATGGTTTCACGTGGAAACGAACTCTGAGCTTTGAACATACTTAAAACGTATGACATTTCCTTACATAAATAAAACAAAATGTACAAGTTAATGTTTTCGAATGCAATATATACCTACTCTACGTTTCCATGAGAAACTGAAATCGATTTGAGTCCAATCTCATTCTCAACACAATCCGCATTTCCATACAGTATTCAATCCAGAATGAGAACTCAAATCGATTTGAATTCCCTATGAAAAGGTGGTGATATCTGCACGCCCTCTGAACATGTGTGTACAGGGAAAGTGGTGTCTCTCTCACGTTGGCAACACTGCACAGAAGGCTGGGCGCCCACCTCACGCCCACAGTGCACGCCCAAACCAACTAGACAATACTATTTATAGAATTCATTCACTGCAAATCGATTTGACTTCTCGTTCCGTATTGAATACGCGTGAAAGGCGAATTCAGATGGAACTCAATCCTTGGATCCGATCCTCGTTGCTTGGAAGCACTTCCTACTTTACAAAATCCACAACACAATTTGTATGGTACTTTGAAAGTGTAAAACGTGTTTCAGGAAATGTTTGTTTTTAATCAAGTTGTTAATTTTGGTTTTCAGGGACTCAATGCTACTTTTAATATAGGTATTTCATTGCATAAGAGGGTAACAGAGGAATTAAATAGTAGTTATACAACTGCTGCGGCTGCAAGAAACTTACAAGGGACCCTTTAATTCCTCCATTACCGCTAGTAAACGCACCTACACAAATGTAGAAACAAACCTCAATTAAAGTTTGATTTTAGATAAACAATGTATTGACTTGCGCAGAAATGTTCTAAAGCGGCACTTCAGATTTGGTTTGGAATAGGTAACCTTACTGGTGATGAATCTTGCATTTATTGTTATGATCCTGAAAAGGATCTTAAAGGACTAGCTTTACAAATAATTGATGTTAAAGGGGAATGCGTAAAAAAACAATAAAATCATTTACATTTGTACAACTAATCCTTGTTCGACTTTCTAAAAGTTTCCAATGTCTCCCACTTATTGTTGTTGTTGGTTTATTTAATGACGCTGTATCCAGTGTATTCTGGATTTCCGCGTCTGGTGTCCTTGATGAAGTAGAGATGTAGATGTAACATAAGATGTAATTTGAATATACATATGTTCTTATTATGCAGTTAGTATTATAGTTTCATTTTACATTTTTTGAGGAAACGAAGAAGAAGTGGTGCTATATAACGTATTTTCCAATTTAGAAGTGAGGAAATATTCCAGGGACCGTGTCCAATACGTGCACATATGTGTGAATATAGAGATGTCGAATGTTGTTAATTTTTAGGGGATTGAAAGAATATATGATCTGCATCGCCAAACTGACCACACTCACAGCAATCTGTATCGCGTTTTCCGTTCTTAAATAAATAAGCCGGGGTGGGTGCTACGCCTAATTTCAATTTTGTTGCCAGAGATATAGCCTCTTTATCTATATTTCCCACTGAAAACCATGGTGTTTTAGATGATCTAGGTAGATGGAAATAAGTATCGATATGATGAGTAATTTGTTGTCGGACGTCCTGGATGTGTATTCCTGGTGATGGATTTGGGGGAGAATTATTGGCAGCTGCTTTGGCCAGTTTATCTACGTACTCATTACCTGTTATGTTGGAATGTCCAGGTATCCATATCATATGTGTCATGTTATGTCGTTGATCTAAAGAATCTAGTTCGTGGAAACATAATATTTCCCACCAATCAAGAGAAGGTTTTATTTGGAATCTATTAAGGGTTTGTATAGCACTGTAGGAATCGATACAGAGTAGGATTGTGGAATTATGTATATGACGTAAAGAATATAGAGCTTGGTATATTGCGTATATTTCTGTTGAATAGTTAGAAAAATAACGTGGAAGAGTGAATAAGTCTCTGGTATCCGTGGTTTGATTGAAATATGCAGCTCCCGCCCCATGGTCAGATAGTGATCCATCAGTATATATAATCTGAGGGGGTGATTGTAAAGATTGAGAAAACTGGTCTAGGAAGTATGCAAACTGTTTAGGGGTAGTAACATCATGTTTTTGCCAGTTAGACAGAATAAATTTGGTTTTAGGGATCAGTTGATCATATTTGAGATAATATAAGGGAGGTCTCCTATGGGACATCCCTCCCTGGAATGATTTGAAAGCTTTAAATACTTTTAAATATATCGGTGTCTGCTTCCGTGATCCTATTTTGCACTGTAAATGGATATTAAGGCCTAGTTGCAATTTAGAGAACAGTGGTGTCTCTGTGAAGAGAAAGAGTTTTGCTATAAAAGGAATAGTTAGGGTTATCTGCCGTTCGGCGAAATTTTGTATTGCTAATTCGGCAAAAACTTTTTGAGTAGCAGGTTTACCGCCGATCCCTAAAATGAGTTTACCAATTTGATAAATTATGGATGTAATTTTATTTTGCATTCCAACTGGATATGCAGTAATAGTGATGGCTCCGTAATCTATTTTCGATTGGCAAAGGGCTTTAAATATGATATATAGGTATCGTGGGTGTGCTCCCCAATGTCGACCTTGTATGTATTTAAATATGGGAAGGGTTGATCTAAGGGTGGAGTGAAGATACACAGCATGATTTTTCCAGGATAGTTTATGGTCAAAATATAAGCCTAGGAATTTGGTTGACTGCGTGAGAGGTATAGGATGTCCGTCAATATGTAACGGTGATTGTAAAATTGGTGTGCCGCGTTTAAAGAAAATAGAATGACTTTTACTAACATTGAGTTTTAACCCTAGTCGTAGGAGGGTTTGCACTAACAAGTCTAAGTCATGTTGTAACTTATGTGTCGATAAACGGATTTCCTGAATCGTTGCCGGAGAGTAAAGGAGGATATCATCAGCAAAAAGGAGCAGTTGACTCTGTTTAAAAGGAAGAGTACTAAGTTCCTGGATATAAATAATAAATAGTAGCGGACTTAGAGGAGTACCTTGGGGTAATCCTTGAGAACTGTAGCGAATTTGGGTGTATGAGTAGTGTAGATTTAATTGAATTTTACGGTCAATAAACAGGTGGTAAATACATCGTACTATAGGTGCTGGAATGAAAAGTTTCCTTAAAATAGGGATGAGGATGTCCAACTGTACAGAATCGTATGCGTGGGAAATGTCTAAGAAGTGGGCTAGAAGTCCTCGGTTGTGGGTCCAATTGACGTGTATGTCATGCGTTAGTTGAAGTAGGTTGTGATGTGTGGAGAATAGTTTTCTGAATCCGTGTTGTCCTTTGGGCCAAAAACCGTAACGTTCCATATAAAACGTGAGTCGGGTTTTTAGAATTTGTTCAAATAGTTTCCTTAGTGTGTTGGCTAGGACAATCGGTCTATAGTGATTTGCTGCCCCTCCTGTTTTATTTGGTTTCAGAAGTGGTATGATGTAGAAGTGTTGCCATGAATCTGGGATATGACCTGTGTAAAGAATGTATGAATACCCATGTGTAATCAAAAGATTTAAGGTATGTGGAAAGTGTTTGATCATTTCGTATGATATTCTATCTGGTCCTGAAGCGGTGGATTTATGATGTGAATTAAGTGCATTAGATAGTTCGTGTGTTGAAATAGGTGACATGAGTGCTAGTGCACCCTCAAATAAAGGCTCTTCCTGTGTCACGGAATTCAGAAAAAGAGGATTGTTACGTACCGAGTCTGGAGTGTGTGACTATGGGATTAGTAGGGTGTCCGGTATGTCGTGTGAACCAACGTAGTTTACGCCACATTGTGGAGGTAGTAATTGATGGTGACAATTCCGTACAGAATTTTCGCCAACCTTTGCGTTTATGGTAACGGATGATGCGTCGAGTGGATGCGCATTGTGCTTTTAAAACTATAAATTGGTTACAGGTTGGTGTTTGACGGTATTGGTTTAATGCTAATCTACGTTTAGCAACTGCCTCGGAACATTCTGGAGACCACCAAATGGGTTTGTACCTAGTTGTATTGGAAGAGTGTATCCGAGTTGGAGATATATGTGATAGTACCGTTGCTACAATGAAAGACACGTGATCCATAGGATGTTGTGTTGGGTATGATTTGTTAGATGTTAATGAAGTTGCTGTTAGCCTGTTGGTAAAATCATTCCAATCCAGTATTTGTTGACGAGGAATGGAAGGTCGACGAGCATCTAAAGTAGGTGGTTTGTCTATGTTTATAAATATGGGAAAGTGATCACTTCCCATAGAATCAAGTCTTACTCTCCAATGGGTATTTTGCCATAGCGATGATGATATCAGTGATATATCTGGATATGAGGGAAGTTGATGAGGAGGACCAAATCGGGTTGGCGAGTCGTCATTAAGCAAAAGGAAATGCTGTTCTATTAGCTGATGAAGAAAGGAAAAATTATGTTGGGAACAACGAATTTGGTTCGGAGTAAGGCCAAGATTAAAATCGCCACAGATTATGGTGTTTTTGTTTGGAAGTAATGGTATATGATTCATCCAGAAAGTACGAGAAATATAATGTTGTGGTGCATTATAGATTGCTATTAGTTGCAAACTAGGAAGTTGGAGCAATATGGCCTGAAATTGCTCGTCGAAACTGTTGATTGTTTGAAAAGAGGACACCAACAAAGAAGGATGAAGAAGAACCATGATTCCTCCTCCTCCCCCACGCAAGCGATCCTGTCGGATAACCTGGAATGGAGGATATCGAAATGTTTGTTGAGGGGTTAGCCATGTTTCTGAAATCACTATAATGTCTATGTGATATCTCTTTAAGAGATGTTGTAGATCGTGTAATTTTGGCTTTATGGAACGGGCGTTCCATTGAACTATCTTGAAAGGAGCCATGCTATGAGTGTGATCAATTTAGTTAGCTCTGATTGAGGATATCAATTTGCATAGAAGTTGATTCAAGGCCTCGCTCGGAATGGGTTCATTTTTTCTGGTGAGTTTTCCCATTTCTTCTAGATAATTGAAGAACAGTTGACTGTCCACTTTTTGAGTGGACAAAGGAGAAAGGGAGGGTTTAATAGGAAGTGTCTCGGAAGATGTCTCCTGGCGTTCTTGGTTTTGTAGATATATGGGAGTATGTGATTCACGGGTACTATTTCTCCCCGTAAAGTAGAAAGGTTGATTGGACGGAATCTGGAAATGTGGTTTAGTGTTATTCGATTTGATTCGTTTGTGTTGTGGAGGTGTCTGGGGTATCTCGAAGGGTTTATGTTTGTAAGGTCTTGTAACAGTATTACGAATTATGATGGGTTTATCTGGGATGAATTGATTCATTTTGGTAGAAGCGGGGTTTGTGTTGTGTGGATCTGTTTGGCTATGTAATTTACTAGCGTATGACTGGTCGCCACGAATTAACTGTATAGCTTCGTATCTAGAGATACGTAAGGATGATATTTTATCAGTGATTGCTTGTTCGCGCAGAAAAACTGGGCAATGTTTGTCGTTAGCACGGTGTGGAAGTGTGCAATTATTGCATTTTAAGATGTCGCTATCACAATCTGAGGTGATATGGTTGTCTGCACAACGCATACATGTGGTATTACCACGACATATTTTGGTAGAATGACCGAATTTAGCACATTTGAAACATTGTAATACTCTTTCTTTGTAAGGTGAAATTGGAAACAGGCTGTAATATAAGCGAAACTTTCGTGGGAGCATTTGCGATCTAAAGGTTATTAGGCATGTTTGAGTGGGTTCGTAGGTTATTGTCCCATTATCTGATAACACACGTCGTTTAAAACGATATACATGTTGTATTGGATAACCTTCTATAGTTTGTCCATATTTTTGGATTTCTGTTTCTGTGATTTCAGTGTCTATGTTATGTATAACTCCTTTTGTGTGTATATAGTGATGTGGTATATATGCCTTCAGCTGGTTTTTCGAAGCAAAGTCTGAATTGAGTAATGCATTCGCGGCAGATGCGGAGGGTAGAAATACTTCTAATCTATTTTTTCCTGTTTTTATAATTTTCTCTACTGCTAGATTTTGGTGATTTTCGAATATTAGTTTGCCTAATTTAAGTGGATGTAGTTGGGTTATGGTACCCACTGAACTAGTTAATACTACTATAAATGGTGCAGTATCTTGATTATGGTATTGTAAAGTTGGTTTAACTATTTCTGTATTCGAATCAATTACGGGGGAGATATCCATAGTCACTTGAGTATTTTTCTCATGTTCGAGAACGTCCGAAAGTGGCGGGGGAGCCTCCCCCGCCATAAGGAAATATAAGTTACACTAGCACACGCGTGATGAATATGTGCACCGAATAGAAATCAAAATGGCTATTACTCGACACTGAACTAAAGTCACTGAACACTGCTTTCTTGGTACACTCTTCGACTATTATCGAGCTCCAACGTTACTGGAATCTGAATGTAGTATAAGCTTCAAGTGATTGCTTCTTTATAACTAGTTTTAAACTAAAAACTGTGATGCGATGAAATCGAATCTAAGCTGGCAATCACATCACCATCAATGGCGAATGTGTCTCCCACTTACATATTAACACTTCATGTTGGTCGCAGTTATCGCAATGCGCTGTGGAGTTCGCTATGTTGGCAGCCTTTGGTTTAAATCGTTATTCTTGTATCTATGATGCCAATAATAGGTAAATGGCGGTATGTATGTATAAAATTGCATTTGAAGAGTGTGCCTTTAGCTATGAACAGACACTCGAGACAGTAGGTATAAAATAAGAATATTTTAGTGGAGTAAGCAAGTCTGAAGAAGGGAGAGGATGGCAGGTAGGTACATTGACCGGGTAAACATTTCAGTTCAATGTTCGCGGTGGTCAGGCAGACTGCAGAAAAAGTGCCTGATCTTGTTGCGGGTTTCGCTTCATAGCCCGTCCAGGTATAACCTCAAAATAGACTCGGAGTCAACCATTCGTAACAAACCAATATCAACAAACTGTACTTACAAATTTCTATCTACTTCATGTTTTGTATTGTAGGCACAAGAGATCTACGTATAGTAAGATTTGATCTATCTCTTACGGTTTACCAGTTATACAAAAGTCATACAGAGTAAACAGAACTACTACATGGGTTACAGCCAGAAAATTCAAAATATACATTTCATTTATTATTCAAATATATGGCATTTTAATCAAAATCGTTAGGGCCATTTTCAAGAAAATATAATTTTCGTTTTTGAGTTCCGCTGTGACACACACACACGCGCGCGCGCGCGCAAACGCATGCAGAGAACTTCTTCTAAAAATAATATATATTTATATAATATATGTTAAAAGTATTTCATCGCTACATGATATGCATGACTGCAAATTTGAAATTCTTAACTAATAGTGCTATGTTTTTTAGGTTAATGTGTGTTAAAGAGAAGGTGTGGTGTGTTGTGTTCCAGGAGCTGTCTGCAAGGCCAGTGTTCGTACACGACTCTCCAGCACAGTTCGACATCATACCTGGCAAGATGGGTAAGTAAGTACGAGAAGGTATGCTAAATTCAATCTGAAATGGGCATACGCTCACCAGGTTTATATGTTGCAACAATGTTTTCTCTTTATTTTAACTATGTTTTGAGGTTATTGAATGTTTTTGTAACAATATATTGCGATGTTACAGAAAGTGACCTTGTTGTTGTGCTTTATTACGTCACTTTCACTAAGAAAACAAAATGACGAGCATGGGGCGTGTTACAGTGCAAGTTAGCATCCACTTAAATACGCTAGGTGCTTCAATGCAACAACATTTCTGTTCGATCCCACTTCTAAGAGGATCGGATCCAAGGATTCAGTTCGGTCTGAATCCGCCTTTCTGTGCAGCATACAATTCGGAATGAGAACTCAAATCGATACCACTTCCCCTGGAAACGCAGTGTATAACATAACCTAGATCTGCATATACATACATCTCCGAGAGGTGTCAGATCTGGCGCCCGTGGAACTGGTCCTCCTCTACCAATATATGCGACGTTGAGGTGATTCTACACATTTACATAAGGTCCTCCACTGTCGTTCCAGAACTATCATACACCATATCCTTCATACATCTCCGAGAGGTGTCAGATCTGGCGCCCGTGAAACTGGTCCTCCTCTACCAATATATGCGACGTTGAGGTGATTCTACACATTTACATAAGGTCCTCCACTGTCGTTCCAGAACTATCATACACCATGTCCTTCATACATCTCCGAGAGGTGTCAGATCTGGCGACCGTGGAACTGGTCCTCCTCTACCAATATATGCGACGTTGAGGTGATTCCACACATTTACATAAGGTGCTCCACTGTCGTTCCAGAACTATCATACACCATATCCTTCATACATCTCCGAGAGGTGTCAGATCTGGCGACCGTGGAACTGGTCCTCCTCTACCAATATATGCGACGTTGAGGTGATTCCACACATTTACATAAGGTCCTCCACTGTCGTTCCAGAACTATCATACACCATGTCCTTCATACATCTCCGAGAGGTGTCAGATCTGGCGACCGTGGAACTGGTCCTCCTCTAGCAATATATGCGACGTTGAGGTGATTCCACACATTTACATAAGGTCCTCCACTGTCGTTCCAGAACTATCATACACCATGTCCTTCATACATCTCCGAGAGGTGTCAGATCTGGCGCCCGTGCAACTGGTCCTCCTCTAGCAATATATGCGACGTTGAGGTGATTCCACACATTTACATAAGGTGCTCCACTGTCGTTCCAGAACTATCATACACCATATCCTTCATACATCTCCGAGGGTCGCACTACTGTACTAGAAACTGCGCAAATAATGCAGTAGGATGCGCAGCAAGGTCTCTATGGAGCAATGTAACGCATGCGCAGGAATGTTATTATGCTCAGGTTGTACATCGCAGTACACAGATGGATAAACGGTTCCATATCTTCCGTATTAACATACCAAACAAATGTTAACAAATTGTCACAACCGTTCTTCTTAAACTTCGACGCTCTTCAGCGTCCAAACCGTGCATTTCCGGAGAACATACTAAACGTTCTCGGTATTTCTATGGGACACGTGATGTAACTTCTAATAGAGAAGAGCAACAGATGCGCTGCAAGTAAGGACAAAATGTCCTCTTTGTTATAGTCTACTAAATGTCACAAGTATAATCTAGCATATTCTCCTAGTTGTGCTAGAAAACACTAACCTATGTTCCTATGTATGCCTATGTTCCTACTCTCCTTTTAAAATAACACCTGTGTTCGATAAAAGTGTACAAAATATATACAAAATTGTATTAAATTACTTTTCACAACTGCATTTGCATCCATTCTGTTCAAAAGGTTTAACATATTTTTTAAAAAAATTCAGGTATATCTGGTTAAACATATGGTATTTGATTCAGGATTATTGAACTACTTTTGAGAAAATCAGTATTCACCCAAAACAAAAAATGTTGCATGAAAAGGATAGTCTGGACTGGGAGGAGATTTTCTTAAAACATTTCCTGTACCATCCTTGTAAAGACGCTGAAACTCTAATACGAACTTAGGTATTTAACCAAGGTTTCGTTTTTCTATTATTCTGCTCACAGAATGCTGAACCTCTTTTTAACTGTACGAACGTCAACAAATGTATATGAAGTATCCCTACAAGTTACAACTTCTGCACTCGGTCTTGTGTTTTGGAGACATTTAACAAATTATTACTTAATACACCTAAACAGTTAAACCGTAAAGAACAAAAGATAAACAAATAAGAATACGGGGAAGATACTGCAAACGGTGTTAAACAATCATCAACACTACAGGAAGAAACCGAGTAGAGAAAGCCTTGTGATTCCAATACGTTGTATTTCCATTTCATTAATATAGAGGATTGTATGAATTATTTGTAGAAGAGGGAGTAGAGAGGGACATGTGACTGTATTTCATGAAGGAAAGTGATTAGAGAACACCACGTGAATGTTGTATAGTGGTAGAAGAGGGAGTAGAGAAGGACATGTGATTGTATTTCATGAAGGAAAGTGATTAGACAATAGCACGTGAATGTTGTATAGTGGTAGAAGAGGGAGTAGAGAAGGACATGTGATTGTATTTCATGAAGGAAAGTGATTAGACAATACCACGTGAATGTTGTATAGTGGTAGAAGAGGGAGTAGAGAGGGACATGTGATTGTATTTCATGAAGGAAAGTGATTAGAGAACACCACGTGAATGTTGTATAGTGGTAGAAGAGGGAGTAGAGAGGGACATGTGATTGTATTTCATGAAGGAAAGTGATTAGACAATACCACGTGAATGTTGTATAGTAGTAGAAGAGGGAGTAGAGAGGGACATGTGATTGTATTTCATGAAGGAAAGTGATTAGACAATACCACGTGAATGTTGTATAGTGGTAGAAGAGGGAGTAGAGAGGGACATGTGATTGTATTTCATGAAGGAAAGTGATTAGAGAATAGCACGTGAATGTTGTATAGTGGTAGAAGAGCGAGTAGAGAGGGACATGTGATTGTATTTCATGAAGGAAAGTGATTAGACAATACCACGTGAATGTTGTATAGTGGTAGAAGAGGGAGTAGAGAAGGACGTGTGACTGTATTTCATGAAGGAAAGTGATTAGAGAATACCACGTGAATGTTGTATAGTGGTAGAAGAGGGAGTAGAGAAGGACATGTGATTGTATTTCATGAAGGAAAGTGATTAGAGAATAGCACGTGAATGTTGTATAGTGGTAGAAGAGGGAGTAGAGAGGGACATGTGATTGTATTTCATGAAGGAAAGTGATTAGAGAATACCACGTGAATGTTGTATAGTGGTAGAAGAGGGAGTAGAGAGGGACATGTGATTGTATTTCATGAAGGAAAGTGATTAGAGAATAGCACGTGAATGTTGTATAGTGGTAGAAGAGCGAGTAGAGAGGGACATGTGATTGTATTTCATGAAGGAAAGTGATTAGACAATACCACGTGAATGTTGTATAGTGGTAGAAGAGGGAGTAGAGAAGGACGTGTGACTGTATTTCATGAAGGAAAGTGATTAGACAATACCACGTGAATGTTGTATAGTAGTAGAAGAGGGAGTAGAGAGGGACATGTGATTGTATTTCATGAAGGAAAGTGATTAGACAATACCACGTGAATGTTGTATAGTGGTAGAAGAGGGAGTAGAGAAGGACGTGTGACTGTATTTCATGAAGGAAAGTGATTAGAGAATACCACGTGAATGTTGTATAGTGGTAGAAGAGGGAGTAGAGAAGGACATGTGATTGTATTTCATGAAGGAAAGTGATTAGAGAATAGCACGTGAATGTTGTATAGTGGTAGAAGAGGGAGTAGAGAGGGACATGTGATTGTATTTCATGAAGGAAAGTGATTAGACAATACCACGTGAATGTTGTATAGTGGTAGAAGAGGGAGTAGAGAGGGACATGTGATTGTATTTCATGAAGGAAAGTGATTAGAGAATACCACGTGAATGTTGTATAGTGGTAGAAGAGGGAGTAGAGAGGGACATGTGATTGTATTTCATGAAGGAAAGTGATTAGAGAATAGCACGTGAATGTTGTATAGTGGTAGAAGAGGGAGTAGAGAGGGACATGTGATTGTATTTCATGAAGGAAAGTGATTAGAGAACACCACGTGAATGTTGTATAGTGGTAGAAGAGGGAGTAGAGAGGGACATGTGATTGTATTTCATGAAGGAAAGTGATTAGACAATACCACGTGAATGTTATATAGTGGTAGAAGAGGGAGTAGAGAGGGACATGTGATTGTATTTCATGAAGGAAAGTGATTAGACAATACCACGTGAATGTTGTATAGTGGTAGAAGAGGGAGTAGAGAAGGATATGTGATTGTATTTCATGAAGGAAAGTGATTAGAGAATACCACGTGAATGTTGTATAGTGGTAGAAGAGGGAGTAGAGAGGGACATGTGATTGTATTTCATGAAGGAAAGTGATTAGACAATACCACGTGAATGTTATATAGTGGTAGAAGAGGGAGTAGAGAAGGACATGTGATTGTATTTCATGAAGGAAAGTGATTAGACAATACCACGTGAATGTTGTATAGTGGTAGAAGAGGGAGTAGAGAGGGACATGTGATTGTATTTCATGAAGGAAAGTGATTAGACAATACCACGTGAATGTTGTATAGTGGTAGAAGAGAGAGTAGAGAAGGACATGTGATTGTATTTCATGAAGGAAAGTGATTAGAGAATACCACGTGAATGTTATATAGTGGTAGAAGAGGGAGTAGAGAGGGACATGTGATTGTATTTCATGAAGGAAAGTGATTAGAGAATACCACGTGAATGTTGTATAGTGGTAGAAGAGGGAGTAGAGAAGGACATGTGATTGTATTTCATGAAGGAAAGTGATTAGAGAATACCACGTGAATGTTGTATAGTGGTAGAAGAGGGAGTAGAGAAGGACATGTGATTGTATTTCATGAAGGAAAGTGATTAGAGAATAGCACGTGAATGTTGTATAGTAGTAGAAGAGGGAGTAGAGAAGGACATGTGATTGTATTTCATGAAGGAAAGTGATTAGAGAATACCACGTGAATGTTGTATAGTGGTAGAAGAGGGAGTAGAGAAGGATATGTGATTGTATTTCATGAAGGAAAGTGATTAGAGAATACCACGTGAATGTTGTATAGTGGTAGAAGAGGGAGTAGAGAAGGATATGTGATTGTATTTCATGAAGGAAAGTGATTAGAGAATACCACGTGAATGTTGTATAGTGGTAGAAGAGGGAGTAGAGAAGGACGTATGATTGTATTTCATGAAGGAAAGTGATTAGAGAACACCACGTGAATGTTGTATAGTGGTAGAAGAGGGAGTAGAGAGGGACATGTGATTGTATTTCATGAAGGAAAGTGATTAGAGAACACCACGTGAATGTTGTATAGTGGTAGAAGAGGGAGTAGAGAAGGATATGTGATTGTATTTCATGAAGGAAAGTGATTAGAGAATACCACGTGAATGTTGTATAGTAGTAGAAGAGGGAGTAGAGAAGGACGTATGATTGTATTTCATGAAGGAAAGTGATTAGAGAACACCACGTGAATGTTGTATAGTGGTAGAAGAGGGAGTAGAGAGGGACATGTGATTGTATTTCATGAAGGAAAGTGATTAGAGAACACCACGTGAATGTTGTATAGTGGTAGAAGAGGGAGTAGAGAAGGATATGTGATTGTATTTCATGAAGGAAAGTGATTAGAGAACACCACGTGAATGTTGTATAGTGGTAGAAGAGGGAGTAGAGAGGGACATGTGATTGTATTTCATGAAGGAAAGTGATTAGAGAATACCACGTGAATGTTGTATAGTAGTAGAAGAGGGAGTAGAGAGGGACATGTGATTGTATTTCATGAAGGAAAGTGATTAGAGAATAGCACGTGAATGTTGTATAGTAGTAGAAGAGGGAGTAGAGAGGGACATGTGATTGTATTTCATGAAGGAAAGTGATTAGAGAATACCACGTGAATGTTGTATAGTAGTAGAAGAGGGAGTAGAGAGGGACATGTGATTGTATTTCATGAAGGAAAGTGATTAGAGAATACCACGTGAATGTTGTATAGTGGTAGAAGAGGGAGTAGAGAGGGACATGTGATTGTATTTCATGAAGGAAAGTGATTAGAGAATACCACGTGAATGTTGTATAGTAGTAGAAGAGGGAGTAGAGAGGGACATGTGATTGTATTTCATGAAGGAAAGTGATTAGAGAATACCACGTGAATGTTGTATAGTAGTAGAAGAGGGAGTAGAGAAGGACATGTGATTGTATTTCATGAAGGAAAGTGATTAGAGAATACCACGTGAATGTTGTATAGTGGTAGAAGAGGGAGTAGAGAGGGACATGTGATTGTATTTCATGAAGGAAAGTGATTAGAGAATACCACGTGAATGTTGTATAGTGGTAGAAGAGGGAGTAGAGAAGGACATGTGATTGTATTTCATGAAGGAAAGTGATTAGAGAATACCACGTGAATGTTGTATAGTGGTAGAAGAGGGAGTAGAGAGGGACATGTGATTGTATTTCATGAAGGAAAGTGATTAGAGAATAGCACGTGAATGTTGTATAGTGGTAGAAGAGGGAGTAGAGAGGGACATGTGATTGTATTTCATGAAGGAAAGTGATTAGGGAATACCACGTCTGCATATAATACGTACAGTAAGTCCATGACGTGATGCTGAAACTGATGAGATCATTTTTCTCGTTACCTAGCAACCGCAGACAGCGGTCATTACGTGGCTTGTGCATCAGCTGCAGCTGCAGGTGTATGTATACATTCAAGAAGGCAAACTTACACACTTTAAGTGAAAAAGTAATTTTCACGAACTATACACACACACAGACACACAGACCGACTGAGCTACAGGTTGGTTCGCTATATGATGTTGTAGGGAGATTTCAACGCATGGACAAGACAGGCAGAAACTCCTTCATATTTGTGCAGTATTGTTGGTATCTCACACACGGTTACTCAAGAGGTTCTGTGTCTCTCTCTCCCCCCCCCCTCTCTCTCTCTCTCTCTCTCCCTCTCACCACAGACACACATCGACTGAGTACCGATTACTCCAGAACTTACTACACTAGTGAAAACCAGATCTTACCTCCACATGCACAGAGCAAACCACAACGACCAGACAAACACTCACATGACTTTCTCTACTCACTTCATGCTAGTCGAAATAAACATTTGTACAAATTATCTTATTGTAGCTACAAGGGCAATGCAGTATACTTTAAGTGTTAGCCAAATGTTTAAGAGTGAAGAACGACTTCCCATTTCAGAACGTGTGTAAGTATTGCACAATAGTCATCTACATTCTCATATTCCCCTTGTACCTACAAGAAAGTTAGTAATAAAATAATGTTAACCTCGACTAACATTAAGATTATAGAGCTGTTTGCAACAATTGTACAACAGTAGAGAGAGTCAAGCTTCAATAAGTGTGGGCGTACACCGGAAGTAGGTGCCCCTATCTGTGACGCATACCAATGTCGACGTCACCATCACACTGAACCCGCGTGCCTTATGCAAATAACCAACTAAACACAACAAACCGGAAACATGTCTTTTAACATTCAGGAATTAAAAAAAGAAAACTTGGTCTTTAACTCCACAATCTTTCAACAATGACACACGAAGATTGTCAAGAAAAAATCCAAAAGCAAACTACCCATTACATGAGCTATTTCATACATAGACACGTTAATTTTTATAACTGGTCATTCTTTTGTTTAGTCAGTGTCGTCAAATGGATTGTCATAAATTGCTTAAAAACAATGTAACAATGAAATAACAATTAAAACTCAAAATGGAGGGATATTCTAAACTGTTTGATGACGCATCAAATGCTCAAATTGAAATAATTTAAACTTCTATAGTCTCTGTGTCTGACCCTAGTCAATGACTTACTCTAGACACTGGCTTGTAAGTCCTCACTCTCATACTTGCAGGTGTTCACTGTGTCTGGTACATAGGTTCCTGTGTTCCCTGACAGACGTCTGACTCTAGACACTGGCTTGTAAGTTCTCACTCTCATACTTGCAGGTGTTCACTCTGTCTGGTACATAGGTTCCTGTGTTCCCTGACAGGCGTCTGACCCTAGACACTGGCTTGTAAGTCCTCACTCTCATACTTGCAGGTGTTCACTCTGTCTGGTACATAGGTTCCTGTGTTCCCTGACAGACGTCTGACTCTAGACACTGACTTGTAAGTCCTCACTCTCATACTTGCAGGTGTTCACTCTGTCTGGTACATAGGTTCCTGTGTTCCCTGACAGACGTCTGACTCTAGACACTGACTTGTAAGTCCTCACTCTCATACTTGCAGGTGTTCACTGTGTCTGGTACATAGGTTCCTGTGTTCCCTGACAGACGTCTGACTCTAGACACTGGCTTGTAAGTTCTCACTCTCATACTTGCAGGTGTTCACTCTGTCTGGTACATAGGTTCCTGTGTTCCCTGACAGGCGTCTGACCCTAGACACTGGCTTGTAAGTCCTCACTCTCATACTTGCAGGTGTTCACTCTGGTACATAGGTTCCTGTGTTCCCTGACAGACGTCTGACTCTAGACACTGACTTGTAAGTCCTCACTCTCATACTTGCAGGTGTTCACTCTGTCTGGTACATAGGTTCCTGTGTTCCCTGACAGACGTCTGACTCTAGACACTGGCTTGTAAGTTCTCACTCTCATACTTGCAGGTGTTCACTCTGTCTGGTACATAGGTTCCTGTGTTCCCTGACAGACGTCTGACTCTAGGCACTGGCTTGTAAGTTCTCACTCTCATACTTGCAGGTGTTCACTCTGTCTGGTACATAGGTTCGTTCCTGTGTTCCCCGACAGACGTCTGACCCTAGACACTGACTTGTAAGCTCTCACTCTCATACTTGCAGGTGTTCACTCTGGTACATAGATTCCTGTGTTCCCCGACAGACGTCTGACCCTAGACACTGACTTGTAAGCTCTCACTCTCATACTTGCAGGTGTTCACTCTGTCTGGTACATAGGTTCCTGTGTTCCCTGACAGACGTCTGATTCTAGACACTGGCTTGTAAGTCCTCACTCTCATACTTGCAGATGTTCACTCTGGTACATAGGTTCCTGTGTTCCCCGACAGACGTCTGACCCTAGACACTGGCTTGTAAGTCCTCACTCTCATACTTGCAGGTGTTCACTCCGTCTGGTACATAGGTTCCTGTGTTACCTGACAGACGTCTGACCCTAGACACTGACTTGTAAGTCCTCACTCTCATACTTGCAGGTGTTCACACTGTCTGGTACATAGGTTCCTGTGTTCCCTGACAGACGTCTGACTCTAGACACAGACTTGTAAGTCCTCACTCTCATACTTGCAGGTGTTCACTCTGTCTGGTACATAGGTTCCTGTGTTACCTGACAGACGTCTGACCCTAGACACTGACTTGTAAGTCCTCACTCTCATACCTGCAGGTGTTCACTCTGTCTGGTACATAGGTTCCTGTGTTCCCCGACAGACGTCTGACTCTAGACACTGACTTGTAAGTCCTCACTCTCATACTTGCAGGTGTTCACTCTGTCTGGTACATAGGTTCCTGTGTTCCCTGACAGACGTCTCACTCTAGACACTGACTTGTAAGTCCTCACTCTCATACTTGCAGGTGTTCACTCTGTCTGGTACATAGGTTCCTGTGTTCCCCGACAGACGTCTGACTCTAGACACTGACTTGTAAGTCCTCACTCTCATACTTGCAGGTGTTCACTCTGTCTGGTACATAGGTTCCTGTGTTCCCTGACAGACGTCTGACTCTAGACACTGACTTGTAAGTCCTCACTCTCATACTTGCAGGTGTTCACTGTCTGGTACATAGGTTCCTGTGTTCCCTGACAGACGTCTGACTCTAGACACTGACTTGTAAGTCCTCACTCTCATACTTGCAGGTGTTCACTCTGTCTGGTACATAGGTTCCTGTGTTCCCTGACAGACGTCTGACTCTAGACACTGACTTGTAAGTCCTCACTCTCATACTTGCAGGTGTTCACTCTGTCTGGTACATAGGTTCCTGTGTTCCCTGACAGACGTCTGACTCTAGACACTGACTTGTAAGTCCTCACTCTGATACTTGCAGGTGTTCACTCTGTCTGGTACATAGGTTCCTGTGTTCCCTGACAGACGTCTGACTCTAGACACTGACTTGTAAGTCCTCACTCTCATACTTGCAGGTGTTCACTCTGTCTGGTACATAGGTTCCTGTGTTCCCTGACAGACGTCTGACTCTAGACACTGACTTGTAAGTCCTCACTCTCATACTTGCAGGTGTTCACTCTGTCTGGTACATAGGTTCCTGTGTTCCCCGACAGACGTCTGACTGTAGACACTGACTTGTAAGTCCTCACTCTCATACTTGCAGGTGTTCACTCTGTCTGGTACATAGGTTCCTGTGTTCCCTGACAGACGTCTGACTCTAGACACTGACTTGTAAGTCCTCACTCTCATACTTGCAGGTGTTCACTCTGTCTGGTACATAGGTTCCTGTGTTCCCTGACAGACGTCTGACCCTAGACACTGGCTTGTAAGTTCTCACTCTCATACTTGCAGGTGTTCACTCCGTCTGGTACATAGGTTCCTGTGTTCCCTGACAGACGTCTGACCCTAGACACTGGCTTGTAAGTCCTCACTCTCATACTTGCAGGTGTTCACTCTGTCTGGTACATAGGTTCCTGTGTTCCCTGACAGACGTCTGACCCTAGACACTGGCTTGTAAGTCCTCACTCTCATACTTGCAGGTGTTCACTCTGTCTGGTACATAGGTTCCTGTGTTCCCTGACAGACGTCTGACTCTAGACACTGACTTGTAAGGCCTCACTCTCATGTGCTCGTGCACATAACAGAGTTGCTCTAGATCAATTAAAGGAAAAACCCCATACACGAGCAATACAATGGCGTTCACAGATTAATACAGCGTTTAAACAGAATCTTGTTTTAAAATCAGCAACCTTCCCTGCAACGGGTTCAAAAACAAGGACTTCTCTGGCACCATAGAAATAGCAAGTATGGCCATAGCTTTAACATGGTTATAGGTATTGCACGAACAGTTGACTGTTCCATTGCAATCTGCCCGATGGAACCTCACCAAATATAACCAAACCGGACCACAATGGGGGAAAATGCCCAGTTGGTTTTTGGGATATTCCAGTAAGCTATTTGCTCTATATCAGACTCTTGCAATACTTTGTGTAGTTAAACAGTAAGCAGGCTACTAATGAATGTACCTATGCCCCTGGTGCAGGAGATCGCTGGCTGGTGTCCTGTCTAGGAGTCCTGTACCTCAGTAAAGGACTCTTCTATCGAGTGGTTCCTGCAGACCAGACCTTCTCGGCTCCTGACCAGTACGCCGGAGTCTTCCGGTTCCGCTTGTGGTGGTGTGGAGAATGGGTCGAGGTGCTTGTAGACGATCGTCTTCCTACAGTACACGGCCGTCTGGCCTTTCTGCAGGCCCACAGCTCGGAGCAGTTCTGGCCGGGCCTACTGGAGAAGGCCTACGCTAAGTAAGTAATTCCACAGTTATGTCCAGGTTTATTGGAGAAGGCGTATGTTAAATAAGTACATTCCACAGGTCCACAATTACAGCCAGGTTTATTGGAGAAGGCGTATGTTAAATAAGTACATTCCACAGGTCCACAATTATAGCCAGGTTTATTGGAGAAGGCGTATGTTAAATAAGTACATTCCACAGGTCCACAATTATAGCCAGGTTTATTGGAGAAGGCGTATGTTAAATAAGTACATTCCACAGGTCCACAATTACAGCCAGGTTTATTGGAGAAGGCGTATGTTAAATAAGTACATTCCACAGGTCCACAATTACAGCCAGGTTTATTGGAGAAGGCGTATGTTAAATAAGTACATTCCACAGGTCCACAATTATAGCCAGGTTTATTGGAGAAGGCGTATGTTAAATAAGTACATTCCACAGGTCCACAATTATAGCCAGGTTTATTGGAGAAGGCGTATGTTAAATAAGTACATTCCACAGGTCCACAATTACAGCCAGGTTTATTGGAGAAGGCCTATGTTAAATAAGTACATTCCACAGGTCCACAATTACAGCCAGGTTTATTGGAGAAGGCGTATCTTAAATAAGTATTTCTGAAATAGGAAGTCCTCCTTTTAGACTTAGCTGTTTCGGAAATATTCCTTGTTATAGGTTTGAATTTTCAAATACTTATACTGCATTCCCATATTGCTCTTTGAGCTACAAGAAAGTTATATGAGTGCAACACATACGAGTTTTTGATAATGGTGTTCACATGGCAGCCGCGTGGTATAGAAAGTGAAAATGTTGACACATTGTGAATATTGCGAGTAAGGTGTGTTTATGATACCGTATTGTTGGGAGCCAATGAGACGGAACCCTGCAAGCAAGCGGAAGTTGCGCTGTTGCGGATTGTCTGCTGCCAGCTCCTACAGGTCAATAAACCTGGACACGTCGTTCTGCTTCATCGGATCTATCACAGCGTGCAATATGATGTACCTAGGCGCTTCTTTCCATGTGAGCCCAATCCCATTCTCAATACGATCCATCTTTCAGTGTTGAATTTAGTCCTGAATGAAATGGAAGTGAGCCCAATCCCATTCTCAATACGATCCGCGTTTCCATGTTGAATTCAATCCGGAATGAAATCGACTTGAATCCAATTCCATTCCCAATACGATCCGCGTTTCCATGTTGAATTCAATCCGGAATGAAATCGATTTGAATCCAATCCCATTCTCAATACGATCCGCGTTTCCATGTTGAATTCAATCCGGAATGAAATCGATTTGAATCCAATCCCATTCTCAATACGATCCGCGTTTCCATGTTGAATTCAATCCGGAATGAAATCGATTTGAATCCAATCCCATTCTCAATACGATCCGCGTTGCCATGTTGAATTCAATCCGGAATGAAATCGATTTGAATCCAATCCCATTCTCAATACGATCCGACGATCCGCGTTTCCATGTTGAATTCAATCCGGAATGAAATCGATTTGAATCCAATCCCATTCTCAATACGATCCGCGTTTCCATGTTGAATTCAATCTAAAATGAGGATTGAAATCGATTTAAATTCCGCATGGAAAGGTAACATAGGTAGTGTCACCGCGCCCGCCGCATCTAATTGCCGACAGCAGCAGTGTCACCCATCGCATTATTGTCGGCACTACCGCAAAGGAGCCGAAGGAAAGAGACAGAGAATGGCCGCATTGTTGGGGCGCTTGCCGAAAGAGAGAAAAGGATAGAAGCTTCTGGAATCTTCCTCTTTGTATTCCACCGAATAACTGAACTTTCCAGAATAGTGCCTGGGAGATATAAATAGCGGTAAAGTGCGACAGGAGTCAGTCAGACGTATGTGAAGGTTGAGTAGTCGTGCCGACGGAGACGGACAGACGATGTGAATAGTTGTGCCGACGGAGTTAGTTCTTTGTGTTACGAATTCGGAGCCGTGCTGTTGGAGAATCGGAAAAGACTTTCTTGTTGTTGCAACGAGTGTACAAAGTTACTGTTTACGGAAATAAAAGTGTTTCTTTATCTAGACTACGTCAGTCGTCTTTACTTCACACTCACACAAAAAAAAAGTCACAGTATATTGTAAGGGTATTTTCAAACTTGCAGAACGATGAGCAAAGAAATGGAGACTAGGTTGAAAAGCGTGTAGATAGCTACATATCCTGTACTTCAGCAGGAGCAGTTATTGGCTAAAAGGCTAAACTAAGCACGAAAACTCGCGAAGTGGCAATGACATAGCGCCTGCCATACAACTTGTACTACTGAACTGGGAATGTGCTTTCAGTCAAGTCTCCAAATAGGTAAATGCGCGCTAACCTCAAGGACACGGGTTCGCGTCTCGGCATTATACAACTTTTTATGGTCATCAAAACTTGAAATCCAAATTCACAATAATCTAAAGTCCCTGAGGGTTTAGGACATAATTTAAATACTTTTTGGTTGTCTGCATATTGTAGTAGAAGAGGTATAATGATTTTTGCCCCACTGGACTGACATGACGTGTGTTATAAATGCATACTCCCTCCCTCCCACCCTTCATTCTCCACGCCTAAGCTGCTGCGGCTGCCATTCCTTCATCCTGTATTCGACAGACGAGTACATTGTTATGCTTTTGATCTATGGAGAAGCAAGAGCCAATGTACAAAGCAACCCAGCATCTATACCGGGAGAGATATCCTAGTATACAACAACACCATAAAATGGAAAAAAGCAATTATAAATCAAAATAATAACAGCTTTTAGCGTAACAATTGTTGAGCCACGTTATTTGTGAATATTACACGGCAAAAAATAGCAGATGCAGGGGAGTCGAGCCACATGTACACCACATACATTGCTTACGAATGCTGCGCTCGTTCCAACTGAGCTACCTGATCTGGTATACGACAACAGAAGTAGCTACGCCACTATTATACAGGATGCCTAACATTGTTACTTTCGCTACTACGTAGAGGAAGTAGAGGAAGTATTGTATTCCACCCAATTTCTCCGGAAATATATGTTTTGAGACCCCTGAATCAAAAAAATCCATTTTAGAAAAAGGTCCATGTATGTGTGTGTGTGTGTGCGCGTGCGTGCGTGTGTGTGTGTGTGAGGGGGGGGGTGAGGTGGGCAATATAACTCATAAACGAAAACTCTGTTAAAAACCAAAGTTGGTATCTTTCAAGGATGCGACACAACGATTTTGAAGAAAATTGCTCCATCCGAAACCTTCCTTTACATGGAAAATTTTTCGAAAATTTTGATTTTCTCGAAAATGGGTCTAACGATTTTGATTAAAATATCATAGGTTTAAAGTATTTCTATTGCAAATTAAAGTCGTATTTTGAATTATCTGTCTATAGTCCATGAAATCCTGTTTACTCTGGATGACTTTTGCATAACTGGTAAACCGTAAGTTAGACCAAATCTTACTATACATTTTTTTTTGTCTAGTGAACCATTTTGGAGATATTCCTTGTTATTTGAAATGCAAACTTTCGTCAAATGGAAGACCATTACTCATTTTCTATACCTTAGCCGTGCAAAGAGAACGGAATTTCAAAGCTTGAAAACATTTGACTATCGCTCAAAGTCTACTGTATTCCCATATTCCCCTTGCACCTACACAGAAATTAGCAATAAGATAATGTGTGCAAATATTTATCTAAACTAACACGAATAAGATACAGGAATAAGAGATTTTAAGAATGGTTCGTGCAAGAGTAGAGAAAGTCATGTGAGTGTAACACATCAGATTTTTAAAAAAAATGTTGCTCAAGATTTTCTGTATGATCCTAGTATGAACGTGTGTTTGATAATAAAACATTAAAAAGCGACGCTAAGATGGCGTATATTTGTTAAGGTGGCTATGTAGGGAGTAATTTCCGTGGATATTTGTTTACGAAGTGCGAATAATGAACAGGTGATAGACTCTCTCAAGGTCGACGACCAGGATGCAGTAACTTTCGCTGACCTGCACAAGGTCAGGCATGCGTGCCTGCCTTCTGTAAAACGAGGCCTATCGCTGGAGAAAGTGTGTCGATATTTCACACAAATTACATGTTTTGTGGCCCTTTCAAGTTCAACAAAAGCACTTTTACGCACAGGTGTGTGAATAACATAAATATAAAACGAAAACTCACACAAATACCAATCCTGTTATTTAAATCAAGTTTGTTCTAAAGAAATGACAAAGATTTTCAAGATCCGCCCCTGCCCCTAATTAACCTTTACATAGAACATTTTTCGTAATGTTTAAGTGGTGGAATCAGGACTGAAAAATTCAGTGCCTTAGCCGATGTTTGAACCACGGATCTTCCGCTAGGATGTTTGATTTAGTCAAAAAAAATAATCATTTCGATTAAAATATAATATATTAAAACATTCAAATTACAAATAAAATGTATTTTCTACGGACGTTCTCTCTTCATATGGAACGACTTTTACTATTTAAATCTTATATAACTGGTAAATGCTAAAAAATATCCGTAAACTTAAGGTAGGTACACAGGAATGTAGATATTTTAAAACAAGTTATTTCAAATATTTTGTTTGTATCATAAGCCATTTCGTACAAAAACGTTATTATGATTCGAATTGTCCGACACTTTACCTGCTGTACGAGGGCTTGGGTCCGATCCTCACCAATGGGTTTCCCGGACTTTTCCCAGCAACACCGCAAAGGATGGGAGGTGGGGGTGGAGGGGAGGGGGTTTCTCAGTCCCGTGCCCCCTTAGGGAGCTGTGGGAGAGGAACCGGGGTACCACCCTTAGAATCCAATGACCCCAACCATCATCCTGCCACAGTCAGCAAAGATGACCTCTCAGTCCTCGTCATTATCAGAGACCAGGATACATTCACCTCAACCATCATCCTGTCATAGTCAGCAAACATGACCTCTCAGTCCTCATTATCAGAGACCAGGATACATTCACCTCAACCATCATCCTGCCATAGTCAGCAAAGATGACCTCTCAGTCCTCGTCATTATCAGAGACCAGGATACATTCACCTCAACCATCATCCTGCCATAGTCAGCAAAGATGACCTCTCAGTCCTCGTCATTATCAGAGACCAGGATACATTCACCTCAACCATCATCCTGCCACAGTCAGCAAAGATGACGTCTCAGTCCTCGTCATTATCAGAGACCAGGATACATTCACCTCAACCATCATCCTGCCATAGTCAGCAAAGATGACCTCTCAGTCCTCGTCATTATCAGAGACCAGGATACATTCACCTCAACCATCATCCTGCCATAGTCAGCAAAGATGACCTCTCAGTCCTCGTCATTATCAGAGACCAGGATACATTCACCTCAACCATCATCCTGCCACAGTCAGCAAAGATGACCTCTCAGTCCTCGTCATTATCAGAGACCAGGATACATTCACCTCAACCATCATCCTGCCATAGTCAGCAAAGATGACCTCTCAGTCCTCGTCATTATCAGAGACCAGGATACATTCACCTCAACCATCATCCTGCCATAGTCAGCAAAGATGACCTCTCAGTCCTCGTCATTATCAGAGACCAGGATACATTCACCTCAACCATCATCCTGCCACAGTCAGCAAAGATGACGTCTCAGTCCTCGTCATTATCAGAGACCAGGATACATTCACCTCAACCATCATCCTGCCACAGTCAGCAAAGATGACGTCTCAGTCCTCGTCATTATCAGAGATCAGCATACATTCACCTCAACCATCATCCTGCCACAGTCAGCAAAGATGACGTCTCAGTCCTCGTCATTATCAGAGACCAGGATACATTCACCTCAACCATCATCCTGCCACAGTCAGCAAAGATGACGTCTCAGTCCTCGTCATTATCAGAGACCAGGATACATTCACCTCAACCATCATCCTGCCACAGTCAGCAAAGATGACGTCTCAGTCCTCGTCATTATCAGAGACCAGGATACATTCACCTCAACCATCATCCTGCCACAGTCAGCAAAGATGACGTCTCAGTCCTCGTCATTATCAGAGACCAGGATACATTCACCTCAACCATCATCCTGCCACAGTCAGCAAAGATGACGTCTCAGTCCTCGTCATTATCAGAGACCAGGATACATTCACCTCAACCATCATCCTGCCATAGTCAGCAAAGATGACCTCTCAGCCCTCGTCATTATCAGAGACCAGGATACATTCACCTCAACCATCATCCTGTCATAGTCAGCAAAGATGACCTCTCAGCCCTCGTCATTATCAGAGACCAGGATACATTCACCTCAACCATCATCCTGCCACAGTCAGCAAAGATGACGTCTCAGTCCTCGTCATTATCAGAGACCAGGATACATTCACCTCAACCATCATCCTGCCACAGTCAGCAAAGATGACGTCTCAGTCCTCGTCATTATCAGAGACCAGGATACATTCACCTCAACCATCATCCTGTCACAGTCAGCAAAGATGACGTCTCAGTCCTCGTCATTATCAGAGACCAGGATACATTCACCTCAACCATCATCCTGCCACAGTCAGCAAAGATGACGTCTCAGTCCTCGTCATTATCAGAGACCAGGATACATTCACCTCAACCATCATCCTGCCACAGTCAGCAAAGATGACGTCTCAGTCCTCGTCATTATCAGAGACCAGGATACGTTCACCTCAACCATCATCCTGCCACAGTCAGCAAAGATGACGTCTCAGTCCTCGTCATTATCAGAGACCAGGATACATTCACCTCAACCATCATCCTGTCATAGTCAGCAAACATGACCTCTCAGTCCTCGTCATTATCAGAGACCAGGATACATTCACCTCAACCATCATCCTGCCACAGTCAGCAAAGATGACGTCTCAGTCCTCGTCATTATCAGAGATCAGCATACATTCACCTCAACCATCATCCTGCCACAGTCAGCAAAGATGACGTCTCAGTCCTCGTCATTATCAGAGATCAGCATACATTCACCTCAACCATCATCCTGCCACAGTCAGCAAAGATGACGTCTCAGTCCTCGTCATTATCAGAGACCAGGATACATTCACCTCAACCATCATCCTGCCACAGTCAGCAAAGATGACCTCTCAGTCCTCGTCATTATCAGAGACCAGGATACATTCACCTCAACCATCATCCTGCCACAGTCAGCAAAGATGACGTCTCAGTCCTCGTCATTATCAGAGACCAGGATACATTCACCTCAACCATCATCCTGCCATAGTCAGCAAAGATGACGTCTCAGTCCTCGTCATTATTAGAGACTGGAACTTAGGCAGAATGTGTCAAGTCTACGTTTAATTTGATATTGCATCATCTTTCAGCGAGATTTATTATCCCATGGTACCAGTCTCTGGTTTTTTTATGTGATGTTATGTGAACCCATTTGCACTGCTTCAATGTTGTTAAAATATTTTCCATGGATCGAAAAAGATGATAATCTGATGGTGCAACATTAGGGCTGTAAGGTGGGTGTGGTAGCACTGCGATGGTTGTTTGTGCATTGTCCTGTTGCAATACAACTCTATTTCGGTTAATTAATGCTATATATCTCCGTCTCAAAATTTCATGAACTCGTTCCATTTGTTGAGAATAAGGATCTACATCAATGGAACAAATTCCCAGTGGAACATGGAAAATATGCGAGCAGGCACTGAATTACGAAAAGAAGTATTTTATATCATAACATATCGGCACAATCAAACACAAAAATGCACTTCCCAAGGCGACTGGGAAGATTTCTTTGCTTCCAGCAGTAACTGCAACACGGAGTCGAAAATTCCAGTTTGCATTCCACTTATGTAAAGCTTTCCTGAGCGCCTGAATCCCAAGTGTAGCATTTGATGGACTTCTAGTTTTTGAGTTACGTTGTTCATGGTCTTTTTAGAAATGCTTTATTTTTTTACGTGCATTTCTATTGGAATTTGGGTATGAAATTTGTTGATGCAATGCAATGTGTTGTCTATGTATTGTGGTAATGACTGTTGCAGATTGCATGGATCATACGAAGCGCTCAAGTATGGGACGCTGCTGGACGGGCTTGCAGACCTCACAGGGGGCATCACTGAGAGTATCAGCATACGGCAAGACCCCACAACCTGCGGCCGTATGCTGAACAAGCTGCTTGAGATGACGTCACTCATCACGTGCACGGTCCAGACCAACAACACCTCACAGGTGCACACATACATCTCTTCTTCTTCTTCCCCTCCTTCTCCTCCTCCTCCTTCTTCTTCTTCTCCTTCTCCTTCCTCTTCTCCTCCTTCCTCCTCTTCTTCTTCTCCTCCTCCTTCTCCTCCTCCTTCCTCCATCTCCTTCCTCTTCTCCTTCCTCTTCTCCTCCTTCCTCCTCTTCTTCTTCTTCTTCTTCTCCTTCTCCTTCCTCTTCTCCTCCTTCCTCCTCTTCTTCTTCTCCTCCTCCTTCCTCCTTCTCCTTCCTCTTCTTCTTCTCCTCCTCCTCCTTCTCCTCCTCCTTCCTCCTCCTCCTTCTTCTTCTTCTTCTCCTTCTCCTTCCTCTTCTCCTCCTTCCTCCTCTTCTTCTTCTCCTCCTCCTTCTCCTCCTCCTTCCTCCTTCTCCTTCCTCTTCTTCTTCTCCTCCTCCTCCTTCTCCTCCTCCTTCCTCCTCCTCCTTCTTCTTCTTCTTCTCCTTCTCCTTCCTCTTCTCCTCCTTCCTCTTCTTCTTCTTCTCCTCCTTCTCCTCCTCCTCCTTCTTCTTCTTCTCCTTCTCCTTCCTCTTCTCCTCCTTCCTCCTCTTCTTCTCCTCCTCCTTCTCCTTCCTCTTCTTCTTCTCCTCCTCCTTCTTCTTCTTCTCCTCCTTCTCCTTCCTCTTCTCCTTCTCCTTCCTTTTCTTCTTCTTCTCCTCCTCCTTCTTCTTCTCCTTCCTCCTCCTTCTTCTCCTTCTCCTTCCTCTTCTTCTTCTCCTCCTTCTTCTCCTCATTGTTCTTCTTCTCCTCCTCCTTCTCCTTCTTCTCCTCCTCCTTCTCCACCTTCTCCTTATCCTCTGTCTTCTTGTCCTTATAGAGTACACCTCTCTTCAAGAGAATGTGAACGATTGGTGTTCACAGTTTGACAACTGCTAACGTAGGGCCAAGTAAGGTTTAATAACTTCTATAACAAATTATCAGAAAATTGTAACAGTATTCCATTATTGTTTATTTATGCCAACAAACTTACTGCTGGTGTTTTTAAACACACAAGCCATGTGTGGGCAATGTTTGAGAGGTAGAACTGGAACTTAAAAATTCAATGCCACAACTGGGATTTAAACCACACACCCTCTGCTTACAAGGCAGGTGCTCTAACCATTAAGCTACTGTGACAACCTGCCAGAATGACATTACACTCTCAAACCATTGCGGTAATTGTCTCTGATGTGAGACTGCCTTTATGGTTTACCGGGAGAAATATGAACTGGTTTGAGAATTCAATTCATTCCGGCAGGTTGTCACAGTAGCTTAATGCTTAATGTTGATTTCCAGTTCTACCTCTCAAGTATTTCATTATTTTAATCAGTTTGAATATCTAAAACTGACAAGTAGCTTTCTATTTATGACTGACACACTAAGGACTCTTATCTTCATACATCAAATCTCTGTCTCTTGTATGATGGGTCCTTCCAGGCAATTGTCCAGAAAAACATTTCATAATTTATCGTTAGACACAGCCAAGCTACAGGTGATGTTCCTAACATAGATCTGTGTTATACTCGTACTATTGTTCTGAACTGTGTGTAACCTTCACACCAACACAAGTCAACATTCTCTGTCCTGAGCACAGCCAAGCTGCAGGTATGTCTAATTCAGGCTTGCCAGTGTATGAGCTATTCTTCTGGCTATTGGTCACATTCAAGTCCAGGTATGTCTAATTCAGGCTTGCCTGTGTATGAGCTATTCTTCTGGCTATTGGTCACATTCAAGTCCAGGTATGTCTAATTCAGGCTTGCCAGTGTATGAGCTATTCTTCTGGCTATTGGTCACATTCAAGTCCAGGTATGTCTAATTCAGGCTTGCCTGTGTATGAGCTATTCTTCTGGCTATTGGTCACATTCAAGTCCAGGTATGTCTAATTCAGGCTTGCCAGTGTATGAGCTATTCTTCTGGCTATTGGTCACATTCAAGTCCAGGTATGTCTAATTCAGGCTTGCCAGTGTATGAGCTATTCTTCTGGCTATTGGTTACACCCAAGTCCAGGTATGTCTAATTCAGGCTTGCCTGTGTATGAGCTATTCTTCTGGCTATTGGTCACATCCAAGTCCAGGTATGTCTAATTCAGGCTTGCCTGTGTATGAGCTATTCTTCTGGCTATTGGTCACATTCAAGTCCAGGTATGTCTAATTCAGGCTTGCCTGTGTATGAGCTATTCTTCTGGCTATTGGTCACATTCAAGTCCAGGTATGTCTAATTCAGGCTTGCCAGTGTATGAGCTATTCTTCTGGCTATTGGTCACATTCAAGTCCAGGTATGTCTAATTCAGGCTTGCCTGTGTATGAGCTATTCTTCTGGCTATTGGTCACATCCAAGTCCAGGTATGTCTAATTCAGGCTTGCCAGTGTATGAGCTATTCTTCTGGCTATTGGTCACATTCAAGTCCAGGTATGTCTAATTCAGGCTTGCCAGTGTATGAGCTATTCTTCTGGCTATCGGTCACATCCAAGTCCAGGTATGTCTAATTCAGGCTTGCCAGTGTATGAGCTATTCTTCTAGCTATTGGTCACATCCAAGTCCAGGTATGTCTAATTCAGGCTTGCCAGTGTATGAGCTATTCTTCTGGCTATTGGTCACATTCAAGTCCAGGTATGTCTAATTCAGGCTTGCCTGTGTATGAGCTATTCTTCTGGCTATTGGTCACATTCAAGTCCAGGTATGTCTAATTCAGGCTTGCCTGTATATGAGCTATTCTTCTAGCTATTGGTCACATCCAAGTCCAGGTATGTCTAATTCAGGCTTGCCTGTGTATGAGCTATTCTTCTGGCTATTGGTCACATTCAAGTCCAGGTATGTCTAATTCAGGCTTGCCTGTATATGAGCTATTCTTCTAGCTATTGGTCACATCCAAGTCCAGGTATGTCTAATTCAGGCTTGCCAGTGTATGAGCTATTCTTCTGGCTATTGGTTACACCCAAGTCCAGGTATGTCTAATTCAGGCTTGCCAGTGTATGAGCTATTCTTCTGGCTATTGGTCACACCCAAGTCCAGGTATGTCTAATTCAGGCTTGCCAGTGTATGAGCTATTCTTCTGGCTATTGGTCACATCCAAGTCCAGGTATGTCTAATTCAGGCTTGCCAGTGTATGAGCTATTCTTCTGGCTATCGGTCACACCCAAGTCCAGGTATGTCTAATTCAGGCTTGCCAGTGTATGAGCTATTCTCCTGGCTATTGATCAGACCCAAGTCCAGGTATGTCTAATTCAGGCTTGCCTGTGTATGAGCTATTCTTCTGGCTATTGGTCACATCCAAGTCCAGGTATGCCTAATTCAGGCTTGCCAGTGTATGAGCTATTCTTCTGGCTATTGGTTACACCCAAGTCCAGGTATGTCTAATTCAGGCTTGCCAGTGTATGAGCTATTCTTCTGGCTATCGGTCACACCCAAGTCCAGGTATGTCTAATTTAGGCTTGCCAGTGTATGAGCTATTCTTCTGGCTATTGGTCACATCCAAGTCCAGGTATGTCTAATTCAGGCTTGCCAGTGTATGAGCTATTCTTCTGGCTATCGGTCACATCCAAGTCCAGGTATGTCTAATTCAGGCTTGCCAGTGTATGAGCTATTCTTCTGGCTATTGGTCACATCCAAGTCCAGGTATGTCTAATTCAGGCTTGCCAGTGTATGAGCTATTCTTCTGGCTATCGGTCACACCCAAGTCCAGGTATGTCTAATTCAGGCTTGCCAGTGTATGAGCTATTCTCCTGGCTATTGATCAGACCCAAGTCCAGGTATGTCTAATTCAGGCTTGCCTGTGTATGAGCTATTCTTCTGGCTATTGGTCACATCCAAGTCCAGGTATGTCTAATTCAGGCTTGCCTGTGTATGAGCTATTCTTCTGGCTATTGGTCACATCCAAGTCCAGGTATGTCTAATTCAGGCTTGCCTGTGTATGAGCTATTCTTCTGGCTATTGGTCACATCCAAGTCCAGGTATGTCTAATTCAGGCTTGCCTGTGTATGAGCTATTCTTCTGGCTATTGGTCACATCCAAGTCCAGGTATGTCTAATTCAGGCTTGCCAGTGTATGAGCTATTCTTCTGGCTATTGGTTACACCCAAGTCCAGGTATGTCTATTTCAGGCTTGCCTGTGTATGAGCTATTCTTCTGGCTATTGGTCACATCCAAGTCCAGGTATGTCTAATTCAGGCTTGCCAGTGTATGAGCTATTCTTCTGGCTATTGGTTACACCCAAGTCCAGGTATGTCTAATTCAGGCTTGCCAGTGTATGAGCTATTCTTCTGGCTATTGGTTACACCCAAGTCCAGGTATGTCTAATTCAGGCTTGCCAGTGTATGAGCTATTCTTCTGGCTATTGGTCACATCCAAGTCCAGGTATGTCTAATTCAGGCTTGCCAGTGTATGAGCTATTCTTCTGGCTATTGGTCACACCCAAGTCCAGGTATGTCTAATTCAGGATTGCCAGTGTATGAGCTATTCTTCTGGCTATTGGTCACATCCAAGTCCAGGTATGTCTAATTCAGGCTTGCCTGTGTATGAGCTATTCTTCTGGCTATTGGTCACATCCAAGTCCAGGTATGTCTAATTCAGGCTTGCCTGTGTATGAGCTATTCTTCTGGCTATTGGTCACACCCAAGTTCAGGTATGTCTAATTCAGGCTTGCCAGTGTATGAGCTATTCTTCTGGCTATTGGTTACACCCAAGTCCAGGTATGTCTAATTCAGGCTTGCCAGTGTATGAGCTATTCTTCTGGCTATTGGTCACATCCAAGTCCAGGTATGTCTAATTCAGGCTTGCCTGTGTATGAGCTATTCTTCTGGCTATTGGTCACATCCAAGTCCAGGTATGTCTAATTCAGGCTTGCCTGTGTATGAGCTATTCTTCTGGCTATAAATTATAGTCATATCTATTAATGGAGGCCTGGATCTGGTTTTTACATGACTAAATTTTGAAATACAGTAACAGATTGTTAAATAACTTATTTTAATTGAGTCTGGTGGAGAGGTTGAATTTCAGTTACTCAACCCACTGATGTCTGTGACAGTGAAATTAATTATAAAGTTGATAGCATATGCAGTATGATCTTATCAGCCTACAAATATTTATTAATGTGCAGCATGATAATGACTATATCACAGCAAGTAATAACTAATAATAATTATATCTTTTAAGAAAATATATAAACATAATCTTGCCATATTCATTGATGTTTTTTCCTAAAATAGTGTCTAATATTAAAATTAGATACATAGCATGATGCATAATAACAAATTAAACAAAATGTTTTCCACTATGTCCAATACTGTTTGAACTGCACCATGTAGTCTGCTGGTACATAGCTGATCAGGGGAGTGGCTGCTAGGAGACAGTTAATGGCATGCCTGTTCTGATTCTGAAGGCCTTATCACTCATTTTACGATATAACATTTCAAAAATGTTTTACTCTATTTATAAGAGTTGGATGTGTTTGTGATTTCAGTTACGAAACCAGATAGAGAAGTTGGCGAATGGCATCCACATTGGTACAAACTACCGTCTCTATGCTGTTGAGCGGGTGAGTGAGTGTGCTTGATAAGCGAGCCACTTGTGGACAGACAGACGGACGTATATATCTGACATTGCTTGTGTGCAGGTGGAGACTTTCAGTGGAGAGCCAGTGCAGCTGGTGAAGCTGAGGAACCCAATGGGGCCTGGTGGGGAGTATGTGGGGGCCTGGGCCAGAGACTCCATGGACTGGGATGAGGTACCCCCTCAGGAGAAGGAGCGTCTTGCTGTTAGACACATGAGTGACGGCGAGTTCTGGTCAGTGTCCCTCTCTATTGCCAAGTAAACTTTATGACTGTGCAAAACTGTTTAAATTTTAAATTTGCATACCGTCTTAAAGTGCCCAACAAATCCCACTGCTAACACCAGTATGACAAAGCTCAGTGACTTTTCTGTCACTTTATTTCTCTTCCGAAAACTGAAGCATAAAAACACAGTTCTGTTTTGTCATTAAGACAATTTAAAACTTGTCATGACCTAGTAACTCACAGCTGTTTTGTCTGATCGTAACCTTGACTCATACCCCTCAGTGTTTCAGTTCTATTCTGCATGTCTCACAAACTGCTTCCGACGATCACACTCACCAAAACTGCTTCACATCACAATAACTGTCACATAACAATTAACTGTCCCAAAAGTGTCTGACGATGCACACTCACATTAATTCTCTTGATGATTGTATATAAACACTAATGCTGCCCACAGCTGTCTTATTCAGCACCAATAACTCCATCACAAAACTACTTGACTCTCATGCTTTGCACTCACTGATATAGACGAGAATGCTGTAGTATGGATTTTTCTCGAAATTCATCTCTCACAAATAAGTTGACAGTAAAAAGTTTGTGAACAGTCTGGAAACACTTTGTTGTGCTGTGCTTGTTGTCATTGTCAGTCACGTATTCACAAGCAACTGTGTGAGGTAGCTTAACCTTGGGCATATGAGACATATGGTCACCTGGTATAGCTCTATGTTTTGTAAAGTGTTTGTAGCCACCTGCGTGGCACACAGCTCAACTGAGAGAGGGGCTAGCAACCCTGCACACATGAAGTAGCAGTCAGAATAGACTCCTTGTAGTTCCTGACAAGTACAAATGGGAAGATAAGTGGAGCAATTTATTTGTGTGTCAAGGATGATATCTCTCTGTCTCTCACAAACATATACTTTTCCAAGAACTCAATTTGTTTGGATTTGCAAAATCTCAAAGTCATGCAAAGTTATAATTTTTTGGTGTAATAAAATACTTCCTCTACAAGTGAACTGTTGGGTGTTTAGGATCTCATACTCGGACTTTGTGAAGACGTTTACACATCTGGAGGTGGTACACCTGGACAGCGACACGAGTCGAGATGAACCATCCCTACATCACAAGAACACTTGGCAGATGCGTCTCTACCAGGGAGCGTGGCAGAAGGGAGTGTCTGCTGGTGGCTGTAGGAATAATCCAGGTCTGTCTCTAATTACAATACTCATGATACCTACATTATCTCTATGTTCTGGTCTCAGGTACAGCCTCACATTTTGTTGTACTATATATTTACAGTATATATATTTATGTAAAGCCACTATTTACTTACTGCAGCAAAGTTCTTGTAACAGCAAACACAAAAAAAAATTCAAATCTTTCAAAACCAAAGTCTGAGACTAATTACAGGTGCTATCAAAATCACACCAATAGCAGCTATGGAAATACTAACCAACCAATACCCCATTGAATATGAAATAGAAAAAGCGGCTCTTATTCAACACGAAAAGTTGATCAGACTCCCATTCAATACATGAAACAAGAGAAATTTTACACATACGCTAAAGACTCAGGAGAGCTTTCTTTCCAAAATTCAAGACATCAGGAAGAATGTATACCTTCCTAATTCAAAGGAAAACTTCATATCTAAAGTCAATCCGACACAAACATTAGACATCACATATTATTTACACCTAATAGGAGAAGTTAAGAAAAGTGATACTCCAACTAGTGTTCTAAAATTATTGGCATTAGAGGCAATCCACACTAGATTTCCAGAACATGAATGGCTCCATATTTATACTGATGGGTCATTGTTATCAAACCGAGATGGCGCAGGTGCTGGAGTCACATGTCACCTCTTTTCCTATTACAAATCTTTAAGTTATGGAACTACTAACTTTGATGGAGAAATTGAAGCAATTCGAATGGCCCTACAAAATCTTTTGTATAAATTTCACATTTTCAGCAAGCAGTTATTCTCTCAGATTCCAGGGCAGCAATTATAGCAATTACTTCCAAGTTGTCACCAAAAAACCAAATAATTATAGAATGTTGGAAAATCCTTACCCATCTAACAGCACTTCAAAAACACCTAGTCTTCCAATGGATACCGGCTCACTGTGGACTGAGTGGTAATGAGAAAGCTGTTTTTCTTCCAAAAAAGGGTACCGGCAATGTGCAGAAATCTATAGTTAATCTACCATTTTATGCAGCTAAAAGATTAGTCAACTCTGAATTCAAAAAAATTATTGCAAAATATTACTATGAAAAATCAAAAAATAAAAGATAGGAACTACCAAACACTCAAACAGTTAATTCCTGAGTATCCTCGAAGAACAGCAGTTGCAACCTTCAGGTTGATTACAGGACATGATTGTCTGGCAAAACATTTAAACAGAATTGGGATATATTCTTCACCACTCTGTCCTCTATGTTATCTGCAAGAGGAAATGGATCGAGACCACCTTCAAATATGCCCAGCAACTTCTAGTGCCCCATCCATCAGTGAAAAATATTGGAGAGCAAGCGGATTAATGACTTCATTGTCAGAAATCCAGCATTAGCTAACAACAACATTTACTTACTCACAGCTTGCACTCGAGGCATATACAATCTGCATCGAAAGTGTTCCATGTGTTCTTGTACTTTAAAAGAGCAGTAACAGTAAATACGGTATTAAAAAAATCCTTCCCTGGTAGTAAAGGAAATATTCTTTGATGAGGCAGGAAAGTTATTTAATGAGGGGAGGAAATCCCTGCCCCCATCCCCTTGCTAATTCTAAATCTGGATGAGATGAAATGAGACCATAGACTTCTCAGAGAGCACAGCCAACAAAGCCCAGAAATGCATAGAAGTCCCTAACAGTTACAGATATTGACACAGCCAAAGTGTGTTCTCAAGTGATGAGGCAACCCTTGCGGCCCAGGCAGCAACTTCCAGCAGCCACCAGGAAAAAGGTTCCAGAGCGCAAGTAATAATGCCACTGTCCACATTCATCAAAACGTACTGTACTACCAACCAAACTTAGAAATGAGAAATGAAGGGAAAGGAGTCCATGGAGAAGAGATTAATGCACCCCAGCATTTGTTTAAGTGATATGGGGAAACCACGGAAAAACCCATGTCTAAGTGCTCGGCCATGGGGATCAAACCTGCAACCTTCCGAATCTGGGCCACAGATGTTACCACCTGAGACATCCCGCTCCTCAGTTTGGTTTAAGTGTAAACCAAAAGAAGACTGAAGTAATGAGGATTAGTGCTAGAATACGAAACTCGATACAAATCAACTAGGTGTTGAGTTTTATCTTGGAAGTATGCTTGCAAGGGATGGGGTATTTGCACAGCTTTATTCAATCTGAAAACATAAAAACACAACAACAAAAACAAAGTTGAAGATATTTAGAAGTAGCAGTCCTCGTATATAGTTCTGAATCTTGGAAAGTTAGGAAGAAAATCAGAAGGAAAATTGAGGCCTTTACAAATAGGTATCTAACAAGAATATGAAATATACCAGGTGGAAGGTGTTACTTCGGCCATACATTAACCAGGGATTCCACATGATGACTGCAACAAACACGTACAATATAATTACTGTCAATAAAGAACCATTTGGCTTCTTGACGATTGGATAATTTATTATTTCACTAACAAACATGGTGTGAATAATACTGGAATGCATTTCTATCTATTCAAATGAACTCAGTCACAATTTAACGTTAACATTAATGTGACATTTCCAAATCTATCTTAGAAATTAAACCAACTAAATTAGTTTTGCATGGCATTTAATTTATCTTATATAATGTACGTTATGTTTAGACACGTTCCACATAAACCCACAACTTCACCTGATCCTGAGCGAGATGGAGGAAGTTATCGTATCTCTCAACCAGCACAGCATCATGGAGCCAAAGGTAAGTCGTTACTGTGTGAGTTAGATCCAGTAATTACTGACAGTATACTGGGCGCAGGAGGCATTCAATAACATAAATAACAACACTATGTATTAAATAAAGAAAATTGAAGCTATTAACAGTGAAACAAGATTCTAAAGTAAGAACAAATTAGAAACTAAAAACTTCACTTATCTTAGTAATGTTGCACGTTCTTTTTGTGCACTACTAAGATAAGTGAAGTTTTTAGTTTCTAATTTGTTCTTACTTTAGAACACTAAGTATTTATCACTAGTCAAGGAATAACAAGAAAACAAAAGATTAACTAAAAATGTATATAAAGTCTTTGATGGATAAAATGGCGTCGAGCTAAGTACCCCCCCACCAGGTGGAGGTGATGTACTGTAGGGTGTAGGGTCTGTCACTTTTGGTTGTAGTGCAGTAGGATTTTGTCGAGGTGTGGTCAGGGTCAGCAATGAAGGCAGGTTTCAACGTCAAAGGTCTTGGCATAATGATTTATCCCTTTGAATGGGCCACCATATGGAGATTGTAGCAGCCTATGAACTGCATCGTGTCGTAGAAACACGTGTGAACAATCTTCCTTTCTTAGAAGTTTGAAAAAAGTGTTATAATCAATTTAATTTAAAAGATGAGTCAATTAAAAACACTAACCAACACTTACATTTACAATTTTCCAGAACGCGTTGCGGAGGTTAAATTTCCTCCATTATCAACCGAACAATAACTTCAATTCCATGGTGCAGATGGCGATGCTTCTTCTGTTTCTTCTGCTAACGGTTCAAGGAACTTCCTGAAAATACCTTTCTGGGGAATGTCAAAATGAAATACTGGGTTTCTATTTTTTAAAATGAAGATTTGTTCCCATGTGGACAGCTCTTGTTTTCCAGTTCTGTGTTTGAGGAGTTTCGGTTCTAGCTTTATGTCGTGACTTTTTTGTCCAAAAGTGAAAGGTAACTGCTGATTTTTCCAATTGTTTGCTCTTGATGTTTCTAACGTGTTCCTTGGATCTAATTTCTAAATTTCTTTTGGTTTTTCCTATGTATGCTTCATTACAATCACTGCCGGATTTTTTGTTAGGTGGAATAGCATCTTTGATGTTTGAAAGTAGCAGGTTTTTTATGGTTTACTGGTGCTAACTTAATGTTGTATTCCTTGAACACATTCCTTGCAAATGATTTTGATTGATGGGTTTGGAATTCTCCTATTGGGAAACCTATCCCTATACAAGCGTTGCACTTGATGTGTGTTGCAATCAGCTTTGCCGTAAGCAAGAAGCATATCTAAATATTCTTGATTTTTAAAGATTGCCATAGTTCTGAATGCATTTAATGCACCTGAAGCACTGACAGAACCTGCTGTTGTGCACGGATGTTGCGCAGTTGCCAAGTGTATGCCCACGACTTTATTCTAATAGACACTCTGGAATCTAGTCCGTTCATATCATTTTGTGGCTAAACGAATCATTTTAGCAACATATGGTAAAGACAAAAATAACACATCTTTTGTAGCTCTACCTCGCTGTTCTAATTGCAGAAGTGAACAATAACGGAGTGGTGACATATTCACAATCACACCTTTGACACACATACATATAGATTAAACTAACATACGAGTCTTGTGTAACATTTCTTGTGTTTTTTCTTCAAGGAATAATAGAAAATTGACAATGATACATCACTATTGTTTTGTAAATGTGTATAAGGGATAGCCAAGGACCAGTGTTTGTGATAATACACGGTACACTTTAACATATACGGAAACTTGTCTTATTATACAAAAGCGGTTTGTAAAGTAAGGTCCAGTATTTTATACACATCAAACCATCACAGATAGTTGCAAAATGCTTGTTTTATTCAATTCTAACATCTTTCTCTATTTTTTTTTACCTATTTTCCATATTTGTTTAAACATTTGTCATACCATTCTACAAGGTTTTGTATGCAGACCAGGGTTGCAAACTTTTAGATGTAAAATTATCGTACCGGCCACTCAAAATTATAGATTTGGATTCAAAATTATCGTACATCATAAACTAAATTCTACAACAATGAAAATGTCAGCAAAACATTTATGAAAATGTAATAGTATTGATGTTTATGGTATCCACTTACAAGATTGATGACCTCAACCAGTATTACAACTTTAGTACTTTTGTTTCTTGCACTATTCATCTGAAAGTTCATCATCTTCCGCAACTATTGCAGCATTATACAAATTTATTGCCAAGATAAACTTTAACACCTTCTCGGTAACTTGCAGATTTTACGACAGAGTAAGTCCATTTACCGCATCTAGTGCCAATCTGTTTCTAATTTTGGCTTTTATTAAGCCGGTTTAGAAAAAAGTCTTCCACAGGACTGTGGGGCAACGAATTCACTGATAATGCAAACTCCGCCAGTTCTTTGAAATCCGTATTTCCACCAAGGTGACGCATATGTTTAACAGCACTCCAGAAACTGCCAGGTTCAGGCATGTTCTTTATTTCACATGGAATATCACTTATTCCTAGTTTTCTTCATTGATCATCAATTTTCTGAACAGTGCCTTCTTCATTGAGATTGCCAGATCTGGGCACACTGGCAATAAGAGGATAAAGGGTAGGAGGATTAGTAGGATATGGAATCGTTGTCTTAGAGGGGTAGAGACAGGCCATGAGGGCAAAAGTGATGTCGCTATTTGTAATTAATTTTATTTCGCTGGTGTAACAAACAGTGCAAATGATATTTCGCCGGTATCGAACTATGAACATTAAAATTATTGTATGGGTTGGTTACCATGAGTACAAACATTAAAATTATCGTATGCCCCTATAATTATCGTACGGGTAGGTTACCATGAGTACAAACATTAAAATTATCGTATGCCCCCATAATTATCGTATGGGTTGGTTACCATAAGTACAAACATTAAAATTATCGTATGCCCCCATAATTATCGTATGGGTTGGTTACCATGAGTACAAACATTAAAATTATCGTATGCCCCCATAATTATCGTACGGGTTGGTTACCATGAGTACAAACATTAAAATTATTGTATGCCCCCATAATTATCGTACGGGTTGGCACCCTGATGCAGACATCACTACCTGTGAGGATAACTAGAGGAAATTGTCAATCACTGATCTTTGCAGATGTATTGACCAAATCTTGTGTGATGATTGATTATGGACATTGTCCTGCCAGGTCTTGTCCACTGCTCAAACATTCCTTTCTGTCACAGTTGGTGGGTGAGCAGCACTACCAGGCATGCACATGTTCACAGTGATTCTCACCTTACTTACAATTAGTCAAATATCACTTCATTAACATTTCCATTTCCTTTGTTACACTGTCAAAGGCCTTTGTACAAAATGGAATACTCACACTACTTTGTTATAGCATATTTCACTTTGCTGTTTTCAGGTAATTGGCTTCACAGCTTATTCACTGCCAAAGAATAATTCTGAAACAATATCAAAGCCTTTCTTCAAGAAGAACAAGTCCCTGGTGAACTCGCAGTACACCAACAGTCGACAGGTGAGTGACTGGGTCCAGGACAAGTTGAAATACCAGGAGCATTCAGAAATGGCTTATAATTGTGGTGTTGTTTAGTGCTCAATCTACAGGCACTTCCTGTCAAAATACTCTGAACTGCAGCTAGTACACCATACAGACACTAGATGGCACTTGTGAGAGTGTGTAAGTAAATAGAGAAAGCCATGGACAAGATGGAAGACGACTATCCCCTGCCTGGTTTTTGTGGAAGCAAGGAGTCAAGACATGAACATTGTATTGCAAGAAGCTCCTGCAGAAAGACTGTTTACAACTGGATCCCAGGGTTTTCCAGTGGAAGGGAATCTATACATAAGAGTGTGAGTACTGGTTGTCCATCAACATCACAGTGTCCGACAAACATTTACTAGGTTTCCATGCAGAATTGAACTTCATTTGAGTCCATTCCCATTTCCATATTGAATTCAACCAGAAATGAAATCAAATGTTTATGCAATCAGATTTCGATCCAATCCCATTAAATAAGTGGATTGGATCCATTGGTTGAGCTTTGTTTGAATTAGCATGGAAACGTAGTAATTGATCTTGTGTCTGAATTGATTATGGCTGATAACATGACACAGGCCCACAAGAAGAGCAGCGTTGAAGTCTGGTGTCAATTATTGGAAATGGAAAATGAAGATCCACATTTTTTAGACAAACTTGTGATGAATCATGCTGTCATTCAGATGAAATTCATTTGATAATATGAGACGCACTGTGGGGTAAAATTGGGGAACAATGAAGAACTGTACACAGTTGTCCACAAATGGGTCCGTCGTACCCCCAAACAATGGTGTTGTGATGCAATAATGAAGTTGCCAGGAAGGTGGCAGTGGTATATTGAGACATCCCAAGTGCATTCAACCATGTTTATTAATAAATAAAGTACAAAACACTATTATTATAAATCATTTCTGAAGGCCCCTTGTATGTTTCATGAACTTGTATAGAGCAGCGATCATATGAAGGACAATGTTGCAGGTCAGTCATAGGTGTCAACTGGAACAGGGCAGTTATTTGATATTGCCCACCACATTTGAACCAGGCCAGGAGTCCAGCTTCACCTTACGAGTTTATTCCAGCAAACCTCTTAAGCTCAAGTACGTCCCAATTTGTTCTGGATGGTGTTGGGTTTTGCTTTGTATATATCTACTTCAGTAAACACAAGTAAATAAGTCTCAATTTGTTCTGGATGGTGTTGGGTTTTGCTTTGTATGTGTCTACTTCAGTAAACACAAGTAAATACGTCTCAATTTGTTCTGGATGGTGTTGGGTTTTGCTTTGTATATATCTACTTCAGTAAACACAAGTAAATAAGTCTCAATTTGTTCTGGATGGTGTTGGGTTTTGCTTTGTATATCTCTACTTCATTAAACACAAGTAAATAAGTCCCAATGACACTATTGGGGATAAGCAAGAACAATATTTGTATGCTTGCAATAAATATCATGACCCCTGGGCTACTGTTTGCTGGTGATCTGGCAGTAGGATCAATTACAGTAAATGGTCTGAAGCAAACGCTGCAGGAGGGAGATAAATACTGCAATGAATGGAACCAAACTGTAAATCGGGAGAAAACGTAATGTGGTATAATGCAAAAAAGGTCTCGGGTAGGTTACAAATCAATGAAACAAACATGGGAAAGGGAGATATGTTGATAAGGTAAACAATGAACAAACGGAGGCAATAGCATGGCTAAGAACTGGTGTTTGGAGGTTGAGGTGACTAAGTGCATCATCCCTCAGAGTCAGTGTCCTATTTGTGGGAGGAAAGAACACCTGGAGCATGTAGTCCTTGAGTATCAAGGAGTCAATAGCATGGCTAAGAACTGGTGTTTGGAGGTTGAGGTAACTAAGAAAGGGCATCATCCCTCAGAGTCAGTGTCCTATTTGTGGGGGGAAAGAACACCTGGAGCATGTAGTCCTTGAGTATCAAGGAGCCAATAGCATGGCTAAGAACTGGTGTTTGGAGGTTGAGGTGACTAAGAAAGGGCATCATCCCTCAGAGTCAGTGTCCTATTTGTGGGGGGAAAGAACACCTGGAGCATGCAGTCCTTGAGTACCAAGGAGTCAATAGCATGGCTAAGAACTGGTGTTTGGAGGTTGAGGTGACTAAGAAAGGGCATCATCCCTCAGAGTCAGTGTCCTATTTGTGGGGGGATAGAACACCAGGAGCATGCAGTCCTTGAGTATCAAGGAGGCAATAGCATGGCTAAGAACTGGTGTTTGGAGGTTGAGGTGACTAAGAAAGGGCATCATCCCTCAGAGTCAGTGTCCTATTTGTGGGGGGAAAGAACACCTGGAGCATGTAGTCCTTGAGTATCAAGGAGGCAATAGCATGGCTAACAACTGGTGTTTGGAGGTTGAGGTGACTAAGAAAGGGCATCATCCCTCAGAGTCAGTGTCCTATTTGTGGGGGGAAAGAACACCTGGAGCATGTAGTCCTTGAGTACCAAGGAGTCAATAGCATGGCTAAGAACTGGTGTTTGGAGGTTGAGGTGACTAAGAAAGGGCATCATCCCTCAGAGTCAGTGTCCTATTTGTGACGGAAAGAACACCTGGAGCATGCAGTCCTTGAGTATCAAGGAGTCAATAGCATGGCTAAGAACTGGTGTTTGGAGGTTGAGGTGACTAAGAAAGGGCATCATCCCTCAGAGTCAGTGTCCTATTTGTGGGGGGAAAGAACACCAGGAGCATGTAGTCCTTGAGTACCAAAGGAGCCAATAGCATGGCTAAGAACTGGTGTTTGGAGGTTGAGGTGACTAAGAAAGGGCATCATCCCTCAGAGTCAGTGTCCTATTTGTGGGGGGAAAGAACACCTGGAGCATGTAGTCCTTGAGTACCAAGGAGCCAATAGCATGGCTAAGAACTGGTGTTTGGAGGTTGAGGTGACTAAGAAAGGGCATCATCCCTCAGAGTCAGTGTCCTATTTGTGGGGGAAAGAACACCTGGAGCATGCAGTCCTTGAGTACCAAGGAGCCAATAGCATGGCTAAGAACTGGTGTTTGGAGGTTGAGGTGACTAAGAAAGGGCATCATCCCTCAGAGTCAGTGTCCTATTTGTGGGGGGAAAGAACACCTGGAGCATGTAGTCCTTGAGTACCAAGGAGCCAATAGCATGGCTAAGAACTGGTGTTTGGAGGTTGAGGTGACTAAGAAAGGGCATCATCCCTCAGAGTCAGTGTCCTATTTGTGACGGAAAGAACACCTGGAGCATGTAGTCCTTGAGTACCAAGGAGCCAATAGCATGGCTAAGAACTGGTGTTTGGAGGTTGAGGTGACTAAGAAAGGGCATCATCCCTCAGAGTCAGTGTCCTATTTGTGGGGGAAAGAACACCTGGAGCATGTAGTCCTTGAGTACCAAGGAGCCAATAGCATGGCTAAGAACTGGTGTTTGGAGGTTGAGGTGACTAAGAAAGGGCATCATCCCTCAGAGTCAGTGTCCTATTTGTGGGGGGAAAGAACACCTGGAGCATGTAGTCCTTGAGTACCAAGGAGTCAATAGCATGGCTAAGAACTGGTGTTTGGAGGTTGAGGTGACTAAGAAAGGCCATCATCCCTCAGAGTCAGTGTCCTATTTGTGACGGAAAGAACACCTGGAGCATGCAGTCCTTGAGTATCAAGGAGTCAATAGCATGGCTAAGAACTGGTGTTTGGAGGTTGAGGTGACTAAGAAAGGGCATCATCCCTCAGAGTCAGTGTCCTATTTGTGGGGGGAAAGAACACCTGGAGCATGTAGTCCTTGAGTACCAAGGAGCCAATAGCATGGCTAAGAACTGGTGTTTGGAGGTTGAGGTGACTAAGAAAGGGCATCATCCCTCAGAGTCAGTGTCCTATTTGTGGGGGAAAGAACACCTGGAGCATGCAGTCCTTGAGTATCAAGGAGGCAATAGCATGGCTAAGAACTGGTGTTTGGAGGTTGAGGTGACTAAGAAAGGGCATCATCCCTCAGAGTCAGTGTCCTATTTGTGGGGGGAAAGAACACCTGGAGCATGTAGTCCTTGAGTACCAAGGAGCCAATAGCATGGCTAAGAACTGGTGTTTGGAGGTTGAGGTGACTAAGAAAGGGCATCATCCCTCAGAGTCAGTGTCCTATTTGTGACGGAAAGAACACCTGGAGCATGTAGTCCTTGAGTACCAAGGAGCCAATAGCATGGCTAAGAACTGGTGTTTGGAGGTTGAGGTGACTAAGAAAGGGCATCATCCCTCAGAGTCAGTGTCCTATTTGTGGGGGAAAGAACACCTGGAGCATGTAGTCCTTGAGTACCAAGGAGCCAATAGCATGGCTAAGAACTGGTGTTTGGAGGTTGAGGTGACTAAGAAAGGGCATCATCCCTCAGAGTCAGTGTCCTATTTGTGGGGGGAAAGAACACCTGGAGCATGTAGTCCTTGAGTACCAAGGAGTCAATAGCATGGCTAAGAACTGGTGTTTGGAGGTTGAGGTGACTAAGAAAGGCCATCATCCCTCAGTCAGTGTCCTATTTGTGGGGGAAAGAACACCTGGAGCATGTAGTCCTTGAGTACCAAGGAGCCAATAGCATGGCTAACAACTGGTGTTTGGAGGTTGAGGGGACTAAGAAAGGGCATCATCCCTCAGTCAGTGTCCTATTTGTGGGGGGAAAGAACACCTGGAGCATGTAGTCCTTGAGTACCAAGGAGTCAATAGCATGGCTAAGAACTGGTGTTTGGAGGTTGAGGTGACTAAGAAAGGGCATCATCCCTCAGAGTCAGTGTCCTATTTGTGGGGGGAAAGAACACCAGGAGCATGTAGTCCTTGAGTACCAAGGAGCCAATAGCATGGCTAACAACTGGTGTTTGGAGGTTGAGGTGACTAAGAAAGGGCATCATCCCTCAGAGTCAGTGTCCTATTTGTGGGGGGAAAGAACACCTGGAGCATGTAGTCCTTGAGTACCAAGGAGTCAATAGCATGGCTAAGAACTGGTGTTTGGAGGTTGAGGTGACTAAGAAAGGGCATCATCCCTCAGAGTCAGTGTCCTATTTGTGGGGGGAAAGAACACCTGGAGCATGTAGTCCTTGAGTACCAAGGAGTCAATAGCATGGCTAAGAACTGGTGTTTGGAGGTTGAGGTGACTAAGAAAGGGCATCATCCCTCAGAGTCAGTGTCCTATTTGTGGGGGGAAAGAACACCTGGAGCATGTAGTCCTTGAGTACCAAGGAGTCAATAGCATGGCTAAGAACTGGTGTTTGGAGGTTGAGGTGACTAAGAAAGGGCATCATCCCTCAGAGTCAGTGTCCTATTTGTGGGGGGATAGAACACCAGGAGCATGCAGTCCTTGAGTATCAAGGAGGCAATAGCATGGCTAAGAACTGGTGTTTGGAGGTTGAGGTGACTAAGAAAGGGCATCATCCCTCAGAGTCAGTGTCCTATTTGTGGGGGGAAAGAACACCAGGAGCATGTAGTCCTTGAGTACCAAGGAGCCAATAGCATGGCTAACAACTGGTGTTTGGAGGTTGAGGGGACTAAGAAAGGGCATCATCCCTCAGTCAGTGTCCTATTTGTGGGGGGAAAGAACACCTGGAGCATGTAGTCCTTGAGTACCAAGGAGTCAATAGCATGGCTAAGAACTGGTGTTTGGAGGTTGAGGTGACTAAGAAAGGGCATCATCCCTCAGAGTCAGTGTCCTATTTGTGGGGGGAAAGAACACCTGGAGCATGTAGTCCTTGAGTACCAAGGAGTCAATAGCATGGCTAAGAACTGGTGTTTGGAGGTTGAGGTGACTAAGAAAGGGCATCATCCCTCAGAGTCAGTGTCCTATTTGTGGGGGGAAAGAACACCTGGAGCATGTAGTCCTTGAGTATCAAGGAGTCAATAGCATGGCTAAGAACTGGTGTTTGGAGGTTGAGGTGACTAAGAAAGGGCATCATCCCTCAGAGTCAGTGTCCTATTTGTGGGGGGATAGAACACCTGGAGCATGTAGTCCTTGAGTATCAAGGAGTCAATAGCATGGCTAAGAACTGGTGTTTGGAGGTTGAGGTGACTAAGAAAGGGCATCATCCCTCAGAGTCAGTGTCCTATTTGTGGGGGGATAGAACACCTGGAGCATGTAGTCCTTGAGTACCAAGGAACAGAAGTATGGAGGAAAGAATTCCTGGGGCAGAAATGGGAGAAGCGGAATAGTTTGGTCACTTTTTAAGTAGAATTAAGAAAACCTGGAACTGTTCTGTGCAAAGAGAACAGAATTAACAATATTTGGTATTGGTTATAATGTGTCAGATAGCTATAGAGAAGTAAAATGCATGTATAAGTAATTATGTTGGGTGGATATGACACACTAAGAGCCTGTGCTGAATGTCTTGTCATATTCAAGTATGTATTAATTTAAATAAATAAAATTAATTAATCTGCTTGTTTGTTACAGACTGTTGGACACAGCACCTTCTCTTGTCAAATCTGCAATTATAAAAGTAAGTTAACATTCACCGTCTTAAATTGTTGTTGTTAGCTAATGCTGGATTTCTGACAATGAAGTCATTAATCCTCTTGCTCTCCAATATTTTTCACTGATGGATGGGGCACTAGAAGTGGCCGGGCATATTTGAAGGTGGTCTCGATCCATTTCCTCTTGCAGATCACATAGAGGACAGAGTGGTGAAGAATATATCCCAATTCTGTTTAAATGTTTTGCCAGACAATCCTGTTCTGTAATCAACCTGAAGGTTGCAACTGCTGTTTTTCGAGGATACTCAGAAATTGCTGTTTGAATGTTTGGTAGTTCCCATCTTTTATTCTTTGATTTTTTTATAGTAATATTTTGCAATACTTTTTTTGAATTCAGAGTTGACTAATCTTTTAGCTGCATAAAATGGTAGATTAACTATAGATTGCTGTACACCGCTGGTACCCTTTTTTGCAAGAAATTCAGCTTTGTCATTAGCACTCAGTCCACAGTGAGCTGTCGTCTATCAATTAAATATAAAATAATAATTAAGGCACACCTGAATGTACTCTCAAATTTGAAAGCATTACACCATATGTTGTCATATTGTAACTTCATTAGCTTCTATCATGTGACCAGACACAGTGGATCAGTATTACGAACAACTGAAGCTATTAACACTGAAGCAATACAATTCCACAAATACCTTAATATCTGCTGAAAGTTATTGTAATTGAATGCAAGCTGCAGTTTCACATTAAATCTATCACATCATCAGTACACTTTTGTTTATACTGGTTGCTATCATAATGAACACAAATCACTTAATATTTCTGTGTTACCAACCTCTGAAAACAAAACAAACTTGCTAACAGAATCAATGAACAGTATTTCAAAATGAATATCTTTTTCCTAAACCGTTAAATCTATCTGTCCATTTAAATTGTTTTAATAATTAAACATCTGGATTTATTTCATGCTTAAATGAACTGCCACAACTGATCTTTCAATCTGTTTATATTTAATATTTCTAAAATGTTCCTTTCTTCTGATATCCAAATGACGTTTGGTTTTACCAATGTAAACCCGATCACAGTACAAACAGTTAAATAGATAAATGACAGATCTTTTTATAATTAGCAATTTTATCCTTTTTGAAAAACTTAGCAATTTTTTATATTGCATTTATATTGAACTAAAATTATTCTATGATTATTATTATTGTTATCATCATTATTGTTATTATTATTATTATTATTATTATTATTATTATTATTATTATTATTATTATTATTATTATTATTATTATTATTATTATTATTATTATTATTATTATTATTATTATTATTATTATTATTTCAGTTATAGCAAATAATTCAACAAGTACAAAAGATAAGTAAATTTATAGTCTGTAGATATTTAATATACAGGGTGGTGAAGTTAAAAGTTGCCCATCTCCTTTTTGAATGCAAATGCAATTCTTCAACTTCTGCTCAACAATACTCTACTGAATAGAGGAAACAACTATAACAATGGATAGTTTTATGCAATTATATCTTATTAGCATTCTTCTGTCAGCATTTCAGTTTATTTCATCAGTAGAGTTAGGTGTTTCTCTTTGCATTCTGCAAAATGACTTTCTCGATTGAAGAAGGAATTGAAATTCTGGAAGCATATGTGACATAGATTTGATTAAGGAAACTTGCCAAATTTTTGGGTACAAGTATCCGTATTGCAAACTACCAGCAAAAAGAGCAATACAGAGCTGTATAAAAATTGTTGCATCTACGGATTTGGGCAAAATGTAAAATGACAAAGAATTCCTTCAGTTCACACATGAGAAGTTATAATAGTGATGAAGCATGCTTCTATGTTTCCGGTCATGCGAGGTACTGGGCCTCATGTGTCGGCAACCACTCCATGATGAGTGCTGTAACACAAACACACGTCATTGGACCAATATTTTTAACACTATCCTCAGCGCGGTTTCATATGTGGAAGGTTTTGATACATTTTGTGCTCAACTCACTGAGGATGAAATACAATATTGCTTCTTCCAGCAAGATGGGGCAACATGCCACTCTTCTGAGGTATCCCCGGAACAAGTCCCTCATGTCTTCGGTCAGCAAACATATGTGACCACCACATTCGCTGCATCTAACATGTGGTGTTTTCCTGTGGGATATTTGAACAACTAGGTCTGTGAAACAAATCCACACACAACATCGGAACTGAAAGATATCTGAATCTTAATATGCTTAAACTTGCACACCTGTGTATTAATGTTGTACAGGGTCTCTTTCAGCATCATCTATAAATGTATTTTTCATTGTAAATAAATGGTAACTCCATTTCAGCTCTTTGTTTCTGTAACTTCACTTTACTTTCTTTATACTTCCGTGGACTACTTTTATCTGCACCACCCTGTATTTTTACTTTCTCTACTGGTAAGTAGGGGAAGTATTGTATTCCACCCAAAAATTCGATGTCGAGATTTCACCGGAAATATATGTTTTGAGACCGAATCCAAAAAAAGCATTTTTAGAAAAAGGTCTGTGTGTGTGTCTGTGTGTCAGTCTGTGGACAGCATAGCTCAAAAACGAAAAGTCGGTTAAAAACCAAAGTTGGTATTTAAGTTTATTGTCATTCAAGGATGCAACACGAAGATTTTGAAGAAAACAGCCCCACCCTAAACTACCCTTTACATGGAACATTTTTCGAAAATTTTGATTTTCTTGAAAATGGCTCTAACGATTTTGATTAAAATGTCATATGTTTGAGATACTTTTATGACAAATGAAATACATATCTTGAACTTTCTGGCTATAGTCCCTGTAGTCGTATTTACTCTGGACGACTTTTGCATAACTGGTAAACCGTTAGAGATAGACCAAATTATACTGTACAAAAAATGTAGATCTTGCTAAAATACACAATTTATGTCTCAATAAATTTTCTTGTAGGGTGAACCATTTCGCAGATATTCCTTGTTATGTGTGTGAGGTTCAGAAAACTTAGAACTTTCGGGAAATGGATCATTGTTGTTCATTTTTTATATGTTAAGTGTGCAAAGACAACAGAATCTCAAAGCTTTAAAACATTTGACTATTGCACAAAGCCTACTGTATTCTAACATTCCCCTTGCACCTACAAGGAAATAAGCAATAAGTTGTACAAATGTTTATCTCAACTAACACGAAGAAGATCTAGGAATAAGAGTTTGTAAGAATGGTTAGTACAAAAGTAGAGAAAGCCATGTGAGTGCAACACATCAGATTTTTTATTTACATTAAGTTCTCATTACAAAAAAAAAAGAGGAAAGCCATAATAGTCCCTTGAACTATCACAACACTGTGAAGATAGGTTCTATAAAATGAGTAGGTATGCAATACTGAGCTGTGGTAATGTTTTCAGGCACCTGCTACATTGGACGGGAAGAGCTTCAGTCAGTACGAGGCCGTGTTCCTGCAGCTTGCAGACGAACACAGAACTGTCAATGCATTTGAACTGCAGGAGCTGCTAGATGCTTGTCTGCCAAATGGTGAGTGTGAGTGTGTGTCCGTTGATGGTGAAGTCTGTGCAAGAGTGAGAGAGTGACTCTTTTGTTCTCCGTTACAGACTACATCAAGAGCTGTGCATGTATGGAGGTCTGCAGGCAGGTCGTCCTCACTTTAGATGTATCCTTTACTTGCAACAATACACATACTGACAAAGTAGCTATTTGGGTTCACCATTACTCTACAACGTGCTTCATTACAAACATCACAGTTTACGTATGTCTGGTTACAGTGCAATTTCCAAGATTTCAGGCTTACTAAAACCTAAAATAAGAACAAGTTAGAACTAAAAGCTTCACTTATCTTAGTAATATTGCATGCTGATTAGTTTCAAGTTGTATCCAACTTATTTTCAAAGCTATCCAACTATTTTAGTTTCTTTGCTTCACTGTAGCTTCAATTTTCCTTCATTTCAGGCATACTGTTTGTGTTGTTTGCACCAGTGAAAATGTTCAAATGAGAAGAAAAGACACTTTCAAATTACAATGCAAATTAAATTGGATGTGTTAAAGAGACCAAACAAAAAGGAACATTAATACAATACATTTTAGAATATGTTATACTTTTGTTTCCTCTATTGTGCTACAATATGTATTTATCTAATTTACAGTGAATAACAGACCCCCTATTCTGTAAAAATCGACATTTCAGTACATATTAGGTCGAGTTATCGGGACTCCATAGTAATGATGATGATGATGTTGACAATGATGATGGTGATTATTGCTTTTTATGTGATTAGCCTAAACAGAAAACTGTGATCAGCATGGGTTTGATTCCTGGCTGCAGGATGGGGATTGTTCTTTAACTAGGATTATTCTGCACCTCCCTAAACACTAGAGGTATGATTGTGTGTGTATTTATTGAAAAAGCAATTGTAAACAAACTCAAAGTTTAACAGAATAGAAATCAAGTGAAGGGCATCCCTGACTACAAAAGGTAAAACCACAGATATGACCATACATGTTAAATGAAGCACGTTACTGCTTGTAAATACATGACCCGACAACAATGCAGCAGTCAGACAAAAGACTATAAGCGTTCACAAGACTTCTGGCTATTGGCTTATTTACAAGAGATTTGAGAAAAGGTAAATTTCAAGAAAAATATGTGCTATGTCATTGTTGCACATACAATGCCAGCTGGCCAATTGTGTGAGACGGTGCATTCTCCACCAAACCCTTTATTGAAGTTCATCAGCTGACCATCAGATGTCAGCCCAACCAACCACACACCAAGCAACATCTACAAAAACCATTTGAGCAATTCTGATGGTGGGAGCAAGTTAAGCTCTTGAAACCAGTCAAGACTAATTACATGTAAGTGATGTTTAGTGCTTCAGTCAAACTCAGTTTTCATTATAATTTAGATTTGGGGTGTTTAGAGAACAGATGTTTCTATATTTAATAAGTGTATAATATTTAGGTTCAATTTAAAAGTTTTTGTGCAGTAGTGGTATAAATAGACCATATTGTCTAACAAACATTTTCTACCTCATACTTCTCGTGCAGTTTTCTCCATAAACTTTGACTCTACAGCCAGCTTATTTTTTTCTGTGGTAATTAATGGATAATTAGATATGTGGAGCTAAGGAAATATACATGCTATAAAGTGAGGAGGGGAAAGAATGTTGCATATGTAGTGACACAACGTATATACATTTAATTACATTAAACTTAATATTGTTAAGCAAGGCTAGCTCAGTAATGAAAATAGATGACCATATAGGTACAGTAACATTTTCAAGTCAATCTCTTTAATCGGATTTGAGAAAAGTACACAAGAAGTGTTAAAAAATGAAGTTACAGGAAATTGAGGTAAAAGTGTGGAAAATGGGGGCAAGTCCCTGTGCCGCCATATTTAAATGACGGAATTAAAAAGCTTACTACCCATGTTATATATCATTTGAAAGCTACAGATCTGTACTACCTTTTAGAATACAAAACAAAAAATTGATATTTTTGCAGAAATTCACTTCCCGGACTCCTTAAAAAACGGGCTCTGTTCTTGGTCAGAAACCAAAAGTAAGTTCTTACAGAGGACAGACTCCAGGAAATAGGACAGAAGTTACAACAAAGTCCAAGAAAATCTCTAAGTGAGCTAGCACAGGAATCGAGGGTTTCACAATTCTCGGCTTGGAAACTCACTAAACTGTTAAAATTAAAACCCTCTAGGATAACTGTAGTTCAGGAATCACAACCATGTGATAATGTCAGTAGAGTAAATTTCTGCAATTGGGTATAAAGTTAATGATTGCACAGTTGAGTCACATTTAATTTTCCTTACAGACGAAGCATGGTTTTATTTAAATGGCCATATATTAGCACAAAACAACAGAAAAACCAGATCTTGTACACCTAATGCCATTGCATGCTCATGTGCTGTGAATACAGACACAATTAGAGGGCCTACATTCTTTCAAGAAACAGAATTGTGCAACATTGAATGTAAACAGGCATATTTTCAACAGGATTTGGCTACAGCACATACAGCTGATCTCTTGTTGCAATTAATTAAAGAAGTTTCTGAAGACAGAGTTATTAAAAAGTTAAAGTCATGGCACTACAGTCCATATCACACCAGGACCTGCCAAACCGACTGCCGGCCTCATGCCCACATATGCAAGGTAACGGATATGGGGAGAAGATGTGGTCAGCATCTCGACATCCCCAGGGATGGGATGTGTGTGTACGCGCGTGGAGTCAGAATATTATAAAGAGAATCATTAACAAGAAAATAAATAAATAAAGGAATAAAAAGTAAATAATACGTTCTTTCCATTAATAATGTTAGGTACTTCTCTTTTCAGTTGACAACTTGGACTTTGTCAGTAATAGTTAATATTACATATCTGTTTATTGTTAGTTTATTCTATATTGTCCATTGCACTTGTAATGTTTTTAATACATTTGTGTTGTTAGATGTAACTTTATTTTGAGGTATGAGTCCCTAACCCTCCAATACAGAACACTGGAAGTGGGCGATTGAAGTTTAGTGACTTCAAAGATCTTATGTGCAGTCTGAAATGTTGGCAGACAGCGTTCAAGAACCACACGAGAGAGAAGACAGGCATACTTAAAGCTGAACGCTTGAGGGATGCTCTGCTTGAAGTTGGTAAGTGTTCAACAGTTGTTCGTTTCTGTGCCTCGCAGCACAACACAATATACTAAGGTTAATTACAGGCACCTAGTTTACATTGTCAGTCATGCAACTCTAAAGATGTCAGGCAGAATACAATACTTTTGTTGTAAAACAATCTCTTAATTTATTTTAAAATACATTTACTTTGTATATTTTTAGGTACTTAACTAATATCTTGTAATAATAAGGCCCTGCAACTTATTAATTTTTAACATACGCAGTAGTTATTTACTTTAAACAAATACCTTAAAATAGGTGAAGCTTTCTTATAACAATCACAATATAGAAAGAATTACTGTATAAAGTGTGAAACTAAAATATAAACTACAGTATAGGAATTGTTTTTAAAAATATGTAGAGAAACTATTAGTGCTATAACCTCAAAAACTGCAAGTAACAAACGAATGTTGATCTGAATTAAACTTGAACTGGAAATATTTGGGCACTAGTTCAGTATCTGGAAATCTCTACATGCAGTACTTAGCAATCCATCACTTTACAAATAATATTTTTCCTTGATTTTTGACATCTATTTTTTAAAGTTAACTCATAACCATATGTTAACAAACTATCTTTTCTATCTCTAAACTTTTTTCCTATCGCTTTTGCGATTCTTCAAAAACAGGTGCACTAGGCCTGTTTTATATCAACAGTCATGTGTTTGTACTTTGCAGGTTTTCAGCTGAGCACGGAGGTACTGTCAATTCTCATCTTGCGCTACATGAGGAAAGACGGCACTCTACGCTTTGGAGACTTTGTGTCTGCAATTCTGCACCTCAGTGTAGCGTTCAGTAAGTTTACATTTATACACACATGTTTCACTCAGTAGATGTAGGTATATTTGACATCACCTATCCAGCATGTATAATGTTAGTTCCTGTAATTTGTATGACGATTATACTGTAAAGTCATGAGCAACTCTTTCTTAACGTTACAACAATGAAACAAAACCAAGTACAGACTTTACACCACATGTTACCAAATTGTGACGTCATTAGCTTCTATCATGTGACAACGGACATTGTTTCCAAAATGGCAGACGTTAATGTTTTATTTTCACACCAAGCGGGATGGTTCAGACAGTAACGTCTATGGCCCACATTCATGAGATCATGGGTTTGATCCCCAAGGCCAACCTTCCTGATGCATGGCTTTTTTCGGAGGTTTCCCTGGGTTACCAGGTGGGTACTGGGAAGTATTTCTATATCCTCCGAATTGCCTGTCCCTCATGTTGTTACATTAGTCATTTCATTCCCCCCTTCAGGGTTGGAAGCATCACGACAGCAGGGGAACAAGTGTGCTCTGGAAATCTCATGCCTGTATTGGAAGATGACCTCTGGTTTCTACAAGGGATGGTATAAGTCCAAGGGGGGAGTTAAGCCAGCCTCCGATGGGGTGCTTTTAATTGGGAAAATGTAGGTACCCTGCCCACTGCTCTGTTGTGTCAATGTTCCAGCTGCCCTTAGGATCCATTCGCCTCATCCATCCTTCCGGGGGCACCCCATCTGGGACATAGATACAAAAGATCACCTTTCAGCCAAGGTTACGTGCCCTTAGGCAAGTTGTCATTGAGTCATACATTTTGAGAATAGTTCAATTCCTTGTTAAAGAGGAAAATTCTGTTTTTGAAATCCAACTCAGACTTTCACATGTTTATGTAGTGTTAGGAGATGGTCAAACATTTGAACACGAGCCTGCTTGAGCACAAGGAAACAGTTGATGTCTAGGATATAGTGAAATCTTAGGTTATTGAAAAGTTTCTGGTCCCATGTTAACTGACTGAAGACTAGAATGTTCAGAGAAGAATCATCACCTAAAACCTTTTTCAGATAATTCAAAATGAAGGTGATGTCAGATAATATTCCATCACTACGAGCCTGAAAAAATAAATCAGAGTATGGAATAATGGCACCTTCTGGATATGTCATTCAAAAAGAACGTGAAGACCATGTAATCTGGTGCTAAAGTTATGGACAGTTTTACATTGCAATTGATTTTCTTGAACTATAACCAGGCATGTTGTCCAATGATCACATTGTCTCCCTAAAGTCCTACAACTACCGTCTTTTCTAACAGATGTGAGACAGCGACGTGTCTTCAAGAACATACTTATATCATAAGAGTATTTTCAGACTCGTAGAACAAGATGCAAACAAATGGAGATTATGTTGAAAGATGATGTACTTGGTTTTACTAAAAATAAAGATTAAGATTTTTAAAACTTGTTGCTCAAACTTTGAGTATGACCTTCATACAGTCAGTCACTCTGGGAAATATTGATTTTGAACTAGGTTGAGGTGAGCTCTGATTGGCCAGGTGTTCTCTGCAGTGCAGTTTACTAAGATATATCCAACCAGTTATTGAAGTTTTGTGGACAACAGGCAATTCTAGACCTGCCGCAGTACAGAGAACACCTGGCCAATCAGAGCTCACCTCCACCTATTTGCCTCTATAAAAAGGTGACAAGCCGCAGTAAGTAGTGCAATTTGCCCTTTGAAGATAACCCAGAAAGGATGGTTGAAACATTGGCTTTGACTAAGATTATGTGGCAAAAACCAGATAGCCAACATATTTATATTTTTATAGTTATCCAGTTTAATATTTTTGGATATAATACTAATAGTAACAAATTACTAGAATTAACATTAACACAACATCAAATGCATGCATGTATCAACACATAAATTAAACAGATCATTTCCATTGCAGCTCTAAGTTCTATTGTGTTGTGATTCTGAGAGATATTCAATTTTGCAGATATATTTGAAACAAAGGATCCCCTCCAGAATGGCAGTGTCAAACTCAGTCTCAGTGAGGTAAGTCAATTACAGCCCTCATTCATATGACTTTCTCTACTCACTCACCGCTGCCCACTACAGATGCCATGAGTGGGATGTGGTCAGCACCGGATATGCAGGCGGCACCGTGGCCGAGCGGTTAGCGCGCTCACCTACCACCTAGATGGCCCGGGTTCGATCCCAGGGACCCGCATGTGGTATTCGTGGTGGACGAAGCAGCATCAGGGTGGGTTTTCTCCGGGTGCTCCGATTTCCCCCGCCATCTCATTCCACCAGTGCTCCATCTTCATTCCATGTATCATCAGAGTCACCGCCTGCGGTGCCGTAGTAGTAAAAGCGGGCGTTAAACACTACAACAACCGGTTATGCAGTTTTCAGAATCACGACCCACTACTTCTCAATTGGTCCCACAGGGACCTAACCAGGCTGAGTGCAACCCCAGACCAGCAAGAGAAAGCCCCCATGCCGGTACTCGGGTATCCTGCACTACCGCCACACTAAGAAGGCAGCCTACTCACTCTATCAACAAGCCAACACTAATGTTTGAAGAGTACAATGTAGTGGAGTTTACTTTCCCTATTACATGTAGTAGATTAATACCCTTCATATCAAACAGTTTCTGAAAATTTTCATTTTCCAAAAATGATTCTTAAAAATTTGAATTTTCTGTGAATAGTCTCTGTATTCTGAATGACTTTTGTATAACTGGTAAACTGTAAGAGATACACAAAATATTACTATACAAAATGACAATTTGACAAATGCCAGTCTGGACAACAATGTGACAAACGTTACAAGTTCAGACACTTTATTTTCTCTTCTAAAACTGAAGCACAAAACACTCCTCTCTGTTTTATCATTCATGCAGTATACAATTCATCGTAAAGGAACACATTTCTTATATATAAAATTTGTATTAAAATCATTAATTAAAGCACTATTAATAATGTATTTGTAAGCTGTGTTAAATTCTCTCTTATTAAGGGGTATATTTATTAACTTATAAATTGAACTATTAAAAACAGCAAATTTCTCTGAAGCAACACTAAAACTTTTATTTTTTATTTAATGATCGGTATGCATTAACTTTCAAGTATAAATGCCAAAATTCAATTTATTGTTATGTTTTATTATCTTCAAATGCAGGAATGGAAGGCAACCATTATTTTCAGTTTCGAAATTGAATTTTATGGCTTTAAGTTGTAAATTTAAAAGTAAGTTTTAAAGGCTTGACAGAATGTAATGCTGATGGTTGTTTCTCTGTTGCAGTGGTTGAAGTCGTCCCTCACGTGCTGACACTACAACGAACCTGCTACTGCACGTGTGTGTTCATATTGTACATATTGAGACCACTAGTTTGTAAATGTGTGTATCGAGCGAACAAAACTACATTCTGTGTTAGTATACAAATGTAAAAAATGAACATTGGTGCTAAAAACACTAAGTTAAAAAAGACTATGAATATTTTTTTAATGCAAAAACAAATTTTATACGTATAAGTTAAATTATAAAAAATTAATTTTTGTTTGTATTTTTCTTAAAAACTGTTTAACATTGTTGAACTATAAGGGCAAGTCAAAAAAATAACTTTCCCTCTCTGCTGCAGTTATAATTCCTTTGTGTACGTTTTATTGCTCAGTGTGAATCAGAGTTGAGCTGGTAGTCATGATAACAGTGCTTCAATTCCCTCCTTAGTTTGTTAAAATAGAAACACTAGTACTGGAGTTACGCTCAAAATAAAGTTTCGACTGTGACTTTTCCAGCAAGCAGTGCAAGTTCTCAACGTTTTCACAACTTGTAAACTACTTTAAGGAAGTGGATGAAATTCACAAATGTGACGTTTCTCATCACAAGTAGCAAGTCTAGACAGGTTTCAAGTCCCTAGGGTTCTTGGTTCAAAAGTTAGAAAAATGCCGTAACCTTTCGAGTTCTATATAAGAAAAGTGGGAAGAGGTTTAAGAAAACAGACTATTGATGCAGATCCGGCTCAACTTTAGATTAGGTTACTTGCCACTTGCCGGTCAGACGTCGCAAGAAGAAGTGAAATTTGTGTTATGTAACAGAACAAAGGACAAGTTTTATGTCGAGTTACTCTACTCTATTAGTACTTACATGTTACAAAACAAAAGTTGTAGTTTATATAGCAGGCGGAGATATTCTTTAGTTTAAGTGACGCGGGCACTTGGTCAGAATTTCGGCGAAGTCCAACTCGGCAGTGTGTACGAATGGTCACGAAAGTTGCCGAAGTTGCTGTGTTAATTCAGCGCTGCCAACAGCACAATTTCCCCAGGAGTTTGTTGCCAATCGTATGGTCAGTTAGAATGTTTTAGCGGGACCCGGTGACCTTAGAAGCAAGTTGTGAGAATGCAATGGATCGCTTCATTAGCATAGTAGATTTAGCGCCTCTGTGCTATAATGAGGAGGAATGCATGCAATTTCTTTACGACGAGGGCCTGCTGAGAAGTCGAATGCTATGCAGGGAATGTGATGCCGTGCTACACCCCGTGAGGAGGATATTATAATATAAATATAATATATGGATGTTTAGTTTGGCTCATGTTTAGAAACGTGCACTTTCCACTTGCCAGCCACATTCAGTGTCCGAACTTACCTTTTGCGCATGCGCCGGCAGTAGTTTCACAATCGCCCACTAGATTTCACTGCTTAACTAGCAGACGCTATTTCATATCTGCCAACATTGCTTTTACACTACACTAGTTTTCGTTGCCAACACATTAAACACCGATATTTATTTAACACGTGATGCAATCTATAAATCTACTAGCCAATCTACTGCAGATAGCAGTAACATAACATGTGCATCTTATCTTGTTTTCCCTGCAATATATACAATGACCCTCCAATCTTTTCTTGTTTAGTTTAGCTTGCGCGATGACTTGCTCAGAATTTCGGCTAAGTCCCACTCGGCAGTGTGTACGAATGGTCACGAAATTTGCCGAAGTTGCTGTGTTAATGCAGCACTGCCAACAGCAGAATGTCCCTAGGAGTTCGGGCTTAGAATCTGGCTGGCAAGTGGCAAGCAAGCTAATCTAAACTTGAGCCATAATATATATTATATATAATATAAATGTAATAATAATATAAAATAAAAAAGAACGAGCCAGCATTTCGTGGACCCAGTAACAAGGCAATAACGATAATGTACACAATAATTTGCACAACAATAGTATGGAGTCGCACTAGCGATATATCTGTGTGAACAAAATAATGTACACAAATCTGGCCGGCAAGTGCTAAGTCACCTATTCAAATAAATAATAATGTACACGGAGTAGCGCTAGCAGTATGTCTGTGGCGCCAACGACCCTAGTGCATTTGTGTTTAATGTGTTGGCAACGAAAATTAGTGTAGTGTAAAACGCAATGTTGGCAGATGTGAAAATCGTCTGCTAGTGACAACTAGCTCATGCAGCGAAACCTAGTGGCGATTCTGAAACTACTGTTGGCGCATGCGCAGTAACTTCACTTCGAATCTTTGGCCGGCAAGTGGCAAGTAACCTAATCTAAAGTTGAGCCGACAAATTTCGGTAAAGATCGCATTCTGAAAAATGGCACAAAAGTGGGTAAAACCGGGATCTGATCCGGGACTTTTTGACTGATTCTTATTGTAGAGGTCTTGTGGAGCCGGTATATATCTTCAGAAAATTCAAAGCTGCCGTAAGTTCTCGGATATAAGGCGTCGAATTGTTCTACATTTCAAAACAGCGATGCTTAAATTTGTCACAGACTGCTCAACACAACGTAAATTGAACAGGACGGTACAATCAGAGAAATAAAGTAACTAATGTTTCAAATTATAACTTGCATTAACAGAAGCAAGGACAAGTTACTTTCTTGGTTTTGAAGATTATGTTGCAATTGCGAGTCAGTCGACAGAAGCCATGCGCTCCTATATTCTGTGCAGAATAAGTTGGTAGCTATTACGTAGAAAGAGAAAGCAGTACTCACCGACTCGCTGGCACGCACTCAATGCTGTTACCACAGATGATGCACCCGTGCGAACTAACGATTCCGTCGATAATGCAGTACGTCTATATATCGACCTAGCTGCGCACCCGATCCCCCACGCCCCTTCATCCTGCGTATTCCGCGCCAGAATCAAATACCCAGTTTCTTTCAAGATCAACTCGCGCACTGTTGGTTAATTCTCTTACAGGTGGGCAAAACTGTATTCACATATGTACGGGCGTCAATTGTTGACTCGAAAAAAATTGGGCCTATAACTCTTTCACCACTAATGGCGCACCATACATCAAGGGGCATTTCATGAACAATATTATGTTTCTCAGAGCTCCAATAATGATTATTTTGTGTACACATATCCATGAAGGTGGAACCAAGTCTCGTTTGTGGGTAAATTTTGCCATTGTATACACTATTGAGAGTCCACTCACAAAATGTGCATCTACTCTGTATTCACTCTAAGGTTGATCTGCGCGAAACTAAACCCAGGTGGCCAATGCACAGTTATAATGTATTCTTCTGCCATTCATGCCAGAAATACGGTCACAGCACAACCTGCGGTATGTAAGAAAAAGGACCAATCCCTTATTCCGTCAACTTAAAGAGTGAATAACATGTAACTAGAGGTTAAAGGCGATAAGATTGATAGTAACAACAAAATAAACCTGTTGTAGCACTTTGTCAATTGTTGGCGATTCATTTTTAAACAAGAAATTGTGCAGTTACACGAATTGCGTTTTTAACAAAATCGTCACATTCTTGCGTATTTCACATGCTTTCTTTTTTTCTCGGGTGCAACCACTTTCCCAATTTCAGCTTTTTCTTTACGAGCATTGTTTATACTGGTATTCGAAACACCGGTGAACTTAGTTTATTTCAATACTTCTTTGAAGGGAACAGTTGGATATTTCTCACAGAACTTATAATATGCATTCAACACTATTGTTTTTTCACCACTAGTCAATGGTTTGCCCACCTTATGCTTTACATATTAACTCGGCGAAGACACAAGAACAAATTCACCGCCGCCGTCCGCCATGATCCTAAGTAGAAACTGCTGGCTGTAAACAATGCTCTGGAAATACTTGAATGTCAGGTAACTTACACGCATTGCATGTTGGAACTTGTAGCTCTGTTTATCAGTTTACATCAGCGTTAATTAACCTCTTAAGTATTTGAATAGAATATTATATCATTTAAGGATAAATTCATTCTGAAATTCAGATTACTAATATGGGACTACTTCCTTGCATGCATTGTTACCGTGTTGTACCACGGTACAGTGGTCACATGGCTTTGTTTTGACGCGGACAAACCTAAGAGTGAATTGAGTTTAATTACAGGATCCGTGGTTGAAGAGCATGTGCCACAGTTATCTGATATGGTTTTAACTTCAGCAATTTAGTAGCTCTTTGCAAAGAGCCATAAGAAATGTCTGCCTGTTGTGAAAGATGCCTAATTTTTCAATTTTTTTTCCCCAAAAGATAATCGATGTTGTCTAATGTTTCTTCGGTACGAACCATATGCCGTCTTAGGTTTCCGAGCTTGAACACTTCCAGTGGCCTGAAATTTAAAAGTTTATGGATTGTTGTACGCCCAGGAACTTTTATGCCTGGAAATGTTTCTGCAAATCGCATTTGTACCTGGCAAGCTGACTGAGTTAACACATATGAATCATAAATAAATACACACTGTGCAGTAGAAAATAAATGCTGAGCTACTTTGTGGCTAAGTACAGGACTGAATAATAAAGCACACTGGTAATAATGCAGCCACACGAACTGGCGTCAACTGAATACTGATTGTGAATAGAGCAGAGAACACCAAGTCACACTCATGACCTTGTGTATATCAGCTGCTGTTATTGTGTTTCTGCGTGCGCAGTGGGAAAACACTACGCAGTGGTTCACATGCATTTGCATCTCTCTGTATAATAAGTGTTATCTAAGCTCCTTTTGTTTACATGCAAAATAACAGTCAAACAAAGAAGGAAAAGTTATATATATGTTTAACACAAAATGGCGGCGGTAGGAGTTACAACACGATCAGGCAAGCAAGTTTCATAAAATATTTACAGGGAAGAAACAAAGTGAATCTCAGGATATGTCACAGGGACATAAAAACGATGGGAAAAGAAGTGTAAATGAAGGTAACTCCGGGGAAGCAATAAATGTTGAAAAATCTGAGCAGCTAAATGCGAGTGAAAAGCAGACAGAATTTTCAATGCGGGATGCAGAAACAATAGCATCGCTTCATATGGTCTTGAACCTATGAACAAGGGATCTTATGACTGCGCAGAAAGAAATTAGTAAGTTAAAATCTGAGAATGAAAATCTAAAAACCGTGCTTAAAGAATATGAAAATGATTCCTTTACCACAGTTATGAAAAAGAAAGGACCGGCAGGGAACAAGATGGCGGGTGGTCCACCTAAATCCATCGCCGATGAAAACATGTTTGATGCTCTGTGTGAAGATAGTGTAATAAGGAATAACTGCAGAAATGGAAATGTGGTGTGTGGTGAGCTAAACGAGGGTGGAAATAAAAAGAAAGCTCCGGTTATGGTGATTGATGATTCTCTATTGAAATTCTCCGGGGAGGCATGCAAAGAAAAAGGATACAGAGTGCATTGCTTCCCAGGCATGACGCTAAGTGAATTACAAAACAAAGTGGAAAAAATGAACCTCAATGAAGAACAGCCAAATGTCGTACTTGTACATGCAGGCACAAATAACATTCGAATAGGAGTTAGAGCAGAACGAATACCTCAGAAGCAAGGGACTTGGTGCATGCGATGCGATCGCAAACACGTGACACTAAAATCATAATCATTGGCGTCCTGCGTAGATGGGGTGTTACCAACAGAAAAATAAGAATCAATCAAGAACTGGACGAGATGTGCCGTGAGGAAAACTGCTTAATGGTGGATGGGAACTATTGGGTGCACGATAATGACTTTGCCAGAGATGGAACTCACTTAAATAGTAGGGGATCATATAATTTTGTTCAACTCATGAACAATGCAATCTTCTTGGTGGTGATGAGAAACTAGTTAACAGAAGGGCGGATGTGACTGATCTAGGTGCTGTGGAGGATAAGGGTCAAATAGCTCCAAGTGCAAAATCAAAATCAAATAGCATGCCAAATGAGAGGCAAAACTCATTAAAAGGGTGCAGTAGAAAGATGCAAGATGGTGACTTAGTTCCAACACATGGTGCTGGCCCTGGGCGGACTGTTGTGCAAAGAACCAGGCTCAAAGGTATGTGGTAGTGGAAGGGAAATGATATCCAATAAATTCTACGTATTGCACCAAAATTTACAGAGTACAACAAATAAAATAACACCATTAGAAGTGCTACTAAACACAGACTTGCTGCATGTAGATGTTCTATGCATAACTGAACATTGGTTAAAACCAGAGCAGTTAACAGAAATAAACCTCAAACAGTTCAGGCTAGTAGATTCCTACTGTAGGAAAACGTACCAGCATGGGGGGTCATGTATATATGTTAGATCAAACATAAAAGCTAGAAATATACGTCTATTTGAGGACCTAAAGAACAATAAGAAGTTCGAGCTGTTAGTGGTAGAGATAAATGAGCAAAGGCTAATTATTATATGTATCTACAAAAAAAAATTAAAAATATTTTGTTGTTTAATGATGCTGTCAATTGCCAGGATCATAACCCCAAATACAATCGCTTGTGGAGGACATGGCCCTATCTGACTGACCACTATGGTCAAATACTAGCAGTCGAGGCACTAACTTCCAGACATGTTGTGCAAACAGGAACCTATACGAAAAGAATTTTCAATCCAGAAAGCATAGAAAGTTTTAAAAACTTAAAGGGGAAATATAAAAACAAAAAATCAACCTCAAAATGGGTGGATTACGAAAGGAATCAAAACTTCAAGTAATATGTTAAAATTCTTGTGAAGACAATTGAAGCAGAGAAATACAACAAATGATTTTAGGAACTATGTAAAGAAATATAAAAGTTCTAATTTGTTCTTACTTTAGAATCTTGTTGCTTCACTGTTAATAGCTTCATTTTCCTTATTTAAAATATAAAAGTATTTATCGGAAAGTAATACTGGAAGCTAAAAAACAAGAAAATAAAAGAATTGTAGAAAATGCAAAAAACAAAACAAAGGCACTGTGGGAGATAATAAACCGTGAAAGAGGGAAGAGTAGCTCAAATTATTGTGTAACAGAACTAGGTAATGAGGGTAACAAAATCACAAATCCTCAGCACATAGCAGAGTGCTTCAATACATACTTCGCTGAGATAGCAGACCGACTCATTACCTTAAATCACTCTAAACATACCCAGGGTAAAATCATAAAAGTAAACAATTGCAGGGAATCTATTTTCATATGTCCTATTACAGAGACTGAGGTACAGAAAGTAGTTCATGAAATGAAAGGTAAATACTTTGGAATAGACCAAATATTAATTTCGAAATACCAGCATTGAATGAAGTGTTAAAGCTCTGCGCCCCTAATACCAGATGGCAGCAGAATAGAGACAGCAGAGAAAAGGAACAAGAGGATAACGTCAGTCACCCAACGGCTGATGATGGGATCTAATGGTCCTGAAAACGTTTCCACTTTAAAAAAGCAGTTTAGTAGTGAAGGTGAGTAAATAAGTGACTCAAAATAACCTCAAGCTAACAAGCATCAGTAATTACCGATCTACCACTAAAGAAATTACGAGAGGGGTTCCTCAAGGCTCAGTGCTGAGGCCTCTGCTGTTTCTAATGTACATAAATGATTTACCAAGCAATATTCATCAAGCTGAGGTAGTCCTGTTCGCAGATGATACAAACATTCTTGTACAAGGCGAAAATGAAACTATATTGCAAAACAAAGTTAACACAGTAATGACTAACCTTAGCAACTGGTTTAAGATAATTGCACTAATTATAAACAAAGAGAAAACTATTGCTATCTCATTTCATACATGGCAATGTAAAAACAGTATCAGATCTCAAATTTCTTTTGAAGGAAATAATATTGATTACAAGAAAGAAACAAAATTCTTAGGTATAGGTGTGAATAAAAACCTAAAATGGGATAGCTACACTCACAAATTAGCAAGTAAACTTAGTTTTGTGTGCTATTTGCTCAAATATCTAAAATGTACAATAAATCTTGCTGGACTGAAAAATGTATATTTTACCCAGTTTCATAGTCGGCTAAAATATGGGGTAAAATTTTTGGGGGGAAAATGCGAAAGAATATTTATAATCCAAAAGAGAGCTATAAGAATCTTAAGTGGAATAGACAATAGTACATCCTGTAGACCTTATTTTAGGAAACATAACATCTTACCTCTAGCTTGTATCTTTATAGCTGAAGTTTCAAATCATATTAATAGAAATCAAGGAGAACTAGACACAAATACGGATATCCATTCTCATAATACTAGAGGGAAAAATTACCTTCATGTTCAGTTATGCAGAACAAATATTCAAAAAAATAACCTGACAAACTTAGGCATTCAATTATATAATAAACTACCAGCAAATATCAAAGAAATAACTAATATAAAAAATTTAACAAAGAAGTCAAATCCTTTCTACTACAACATACCTTTTATTCATAAGTGAATATTTGACATTGTAACTTGTAAACATATCATTATTCTGTAAATCTTTATTTAATAAGTGAATATTTGATATTTTATTTGTAATATTGTAAAATTAGTTCTGTAAATCGTATAGAAATTGTTCTTTTGACGAAGCCCATATCATGTAACATGATCTAAGTGGTGAATTATCACTATCACTATTATCACCGCCACCGCCGTCATTCTCCTCCTCCTCCTCCTCCTTCTCCTTCACCTCCTCCTTCTTCTTCTTCTCCTCCTCCTTCTTCTTCTTCTCCTTCTTCTCCTCCTCCTCCTCCTCCTTCTTCTCCTTCTTCTTCTTCTTCTCCTCCTCCTCCTTCTTCTTCTCCTCCTCCTTCTTCTTCTCCTCCTCCTTCTTCTCCTTCTTCTTCTCCTCCTCCTCCTTCTTCTTCTCCTCCTCCTTCTCCTTCTTCTTCTCCTCCTCCTCCTTCTTCTTCTTCTCCTCCTCCTTCTTCTCCTCCTCCTTCTTCTCCTCCTCCTTCTCCTCCTCCTTCTTCTCCTTCTTCTTCTTCTTCTCCTCCTCCTTTTCCTTCACCTCCTCCTTCTCCTTCACCTCCTCCTTCTTCTTCTTCTTCTCCTTCTTCTTCTTCTCCTTCTTCTCCTCCTTCTTCTCCTCCTTCTCCTTCTCCTTCTTCTTCTTCTCCTCCTTCTCCTTCTTCTCCTCCTTCTTCTCCTCCTCCTTCTTCTCCTCCTCCTCCTTCTTCTTCTCCTCCTCCTTCTCCTTCTTCTTCTCCTCCTCCTTTTTCTCCTTCTTCTTCTTCTCCTCCTTCTCCTTCTTCTCCTCCTTCTTCTCCTCCTTCTTCTTCTCCTCCTCCTCCTTCTTCTTCTCCTCCTCCTTCTCCTTCTTCTCCTTCTCCTTCTTCTCCTCCTCCTTCTTCTCCTTCTCCTTCTTCTCCTCCTCCTTCTTCTCCTCCTCCTTCTTCTCCTCCTCCTTCTCCTCATTCTCCTTCTTCTCCTCCTTCTTCTCCTCCTCCTTCTCCTCCTTCTTCTTCTCCTCCTCCTTCTCCTCCTCCTTCTCCTCCTTCACCTCCTCTGCCTCCTTCACCTCCTCCTCCTCCTCCTCCTTCACCTCCTCTTCCTCCTCCTCCTTCTTCTCCTCCTCATCATCATCATTAACAAGTGCTATTTAAGCTAGGTTTGTTTACCCACAAACTAAGACACTCAAAGAAGGAAAAGTCATATGGAAGTATAAGAAGCATATTCCTGCAAGTATATTAACCGAGTGTGTTAGCCTATTCCTTGCTAGTTGTAAGTATATCAGCCTATTTTAGAGTACATTAATGTGCATGAGCAAGTGTAAAACGTATAAAATTTGTAATATTTTCACTTTGTTAAATCTGCCCAAACTAACTCCATGTGGCATTTATCATTCATAACATAATACGAACAGAGGAATGTCAGAATAATGGGTAGAGGAAGTCCTAATTTAACACATACACATTCATATTTTTCAGACACTAAATTAAAACAAAATGTTGCATAATATCAAGATTTATTATTTCATCCCATTTGTAGCACTGTAAATACACAGACATGATTTTGCACCGTTCCTTACTCGTTTTTCATACACAATAACAAACTTTCTACAATATATTTAAAACAATACATACTCTCGCTGCTTAAATGAAAATATGTAAAATTACAGCAGATTAAAACATCCTTTTCCTGTGCAAGCAAAACCAATGTTCCACAACTCATTGTGATCTATATTACAAAATTATAATCCCCCAAAGAAGTGAGTAAAACTTTACACGCTTTGCTCATGGCAATAAATATGATGGAGTATCATCGCCTGCACTCCGTGGTCGGTCCAACTTCAAGGAAAGGAAAGTAGCATATTATCCTAGATAAAATATCTAAAACAGTTGTTGCACACCTGAGCAGGTCAATAACACACGAAACTTGCAATCACTTGATGTTGGCCTTGAGGTGCTGCAGAAACTCATAATACGATAATGCTGCTTCAGATCTGTCCTCAATTAGACGCTCTATGAACTTCCCTCGTACATTACTGTCGTCCCTGCAAATCCAACATTCAATGCTATACGTACATACATACATGTATACATACGTATTGTAAATGACATTTTAAATGTTACATGGGCACCAGTTACAAATCAGAAACTGAAAAATTCAATGCCATAGCCGGGATTCGAACCACGGAACTTCTGCTTATTGAGCAGCTGCTCTAACCATTAAGCTACCATGGCCATCTTGCCAGTACGACATTAAATTCCCCAGCTGATTCGTACTTTTTCCCAGTTAACCACAAGGGAATCTCACATTAGAGATTAATATACCAAGCGCGACTTACAATTGTAAGTACTTTATGTCCCAGGTTTAAGCAACCTTTAGATGCTAATTATTATTTATTTATGCCCACACACGGCTTGTGTGTTTAAAAACACCAGCAGTAAGCTTGTTGGCATAAATAAATAATAATTACCAGTTACAAAGTTAGTGATATAACAAAATAGATCAGTTTTCAACAATTAAAACAGTCACATATATACATTTTCTTAAAATATTTTTAGCACTTGTGCATATTCCCAGTTTGAGAGAGAGAGAGAGAGTGTGAGTGAGTGAGTGAGTGACATTTAAGGGCTCATTGATGACTACGCCATTGGGGCCCAAAGTCAGAACATGAAACCACGAAAGCTCACAAACTCAAAATTTCAAAGTTAAAAACTAAAAGTGACAAAGTTAAAAGGTAAAAAAATTAAATCTTAAACAGTGTAAAAGGTCAAAAATTTAACTTAAAACAGTTAACATGTAAAATACTAAAAATGGTAAAACAGTATGTTAAAACACATCAGTGCCTAATAGTCTAAAGCCTCTGAAAGCTAAAATACAAGTTAAGAGTGCTTTGTGAACACAACGTTGGCAATGAACCGCAGTGCAATTGGGTTGTCACCCAAAACAGAATGCAGCATAACACTCAGACTGAGGGACTGGTGCTCTTGAGCGTAACATGCACAATCTAGGAAAAATGTGTGACAACAAGAGTTGGAAGCACATTGTCAATTTGATAATCTCATTTTTCTAAAATATTTACCACATTGAATTTCAAAGTTGGGGAATCTGCTGTCATTGAATGTGAATTAAAACTCTGATATTACCTGATAACCTGCAGCATTGTTGGATGGGGTTTCTCTGATTGCAAGTAGTTTACAAAATTCCGCAATCTTTCAGATTCTGGACTCTGAATTTCTGGAAGCTCGTACTGAAACATTTCAAATGATCTGATGAGACAAAGTAGCAAGCAGCTGTTACTTATTATAAAACTAACAAATGATGTCTCAAATTTACTCAACATGTTTAATTATTTCTTTGCTTCATCTTCAATCAAAATAATGACAAAATATTTCCTCATGTTTATGAACATCGCATTAAAACTGTACATGTTGTTTTGTATCACAGCATTACAGGAAGCCAATGCTTATGTTTACTTCCAAAATCATTTACAGAACCTTATAAAAATTGGTTGCATTGCATTCATATGACTTTCTCTACTCACTCTCCTACAACAGCCATTTCTTCTAACTTCCATTACACATTTAACTGTAGCTATAACAAGCATACAGTAGGCTAAAGTGGTATACAAATTCTTAAAAAGTGGATTGCTATGTGATAGTTTTGAAATTCCTTGTATCACCACAAGAAAAAAACTAATAGTGAACTTATCACTGGAAAAAATTACAGTATTGGTATATTCAAACAGGTAACAAAGAATATTTGCGACATGTTAATGTGTGCTTTAGCGAGACCTACAGTTGGCATTTGTTTCCTTGCAAATCAAGAGGACTACACAGAGCAGTTCTAATTAACACCGTCAAGAGGCGCTGGTGCCTGGAATGGCATCTACTAACATGTGCACCAATGTAAGGGAAAAATATGCTTCATCTCTCTTCTAACACTGTCAAGAGACACTACCAACAAGTGCTCTATCTCTCTTCTAACACTGTCAAGAGATACTACTAACACGTGCTCTATCTCTCTTCTAACACTGTCAAGAGACACTACTAACATGTGCTCTATCTCTCTTCTAACACTGTCAAGAGACACTACTAACACATGCTCTATCTCTCTTCTAACACTGTCAAGAGACACTACTAACATGTGCTCTATCTCTCTTCTAACACTGTCAAGAGACACTACTAACATGTGCTCTATCTCTCTTCTAACACTGTCAAGAGACACTACCAACATGTGCTCTATCTCTCTTCTAACACTGTCAAGAGATACTACTAACACGTGCTCTATCTCTTCTAACACTGTCAAGAGACACTACTAACATGTGCTCTATCTCTCTTCTAACACTGTCAAGAGACACTACTAACATGTGCTCTATCTCTCTTCTAACACTGTCAAGAGACTACTAACATGTGCTCTATCTCTCTTCTAATACTGTCAAGAGACTACTAACATGTGCTCTATCTCTCTTCTAACACTGTCAAGAGACACTACTAACATGTGCTCTATCTCTCTTCTAACACTGTCAAGAGATACTACTAACATGTGCTCTATCTCTCTTCTAACACTGTCCAGAGACACTACTAACATGTGCTCTATCTCTCTTCTAACACTGTCAAGAGATACTACTAACACGTGCTCTATCTCTCTTCTAACACTGTCAAGAGATACTACTAACACGTGCTCTATCTCTCTTCTAACACTGTCCAGAGACACTACCAACATGTGCTCTATCTCTCTTCTAACACTGTCCAGAGACACTACCAACATGTGCTCTATCTCTCTTCTAACACTGTCAAGAGGCACCACCAACACGTGCTCTATCTCTCTTCTAACACTGTCAAGAGACACTGCCAACACATGCTCTATCTCTCTTCTAACACTGTCAAGAGACACTACCAACACATGCTCTATCTCTCTTCTAACACTGTCCAGAGACACCACTAACATGTGCTCTATCTCTCTTCTAACACTGTCAAGAGACACTACTAACATGTGCTCTATCTCTCTTCTAACACTGTCAAGAGACACTACAAACATGTGCTCTCTCTCTCTTCTAACACTGTCAAGAGACACTACTAACACGTGCTCTATCTCTCTTCTAACACTGTCAAGAGACACTACTAACACGTGCTCTATCTCTCTTCTAACACTGTCAAGAGATACTACTAACATGTGCTCTATCTCTCTTCTAACACTGTCAAGAGACACTACTAACATGTGCTCTATCTCTCTTCTAACACTGTCAAGAGACACCACCAACACGTGCTCTATCTCTCTTCTAACACTGTCAAGAGACACTACTAACATGTGCTCTATCTCTCTTCTAACACTGTCAAGAGACACTACTAACATGTGCTCTATCTCTCTTCTAACACTGTCAAGAGATACTACTAACACGTGCTCTATCTCTCTTCTAACACTGTCCAGAGACACTACCAACATGTGCTCTATCTCTGTTCTAACACTGCCCAGAGACACTACCAACATGTGCTCTATCTCTCTTCTAACACTGTCAAGAGGCACCACCAACGCGTGCTCTATCTCTCTTCTAACACTGTCAAGAGACACTACCAACACATGCTCTATCTCTCTTCTAACACTGTCAAGAGACACTACCAACACATGCTCTATCTCTCTTCTAACACTGTCCAGAGACACTACTAACATGTGCTCTATCTCTCTTCTAACACTGTCAAGAGACACTACTAACATGTGCTCTATCTCTCTTCTAACACTGTCAAGAGACACTACTAACATGTGCTCTCTCTCTTCTAACACTGTCAAGAGACACTACTAACACGTGCTCTATCTCTCTTCTAACACTGTCAAGAGACACCACTAACATGTGCTCTATCTCTCTTCTAACACTGTCAAGAGACACTACTAACACATGCTCTATCTCTCTTCTAACACTGTCAAGAGACACCACTAACATGTGCTCTATCTCTCTTCTAACACTGTCAAGAGGCACTACTAACACGTGCTCTATCTCTCTTCTAACACTGTCAAGAGACACTACCAACACATGCTCTATCTCTCTTCTAACACTGTCAAGAGACACTACCAACACGTGCTCTATCTCTCTTCTAACACTGTCAAGAGACACTACCAACACGTGCTCTATCTCTCTTCTAACACTGTCAAGAGACACTACTAACATGTGCTCTATCTCTCTTCTAACACTGTCAAGAGACACTACCAACACGTGCTCTATCTCTCTTCTAACACTGTCAAGAGACACTACTAACATGTGCTCTATTTCTCTTCTAACACTGTCAAGAGACACTACCAACACGTGCTCTATCTCTCTTCTAACACTGTCAAGAGACACTACCAACACGTGCTCTATCTCTCTTCTAACACTGTCAAGAGACACTACTAACACATGCTCTATCTCTCTTCTAATACTGTCAAGAGACACCACTAACATGTGCTCTATCTCTCTTCTAACACTGTCAAGAGACACTACCAACACATGCTCTATCTCTCTTCTAACACTGTCAAGAGATACTACTAACATGTGCTCTATCTCTCTTCTAACACTGTCAAGAGACACTACTAACATGTGCTCTATCTCTCTTCTAACACTGTCAAGAGATACTACTAACATGTGCTCTATCTCTCTTCTAACACTGTCAAGAGACACTACTAACACGTGCTCTATCTCTCTTCTAACACTGTCAAGAGATACTACTAACACGTGCTCTATCTCTCTTCTAACACTGTCCAGAGACACTACCAACATGTGCTCTATCTCTCTTCTAACACTGTCCAGAGACACTACCAACATGTGCTCTATCTCTCTTCTAACACTGTCAAGAGGCACCACCAACACGTGCTCTATCTCTCTTCTAACACTGTCAAGAGACACTGCCAACACATGCTCTATCTCTCTTCTAACACTGTCAAGAGACACTACCAACACATGCTCTATCTCTCTTCTAACACTGTCCAGAGACACCACTAACATGTGCTCTATCTCTCTTCTAACACTGTCAAGAGACACTACTAACATGTGCTCTATCTCTCTTCTAACACTGTCAAGAGACACTACAAACATGTGCTCTCTCTCTCTTCTAACACTGTCAAGAGACACTACTAACACGTGCTCTATCTCTCTTCTAACACTGTCAAGAGACACTACTAACACGTGCTCTATCTCTCTTCTAACACTGTCAAGAGATACTACTAACATGTGCTCTATCTCTCTTCTAACACTGTCAAGAGACACTACTAACATGTGCTCTATCTCTCTTCTAACACTGTCAAGAGACACCACCAACACGTGCTCTATCTCTCTTCTAACACTGTCAAGAGACACCACCAACACGTGCTCTATCTCTCTTCTAACACTGTCAAGAGACACTACTAACATGTGCTCTATCTCTCTTCTAACACTGTCAAGAGACACTACTAACATGTGCTCTATCTCTCTTCTAACACTGTCAAGAGATACTACTAACACGTGCTCTATCTCTCTTCTAACACTGTCCAGAGACACTACCAACATGTGCTCTATCTCTGTTCTAACACTGCCCAGAGACACTACCAACATGTGCTCTATCTCTCTTCTAACACTGTCAAGAGGCACCACCAACGCGTGCTCTATCTCTCTTCTAACACTGTCAAGAGACACTACCAACACATGCTCTATCTCTCTTCTAACACTGTCAAGAGACACTACCAACACATGCTCTATCTCTCTTCTAACACTGTCCAGACACACTACTAACATGTGCTCTATCTCTCTTCTAACACTGTCAAGAGACACTACTAACATGTGCTCTATCTCTCTTCTAACACTGTCAAGAGACACTACTAACATGTGCTCTCTCTCTTCTAACACTGTCAAGAGACACTACTAACACGTGCTCTATCTCTCTTCTAACACTGTCAAGAGACACCACTAACATGTGCTCTATCTCTCTTCTAACACTGTCAAGAGACACTACTAACACATGCTCTATCTCTCTTCTAACACTGTCAAGAGACACCACTAACATGTGCTCTATCTCTCTTCTAACACTGTCAAGAGGTACTACTAACACGTGCTCTATCTCTCTTCTAACACTGTCAAGAGACACTACCAACACATGCTCTATCTCTCTTCTAACACTGTCAAGAGACACTACCAACACGTGCTCTATCTCTCTTCTAACACTGTCAAGAGACACTACCAACACGTGCTCTATCTCTCTTCTAACACTGTCAAGAGACACTACTAACATGTGCTCTATCTCTCTTCTAACACTGTCAAGAGACACTACCAACACGTGCTCTATCTCTCTTCTAACACTGTCAAGAGACACTACTAACATGTGCTCTATTTCTCTTCTAACACTGTCAAGAGACACTACCAACACGTGCTCTATCTCTCTTCTAACACTGTCAAGAGACACTACCAACACGTGCTCTATCTCTCTTCTAACACTGTCAAGAGACACTACTAACACATGCTCTATCTCTCTTCTAATACTGTCAAGAGACACCACTAACATGTGCTCTATCTCTCTTCTAACACTGTCAAGAGACACTACCAACACATGCTCTATCTCTCTTCTAACACTGTCAAGAGATACTACTAACATGTGCTCTATCTCTCTTCTAACACTGTCAAGAGACACTACTAACATGTGCTCTATCTCTCTTCTAACACTGTCAAGAGATACTACTAACATGTGCTCTATCTCTCTTCTAACACTGTCAAGAGACACTACTAACACGTGCTCTATCTCTCTTCTAACACTGTCAAGAGACACTACTAACACGTGCTCTATCTCTCTTCTAACACTGTCAAGAGACACTACTAACATGTGCTCTATCTCTCTTCTAACACTGTCAAGAGATACTACTAACATGTGCTCTATCTCTCTTCTAACACTGTCAAGAGACACTACCAACACATGCTCTATCTCTCTTCTAACACTGTCAAGAGACACCACTAACACATGCTCTATCTCTCTTCTAACACTGTCAAGAGACACCACTAATACATGCTCTATCTCTCTTCTAACACTGTCAAGAGACACCACTAACACATGCTCTATCTCTCTTCTAACACTGTCAAGAGACACCACTAACACATGCTCTATCTCTCTTCTAACACTGTCAAGAGACACCACTAACACATGCTCTATCTCTCTTCTAACACTGTCAAGAGACACCACTAACACATGCTCTATCTCTCTTCTAACACTGTCAAGAGACACTACTAACACATGCTCTATCTCTCTTCTAACACTGTTAAGAGACACTACTAACATGTGCTCTATGTCTCTTCTAACACTGTCAAGAGACACTAACACATGCTCTATCTCTCTTCTAACACTGTCAAGAGACACCACTAACATGTGCTCTATCTCTCTTCTAACACTGTCAAGAGACACTACTAATATGTGCTCTATCTCTCTTCTAACACTGTCAAGAGACACCACTAACATGTGCTCTATCTCTCTTCTAACACTGTCAAGAGACACTACTAACACATGCTCTATCTCTCTTCTAACACTGTCAAGAGACACCACTAACATGTGCTCTATCTCTCTTCTAACACTGTCAAGAGACACTAACACATGCTCTATCTCTCTTCTAACACTGTCAAGAGACACCACTAACATGTGCTCTATCTCTCTTCTAACACTGTCAAGAGGCACTACTAACATGTGCTCTATCTCTCTTCTAACACTGTCAAGAGACACTACCAACACATGCTCTATCTCTCTTCTAACACTGTCAAGAGACACTACCAACACGTGCTCTATCTCTCTTCTAACACTGTCAAGAGACACTACCAACACGTGCTCTATCTCTCTTCTAACACTGTCAAGAGACACTACTAACATGTGCTCTATCTCTCTTCTAACACTGTCAAGAGACACTACCAACACGTGCTCTATCTCTCTTCTAACACTGTCAAGAGACACTACTAACATGTGCTCTATCTCTCTTCTAACACTGTCAAGAGACACTACCAACACGTGCTCTATCTCTCTTCTAACACTGTCAAGAGACACTACCAACACATGCTCTATCTCTCTTCTAACACTGTCAAGAGACACTACTAACACATGCTCTATCTCTCTTCTAATACTGTCAAGAGACACCACTAACATGTGCTCTATCTCTCTTCTAACACTGTCAAGAGACACTACCAACACATGCTCTATCTCTCTTCTAACACTGTCAAGAGACACCACTAACATGTGCTCTATCTCTCTTCTAACACTGTCAAGAGACACTACTAACATGTGCTCTATCTCTCTTCTAACACTGTCAAGAGACACTACTAACATGTGCTCTATCTCTCTTCTAACACTGTCAAGAGACACCACTAACATGTGCTTTACCTCTCTTCTTACTAGCAGTTAAGTCTAAGTAACTGAGCAGATGTTTCGTCCTATGCTACTAAAACAAGATCATCAGCAAAAGCAATGGCCGATACATTTTTACTTCAGGGCTAAGTTGAAATCCATGCAATTTTGCAATCTCATGGACCGTTATATCTTTAATTGTGTCATCAATCACTAAATTAAACAATATAGGAGAGATGGGTAAGCCCTGGGCAACTCCTTTTTGTAGAAAAATAAGGGATGTTTTGTTTATACCACATTCTACTGCAATGCTATTACCCTGAATAAGATTCAGAACTAACGCTCTCAAGTTGTTTGGCATATTGGTGCGCATCAGGCATCTCTTGATATGTTCATGACCTATGCTATCATAAGCCTTGGAGGAAAGACTATCAAGGAAGTATATTCATGTGCAACGAAAGTTAATTTAAATGTAACGAGTGAAATATTCAACGAGAAAGGTGCAAATAAAAGTGATATAATAAAGTTACATCCTGTGTTCGTTCATTTCACCCATACCACGACCTGGGGTAGTAAAAGAATCTCATAGCTCAACGCCTACAAAACATCATAATAAAAAGACAGCACCACATGTATGTATTTGTCTCTGTTTGTCCCATATCATTCTTTCATTGTCATGATTTTCTATTTATAAGGATGATAATTATTGTTAAATGTTATTTTTCAATTGTATTTATGTAGTTAAGAGTTTTTTGTATGTATTTCATGTCAGAAATGTCAAAAAGTCAAATTAATATAGTTTTCTTAGCAAATTCAAGATTATAGCAGGGCGTGAAATACACCATTAAATGTCACATTTAAGCATAAATAAACAACAAAATATTCGAACACATCACCTTAGCGATGCAATGATATTAAATTTTCTCTTGGTCCCTTGTTTCTCAACAGAACAGACATCTTTTTTATGTGCAGTTCAGTTAAGTGATTGTTTAATAATAATTGAATATTAGTGGACCAAGGTTTAGAAGTGAGGAAATTATTATTGATCAATTTGACTATAAAAATTAAATTATATACTCTATATTAATTAATACAATACAATTGAATCAAGGAGACAAAAGGATACACATGTAGCGAAACTGCGTTAAATATTTCAATACAAAATCTTGATAGTGCTAAGGAAAATAAATTGGTTAAAACTAAGGAATTTTAAATTGTGCTAACATTCAAAGAATGTGGTAATCTACAATTATTTTGATAATTCTCACGGTCAGGTCGGTGAGACCCGTAAACCAACGACAGGTGTGGTCCTCCAGACATTCTGTGGGTTGTGAGAGAGCGATGTGACTGCCAAAACATAAAAATATGGTGCTCTCTAAAAAGCGGTTACATTTACTGTTAAGTCTCTTCAATATTTCCATCAGTGAAAAATAATGGAGAGCAAGAGGATTAATGACTTCATTGTCAGAAATCCAGCATTAGCTAACAACCACAACAAAGGTGCAAATAAAAATTCAACAAACAAAGAAATTGAGTCTAATAATTCATCTCGCCCTGTACTGCGTCCCGAGATAGTAAGTCTCATCAATAGCTTCCATCATAACATACGATTCAACGACGAAGCCATATATATCTTTAGACATCACATATCACTTACACCTGACAGAAGTTAAGAAAAGTGATACTCCAACTAGTGTTCTAAAATTATTGGCATTAGAGACAATCCATATTAAATTTCCAGAACATGAGTGGCTCCATATTTATACTGATGGATCATTGATATCAAACCAAGATGGAGCAGGTGCTGGAGTCACATGACACCTCTTTTCCTATTACAAATCTTTAAGTCATGGAACTACTAACTTTGATGGAGAAATTGAAGCAATTCGAATGGCCCTACAAAATCTCTTGTATAGAATTTCACATTTTAATCAAGCAGTTATTCTCTCAGATTCCAGGGCAGCAATTATAGCAATTACTTCCAAGTTATCACCAAAAAACCAAACAATTATAGAATGTTGGAAAATCCTTACCCATCTAACAGCACTTCAAAAACACCTAGTCTTCCAATGGATACCAGCACACTGTAATGTGAGTGGTAATGAGATAGCTGATTTTCTTGCAAAAAAGGGTACCAGCAGTATACAAAAATCTATAGTTAATCTACCATTTTATGCAGCTAAAAGATTAGTCAACTCTGAATTCAAAAAAGTTATTGCAAAATATTACTATGAAAAATCAAAGAATAAAAGATGGGAACTACCAAACATTCAAACAGTAATTCCTGAGTATCCTCGAAAAACAGCAGTTGCAACCTTCAGGTTGATTACACGACATGATTGTCTGGCAAAACATTTAAACAGAATTGGGATATATTCTTCACCACTCTGTCCTCTATTGGATCTGCAAGAAGAAATGGATCGAGACCACCTTCAAATATGCCCGGCCACTTCTAGTGCCCCATCCATCAGTGAAAAATATTGGAGAGCAAGAGGATTAATGACTTCATTGTCAGAAATCCAGCATTAGCTAACAACAACATATCTTTAAAAAAATACACCAGGGTGAATACAGTATTATCATCATATCATATCAAGTGTTCCGATCTCTGGGCAAGCTCAAGAACTTATCAGACACCCTCATAAGTAAATGACCATTACTTCTTAAACATAATATGACATTTTAATAAAATTATTTATATATTAACTTAATTATTATCAAATACATCACATATTGAATCTTGGAAATACAAAATAAGAGATAAACTCTACTTGAAAAAATTCAAAAAAATATTGAAAAAGTGTTTGTTGCATCTTTGGAAGATATTCTAGGGTTCTGCTGTTACCATAACATACCATCTCCTCCGGTATGTGAGCGAATGTAGGAACTCCAAGCACTGAGGAACAGAACTCGCTGCTGATAGCATGTCCTATATACATCATCATGTGGTCCCCTCCGTCCATCAGGAACGCTCCACGTGAGTCCAGTTTCTCAGCTGACAGATGCAGTCTTGGAGGTTGTGGCACCAGTGTGCCATCCACGTCCAACTGCTCACAGTTCTGCCAACCAAAACCACCAACTCTTTCTTAAGAGATTCCTCACATTAATTAAGAGAGAAGTTGTATGAATGAAGGCTTATGTCTGTATACGTGATGTTGGCAAACTCCCACTTCCCACTTCTCAGGTAGAGGGCAGGTATGGCAACAAAGGGAACAGGGAAGGAAAAGATATGCAGCCAAAATACAAACTTAATTCTCTATAAATACAGTAATGAGGAAGCTTGAGGTTTCAACTGGCAGATGTTTGAGGTCATTTTGAAACAATTTAAATGAAGGTGAATGTAAAACAGTGACTCAGAATACTTCACTGTTAATAGTGCTTCTATTTCTAATATTCATTCTGCTACAGTTATTTTTTCCTACAAGTTGATGAATTGACTCACACTGAAAGTTGTGAGCAATAACTTCTAAAACTCTCATTTTCTACACAGAACAAGTACATTGTCTTAATATATATTTATATTTATTTATTTAAATCAAATTAATACATATTTGAATATGACAGACATTCAGCCCAGGCTCTTAGCCTGTCATATCCACCCTACAAAATTTCTTATCATACATTTTGCTTCTCTATTGCTATTTAACACATAACACAAAATTTTTAATTCTGTTCTCTTTGTACAGACCAATTCCATTTTTTCTTAACTCTACTTAAAAATTGACCTAAGTTCCTGACCTCCTTTCTAAAAATCCTCTTAAATGCTGCTATCCTATCACCCTCCTCCCTTTTCTGCCCCAGAAATTCTTTCCTCCATATGCCCGTTCCTTGGCACTCAAAGACTACGTGCTCCAGGTCTTCCTTCTCCCCGCAAATAGGACACAGACTCTGAGGGATACCCTTTCTTAGTCCCCTCAACCTCCAAACACCAGTTCTTAGCCATGCTATTGCCTCCCTTTGCTCTTTGTTTACCTTATCAACATATGTTTCCCTTTCCCATATTTCCTTCATTGATTTGTAATCTACCAGGGACCTTTTTTCCATTATACCATCAAACAGTTTTTGGTTCTCTATGTCTTCAAACCTCTTTTTTATTATTTTCCAAAATTTATGATTATTCTCCCTCTCCTCCAGCAGTCCCCCATCCCATTTACTTCTAAGTTCTTTCGAATACTACTTGTCTATCCAGATTCCCTAAAACTCTTTTCCTGGTATTCTACACACTGCCTTAAGTTACTTTTATCCAAATTCAAAATTCTGTACCAATATTTCAGAGCTCTTTCTATAGTCATGCCCTTTCTCGACACCCTTCCCATCTCCACCTGCGCTACCTCTCTTGCTACCGCACTTGGAAGAGCCAACAGTTCCCTGCAAAACATCCTATGAACTGTATCTACGGTTTCCTCCCCCTCATTCAATCCCCAAAGAGCATTTACAAACTTTTCTGTTACAGTTTACCTTTCTTTACCTTTGTACATATCTTTCCCATTGTTGTGCAAGTTTAATAGACCTCTTCCAAACATTTCAGCTCAGGCTTGTAATGCCTGTCACAATACTTCAAATCACAAAAATCCCCATCTTCAGTTTTGGGTTATGTTTCTACATGGGACCCAACACACAAACTTTCATCGTTTGTGGCACTGCACTATGTCCTCTAATGGGTTCAGTAACTGTTTCATGGAGACAGCTCAAGGAGGCTCATATTTCACCATCTTCCTCTTCAAACACCAGTCGAGAAAGCATTGATAATGAAGATGATGGTGTTTGAAATGTGTCCAGGTAAAAAGTAAGTTAAGTGACACAAAGAGTGTCTATAGGTCAACTAATACTTCTACAAAATCATTCCAAAATTTCACTGTTTATATCACTTCATATATGTTAAGTGGAACAAATTTTCTTTCCCATGCAAACATTTCAAAATACAGTGCTATAATCAATATTGTTACATCTATTTCTGAGATAAAAATACAAAATAGTGAAAAATTGTGCATATGAAGGATGGTTTGGCATGTATATAACATACATACATACCTGATCATCCAAATAATGTACAGGGTACAGGTCAGGGTAGATGGCCTGAATCAGACTGTTCAATGGCAGTGTTTTCATCTGACACATGGCAAACAGACGATCATCCAGTCTAGTGCTCTGCCCCGTCCTGAATGCTACCTGAAAAATGTACATCTTTTAATATCTTTTACTTCAATAAAGACACACCTGAACTTTAGGACCATTTGCTTCAAACAACAGGATATAAGAAATACACTGGTGGAAAAAATATTGCAACACTGTCAACAGTTGCTTAAATTTAAAGACGAGTTTAGTGAACAGTAATACATCATGTTAGCATCATATGATGATAAACTCAACACAAATAAAGCACACATGTTAAAAGGAGGTGTCTCAATAGTGAGCTCCCCCCTAGGGCAGCTAGCATAAGAATCTACACTGCACCTGTTGTGGCAGTTCGGCCATGGATACATGAAGAGCATGTTGTGTTGCAACATGCTGTATGGGGACATGCGTTATCCTGCGCAAACAGTACATCACCTTCCTGCTGCTAACGCAGGATGTAGCTGGTACGTCCCTGTGCAAACAGCACACCACCTTCCTGCTGGTAACACGGGATGTAGGTGGCACGTCCCTGTGCAAACAGCACACCACCTTCCTGCTGGTAACACGGGATGTAGGTGGCACGTCCCTGTGCAAACAGCACACCACCTTCCTGCTGGTAACACGGGATGTAGCTGGTACGTCCCTGTACAAACAGCACACCACCTTCCTGCTGGTAACACGGGATGTAGGTGGTACGTCCCTGTGCAAACAGCACACCACCTTCCTGCTGGTAACACAGGATGTAGCTGGTACGTCCCTGTGCAAACAGCACACCACCTTCCTGCTGGTAACACGGGATGTAGCTGGTACGTCCCTGTGCAAACAGCACACCACCTTCCTGCTGGTAACACAGGATGTAGCTGGTACGTCCCTGTGCAAACAGCACACCACCTTCCTGCTGGTAACACAGGATGTAGCTGGTACGTCCCTGTGCAAACAGCACACCACCTTCCTGCTGGTAACACGGGATGTAGCTGGTACGTCCCTGTGCAAACAGCACACCACCTTCCTGCTGGTAACACAGGATGTAGCTGGTACGTCCCTGTACAAACAGCACACCACCTTCCTGCTGGTAACACGGGATGTAGCTGGTACGTCCCTGTGCAAACAGCACACCACCTTCCTGCTGGTAACACGGGATGTAGGTGGTACGTCCCTGTACAAACAGCACATCACCTTCCTGCTGGTAACACAGGATGTAGCTGGTACGTCCCTGTACAAACAGCACACCACCTTCCTGCTGGTAACACGGGATGTAGCTGGTACGTCCCTGTGCAAACAGCACATCACCTTCCTGCTGGTAACACGGGATGTAGGTGGTACGTCCCTGTGCAAACAGCACATCACCTTCCTGCTGGTAACACGGGATGTAGCTGGTACGTCCCTGTGCAAACAGCACATCACCTTCCTGCTGGTAACACGGGATGTAGGTGGTACGTCCCTGTACAAACAGCACACCACCTTCCTGCTGGTAACACGGGATGTAGCTGGTACGTCCCTGTGCAAACAGCACATCACCTTCCTGCTGGTAACACAGGATGTAGGTGGTACGTCCCTGTGCAAACAGCACATCACCTTCCTGCTGGTAACACGGGATGTAGCTGGTACGTCCCTGTACAAACAGCACACCACCTTCCTGCTGGTAACACGGGATGTAGCTGGTACGTCCCTGTGCAAACAGCACATCACCTTCCTGCTGGTAACACGGGATGTAGCTGGTACGTCCCTGTGCAAACAGCACATCACCTTCCTGCTGGTAACACAGGATGTAGGTGGCACGTCCCTGTGCAAACAGCACACCACCTTCCTGCTGGTAACACAGGATGTAGGTGGCACGTCCCTGTGCAAACAGCACACCACCTTCCTGCTGGTAACACAGGATGTAGGTGGTACGTCCCTGTGCAAACAGCACATCACCTTCCTGCTGGTAACACAGGATGTAGGTGGTACGTCCCTGTGCAAACAGCACACCACCTTCCTGCTGGTAACACGGGATGTAGGTGGCACGTCCCTGTGCAAACAGCACATCACCTTCCTGCTGGTAACACGGGATGTAGGTGGCACGTCCCTGTGCAAACAGCACATCACCTTCCTGCTGGTAATACGGGATGTAGGTGGCACGTCCCTGTGCAAACAGCACACCACCTTCCTGCTGGTAACATGGGATGTAGGTGGTACGTCCCTGTGCAAACAGCACACCACCTTCCTGCTGGTAACACAGGATGTAGGTGGCACGTCCCTGTGCAAACAGCACATCACCTTCCTGCTGGTAACACGAGATGTAGCTGGTACGTCCCTGTGCAAACAGCACACCACCTTCCTGCTGGTAACACAGGATGTAGGTGGTACGTCCCTGTGCAAACAGCACACCACCTTCCTGCTGGTAACATGGGATGTAGGTGGTACGTCCCTGTGCAAACAGCACACCACCTTCCTGCTGGTAACACAGGATGTAGGTGGCACGTCCCTGTGCAAACATTACATCACCTTCCTGCTGGTAACACGGGATGTAGCTGGTACGTCCCTGTGCAAACAGCACACCACCTTCCTGCTGGTAACACAGGATGTAGGTGGCACGTCCCTGTACAAACAGTACACCACCTTCCTGCTGGTAACACGGGATGTAGCCGATACGTCCCTGTACAAACAGCACATCACCTTCCTGCTGGTAACACAGGATGTAGGTGGCACGTCCCTGTACAACAGCACACCACCTTCCTGCTGGTAACACAGGATGTAGGTGGCATGTCCCTACATAACCAACAAAGGTGAGCATGGGTTGTGATTGCACTCTTATGCCTTTGCATTGTGGGCGAATACAGCCTGGACAACTTTACTCACCAGCTCTGAAGCCACCTGTTCATTCAAGACAACAGAGTACCATTCTATTGTCCAATTAAGCCTTTCCAGACAGCAGAATAGACGTGTAATGGATACCATGACTAGTGGCATATGTGGGTTGAGTCCTGCTGCTGACACTCCAGGTGCCACCTGTGCCTCGATCGCTTGCCTAGATGCTGTTTAGGCATGCACCAATGTCTGTACAGAACCTGAATGAGAAAGTTCCACAGAGCACCGATTCTTTGCCAACCCTGTACAAATGGCTGTAGTTATGACAGGCATGGCTACACACTGACTGTTACTGTACCACAGTATCTGTCACCATCTTTTATTAGCTAATGATGTCACTGGCCCTCCCATCACTGATAGAAATATTGGTGGGGGAGTGAAGATACTACGGCTGTTTTTCTGTGCACATAACCCTAGAAGAAGTTGGCCACATGAACTGCAGGACATCGGCAGCCAAATCTACATGACGCAACCTACACTGGTAACCTGAGCAGCTCTTATTACACTGGAAAACCTAACAAAATAAGGGATATTTGACTCTGGAAGCCTTCGTACACACTTAACTACTCTTTGCTATGTTTCCCATTGATCAAAGCACTAAATTCATCAGTCACAGCTTTTCCAGGCATTTTTCTTCTTCTTCAGCATCTTTGCATACATTTTCATTATCTGCTTTGGTGACACTCTTCCGCCCTTTCCTTTCACACATAACCATACTATGACTAATTTATGTAAACTGTGTGAGCATTATATACTAAGTAATGAAGAGTAAACAGAGTAAATTGAAATTTAACTTCCTGGCGTAATTTATTGCAAGTTGGTACAGGTTTCTGATTGGTTCATTGAACACAAGATATTCATAATACTTACATATTTGAGAAGTGCTAATATATACAGTGGTAGCAGCCTCAGATTCATAGGTGCCAACAAACCAGCCGAATTTCCGCTATTCTCAACCAGTTTGTACACAGAGAGCACATCAATGGCAACGTTAATAAAGGCATCTCTAGCGTCTGACAGCGAAGACTGCAACGACCGGTCCACCGCTGTAAATAACATTCACAACAGTTACTAAACAGTCACATCACTTTCTCTACCCATTCTAAGAAAGCATATTTTCATATCAGATACAATTAGATATTCATTAGAAATAAAATAAATAACTTGAATTTTCTGGGAACAGTCTGTGGAGTCTTCATTTGGATGGAATTCTACCTAACTTCATAAGATATCATTAACAAAAACTTAACTGCACAAAAGATAACAGAGTTCTTTAAAATATACAATTTATTTCAAACAACTATCTGTTGCATCAGTTACTTGCGAGATATTCATTATTATTGGTTTGAATACCACCACATCTACTAATTGGTGTAAACTAGGGTATGTCCCAATTTTCACAAGTGTAAACTTAACTGACCCTCCCAAATGACGTGGTATGTGCATGGATTCCTGGTCACGTAGGTTTGCTGGGGAATGAAATGGCAGATTTGGCAGCAAAGACGGCAACTACAGAACCCAGTATTACCATTTCACATGTTACTTTGGAAGACTAGGCTTGAAGTGCAGAGAGCGGTGCTGTCGTCCTGGCACGAACAGTGGTCAGCTCTCTGTGGTAATAAGCTTAGAGAAGTGATAGAACCTGCAATTTTTCACATGGTTACCTATGTAAAAGGGACCCTACCCCTCTATGCCCACTGTGTGACAACTTTTTGTCAGTTTGCCACATGCTGTTAGAGTGTTGTTCTCTAGCGCATCTTCAGGATTCTCTGCAACTGCCTGGCAGACTTGCAGAGGTCTTAGCAGATGACAAAACAGCGGTTGATACAGTTATTAAGTTTTTAGCGGAGTGCAATATCAATTTAAGGATTTAAAATTTTAGATATCTCTTTATGCTTTTGGAGATATTCATCACCTTGTTTCATATCTGGCTATTGTCACGGTTTTTTACTTCTTATGTATATTTTTCTTGTTGCTGGTATTTTTATTTTTGAGTGAAATTTATATCTGGCTATTGCCATGAACCTTTTAAAGGCGCTGATGACCTAGAAATTGAGCACCCTGAACCCAGAAAATCAACTCCACACCATACCCTGTCTTTTGGATTCGGGTGTGCAGTGATGGATCCATGTTTCATCCCCGGTAAATATTCTGTCGAATAAGTCATCTCACTCATCCTCAAAAAATTGCAAAAATTGCAATAGGGCGTCAACTCTCTGCTCCTTGTGTTGTTCTGAAAGCACGCAAGGAACCCATCTTGCACACACTTTCGATAGACACAGATCCTCGGAAATAATCCTGTGAAGTGATGCATGGCTTATTTCAATATAAGGAGGAAGTTCAAACAAAACTGCATCAAGTGTAAGGCGCTGATCTGTGTTCATGACTGCTCGAAGCTCAACAATATCTGGAGCACGGGAAGTGGAGAGTCGGCCACTTCGTTGCTCATTGTGTAATGTTGTTCTCCCTTCAATGAATGATGGGTGCCAACGAGAAACCATTTGTCTTGATATAAGGTCTTTTCCATAAACACTGCACAACTCGTGATGAATTTCAGTCGCACATTTATTTTTTCCCATCAAAAAACAGATTACAGTGCGAACTTCACAATCGGCGGTAGGAACGAGTGGAGTCTCCATTGTTACTGCCGTTTTAATGTCCAAACAATAAACTTAGGTGCCTAGGAATTTTACAGAGCTGCTACTACGCCCATATCTATATTCCCTGGGACTTTCAGACTTTTCCCGCCAACTGTCCAGATTTAAAAAAATAGTGCAACTTGCTTTTGAGACATCCCTGGTAAATTGGTCACTTTTTTCCTCTTCTGTGGTTTCAATATTCTTACCTTTATGTTTACCTTTTACTGCTTTCCTAAACTTTATGTTAACACACTCACTTACTGCTCTTTTGTAGATATTTTCATTATTTTCGCATATTTTGCTCTACTTGCAGCATGCTACTACACCACAGTCCGCCATCTTTCTTTCTTAGTAACATCTGGTATAAATGGTTCTTTAATACTTTGAACATTTTATGCATTTTCCTTTTGTGTTGAATGCAGTTAAAAATTACAACTCACATATAATTTCCAAGATGAATCAAAATAGCACCTAAAGGAGAAACAACAAAGATACTTCTCACCCAGTTATCTACAAATACTAGGACATTTTTCTTTTGGTTATTACTAGACATGTAATGGTACCATTAATTATAAGTACTTGATTCTTGACACCAGTATTGATTTTTGAAACACCAATACTCGATATTCCTTTGTATAAAAATGTTCAAAGCCAAAAGCTTGTTCACTGAATTATTTTGATGGCCTTCTTAGTTTTATTTACTTTGATTTGCAAATCCTTCCTGACAAATAAACCTAGATCACCTGACACACAACCTCTTTCTTTTTTATCCCTTCTTTCTTGTAATAATCAAAATCACTCACTTCCACTAGAATATCACTTGTCAACCAAGTTTCTACAACCCCTATCACATCACCAAATCTTAAAATCTGCATTATTTCATCATTCTTCAGCTATTCCAACATCCCTTGCATATTCCACGATATAACCCCTAATACCTTTTCCTATACTGATCTCTCTTCCTCGAACCTGAATTGCTGCAGTTTGGCTTTGCTCCTTGTCAACCTTGGCCTACTTACTAGATCACTCCCTCCCTCTCCATCTTCAACCTGGAGAATTGTTTCTCCTGGAGCCCAGTCTCCTTCCACACATTGATTCCTGCAGCTGCTCTCAAAACCATTCGTCAATCAGCTGTCTTTACAGTGAGACCTGTTTGGTGGATGATGTCATCTGTTCTCCCCTTCTATCTTCTCCACCGCCACTGCTCCCCATACTATTTATGCTTGTCGTCATCTGAACTTCCTGACTGCTGACACCTGTGCTGCTCTCTTTTGACTGTCTGCAGGTAAGCCTCCCCTGGTTCTTGCGTTTTTCATCTCTTTTAGTAGCACGCTTCTTATTTCTCTCTCCTTCTTCCTGTAGTCTTGTTCCAAGAATATTCTGGTCCCTTTTAAGTTTTGGCACTGATAGGATTTCCCATTTTATTTTCACTGTTGCCAGCTTGACTATTTCTGGTCTGGGATTTTTGCCTCTACAACCTACTCTGAATGTATCTACTATTTCCCAGCCACTAAGTTTTATTTCTAATTTACCATGAAAAATGTCCTCCACTTGCTCCCAAACTCGTTTCCCTCTTGCTTCCAAAAATTATGTTCATTTTTTTTCTCCCCTCCTCTGCTCTCTCCAAATTTGTCATTCTTCTATTGTACTCCATGAATTCTTTGTTTACCTCCTGCTTAAAATTTCCTCATGCTGATTTTCTTTCTTAATATTCTTTAAACATTTTATCTTCTATTCTCTTTTCCATTCCTTTAAGCTCTATCATTTCCTCTGCAATATGCTTCAACATTTCCATAATTAGTTTCGTCTCTGGCCCGGGTTTAGTTCCACTCCTCCAATTACTAGTAGCACCATTAGAACCAACACAAACCATAACATCATTTCAATCTGTTCTCCTGAATTCTTGCTTCTTACATTGTAGTTTAATGTATTAAATAGCCCCATTCTAGCTCCATATACTTCTAGCTGCACTCCAATTTTTTATCTCTGGCACGCACAAGTAAAAAAATATGTTCATCTCCTCTCACTTCCTGTCAGCAACTCCATCGACAAGACAAAAGAAGACAGATAAAGCATTTAGCAAGATTTTGCTAAATCTTTCAATATATAACCTTGATTGTGCTAGGAAACAACAAGTCAGTGAAATTAAAGATTTTTAAATTGTGCTACGATTTAAAAACTTTTAATCTACAAAGGTGTGAATAAAAAAATTCATCAAATAAAAATTGAGTCCAATAATTCATCTCGCCTGTACTGCAACATGAGACAGTAAAAGAGCTGCATTTGTCAACACCCAATTTACAAAAACCATACCAATGTTCTGTATCTACAATAACATATGTAATGGAACTATTTCTGCAAAGGTTTATCTTAATTAATGTAATGTTGGCTGTAGGAACAATAAAGGACAGTTGGGGCCAAGCTACTTCATATCATATACCAGACGTGGCACGTATCAAAGGGTCAAGCTTCCCCATATCACTCATGTGTGCTAATACATGACAAAAATGAGCACGACACATCCAGGTCATTCAGCTTGTTTGTAGGCATTCGAGAAACATCGTCAGTGTAAAATGCTTGAGTCGATCAGCGTGTCACTGACAGCAAGACAGCTGTGAAAGATACACTGCATTGAAGTAAAGAAGTTTCAACGAGTGTTACGTGACTGTATCATCAGAGTCAGTGTTTGCGAGATAGAGACAGTGAAGAAAGGCAGTGAAAGGAGTGAGTCAAGGTTACAAGGAGAAAACAGTTGAGTTGTAATGAAAGACTGTAGAGTGTGCTAACATTGGTAAAAGAACTGTGTATTTGTGCAAAAGTTTATAAGAAGAATAAAGTGACAGAAAAGTAGCTGGATTGGACTTTTGTTTTGTCACAGTGATGTCAGAAGTGGGATTTTTGTTTAGTTATATTAATACGGAGATAGAGAAATAAGCTTCCATGGGAAGAGTTTGTGTAAAACTTAATGATACTGGATAGAGCTGTAATACTTGAAATACATTCTAAAGAAACAAAACCGAGAAATGAAAACAAAAGTAGTATAAAGAAGTGAACCAAGGCTGACAATGGAGGCAAGAGTCTCAGAAATATGTTCTAGTAAGCTCCAGTGTAAAAAGTGAAGTTAATTAAACATTCCAAATTTTTGCATAAAAAAATACACTTTCATAAGAAAATAAAATAAAGGTCCAGGTGCGTGTGTACCATTTGAACACTAACTCAAAAATGTGATGTTTGTATTTATATCCCCTTCTATTCACTCTCCTGCAAACAATTATTAGCAACTTCAATTCTTCTCATCTACTTGTTCTTAACTTGTTGCACATTTACACATTTCAATGGATTTAAAAGCTTAGTGAGCTTTACTGTCCAATATTGTACTTCTCTACATGACTGAGGGGGAATACATCAACAAACACTCTGTGCTCACCCATCTTGGCAAGAAGTCCAACAATGCACTGCTGATCAGCCGAGTATAAGATGTCGCTCAAGGTGGCAGCAACTGGCAAGCAGAGCGTGTGAACCCTAATTCTGCGTTCACCTGAAACAATCACCAAACTGTAGCGAAAAGCAACTTGTGTTTCACAGTGAAGTGCACATGTGTGAGTGAGTGAGTACCTTTACTCGACGTGTACAGAAGTGCAGCCTGGAAACAGATGTTCTGGATATCGGACAAACTCTCCTCTACAGACACCTGCATCCCAAAACCTGCGTCTGGATTTACATTGGGCAGTGATAACAGATCCGTGGATCTCACAAAGAAGTTTCCATGGAATGTGTGGATGCCCAAACCTCTGTAAAGGAACAACCCAGTTTGTTACCAACGTTGTGACTTGTCAACATGTTACTCAAGCTGTCAGTCACACACTAGGTACCTGCTGCATCGTATCCTCATCACTGCTTCGAACCCGATCTTCCTGGTGAGGTACCTTCTGAAACAACGCTCCAAGCTGTCGGCCAGCACAGCGTTCGATGCCTTGAATAGAGGGAAGTGATGGATACAGCCACCGGAGAATCTGGATATCCCAGCTGCAAACAAACAACACACACAGCTAGGCACGTTGTTAAGTCAATAAATACGTCATCAACAAATAATTTTTACTTGCACTTTTATGACCACTTTTGCTCACATTGTGGTCTTTAAGGCAATCGGTTCCTACCCTCCATGAGCTACTGCTTGTCTATTAGTCTGACCTATGCCTTTAAATACAGTAAAGCCTTGTAGGACAAATTATAAGCCCAGGATGTTTAACTTAGAATAACAGTAATGGGCAACTCATGCTGATATTTACTGTTTCTTGTGCTACAGTTTCTAAAAGCTTATTTCTATTTACTTTGCCGAAGGCTTTGTTAAAATCAATGAAGACAATATGGGTACCTAAATTAAATTCTCTGCATTTTTCTATGAACTTCTTCACTGAAGAATAGCCATTGCATCAAGATCTCTTGTGACAGCCATTCTGTTCTTCTCCAATGATATTTTCATAACATTTATACAATTTATTCTTGATGATGCTCACATAGATTTTATAGCCCAAGCTCAATAATTATCCTCTATAATTATCATAAAGTTTAGGATCTCCTTATTTACTTTCTCTACTATGTATAGTAAATAGAGGAAGTATTGTATTCTACCCAAAAATTTAATGTCTAGATTTCACTGGTAATATACGTTTTGAGGCCCACTTAATCCAAAAAAAAAAAAAAAGCATTTTTAGAAGTGTGTGTGTGTGTGTGTGTGTGTGTGTGTGTGTGTGTGCGTGCGTGTGTGTGCGTGCGTGTGTGTGTTTGTGTGTGTGTGTGCGCGCATGTGTAGCATAAAAGAAAAATGAAAAATCAATTTAAAACCAAAGTTGGTATTTAAGTTTGACATCTTTTAAGGATGCTACACCAAGATTTTGCAGAAAATTCCTCCATTCTAAACTAACCCTTACATAGAAAGTTTTTATTTTCTTGAAAATGGCTCAAATGATTTTGATTAAAATGCCATACGTTTGAGATATTTTTATGACAAATGAAATGTATATCTTGAATTTTCTTTCTATAGCCTATGTAGCCCTGTTTACACTGGATGACTTTTTCGTAACTGGTAAACCATAAGAGATAGACCAGGTCTTACTATGCCAAAAATGTATATTTTGCTAAAATACAAAATTTATGTCCAAATAAATTTGTTTGTAGAGTGAACCATTTCGGGGATATTCCTTGTTTGTGTGAGTTTTGGAAAATTTTAAATTTTCATCAAATGGAAGATTGCGGTTCACCTTCTTATATCTTACTTGTGCAAAGAGAATAAAGATTTGACTATTGCTCAAAGCCTGCTGTATTCCCATATTCCCTTTGTATCTTCAATAAAATAAATAAGATAACTTCTGAAAATGTTTATCTCAACACGAAGAAGATGAAGGAATAGGAATTTGTAAGAATGGTTAGTGCAAGAGTAGAGAAAGTCATGTTAGTGCAACAGGATTGTATGTTGATTTTGTGAGGGAATTTCGGATTGGCTAGAGTGAGGTTTGTTGCTCCTCACTCAAGTGAATAACAGAGATTTGGATGGATTAGCAGGAAGTGCAGAGAAAATATATATTCCTGGATTGATGCAAGTCTGGGAATGTCAGGGCGGATAATAAAGTTTTAATTTGTGCAAACATTAAACTTAAGGAAAAGTAATATTTAATTCAATAAGTTAATGTAACAGGTGGCACCGTGGCTGAGTGGTTAGACTGTTCACCAACCAACTAGGTGACCCGGGTTCAATCCCAGGGACCCGCATATATTCGTGGTGGATGAAGCAGCGTCTGGGCAGGATTTCTCCAGGTTCTGAAGTTTCCCCCGCCATTCATTCCATCAGTTGTTCCATCATCACCTTTCCAATCATCCATTTTGCCTGCTTTTCATATCATCCTCTTTCTCACTCTCATACCTGGTGCTGGGCTGAGCACCTGCTTCCGGGTCTTCACTCTGTCTGGTCTATAGATTTTTCTGCTCCCCGATAAGCACTGGCTTGCAAGTCCTACATAAGGGGAGGGTATTCAGATAACAGTAGCAGTTAATGTAACAATGATGCCTGCCACAATCAATATACCAATGTTTTACAACGATAGCACTGACCCAGGGTCATCTCCTACACCACGGAGGGTTCTTTCCTATCTCTGATAAGTTTAATTTTGTTCCTACTTTACGAGTAGCCATGTTTCCACCACTGTCTCTTCATCCAAGCAATCGCTTTGCACTTCAGCAAGTGCAGTTATGTCCAGAAATTCCTGCTTCTCTCCACAGGCTTTCCAAAGACCATCAACTGTTTGAGAGTGCCTACTTTCAGGATCCAAAGGTGCAAACATCCATCGCAGAGGCATTAGAAGATTTCACTGGGATGTTGCTGAATGGAACAGGATGTGTTGCATTCCCTACTCCATTCTTTGTAAGAATGCGAGAGTTGAAACGGAAGTGTGACTGGACACCTTATTTTAGTGCACCCAGACTTTGTTTTGTCTCTCCCACAATGCTAGGATTTCAGTGCGGTAAACTGGGGTGAGAACTTCATCCTGATAATATATGGAATTGATTTTGGCCCTTTTATCAACTCTACAAACTATCATTTTCCCCGCTGTAGCAGTAATCAGCGATGACCATAAATCCCTTTGGGAAGCTTTCTCTGAATTCTACAGTATTATCCTTGGTCGGTAGTAAACTGCACAGAATTTGTTGCAATCATTAGGATATCATACGTCTCAACTTATGTGACCACAAATTTCACTTTTCTCCTGCCAGCTGTTTCTCATGGAGCTTCTTCTGTTGGTGCGATGCTCTGAGATGTGGCATGGCAACAACTTATCAACACCTTTGTGATGCTTCTCCATATTTAAATCTTTGTTTATGGTGATGTTAACAGTTTTGAGAGATATTCCCTATTTGTTTGCAATGGTCCATTGTGAGGCTGGATTACTGCCAGAGATGAGGGCATTGACCTTCCTAATCAACTCTTGGAGAGCATCTGGTAGCTGGTCATGGGCTAACCTGTTTTCTTCCTTTTGGAATTAATCCCATGTGACACTGAGCTAATCTTGTACTATTGGTTCTTGCATGCTTCAATAACAGCAGAATAAAAGTTAGTGCTTATCAAATATGTGTATTTCATGTAATGAATGTCACCATAGATGATTATGTTTCACTTTAAGTGACTTAATGCTGATCTTAACACTGAGTTAACAAAGTAACAACTGCTACTTATTCCATTATTTGCAGCACGCATGTGGTTTTATGAACAGTATGCTACTATTTCATCTGCAACTTTATTTTTACTTTCTGTACCACATACGTCATACGTAGTAGTTAGGGAAGGTAGTGTATTCCACCCAAATTTCCATATCAACATTTCACCGCAAATGCATATTTTGGAGTCCCTTGTAACCACAAAAAGTAATTTTAGAAAAAGATCAATTTTTTTAACAGCATAACTCAAACACAAAAAGTCCAAATACCAAAGTTGATATTTAAGTTTATAGTTGAGCATCTTCCAAAGATGCGACCAAGCTTTTTAGATCCTCCCCCCCCCCCTCCCCAAAAAAAAAAAAACTAAGCTTTACATGAAACATTTTCGAAATTTATGCTTTCTCAAAAATGGTTCTAAGAATTATGAGTACCACATATTTAAGATATTTATATGAAAAATTCAATGGATTGAATGTTCTGGAAATGCCCTGTAAAGCCTACTTCATACTGAAAGAATTTTGTATAACTTGTATAACCCCTGAACGATAAGAGATAGAAAAGCATTTGTTGCATTCACATGACTTTTCCATCCACTTTTCAGCTAATGTTAAGTACTCTTTCAAAATATTCTTCTTCTATTTCCTGTTAACATATATAATAGTTATTTATATTATAATTGGCTTAATAGACTATTGTTTGTGAGTGAGATGTTTAGTACCTAAGATGTAAGCACGAGCGTTCTAATTTCTCACGAGCAAATAATTGTCTCATATGCCAGGTTTAATACAGAGTGTATTATATTAACTAAAACAATCCTACATTTTATTAGTATCAATATTATTAGAGTTGTCATTATGAGCAACTGAATTTTAGTCGTGATGGAGGTATTGCACTGTTGGTGCTTGGGTACTTTGTGGTGCTATCCACATATCCCCTAGACACCAGTAAGTGGAAGTAATGTTCTGCTCAGCTTGGGTACCTTGTGGTCACTATCCACATATCCCCTAGACACCAGTAAGTGGAAGTAATGTTCTGCTCAGCTTGGGTACCTTGTGGTCACTATCCACATATCCCCTAGACACCAGCAAGTGGAAGTAATGTTCTGCTCAGCTTGGGTACCTTGTGGCCACTATCCACATATCCCCTAGACACCAGTAAGTGGAAATAATGTTCTGCTCAGCTTGGGTACCTTGTGGTCACTATCCACATATCCCCTAGACACCAGTAAGTGGAAGTAATGTTCTGCTCAGCTTGGGTACCTTGTGGTCGCTATCCACATATCCCCTAGACACCAGTAAGTGGAAGTAATGTTCTGCTCAGCTTGGGTACCTTGTGGTCACTATCCACATATCCCCTAGACACCAGTAAGTGGAGGTAATGTTGTGCTCAGCTTGGGTACCTTGTGGTCACTATTCACATATCCCCTAGACACCAGTAAGTGGAAGTAATGTTCTTCTCAGCTTGGGTACCTTGTGGTCACTATCCACATATCCCCTAGACACCAGTAAGTGGAAGTAATGTTCTTCTCAGCTTGGGTACCTTGTGGTCACTATCCACATATCCCCTAGACACCAGTAAGTGGAAGTAATGTTCTGCTCAGCTTGGGTACCTTGTGGTCACTATCCACATACCCCCTAGACACCAGTAAGTGGAAGTAATGTTCTGCTCAGCTTGGGTATCTTGTGGTTGCCATTTACATTCCTCTAGACGGAGCTCCCTGAGGTATGAAGTAATTTCTAAATGCATGCTAAATTAACCCAAAGTTAATTTTGGCAGAATCCAGACTTCAACTGAAAAAACACTAGCCCTCGCCATGATCTTTATCTGTTACCCGTTAAATTTGATCCTTGAACACAGATCTCATCGCTCCCTAGCATAAAAATCCCCATATCACAATCATCAAATACTTGTATACATACGGAACAATTACTCACATATTGTTGCTATATCACAATACTGGCTGTTGATAACAAACAAGTCCACTGCTATCTGTTGCCCTGAACAGTCCAGAGCTAGACGCTTGTAGAAGTCTGTCACAGGATTGAGGTGGGGTGCATCTTTGCCTGCTCGTTGACTGGGGTCCTCTCTTGCTACCAGAGCACCAGGACCCTGATTGGGTAGACACGACTGAAACACTGTCACTCTACCACCTGTAGGTGCCTGTCAAATATAACAAAACATGTTTATCAAGCTTATTCTGCTCGTGCACAAAGTCTGTCTCATGCCTGGATATATCTATCTAATACAGCAATGTGTCAAGTGGGATTCAAACAAATACTCACACACAGTTTTAATTATTCTTACTTTTAGTTATTTGCCCACAAAGAGCAGCAGCAGCACAAACAGACACAGAAGGCACACATTACAAATGACTCAAATGATATCTTTATGTTGTGTGGCCACATGGTAAGGACAGTATTCCAAGTTCTCTTACACATCTTAATAGCCTACACCCTAACCCAAACAGAAACAGTTTGGTGTTCAGTATACCGAAAACCAACATATGCTTATACACATATAGATGCTAATTCACACCATCTACAAACCTATTGGCTATGGCCAATACAATATTCTGTCATTTCTCTCAGATACCTGATTCAGATCTTCTAAAACACAAGAAGTCTAAGATCTGTGAAGTATTGACAGCTAACAGCTATTCACATATGTGAATTTATTAGTTGTAAAAAGCAATGTATGGAGTGAGTGGAGTGGAGTGTGGAGTTTAAGGGCCCGTCGACAGCTGGGTCATTTGGGCCCCAGGTCAATTTTTACGGTCTGAAACAAATTAATACGGTTAAAAAGGGGAAACTAAAAAAGCAGTAAACTTGTAAGAAGGTAAAACGTGAAAATCTAAAACAGTTAAAACGTTAAAAATCTTACGGACAAATATTAAAATAAAACAGCTAAAAAGTAAAAACAAATGGTGCTACAATAAAACCGGGATTCATTGTCTAAAAACCGTAGAATAAAACACCAAAAATAAAACAAGTTAAACTTGTTTCCCAAACCCAATTTGGGTGATGAACCGCAGAACCTTATCTACCGATACCGGGTCGTTGCCCAGAATTGACCGCATAGTAAAACCCAGGCCAAGGGACTGGCGCTCTCTAGTATATCGTGGACAATCAAGCAAAACGTGTGGGACGGACAGTTGTACACCGCACGTCTGACACACAGGGGCCGGGTCGCCACGCAGTAGATGACCGTGTGTGGCGCGAGTGTGACCGATTCTCAACCGGGTGAGAATGACCTCCGACCGCCGCGCATCCCTGACGGATGTCGGCCAGGGTGTTACTGTGTCTTTGATTGTCCGTAATTGGGTGCCAGATATTTCTTCCCACAACTTCTGCCAGAACGAAAAAATATGGCGCCGGAAATATCGTTGCGCATCACTAAAAGGCAGAGTTCGTGTGGATAATCCCGGCAGACGACATGCAGACTTTGCAGCCGCATCCGCCTCCTCGTTACCAGGAATACCCACATGGCCTGGGATCCATATAAAAACAAACTGGTATCCGTGAGTCAGTAACTGTGAAATGAGTGTCTGTATTTTAATTATGAGTGCTGAAGTGCCGAGAAATTGCTGTAAGGCCTGGAGAGCACTCAGAGAGTCACAGCAAATCATAAAATTTCCAGGACCTGAGCTGGAGATAAAGAGTAAAAAATAAAATATGGCGAACAGCTCGGCGGTAAAAACAGAACTGGCGTCCGGAAGGCGGTACTTGTGAGCCTCATTGTTATAAACAAAACTACAGCCTGTAGCACCACCCACCTGGGAACCATCGGTAAAAACTGGAAAGTAAATCGGGTAACGTCCCAGGAGCTCGGTGAAGAGTTGACGAAACACCGAGTGAGGGGTAGTTACTTTAGCATGGGCTGCAAGCTCGAGGTCGAATTGGGCACGGTGGAGTTGCCAAGGAGGAAAGCGACCATGGCAATACCGCTCTACAGCAGGCATTCGCAAAGAATGTGTGGCGAGCAGTTCACGAAACCGAATACCGCTGGGGCGGGATATTGAGCTATTTCGCATATAACGGTGGGCTAGGTCTGGACGCAATACAGAGTAAAATGACGGGTGACCAGGGAGCTGCTAACCGTGCCACGTATGAAGAAAGCAATACCGAGCGTCGCACAGACAATGGAGGTTCGCCAGATTCAGCATACAGACACGGAATTCGACTAGTACGGAAAGCTCCAGTAGCAAGGCGGATACCAGTATGATGAATCGTATCTAAAAGGCGGAGTTTAGAGGCAGATGCCGCGCCATAAATAAAACAGCCGTAATCTAATTTGGACCGGACCAGTGAGCCATACAACCTCAACATGACGGTTCGATCGCCGCCCCAAGATGCCCCAGATAACACCCGGAGCATCCGAAGCGAACGATTGCAGGAAGCACGAAGATGGCGAATATGGTGCTCCCATGTGAGTTTGCTGTCGAGGTGTATGCCCAAGAACTTCAGGTGCGGAACAAAAGGAATACGCGTGTCACGCAAATAAAGAACAGGAGGAGGATGCACACCACGAAGTCGATGAAAGTGTAGACACTGTGTTTTCGTAGGGGAGAACTGAAAGCCGGTGCGATGAGCCCATTCGGCGATAGAGGATATGGTCAGCTGCAGTTGGCGTTCGATGTGTTCAAGATTAAAAGAGCGGTAGTAGATGGCAAAGTCGTCAACATACAGCGATATCGGGATTCCCCCACGAACAACACTGGCGATACCGTCAATCGCCACGGCGAAAAGCGTTACACTAAGAATCGACCCCTGGGGTACACCGTTCTCCTGGATCCTGTCGTGGGATAGTGTATTCCCAATGCGGACACGAAACCGGCGTAGTTTTAAAAAATTTAAAACGAGAATGGCTAAATGACCGCGTAAACCGTAACCGTGTAAAGTACGTAGGATACCATAGAGCCAGGTAGTATCGTAGGCCTTCTGCAGAGCGAAGAAGACGCCCACGACATGCTGCTTCAAGAGAAAGGCATTTTGTATATATGCTTCCATGCGTGCCAGATTGTCGACACTGGAGCGATGACGACGAAAACCGCACTGAGCATTGCTCAGCAGGTTATTCTTCTCCAGCCACCACACTAAGCGAGTGTTAACCATACGTTCGAAGGTCTTACAAACAACACTCGTCAGGCAAATAGGGCGGTAGCTAGAGGGAAGTGTCCGGTCCTTTCCGGGCCGAGGGATGGGGATGACAATACCCTCGCGCCAGGAAGACGGGAAAACCTGCTGAAGCCATATGCGGTTGTAAATGCTCAGCAGGAAGGAGAGAGCCGCAGGTGGAAGGTGAAGCAGCATTTGTCAGTGGATGTCATCAGGGCCAGGAGAGGAGTCCTTTGCGAGAGACAAAGCATGTTCTAGCTCCTCTTCGGTGAAAGGCGCGTTGTACGGTTCACTGCAGTCACTGTTAAAATTAAGGATTATCCGCTCCGCAGATTCCTTGATTCCTAGAAAGGCATTACTGTAACTTCGGGTTTGGCTGTCAGCAGCGAAAGAATCGGCAAGGGTGTCGGCGATGTCCTGCTCGGAGGTGTAGGTGGAGCCTTGTACGGCAAGAGCGGGAATAATGGTCCGGCGACACTTGCCGTGCATACGCCGAACAGCAGTCCACACCCTTTGTGCCGAAGTGCGACGTGAAAGCGAAGAGACGTAGCTTTCCCAGGATCTGCGCTTTGCACTCTGAAGAACAAAACGTGCTCTGGCACGAGAACGTTTAAAAGCTATAAAATTGTCTTCGGTCGGATGTAAACTAAAAAGATGCAGAGCACGTTTACGCGCTTTGATAGCCAAACGGCATTCCTCAGACCACCAAGGCACAGGAAAGTGTCGTGGTGTAGATGATCCACGAGGAATGCTGGAATCTGCTGCGAGCAACACAGAACATGTAAAATATTCCACCATGTCATCAATGGTGGTAAAGCCATCGTCGGTGAGATGAATAAGCGAGTGAAATTTCCCCCAATCAGCTCTGGAAATAATCCAGTGAGGATGCCGTGTTGGCACAGTATGACTATGGTAGAGGTGAATATTAATGGGGTAATGATCGCTGCCAAATAGGTCGGAAAGCACCGACCAATCAAGCAGTGGAACTAATGCCGGGCTACAAAAGGTAACGTCTAGTGCTGAATATGTGCTGTGAGTGGAGGACAAGAATGTGGGGACACCAGTGTTCAGCAGAAGTAAGCCAGACATGTCACAAACGTCTGCTATAAGGCACCCACGAGCATCGTCAATGTCGGAGCCCCATAAAGTGTTTTTGGCATTCAGATCGCCGAGGAATAGAGGCGGTGGCGGAATCTGAACCAGAAGAGCCCAAAGATCGTGTTCTTGTACGACATTGACCGGTGGCAGATAGACATTGCAAATAGAAAAGCACAGGCCCCGCAGCTGTACACGAACCGCTACAGCTTGCAGCGGCGTGTTAAGCGGTATGCTGGCAGCAGAGATGGTATGTGTCACCAGCATAGCCACACCACCGCTAGCCCGCCGACCAGCTGCAGAGTCATGTCTAAATGCGGAAAAATTACGTAGATGTAAACCATGATTAGGCTGCAAATGGGTTTCTTGTAAGCAGACGACGGAAGGCGATCGCTGAGAAACTAAATGTTGTATGTCTGGAGCCCTGGCCCGGAACCCATTAATATTCCACTGGATTATTTCCATGCTAAAATCGAATTAGTAGTTGGTCTTTATTTTCTTTTTCACCTTCGCACTCTTTGGACCGATAATGTGAGGTCTACCATCCTCCGGTGACTCCTCCGATGTGCGGGAGTCTGAAGAACCCCTGCGGCTCGCAGAGCGGGAGCGGGACTTCACAGAGGACGTGCAACTACTGGCCCGGAGTTTATGCCTGGAACGATGGCGTTCAACAGGCAACGAAGCAGTCTCAGAGCTAGTCGACTGCGGCGGAACTGGCGTCTGCACGGCAGAAGAGGTAGTCTGTGGTCGAACTGTAGGTGGAGTAGAACTATGCTCGTCAGGTGAGCCAGTTTGTACTCCCACGGAAACCCGAGAGGGCGAACTGGGGCACGTCTGTACGACGGCGTCCTGTTTCGGAACAGCCTGGCGGACAGCTGCAGAAAACTTCAAGGTGGTGGTTGGATCAAGTTCCTGATACCGCTTTCGTGCGTCTACAAAAGTCAGGTGTTCCTTAACCCGAAGCTCCTGGATTGCCTTCTCCTCTAAAAAGCGGGGGCAATCGCGCGAGTTCGACGGGTGTGCACCTCCACAGTTGACACAGGTGGAGTCCTGATCGCACAGGGAGCCGTCGTGAGCATTTCGACCACAGCGAGGACAAACTGGTGTACCGGTACATCGCTGCTGCGTATGCCCGAACTCTGGCAGCGGAAACAACGCATAGGGTTCGGCACATACGGTCGTACGGTTGCGCGTTCATACCCGCAGAAAATGAATTGCGGCAGAGTCGTACGTTCAAACGTAAGGAAAACCGTACGTAAGGGGGAGGGCTTGTCATCCTTCTTACCAATTAAACGGTATGCAGCAATAACACCTTGGTCAGAGAGGCAGTTAACTATGTCCTCGTTAGAGAGGTTGTCCAGACTTGATGTTGAAACTACGCCGCGACAACTATTCAAAGTCTTATGCTTCTCTACCTTTACGGGATAAGAACCTAGGAGAGTGGCTTTAAGTAGTTTTGCGGTTTGGGAGTCTTGAGCCACCTCTATCAACAAGTTGCCGTCCCTACATCGAGTGACATTTTTTACAGCGCCACATAAGCGATCTACTTCCTTTTTAATATAAAACGGACTCAGAGTAGCCAGGGTCTTCTTCTCGCTTACCATACTCATAACCAAAAATCGTGGAGTTGAAGGGGGGGAGCGCAGAGGAGACATTATGAAAGGGTCCCCCTTCCGGACCGTCGGCGTCAGCCTGCCATCCGGGGGATAAAGGAAAAAGACACCTAAATCTTCCGGTCTGTGCCGGCCCGAAGCACCCGCTTCAGACCCGATCTCAAGGAGTACATCAGAAAAAATTACCCTCCGCCTATCACTACTTACCGGTATGCGACATTTCCACCAAAGGCAGGCCCGACTTTATGCCTCTACCACAGGAATAACCGCCTGTGGCTCCCCACTCTAGCCCACGCTGGCTCAACGGAGTCAGCGTGGATTCAGGGGACTTGTGGTTGATTACATCGGACCCCAGACAGCGGTAACACGTCGGACCCCCCTGTACACCCCAGCGGCAGCACGGCCGCCGAGATACCCATGAGGACCCGGCCCCTAAGGAGCTACGGGGGTGTACTTGACAATGGAACGGCTCCGCACCTAGTGTCGCACAAAAGGGGTAGTGAGGAGGGTCCACTCAACCTTCACGCCTGAGCCTCCGAAGAGCACACAAGTTGGAAGCTGCACCGAAACCGTGGGACAGGAACCACGGAGACAGGATAGATCCCTGTTGGTGAGACAGGAGTTATAATTCTAAAACTTAACCTACATAAAACCATAAGACCTAGAAGAGGAAGAGACTAAATCTAAGTGGATGATAACGTGGCTAGACCTGATGGAGGCGAGGGGATGATAATGGGGATGAGCGGGTCGGGGCCCCGGGTGCGCCAAGCCCGGACCTACCGTGGTAGGTCCCCCTGGGGAATGTATGGAGTGAGAAAGTAGGGTTTAAGGGCCCGTAAACAGCTAGGTCATTAGGGCCCCATTCAGTGTATGGATAAGAAGCACAAAAAAAGGGTGTATCTCCCCTATATAAAAGGTGTAACTGATAAAATTGGAAAAGTTCTGCCACGTGGTACAGTGCTGTAAAGAAGATCCAGGGTTTCCTGCCAACTGTAAAGGATAAATGTGATATACGTCTTAATCCTGGAGTATACAATACAAGCTGTGATTGTGACAAATCCTACATTGGACAAACAGGAGATCCATCACCACTACCTGGAGTATACAATACAAGCTGTGATTGTGACAAATCCTACATTGGATAAACAGGAGATCCATCACCACTACCTGGAGTATACAATACAAGCTGTGATTGTGACAAATCCTACATTGGACAAACAGGTCATTCGAAGCTGTCGAGACTACCAGAGTACTACAGTCACACTACTGAGGATGTTCAACACAGCTTCGAATGAAATGTCTGGAAGGACAATTTCCGCTAGACCACGGCCCAGAAGCCCAGATAATCATGTTCAATCTTAACTTTATTTGCACTCATATGTATGTGATTTTATTTTCATGAAGTCATGAAAATATTTGAGGTAGAACTGGAACTGAAAAATTCAATGCCAGAGCTGGGATTTGAACACAGACCCTCCGCTTACGAGGCAGGTGCTCTAACCAGTAAGCTACTGTGACAACCTGCCAGAATAACATTGAATTCTCATAAAGTACTTATGTTAGTAAGTCACCAGTGGGGTAATTGTCTCTGATGTGAGACTGCCTTTGTGATTTACCAGGAGAAATACGAACTGGGTGGAGAACTCAATGTCATTCTGGCAGGTTGTCACAGTAGCTTAATGGTTAGAGCACCTGCCTGGTAAGTGGAGGTTCTGTGGTTCAAATCCCAGCTGTGGCATTGAATTTTTAAGTTCCAATTCTACCTCTCAAACATTGCCCAGCATGGCTTGTGTGTTTAAAAACACCAACAGTAAGTTTGTTGGCATAAATAAATAATAATTACCATGTGAAGGTTATTTAATCCTGGTATATAAAGTACTTGCAATAGTAAGTCACCATTGGGATAATTGTCTCTGATGTGAGACTGCCTTTGTGATTTACCAGGAAAAATACGAACTGGTGTGAGAATTCAATGTCATTCTGGCAGTTTGTCACAGTAGCTCAATGGTTAGAGCAGCTGCCTGGTAAGCGGAAGGTCTATGGTATTGAATTTTTCAGTTCCAGTTCTACCTCTCAAACATTGCCCACACACGGCTTGTGTGTTTAAAAACACCAACAGTAAATTTGTTGGCATAAATAAATAATAATTATCATGTAAATATTTTTTTTGAAATGGTGAATGCAGTCACTACCAATAATACAACAAAGCAAATTAGTTTTAATGGACTTATACTGTAATTAAACTTATAAAGATGATAGACCTTCTATGTTTTCACTTGTTCTATACCATCTGTATGATCTAAAGGACACACAAATAATGTACATAAGAGCTATTTCTTGTTCAGTTATTGCTATTCATGCAAAAGACAATTTGAAATTGTTTATAAACTACATATGATGCTGTGACCAGGGCACAACGCACAACAAAGGACGATCGGGGCTGAGCTATTTCGTAACACGAGGCTGGCAAGCAAACAAGGGTGCTCGAGGTCTGTTTGTGTATATGTGCATAATGAAGAGCTGCTGGAACCATCTAAGGGCCATCTGGCAAGTAGTCCAGGTTATAAACGGAGCCAAGGAAGCAGCTGAGGGGAGTTACAGATATCAGTCAGTTGGTCGGTCGGTCAGCATGACACAGCTGTGAAATATACGTCACGTTCAAGTGCACAAGTTCTTACATGACAAGTGATCGTATCGTTGGGATTACTGTTATGAGAAGAAAACAGGGTAATGCTGCCAAATATGGGCTTAGGGACTGTGAGCCAGTGCATGAGAAATGAAAATAGTCAGTAAGTTGTACAATGCACTACATTGGAATTGTGTAGTTGGCAATGCGTGGAAATAAATTAACCACAATCACAAAACCGCAAATAACTATGAAATCATAAGCTCATGCAGTTGTGCAGTACACAAATAACTTTCAATTGGAATATATCTTAATGTATATTTATGAAAAATACAAATTTTTATGAGTTATGTGGCAAGTGAGTGACAAAAGAATGAGTTAAACATTTTATTAGAAATAATTGTTGCAAATTGATGGTGATTTCTGCGTTATTTGAAATGCGGATTTTCATCAATAATAACGGCTAAAGGGAATAAGGAAACAGGAAACCTTCACTTCGTCTGATTCATAGTTGTCATCCTCTTTGTCCAGTAGTGTATTTCTTCATGTCAAGTTGGCATAGTTTAGCGGCTTGCATAAAAAGAAGCTCATATTTGGCAACATTACCGAAACAGTTGAGTTGTAATATCACAGAAGACTGTAGACTGTGTTAATATCAGTAAAAAAGAACTGTGTATTTGTGCAAAAGATCAGAAGCACTGGAATGGACTTTTGTAATTTTGTTATAATACTTTCACTAGAACAACACTACTCAATGGGAGTCAGGACACATTTGCATGTCACGGCAGCCTTCGATAGCCTGCTAACTGCCAACTGTAACTTACCATAAGCTTATAAGCTGCCTGAAGAGCTGGTCCCAGAGCAGATTTGGTATCATGCGAGTTAAGGAACATTGTTGGTATTTTCTTGAGCAGATCCATCACAAGCTCACGACTCTCTGCTAAGTTCACCAGCAGATTGTCTGGACAAGGCAGGAATATCTCTGTAACACAATCACACTGTCACTTGCAACTGTTTAGCTGGTAGTATAGTGCTATACACAATGGAACTGGTACCCACCGTCGGTATCCACCACGATCATTTGCTGGGGCTGGTTGAGCCCCTCCGCAAGGTTATAGAAGTGAACACTGCTGTCGTATGTGATGAAGCCAATCTGTGTGCGAGTGTCTCCAGGCAACTTATCCAGCTCCTCCAGTAGAGTGTCACAGAACAAGTTCAGGTAGCCAGACTCCACACCAAGTCGAGACACGTCCAGTAGGAATAGGTACACTGCAGGCTGTGGCGGCCGCAACTGTAAACAACAACAAACTTGTGCTTTAATAACTTCTATATTTTTTTGTATTAAGTTTATCTGTGTCCTTCGGTTTACATCCAAAATAAACATAATTGGACAGGTAATCCCCAGACAATTAAAGATATACATTTTATTTATCATGCACATATCTTAAACATATATATTTAATACATAGATATTACGTAGTTGAATTTTGGAACACGTTTTACTTCACTTACACTGTAAATTAACAGGACATGTTTGGAAGCTCTTGTAAATGGGTAGGCATAGTTTGAGAGTAACTTTGTGGTCTACTGGGAAAAATACAAATCGGTTGGAGAATTCAATGTCATATTGGTAAGTAGTCAGAGTAGCTCAATGGTTAGAGCAGCTATAGTGGAAGGCCTGTGCTTCAAATCCCGGCAGTGGCATTGAATTTTTCAGTTCTGATTCTACTTCTCAAATCATGTCCTGTTAATTTACAGTGAAAGTAAAGCAAAAGTGAAGCAAACATGTTTACATAAAAAATAAAAGTTTTAACCCTGCTTCACGTAAATTTGCTGTTTTTAATAGTTAAATGTGCAGGTTAATAAATATACCTCCTAATAAGGAAGAATTTAACAGAATATAAGCACATTAGCAACACTTAATGGTTTTAATACAGATTTTATACCTAAAAAGACAGAAATTTAAATATCAAAAGACTGTGAAAGAAGTTTATAATCTCAAAAAAATAAGATGATTAGATTTTTAAAAAGTTTGCTTACCATCCTTGGGCTTATAAAAAATTTACATTTTTTAAAGAACATGGTATAACTTTGGTTCCTCAAACTAAGTATAATATAAAAAATTTATTGAACTTTTCTAAAAAGGATAAAATTCCAAATTATAAAAAGTCTGGTATTTATGCATTTAGCTATTTGGAATGTAACAGGGTCTACATTGGAACGACTGAACACCATTTGGAAAGGAGCATTTTACAAATATTTAATATAAACAGATCAATAAATCAGCTGTGGCACATCATTTCTGGTCATTTAATCATGAAATAAACGCAGAGATTACATTGTTAAAACAATTAAATGGATCCATTGATTTAATGGTTTGGGAAAAGATATTCATTTTGAAAATATGAATTTTGAAATACTGCCAACTGATTCTGTTAAATTTGTTTTACTCTCAGCGGTTGGTAATATAGACATGTCACAGAACATTCATAATGGTGGCAACCCAGAATACACAAAGTGCCTCAAGAATGTTAGTGAATACCAGTGAAACCCAAGTTGGTGATTTTGATAATATAAGTATGCAAAAGATAAGTGATGCCTATAGCTTCTATATATTTGTTATATTAATAGAATTAATTTGCTTCACTGTTAATAGCTTCAATTTTTACATTTAACACAGACCTTTTTAAGAATACTTTTAGAAGCAAGAAGCAGCAATCCTGGTCACAGTGAGTTTATAAACAATAGTGTTCTAACTCACCATGTATTCTGATGGAGCTATAAACTCTATGGTTGATGATTTAATCTCCGGCCTCCTGGTGGGGTCCCCAAACGTCTTGCTAACTGGATCATACTGGAACTCTTCTGGCACTGTCACACAAACAACATTTTTTACAGGTGTGCCCCATATTTGGAATAGAGGAGTCACTGAAAGTCATCAGTAACCCATTAAAATTAAAATTCCAACAATGTAACAAACGATCTGCAGACTTTACTTCTATCACATGACCACAGACAGCACTTCCACATCAATCTTTTGTTTCCATAGATTGCTGTCATTGAATTGCTTGTTGAAGTGGAGTGATCACAACATGAGGCTCGTAATGGTTGCCCTCCCAGGACGTAACACAGGACATAGTCTAGTGCAAAAAGTGAGGTATAGAAAAGTTTGTGCCCGTTGTGTCCAGCATTTATTGAGCAAAGACAAACACTTCAGAGAATAACATTGATCCAATGAGGTGGTGAGAGCTGGTTCTGAAACAGAATGTTGGAGTATGGAGTGGCATCACTTCAGTTTGTTCACTGTCAAAGTTACGGACAGTGTCATAAGATTACATACTGAACCTGCTCACTTGAAGCTCTGTCCGTCATACATTGCCCAGTAAACGTACATCATGCAACAGGATCACACAACGACAACATCTATGTGCACATTCTCTGTACAGTTCTAATTCCAACTACCATCTTTGCACTTCTATGCTTCTTAGATAAACACTTTTCAGCATGGCTTTGGAAATAAATTCTCAACTATCACTGCAATGAGTGAGTGAGTGAGTGTGTGGGGTTTAACGGCCCGTCGACGAGGTCAATTGGGCCACTGCAATGACAGACATTATCCTTTAAATATTGATGCATCTTGAAAAAAATGATACTGTGGCAGGATTTTCCTAGATTTATGTAAGCCATTGAACAGTGCGTACCATGAAACATTACTAAAGCTACAACAATATGCAATAAGGGATAAAGTGCTTGATTTATTAATAACTTATCTAGTGGGACGTAAACAATGTACAAAAATTGTATATAAATGGCCAACACTGTAGAAAAGTAACATTTATTTATGCCAACAAGCTTACTGCTGGTGTTTTTAAACACATAAGCAGTGCGTGGGCAATGTTTAAGAGGTTGAATCACAAACTGAAAAATTCAATGCCATAACTGGGATTTGAACCACAGATCTTCCGCTTATTGAGTGGCTGCTCTAGCCACTAAGCTACCATGGCCAACTTGCCAGTACAACATTAAATTCCCCAGCTGATTTGTACTTTTCTTTGGTTAACCACAAGGGAATCTCCCATCAGAGATAAATACCCCAAGGGCAACTTACAAATCCCAGCTGTGGTATTCAATTTTTCAGTTTCTGATTCAACCTCTTAGAAACTAAAATCTTCACTTATCTTAGTAATATTGTAAGTTCTTTTGCAGCTAACACGTTTCAAGTTGACTCCAACTCATTCTCAAAGCTGGTTTGTATAGCTGGTTTGTACAGCTTTGAGAATGAGTTGGAGTCAACTTGAAACGTGTTAGCTGCAAAAGAACTTGCAATATTACTAAGATAAGTGAAGCTCTTAGTTTCTAATTTGTTTCTATTTTAGATTGTTGCTTCACTGTTAATAGTTTCATTATTTCCTTATTTTACTGTTGGTGTTTTTAAACACACAAGCCGTGTAAGGGCAATGTTCGAGAGGTAGAATTGCAACTTAAAAAATTCAATGGCACAGCTGGGATTTGAACCACAGACCCTCCACTTACCAGGCAGGTGCTCTAACCATTAAGCTACTGTGACAACCTGCCAGAATGACATTGCATTGTCAAACCAGTTTGTATTTCTCCCGGTAAACCACAAAGGTAGTCTCACATCAGAGACAAGTAACCAATAAATACTTTAACACGAATTTTAATTACGTCAGAAGATGTAATTCATTCTTGAACTAAAAAGTTGAAATTAGATTTTTGGGCAAACAAAATTTTTTTTTATTCAAGGGAAGGCCTTTGTCGAATTTTACTTAAATTGGCGACTTGCTATTGAAAGTACTTTATGTCCCAGGATTAAATAACCTATTATTTATTTATGCCAACAAAGTACTTCACCATTGGGGTAGTTGTCTTTGATGTGAGACTGCCTTTGTGGTTTACCGGGAGAAATACAAACTGGTTTGAGAATTCAGAGCCATTCTGGCAGGTTGTCACAGTAGTTTAATGTTTAGAGCACCCGCCTAGTAAGCAGAGGGTCTGTGGTTCAAATCCCAGCTGTGACATTGAATTCTCAAGTTCCAGTTCTACCTCTCAAACTGTAGAAAAGGTTTCATCTGAATACAACAACACATCACCAGGACCTGTCCCTTGTTGTACATATCGTATATAAATGGTATGCCTAAATTTAATGTGGCAAAGCAATAGCATATGCTCACGATGTCATTTGGATAAATTAGAAATTAAATCATTAAATTTAATTAAATAATAATATAAAACAACAGACAAATGCATCAGTAAAATATTTTCAGGCAAATATCTAAGTTTAATATAGAGAAAAGTGGAGTTACTGCATATGGCTTTATTAGAATTAATTCTAATACAAAGAAAGGTATCTTTCAACAAAATAGTACTTAACAAAAGGGAAAAGTAATGTTACTTGAATGCATAAATAGTGATAATATTATGGTAGCCCCAAAATTTAATGGCAGCTGATAGTAGACTATTTCTATACTGCAAACGATATTTACATCACTGGCTCTACAGGGTGTTTAACCATACAACACATCAAGACATGGCAAGTCTATCATTGAACTTAGTATCCAGTCACCTGCCATCAAATTGCAACAATTATAATTTGATAACCAATAAAGAAGGAATTGAGCAAGCAAAAGATATATAATTTTTGGGTTTATAACTGGATAATCAAAAGTTCCAGAACAATGTGAATAAAATATATAAAAAAAATTAGGTTACCTATACATGTTCTAACTTGGGATAACTTTTTCACCACTGTCCTCTATGTGATCTGCAAGAGGAAATGGACCAAGACTACCTTCAAATATGCCCGGCCACTTCTAGCACCCTTCCCATCCATCAGTGAAAAATATTGGAGAGCAAGAGGATTAATGACTTCATTGTCAGAAATCCAGCATTAGACAACAACTATACATGTTCTAATAAAATTATCCAAATACTTGCCTGGTGATGTACTGAAATTTGCCTATTATGCAATGGTACAGCTATATTAGTTTGGGGAGGTGCTGCTATCCCCAATTTGAACAAAATACTGTTCTCCAAAAAATGATCTTGAACTAGAATCAAGATATGAGTTAGACTAGTGCATTTTGTTATGAATATTTCACCTATTGGGCAGATACTCACATTCATTAACCCTGAAGCAGAGATTACATTTCCATCTTTTATGGTCCACAAAATATACAAAAGGGTTTATGTATGTCCTGCAGGAACGACATCTGACAATCGAGCTGCACTGGATCACAGGCAAATGCTGAAACAAATACTTCTCGTCTGATCACTGCACATCTGATTATGCACAAACAGAGAATATACAAGTAAGCAATAATGGAAATAAAGTTTAAGTATGCTCAGACAAGCCATTCATTATTTGGAAACATTTTACAAAAAAAGAAACATTTTCAGGCATTATTGTATATAATGCAACATCACTGACAAACATCTTAAATGGCAACATATTTCATTTTTTCTAAGGATATTTATCTCATTTAGCTGCATTAACAATTTCATTTGTTTTATAAAGAAGGTTTGGGTACACACACAACTATTGTAACACATGAAATTCTAGTTATTTAATAACATGTTCCTTGTCAATGAGTCATACTTGCACTACCCACCCCAAGAACATCATCGTGGAATCAATCCACAAAACCTGCCCTGACCTGACCAATCACTTGGCCATGGAACTACCTCATCTCTTTCCATACCAACTAAATAAAATAAATGTTACAAACAGAAGCACTATTAACAGTGAAGTATTCCTAGTGTTTCACTTCAATTTTTTAAGTCACTTTTTGTCACTTGCCTCAATGTTGAAAATACTGTAATGTTTTCAAGATCATTTGATCTCACCCGCAGCCGTTGGGCAACCAGCAGAAATACAGAGTTAAAATGTGACTCAAGTGACAAAAAATCAAAATAAAAAGCTAAGCATGAGTGAAAAAATGTCATTTAAAACGTTTGTCGATGTCACATAGCTGTACATTATGGGAGAAAACTCTTTTTTATAAATTTTTTTATTCAAAATATTATATCTGATGTATAGCAGGAATATTTTTTTAAATAAGTTAATTTTAGTTTTATTTGCAATATCCCTTATTTATGAATGACCCTCTATAGTAATTATTATTTATGCCAACAAATTTACTGTTGGTGCTTTTGAATACACAAGCCATGTGTGGGCAATGTTTGAGAAGTAGAATTGGAACTTACAAATTCAATGCCACAGCTGGGATTTGAATCACAGAACCTCCACTTACCAGGCAGGTGCTCTAACCATTAAGCTACTGTGACAACCTACTTTATGAGAATTCAATTCAGAAAGCTTGGCATACTTACTTTGGCATTTATTTATATATTAGAGGACTTTTATTTGTAAAAAAGAATAGATTTAATTTTCAAAACAATGAATGTGTCCATAATCATTATACTAGACATAATAAGGATATACACTTAACCTCAATCAGAACTATGATGTGTAAGAATGGAATACTATACTCCAGCACAATGATTTATAATTGAGGTGCTTAGAATAGCAAGGGCGTATGTGCCAAAATACAAATTTTTTGTTTTTCTTGCAACATATAGTATGAAGCCTACTATTTAATGCCTGTTAAGTGTGAATGATTGATATGACCTGGATATGAACGAATTTTCCATTTGAATACAGCATGGAGTTAGACCTTCCGTGCTTCAGCCAGATCTCGAGAATAGCAAAGGCGCATAAGCCAACCTGCCGGCCCCTAGGCTGTGACAGTCGCTCTTGAAGAGCATGTAGCAATAAATCCCTTAAGAGGCGGTACTGATTATTTTCAGGCTTTTACCCCTCATAAATGGTTATTCCTTAACCTTTCAAACATTTTTGCAGATTTGTAAATAGTTTTTGCCTAGATGTACGGGGTATTTCTTTAGTTCAGTCTGTTGCTTTTAAAGAAAGCTGTAACATGTTTGAGTGGCTTGCAGCTCTCGGTTTAGCATTATGTTTCAAGAGTAGTTATGTTGTTTACTTACAATACCATTGAACAAACCTTTAGTGCATTTAGGGTAGTGACTTACTTTTATTAAGCACTATGAGTGACGCAGACAGTGATTCTATTTCTCGTTACGTAAGTCGTTCCAGAAAATGCTGCATGCAGAAAAACCAACGGAAAATGCATATGGCTAAAAAGAAGAGAAATACAGGTGAAGAACACCTAAGTTAAAAAAAGCCAAATACGTAGTTAAGGCACACACCAGAGGTACAAGAAGAGACAGCAGCGGATGAATGACGATACTTTACATTACTAACATACTCTGGTTCCTCACGGCACAGCACAGCGGTTAAACATCTTCGGTGATCTAGCCATATTTTATATTCACTTTAGAAGTATTGTTTGTTAGCATTAGAACAAATATTTACCAATATTAGTTAAAAGCATTGCTTGCAAAATGCTAACTTTAAACGTAAACGTTTTGGTTATAACGTGCATGAAAGCATACGTTATTTAAATTATATTGTTGATGAAATTAACCTTCTGAAATCTTAAATATCTGCCAAATAATATTTTACATTATTATTTATTTATGCCAACAAACTTACTGTTAGTGTTTTCAAACACACAAGCTGTGTGTGGGCAAAGTTTTAAGAGGTAGAACTGGAACTTAAAAATTCAATGCCACAACTAACTTGAGAATTTAATGCCATTCTGGCAGTTTGTCACAATAGCTCAGTGGTTAGAGCGTCCGCCCGGCAAGCGGAAGGTCTGTGGTTCAAATCCCAGTTGTGGCATTGAATTTTTAAGTTCCAGTTCTACCTCTTAATATTTTACATTCTTAGTTAACAGCATTAATGCATTAGATTCACATCTGAGCAATTTTTAATCTCTCTATACATGTTTTTAATATGTACTGCATAGTAAAACTTTAATCGCATTTTTCTCAAAACTAGCTTTTGGCGCATATGACCTTGCTATTCTAAGGGCCTCAATTGTCTTGCTAACGACATCAAAAGTACAAATAACTATAATGTGTTAGCAGGAACACTGCTTCTACACAGTAAAGGAATATCTGCAACCTAGTCATAACTAGGGCTCAGAAGTTCATGCCCTAAAAAACACTGAAATATGCATGCCAATATGCTCTTAAAAACTTGAAAATATGCCAAGAAATATTCACTATTTAATTAAAACATTTAATGTCCCTTTGCAGTAGACAAGACGAGTTAGTATAAATAACAAATAAAGTTACCTTATTCCTTAGAGGTTGAAGCAGAAGTGGTCCCACTGCTAGTATTAACTGCTAAATTGCAGTTCACAACCAACACTTTGCACAAATTTTCAACTGTAAAACATCATCTATTGTCTCGCAAAACACTTTTGTAACGTAAAAAACTTCTCTCCATGTCACAAGATGTTATCGGGGCATATTTAAATAATGTTAACTGCTTCACAGAGAGACAGAGTCAAGTCTCTTGGTGTGACAGACGGTTTTCTTTCAAGGATGTCTCGAATATCGCACATCCGTTTATAACCAGAATTATTTGAAATTACATAATTCACTTTCTCTTTCACTTTTTGTTCTATTCTACCAGGAACCGAACTTAGATCACATATTGTTTTTTCAAAGACAGTAAGTGATTCATGCAAAGGAGATCCTACAGCTTCCAATGCCATTATGGCTGTTGGTAAGAAAGAAAAATGGGCAGATATGAAACTAAGATCCTCTTTTAACCTTGTGCCTGACAGAATATTTTGCAATTTCTATTGATGAAGCATCTTTCGAGTCCAATGAATTAACAACCTCTTCGACTATTTCTATGTGCTCATAATATAAAACTGCATCGATCCATGTTCCCCATCGAGTTAACACTGGTGCAGGAGGAACTCAGATATTAGCTGCTGTTGATCTAAACAACTTAACTCTTTTAGGAGATTTAACAAAAATTCTCTTTGTACTGGACACAAATCTATTTAACAATGGGAAAGAATCGCATACTGTCTCAGAAATGTGATGAAGAGCATGTGCCAAACAAGTTATATAAATTAAGTTAGGAAAAATACCTTTCAGAGTTTGTCCTGATTTTACCATATAAGGACCTGCATCAGCAACAAATAAAAGTAGCCGGTTGTATGTGATTTCACATGGCCATAGTAATTTCAAAGTGTCCATCACAAACTGGGTCACAGTTACATTGTTAGTGGCCGACAATTAACACACATTAAGAAGATAAGGTGTAGTCTTTTATTCATTATTGAAAGCACCCACGATTATATTAGCAATAGAACGGCACTAGAACAGAATCAGGGGTTTCATCAACAGACCACACATACTGATCTGCTAAATCATTTTGTATATTTGATAATACGTCATTGTAACAATGTCCTACGTAAGTCTTATACAATATACTTTCTTCAGGCACATGTTGTTGAGTGTACTTGGCAAGAAAGTTTTTAAATGTCGGATTATTAATTTTGAACAAGGGAATATCAGCAGCTAAAATTGCTTGGCGCAAGTCATAGGAAAATTCAGTAACCCTACTTCCTAAACACTCTATTAGATGTTTTTGAACAGGTTCTTTGTTTGCGAGTTTTCTGATTAAATTCTCCTTATGTTTTGCTGTGTTTATGTGCTGAACTATTTGAAATCTTTTCTCACACACTCCCCAAAACAGTACCCTATTATCTGTAGATATTAAATCACCCAGATAATTTCTGTAAATTAATTAATCTAGCACTCGAAGTTGGTTTTATTTTCGGCATTTGAAGAGCTTTTTAACATTTTATATGCCTAATTTAATTTTGTGGGAACCAGTTCACAATACTGTTACGTTTGAAGACCATGACACAACTACTGGTGGGCAGGCAAGCGTTGCTATAATCGTGCTGCTCAAAACGTTGATCTGTACTTTATCTTTGTTAATATAAACTTCTCAGATAATGCACTGATTATTCTCTATGCACATACATATAATGAAAGGATCGAAACAGGGGATTAACTGCATGGCGACATGACTCAGCATTAGTTCTTGCCATCTCCATCATGTGCAATACTACCAATATGAAAAATATTATACAGATGGAAAAAATAATAAAAAACCATAAAAATCATTAAAATATGCAATATAGGGGCTATAATATTGAAATATTATGCATTTATCAAAATGAAGAAAATATGTAGTTATATGCAACATAAAATCATGTCCAAATAACTGAAAATTCCACAATTTGTGCACATAATATAAAAGCATACATTTTTATGCCATGAGAAAAAACATGCAAATTCATAAACTTCCTAGCCCTAGTCATTACATTAACTTGTAGGCTAGTCATTTTGTATCACATCCTTCATTTTATACACATATTTTAATCTATGATATTACACAGACTAGAAATATATATCTAACTTTATTGTAATGTAAATATATAAATTTAATTGTTGATATATCCTATATCAAAGTACTATGTACAGAACTGATTTAAAGGGTTAAATAAAAAAATAAACACATAAATAAACAAATAAACACATAAACAAATAAACACCTAAATAAACAAATAAACACCTAAATAAACACATAAATAAATAAACAAATAAATAAATAAATAAGTAAATAAATAAATAAATAAATAAGGGGGCAGTCTAATAAGTATATGGCTGTGCTTAGAACCTAATTCACCAACAGCATGCACTTTGTGTTATTTGTACTTTTGTTGTGTAAGTTATTGCAGGTGTAGTGGTGGCCTCTTGTAATGTGCTGTATGGACCTGTCCCTCCCTCCCTCCCTTGTCCCACCTGGCCACAATGTCAACAGACTGTACAGATGTGCAATGTTCATCAACATCATGCTCAACACTGCCAGTGTATCAAACATCAATCTGGATATTGACTGTTCATGACAACTTTACTTACGTTTAAATCCTTAAATGGATGTATTAAAATTCCTAATGGCAGCCTTGATTTCTGTAGTAGAGAGTTATTTTCAGGAATTTTGGTTAACGTACACCTGAAGATGCTGAAATACACAAATTGGAATATAAATGTTTGTACATTCACATTCTTAGTTATGAACAAAGCAAGCAGTTTGTACTTACTCTGGACTGCAGTTCACACTGTCCAGAAATTCTTGATGCAATCTTACTTTGGGAGGTTCAACCTTCTCTGCCGGCAACACGTTCCTATACTGAAGCAGATCAACACTGTCCATGCCCTGCAACATTTAACAATCAATATCATTTTGCACAACTCAATGTAGAACTGATACAAAATAAGCAGGAAACATCTGAAAGAAGCTATCAACCTTAAAAGAACAATTTCACATTCCAGTACCATCTAGCACAGGCATCTGCAAACATGTACTCAATGAGGCCTCGCAACTATGACATATCAGGGGTAGCGCTTACTCTGTCTCCTCTCCCACGCAGCCTTAACTGGCACTGCATACACACCAATCACGGGTGGACTGTCCGTCGTATTTACCTGTACTTCTAAACATGTCTATGAAAGTGTAATTTAATGCTAACACTTAAAGATAAATTTCTTTATTTATAACTTTGAAGGATATTAGTTTAACTTAAAGTCTTAGTATATTCATAGAATTAGAGTGCATCTAATTATTCCTGGTCTATTAAATTTGATATCTAGAATAGTATTTTGATGATTTCTTCTCTCATCATGTAGGAAACATAAGGTGTTTGTTGTGCTCTAAAGTTCAAAAAGGCACTCATCAATGGAATATCAAGCGGCATTATGATACATGTTATAAGATCACCATACAAGCATGTATTCATAAATTTACACCACGATTTAAAGTAGCATAACTGACGTAGTGTTCTTTATTCATTTTATATTTTTTTTCAGGTCTAGATCGGACTAACCAACTGCAACAGCTCAAAGAGCAATATACAGATAATACACCTAATATTAATTCAAATAGTATAACTGATAGACAACTTCACGCCAGCTATGCTGTTGCTTTGGAGACTGCTCAGTCACTGAGATGTTTTAGTGATGGAGATTTCATAAAAAATGTGAGAGTAAAGTTGCCAACATAATTTGCCCTGAACAATATGTTATTTTTAGTAACATTGACTTATCACCACAAGCCATACAGAGAAGGATGCATAAAATAGCAGAAATAACCGAAAAAAGACCACACACCGAGGTCCATGAATTTATAGCATTTTCTCTCGTGTTGGATGAAAGCACTGACAACGGTGACACAGCACAAATGGTAATTTTCACTCGTGGAGTTACTAACAACCTCTCAATACAAGAAAATATGCTTGAAGTAATTCCGCTTAGGGAACATATAACAGGGACAGAATTATTTCAAGCATTTAAGAAATGTGTAGAAGAAAAGAAACTGAATCCAAAAAAATCTTGTATCGCGATTAACAGATGATAATTTACGTGCTATACTGAGAGTGGCTACTTGTGATCTATCACTAGATTTTCATGGTACATTGCAAATAGAAGTGAATTTAAATATATTGCTCAAATATCTAGGCCTACCTAAAGAATTGTAGACCAAAATAGCTGGATTCAAGTATATGTACTATTCCTTATTGTACTCTGTAGCGAGTGAGTCCACCACTGACTCTGAACGAAGGTCAATGCCATCCCCCGTACTACATTACGACATGTGCACTGCGGGTTGCATGTTGAGATGTCATACTGATACCTCATTGCGTACATGTTTGCCGATGCCTGATCTAGCAGTATGTGAAGGTCTAAAGATCCAACAACATTTAATCTCCAAACATTGGCAAGCCAGATGGAAAATGATTTTATTAACCAGAGCAATACACACACCCACACATTCTAGTACTGTTGATTACTTAAACAAAATCAACAAAAACCACTGCACTTGGTTAACCACATCTTTTGATGAGAACAACTGAAAGTATTCTAAAGTAAGAACAAATTAGAAACTAAAAACTTCACTTATCTTAGTAATGTTGTAAGTTATTTTTTCAACCACAACTTGAAACTCGAGTCAGTGGTTGAAAAAATAACTTACAACATTACTAAGATAAGTGAAGTTTTTAGTTTCCAATTTGTTCTTACTTTAGAATCTTGTTGCTTCACTGTTAATAGCTTAAATTTCCTTAATTAACGGAACGTATGTTTCAGACAGAATTATTAGTAAATTTCTGGCCCCCTCGGTCCCCCAACCTAATCCCTTGGGTTATCTCTGGGGTAACTTCAAGTATACAAGACAAACCTACACACCCTGGAAAAATTAGAAATATTTGCCAGAAAACTGCCATCATTTCTCAATGGAACTATGGTGAATGATGGACGGTTTCCTAAAGAGGTGCCAAAAATGTAATGACAATGATGGCCAATTTCAGCATCTCCTTTCATACAGTTGATAAGTAAAGCCTTTAAAAATGTTGTATGGTTTCATCCGTGCATTTTTATGATAGTGGTAGACAGCAACGTGTGCCAAGGTTGCAGACAGGCAGCCAGTTCCTAAGCTTTTGTTCTCTCATTACAACAAATCAGCAGTCGAACACATGTTCAAACATCCTCCCCACCGTATATTGGCTGTGAAACTGCTGGATATTGGAAAACCAAGGCTCCAATATATGCAACAAAAGCCCAGATAGATGCAACACAGACATCAATGCATCCACCAAATTTATCAATTTGAGAACTATACGCTGGATCATTAACTAATGCTAACATTATTATTTATTTATGCCAACAAACTTACTGTTGGTGTTTTTAAATACACAAGCCGTGTGTGGGCAATGTTTGAGAGGTAGAACTGGAACTGTCTTTGTGGTTTACCAGGAGAAATACGAACTGGTTTGAGAATTCTATGCCATTCTGGCAGATTGTCACAGTAGCTCAATGGTTAGAGCAGCTGTCTGGTAAGTGGAAGGTCTGTGGTTCAAGTCCCAGCTGTGGCATTGAATTTTTAAGTTCCAGTTCTACCTCTCAAATGCTAACATTTTTTGTAACAGAAATATAATAGGTAAGCCAAAAAACTTCCCACTCCTTTTGACAACTTTCTCAAATAAAACCTTGAAAACTTTTTCTTTACAGCACAGCATAATAATTTTGCAATGCTACGACATTTGGAATGGTCGTCTCCTTAGGACGTTGGTAGCACTGCTGCTTACCAAGTGGGAGACCTGGATTCAATTCCCGGTACCAGTGTGGTGATCTCCCACTGGGAGATCTGGTCCAGGATACACTCAGCCTCGTTAGCTCCCTAAGGGGCCAGTTGAGAAGCTACACAACCACCACCTAACAGGCCAGGCGGGCCCAGGCACTGACCACATCCCACCTCCAGTATTGCACCCCACTTATGCTGGTAGTGGGCAGAGTGAGGGACACAGTGGCCAGGTGGTAGGCCAAAGCCCAAAACGGCTCTAGCGCTGGGGTTTGCTTAGTTTCTTAGCACATTTCGAATGTCTAAAATACTAGTAAAAGATTGGAATCTTGACTTGGTAGTACCCCTTGGTTCTGGTGCAGTAGAATGCCATTAATTTCAACCTAAAGGGTGTTGGGTTAACAAAATGTTAAATTTCTGTATTCACAACTCGTAGCATATACAAACTACATAAATGAATGTTCTAACACAACATAGCAACCAAAAAGCTATAACATAGTAGAATTTAAATTAAGAATTCTCAAAGCTTTGAGCATAAGTTGGATGCAACTTGAAACTAGTCAGCATTAAACCACCTTGCAATATTAATAAGATAAGTGGAGCTTTTAGTTTCTAATTTGTTCTTAATTTAGACTCTTGCTTCACTGTTAATAGCTTCAATTTTTCCTTAATTAATGTCTATCATAACACTGTATACCATTTACTAGAGGTCACTAGTGGTGCTATACATTTTGTTACAGTCCAGTGAAGGGGGACCATGAAGGATAGACACACAGATAAGCTCTGGTCTATCATAACACTGTATACCATTTACTAGAGGTCACTAGTTGTGCTGTACATTTTGTTCCAGTCCAGTGAAGAGGGACCATGAAGGATAGACACACAGAAAAGCTCTGGTCTATCATAACACTGTATACCATTTACTAGAGGTCACTAGTGGTGCTATACATTTTGTTACAGTCCAGTGAAGAGGGACCATGAAGGATAGACACACAGAAAAGCTCTGATCTATCATAACACTGTATACCATTTACTAGAAGTCACTAGTGGTGATATACATTTTGTTACAGTCCAGTGAAGAGGGACCATGATCATGATGAAGGATAGACACACAGATAAGCTCTGGTCTATCATAACACTGTATACCATTTACTAGAGGTCACTAGTGATGCTATACATTTTGTTACAGCCCAGTGAAGAGGGACCATGAAGGATAGACACACCGATAAGCTCTGGTCTATCATAACACTGTATACCATTTACTAGAGGTCACTAGTGGTGCTATACATTTTGTTACAGTCCAGTGAAGAGGGACCATGAAGGATAGACACACAGATAAGCTCTGGTCTATCATAACACTGTATACCATTTACTAGAGGTCACTAGTGGTGCTATACATTTTGTTACAGTCCAGTGAAGGGGGACCATGATCATGATGGATAGACACACAGATAAGCTCTGGTCTATCATAACACTGTATACCATTTACTAGAGGTCACTAGTGGTGCTATACATTTTGTTACAGTCCAGTGAAGAGGGACCATGATCATGATGAAGGATAGACACACAGATAAGCTCTGGTCTATCATAACACTGTATACCATTTACTAGAGGTCACCAGTGGTGCTATACATTTTGTTACAGTCCAGTGAAGAGGGACCATGATCATGATGAAGGATAGACACACAGATAAGCTCTGGTCTATCATAACACTGTATACCATTTACTAGAGGTCACTAGTGGTGCTATACATTTTGTTACAGTCCAGTGAAGGGGGACCATGATCATGATGAAGGATAGACACACAGATAAGCTCTGGTCTATCATAACACTGTACACCATTTACTAGAGGTCACTAGTGGTGCTATACATTTTGTTACAGTCCAGTGAAGAGGGACCATGATCATGATGAAGGATAGACACACAGATAAGCTCTGGTCTATCATAACACTGTACACCATTTACTAGAGGTCACTAGTGGTGCTATACATTTTGTTACAGTCCAGTGAAGAGGGACCATGATCATGATGAAGGATAGACACACAGATAAGCTCTGGTCTATCATAACACTGTACACCATTTACTAGAGGTCACTAGTGGTTCATGATGAAGGATAGATGCACAGATAAACTCTGGTCTATCATAACACTGTATACCATTTACTAGAGGTCACTAGTGGTGCTATACATTTTGTTACAGTCCAGTGAAGAGGGATCACGATCATGACAAAGGTAAGATACACATGTAAGCTAAATGTAGGCTAATCTATTATTTTAAAGTTTACATTTTGAGTGATATTCAAGAAAGCTGCACTTACCCAGATTTTGTTGAAGCCAGTATGTGTCACGGACATATTTGAAAACTGCGACGTTATTGTATCTGCTGCACCAAACTGCTGATAATTCTGTAACCAAATTAAATTAGACAATAAAGGTTTTCTGTCCAGCTCAGAAACATCTGTTGCAAATCAACTCTGACCAACCTGTCTGTGATCTTGTGCAATTGAACCAGGTTGTGAAGGGGCACCAGGATACTGACTAGGTCTTGTGGGGGGTATGCCCCCTTGTCGACTAGCCATATGACCACTCAGTGGTCCAGATGAAGACCCTGCAGGGTAAGACGAGCCTGAAACATTTGAGCAACTCATGTTTAGTAGAACATCAACATGTGATGCTTCTGAGAAGATCTGCAGTATTTCAATTGGTCCTACCTGAAGGAGGTCCTGCAAAACTGGAGTCCCCCATTCCTGTTGCTGGCCGCATCTGTGCAGGTCCTGCACCTCCTCTAGGTCCAAATGACGGTCCACCCATGCTAGTTGGAGGGCCCATTTGAAGAGACCCTCCCCGGTGTATCATTTGAGGCCCCATTTGTCGAGGTGCTGAGAGGTTTGATGCACCTATACTTGTAGGAAGTCCCATTTGTTGTGGTCCCGAAAGATTTGGTGCCCCTATACTTGTAGGGGGTCCCATTTGGGTAGATCCTGACAGACTCGATGCTCCCATACTTGTTGGGGGTCCCATTTGGGTAGATCCTGAAAGATTCGATGCTCCCATACTTGTTGGGGGTCCCATTTGGGTAGATCCTGAAAGATTCGATGCTCCCATACCTGTAGGGGGTCCCATTTGGGTAGATCCTGACAGACTCGATGCTCCCATACCTGTAGGGGGTCCTGTCTGAAGATGCCCTGAAAGATTTGAAGGTCCCATACTTCTAGAGGGCTGTGTTTGATGAAGTCCTGAGAGATTTGAAGGTCCCATGCTTGTAGGGGGCCCCATTTGGGTAGATCCTGAAAGATTTGATGTTCCCATACTTGTTGGGGGCCCCATCTGATGAAGTCCTGAGACATTTGATGGTCCCATACTTGTAGGTGGCCCCATTTGAGTAGGTCCTGAGATGTTTAATGCTCCCATACTTGTTGGGGGCCCTATTTGGTTAGGTCCTAAAAGATTTAATGTGCCCATACTTGTTGGGGGCCCCATTTGCCGAGGCCCAGTTAGATTTGTTTCTCCTATACTTGTTGGTGGCCCCATTTGGCGAGGTCCTATAAGATTTGATGCACCTATACTTGTGGGGGGCCCCATTTGGCGATAATCTGAGAGATTTGACACTCCCATACTTGTAGGGGGACCCATTTGTTGGGATCCTGAAATATTTGAGGCTTCCACACTTTTTAGGGGCCCCATTTGGCGAGGCCCTGAAAGATTTGATGCTGCCATACTTGTTGGTGGGCCCATTTGGCGAGGTCCTGAAAGATTTGATGCTCCCACACTTGTTGGGTGCCCCATATGGAGAGGTCCTACAAGATTTGATGATCCCATACTCGAGGGCCCCATTTGTTGAGGTCCTGAAAGATTTGATGCTCCCATACTTGTTGGGGGCCCCATTTGGAGAGGTCCTACAAGATGTGATGATCCCATACTTGTTGGGGGGCCCATATGTTGAAATCCTGAAAGATTTGATGTTCCCATATTTGTGGAGGACCCCATTTGGCGAGGCCCCAAAGGATTTGATGCTCCCAAATTTGTTGAGGATCCCATTTGGCGAGGCCCCAGAGGATTTGATGCTCCCATACTTGCCAGGGGGGCCATTTGGGGAGGTCCTGAAAGATTTGATGCTCCCATACTTGTCGGGGGTGCCATTTGGAGAGTTCCTGAAAGATTTGATGCTCCCATACTTGTCAGAGGGGCCATTTGTGGAGGTCTTGAAAGATTTGATGCTCCCATACTCGTCGGGAGGCCCATTTGGGTAGGTCCAGTAAGATTTGATGCTCCCATACTTGTTGGGGGTGCCATTTGGGGAGTTCCTGAAAGATTTAATGCTCCCACACTTGTTGGGGGCGCCATTTGTGGAGGTCCTGAAAGATTTGATGCTCCCATACTCGTTGGGAGGCCCATTTGGGGAGGTCCTGTAAGATTTGATGCTCCCATACTCGTCGGGAGGCCCATTTGGGGAGGTCCTGTAAGATTTGATGCTCCCATACTTGTTGGGGGTGCCATTTGGGGAGGTCCTGTAAGATTTGATGCTCCCATACTTGATGGGGGACCCATGTGGGGAGGTCCTGAAAGATTTGATGTTCCCATACTTGTCAGGGAGCTCATTTGGGGAAGTCCTGAATGACTTGAAGCTCCCATACTTGTTGGGCCCATTTGAGGAGCTCCTGAAAGATTTGAAGCTCCCATACTTGTTGGCAGACCCATTTCGGGAGGTCCTGAAAGATTTGAAGCTCCCACATTTATTGGGGGGCCCATTTGGGGAGGCCCTGAAAGATTTGAAGCTCCCATATTTGTTAGGGAGCCAACTTGGGGAGGTCCTGAAACATTTGAAGCTCCCATATTTGTTGGGGGGCCCATTTGGGGAGGTCCTGAAAGATTTGATGTGCCTATATTTATTGGGGGTCCCATTTGGCGAGATCCTGATAGATTTGATGCACCCACATTTTTTGGAGGTCCTGGAAGATTTAAACCTTCTGCACTTGTTGGTGGTGCCATTTGGGGAGCTCCTGCCATATTTGAGGATGCCACACTTGTTGGAGGCCCTACCAGTGGGGCCCTTGGTATATTTGGGCCTCCCAGGCCTGTTGGATATCCCATTTGTGATGAAGCTGAAAGGTTTGAGGGTGCCATACTTGTTGAGAGACCCATTTGTTGAGGCCCATAAAGATTTGAAGCTCCCATTCTTGCTGAGGGTCTTATTTGTAGAGGTCCTGAAAGATCTGTGGTTCCTTTATTAGGGAGTCCCATTTGAGTAGGTTTTGAAAGATTTGATGCTTCCGCACTTGGAGTCCCCATGTACAGAGGTCCTGAAACATCTGATGCTCCTATACTTGTTGAAGGTGCTATCTGTGGATGTTCTGAAGGTTTTGAAGCTCCTATACTTATTGGGGTTCCAGAAAGATTTGAACCTCCCATATTTGTTGTGGTCCCCATGTCTGGAATTCCTGAAAGATTTGAAGCTCCCATATTTGTTGAGGGCCCCTTCTCTGGAATTCCTGAAAGATTTGAAGCTCCTGTATTTGTTGAGGGCCCCATCTCTGGAATTCCTGAAAGATTTGAAGCTCCCATATTCGTTGGGGGCCCCATCTCTGGAATTCCTGAAAGATTTGAAGCTCCCATATTCGCTGAGGGCCCCATCTGTAGAGTTCCTGAAAGATTTGAAGCTCCCATATTTGTTGGGGGCCCTATCTGTGAAGTTTCTGAAAGACTTGAAGCTCCCAAATTTGTTGGAGGTCTCATTTTTGGAGATCCTGAAGTATTTGATGATGCTATACTTGATGAAAGGTCCAAATCTGAAAGTCCTGAAAGATTTGAGGTTCCCATTTTCATTGGGGGCCCTATTTGTTGATCTGAAATATTTGATGTTCCTGCACTTGTTGGAGGTCCTGAAAAATCTGAGGCCCCTGTACCCGCTGCAGGCCCTAAGTTTGAAGGTCCTGCACTTATTGGAGGTCCTGATGTTCCCATTTGTGGAGGTCCTGTTTCTACACTTATTGAGTCACTGTAACTAGGGCCCCCTGTAGGGGAATGTCTTGTTGCACTGTCCAACTGAGAATAGGCACTCGTACTAGAATGAGGGCCATCATGTTCTGACGGCGAGTATCTGCTGGCACTAGTAGATGAACTGTGACTCGTCCTTTGAACACTTGGTCCATTCACTAAACTCTGTCTGACTAGGGGAATGTTATCCTGGGAAAGGGAGGACTGTTGTACCACTTGACCAGATGCCGGAATGGGTGAGGGATCTCTTGAAGATTGAGAGGACAGACTTCCTATAACAAATAATCACACAATATCAACCTCTTTCATCTCCATATTTAAAACATCTCCCTTAATACATTCATATCAGTCTTCTCTATTCAATCTAACAAAATCTTATTTTCTATTTCTTGCTAAGCCAAATAAACTTTCAATTCACATTTACACATTTTGTTTTAAGTTGCAAAAGCTAAGTGATAGTCACATTTTTAAAGTGTGTGTCATTATAATACGATGGCTTTGAAATTCCATTCTACGTGCATGACCACAACAATACAAAAGAAATAGTTGAAAAAAGTGCATTTGAAAATTCAAACCACTAGCAAGGAAGATCTCGAAATGGTTAGATGCAAACTGTATGCTTTAATCAGACCAACATTTCTAGTGTTAGGAGAATGTGGGTAACTCAGCTAAGTGTTGTCTTACTGATACCCATATCAGTAGTTATTGGCTGATGAAACAACATCCTACTGACAGCACCATCACGAAATAAAATAATACTTCTGTAATTGGTAATTACTATTTATTTATGCCAACAGGCTTACTGTTGGTGTTTTTGAAGACACAAACCTTGTGTGGGCAATGTTTGAGACGTGGAATCAGAATCATTCTGGCAAGTTGTCACAGTAGCTTAATGGTCAGAGTAACCGCCTAATGAGTGGCAGGTCTGTGGTTCAAATCCTGGCTGTGGCATTGAATTTTTCAGTTCCAATGTTACCTCTCAAACCATTTTATTTTCTTATGGTTTGCCTATTATACAAAAGTTATTTATAATTAACCTCTTGAGCGCTATGGACATGAAATCACGTCCATTTAAAATGACGGATAAGCGTTATGGGCGTGTATACACGTCCTGCGAGTTTGTGCATTTAACCCTTATTTATCCCTTATCTCACTCAACTTATTTTAATTTTCCCTTTATGAAACTTTTAAGTATATACTTTATAGTATATAGTTATAGTTTATGGTATATAGTATATGAGGAGTATCGTTTCAAAACGCGAAAAGTCCACTCGCGATCGAAAATTAGTTTGAAGCGAATTTCAACACTTTGGCATGCTCTGCATCGGACTTACGTTCCTGTTTGCTTCAAAGCATGTTTTAAACCCCTTAAAATCGAGAACGAAAATGTGGGTTCGGTGCAAAATGCGTTATGTCCAGTGGCTTGACCGGATCAAAGCGCGAAGAGTCCACTTTCTTACGCACATTGTCGGACTCTCGCGTAGGAATTTCCGCCTGTTTTGTCACGGCATCAGAAAAACATCTGTTTCTCATTCTACCTCATTGTTTGATCAGATTGCACTGTCTACAGAGTCTTGCTATTATTGTGAGTTTCGTAAGCAGTTCGTGTAGTTGTATCTATGAGCATGGAAGAAAGCGTAGTTGTAGGTGAGCGTTCTGCAGCTTCCAGAAGGAGGCAAAAGAGTATGACAAAAAGGAAGTGGTTCTTCCACACTATTTTTTCTAATAAATTTAACTTGGGTTTTGGTGAACCAGCTGTAGATGTTTGCAGTTATTGCAGTAGGACAAAACATGAACTGTAAGTCATGGAAAATTCCCATAGAAAGAACGCGTTACAAGCTGAACTCACTGCACATAAATTGAAAGCAAAGGCATGCCACAAAATGATGATAGAAAAGGACTCAGCTACCATGTCCTTATGCTTCGACTGACAGCAGGTGCAACCATTGCCTAAGCTTACTATAGGTGAAGCCTATTATGCTCGCCAACTATCATTCTATGCTCTGTGCATAACTGATATAGAGAATATATCACCAGTATTTTATTGCTGGACTGAAAATCAAGCAGGTTATGGAGCTATTGAAGTTGCTTCTGCGTTAACAAATTTTCTAAGCAAACAGCAATTTGAGGATGGTGTATCCAAATTAAGGCTTGTCGCTGATGGCTGTGCTGGCCAAAATAGAAATGCCCACGTGGTCCATGCACTCTATATGTGGCTTTTGAAAAAGTCTCCAGATTATCTTAAGGAAATATGCATGATACTTCCTGTGAGAGGCATTCTTTCTTACCTGCGGACCGCATGTTTGGAGTTTTGGAAAAGGATCTTAGAAAACAGTCTGAGATATTAACTCCAGAGAAGTATGTTGAAACGTATTGTAAGGTTGGTACTGTTCGCCAACTGGGCAAGGATTGGCATGTGCATGACTTTAAGACGCTTGGCAATTACTTATAAAAGCCAGATGGTATAAGGGAAATGAAAAGGGTCATGTTAAAAAAGAAGCTTAAGGGGAATAAATTGTACGTTTCTCTGAAAATGGAAATTTCGTATAGACTGAATGACGAATCCAAGAAATTCGTCTCCATGCTTAAACGAGAAATAGCAGTCGAACAACTAGTAGAGCCCCCAGTTCTACCTTTGGAACAGCCCATCAAATTAGAAAAAAAGAATGATTTGTACAAGCTTTTAAAAAAACGTTTTGGTGAAGAATGGTACAGTAATAATGAGCTAAAATTTTTTGCAAGGCTAATTCAGCACGAAGATGATGCACAAGAAATGGAGGAGGGAAGTGGGAATGAAGACTGTGATTGTTTGGAAGAAGAACATGGTTTTAATTCCATTTGAGAGCTGTCTCAAAGTTTATCATTAAATTAGTTTTGTTTCACCCTGATAACTACCAATCATAAGTGTTAGAATTTCTAAGAGCATTCATAGAATGGAATAGATTTTTCCTTTACGTTTGATCAAATATAGTGGTGTTATAACACATTACTATTCAGAACACATGATCATTTCTCAGGATTTTCTGCATGTCTGCTTCTAATATGCATAATTATTACATTGAATTGGTTTTCAAAATTGTATTGTTTCAAACATTCGAAAGAGTTACAGTGTCCTAGACAACACATTATGAACAGAAAAGATGTGTTGTAAATTACAATGGCATGTAAGAGTTAAAAATCTGCAATAAAGCAATTTACTGAAATTAACATTGTTTATATGGAAGAACGGTTCAAAAAGCTTTATGTCCATCTATTCGGTGCAAAACAAGATAAGTCCAGCATTTTTCATATTTTAACCCACCATTACAGCTTTGCATTAAGGATGTGATTTTTGACACTCATCGCCATGTTATACGCTCATTTTTTAGATCACAACGGCATAATTATATTTTAAAAGTATTGTTCACTTTAGGAGTTATTACATTTTCGGCTTTCCTGTAAAATTGTTATTTGTGGACTTTTCGCGTTTTGAAACGATACTCCTCATATACTTTACTGGCTTACCTTCATATGTTCCTTGTGTAGTGATATCCCTCAAAACAGGGATAAATACACAAGGGCACATCTCCACATTTGCGAATTCCCTTCTTGCGGCACACGAAACACTTTCGAGATGGGCAGGACTTCTTTGCTGTTGGCAGTATCCTTTTAGGATAATGTTTTCCTTGAAGTCTGAGGGGTGCAGGGGTTTTGGATTTTCTACCCCCAACATGGTATTGTTCAATTAGGCTGTGAGCTATTGATAGTCAGAAGTCCAGATAGGTCATTGTCCTGTGTGGTTTAGAGCTCTCCAAATTACCAAACAATTGTATATGGTTATATCCAGTTGGTGCAAAAATACCTTTTTATACCACTTCTCCCTTCAGCTACAAGCAGGAAAGTATATTTATTTATGCCAACAAACTTACTGTTGGTGTTTTTAAACACACAAGCTGTGTGTGGGCAAAGTTTAAGAGGTAGAACTGGAACTTAAAAATTCAATGCCACAACTGGGATTTGAACCACAGACCAGGAAAAATACGAACTAACTTGAGAATTTAATGCCATTCTGGCAGTTTGTCACAATAGCTCAGTGGTAGAGCGTCCGCCCGGCAAGCGGAAGGTCTGTGGTTCAAATCCCAGTTGTGGCATTGAATTTTAAGTTCCAGTTCTACCTCTTAGGAAAGTATATGTATGTATTTCAACAAAGAAAGAAACAGAGTCTACTAAGTTACAAAGCACGCATAAGCAAACATGCTGTATTCTGATGACTCACAGATCACACATACACTGGTGCTTTATTTGACACTATGCTTTGTTTCGCTGACGCACAAGCCAGACATACAATGGGTTGACTACTGTTTCTTTCAGAGAACTTATATTAGATGCGTTCGACAGAGCTAAGTTAACTTTTCACCACAGTGAAACAAAATAGTGCCATTTCAACGTTTTGTAAATGCAGCTCAACTTTGCTGATCACGTACATGTATACGGCATATAAAGAGTTTTATACCAGTTTTTGTTTCATTAAAATAACTTAATATTTACGCAAAATACAGCTGTGTATATACAAAGCACTTTTAGCACATTTAACAATTTAAATGACCTGCACTGGATATTGGATAGCAGTTCTCAGCTCACGGACGTTTTAAATGGCCAGCGCTCAAGAGGTTAAGAGGGCTACAGACTATTGCTAGAAAATTCGATATATACAATCATTTGTATGTACTGCTCTCATATGGTCACTTTTGCGCAAACTACTCTCACAAATGCTTATTCTTGTATCTACTTTATGTTACTCTCTGTCCTGTTTGGCAGTCCAAGGTTTTAACACTTTGCTCAATATTCACATTCCAACATAATTTGCTAACGTAATAAATTTCAAACCCTTCTGAGTAATGTTGGATGAAGAAACGTTGAACGGCAGTTGAAAGGATGGAGTGACCAATTTACTTAGCCTCGGAATAGGCCTTTAGGTTAAACCTTGTTAGGAAGAAGAGCAGAGAGAAAGCTCCAACACATTACAGTATTTTGAACATTTCGAAGTGGGGTGAGCGTAAAAACTGACTCAAAAAGCAAACTGAAACAAAGTTTAATATATTTGCTTACACAAGGCAACAAACGAAGATGAGAGAGCAATTCTATGTCAGCTTTCGCACTTGATACATACCTGCATAACTGTTGGTGGGAGGTGTTGGTGTTCCATTTGACGTTATGGGACTGTTGTGTTGAGGTCTAAGTTTCCCAGGGTAGTTCCACTGAGGTGGCTGACCATTTGGAATCACACTACCTCCTTGCGACTCGCTGGCACTAGACATAGCTCGTCCTGCAATAACATCACTTTTTATCAACAATACAACTTTTAATTCCAATTCCTAATGACTGGATATAAGAAAATGTCTATTTTCAAGAGCTGAAAAGCAAGTGAGTAGCAGGTCTTACATGTCAACGTATCCGTTTTCCATCTGTTATTAGTTGTGTGTTTCACAACTAGTAAATTATGATGCCTAACAAAAGGGTGCACCTAATCATATTTCTGTATATCTCTCTTGCCCAAACCTGTATTCCACCAATTATTTTGGAACAGGAAAGGTGTAGCAATAAAGAAACCAGACTGGCTGCTTTGCACATTTCCAGCTTCGATGACAAAGAGTGAGTGATTAGGGTTTAAGGGCCCGTCGACAGCTAGGTCATTATAGCCCCTCGATGACAAAGAGAAGGGTAGGGAATTGGCCTTGGGACTCTCCTGGACACACACATAAAATTTCATGCCACATAGTGGTTTGTCTGGCTGTGAATCTTCTTAGAAATGGATCATGTGTCTGAGCTCCATCGGAATTACCCCACATTCTAAAGTAGCACATGTTAACATCAAATTCCTCATAAGACTTGGAAAATCCGCCACGGAAACTTAAAATTTATTGAAACAAGTTTATGGTAATCAGTGTATCTCGTACACAAGTTTTCAACTGGGTTAAGAGGTTCAAGGACAGTAGGGAAAACATAAAAAAAATGATCCAAAATCAGGTCATCCTTCCACTTCAAGAACTGAAAAAAATGTATTTTTTAATATCTGAGCGGTTATACACAATGATTGGGTGCCTGAAGGTCACACTGTCTATCAAGATTATAAAATTGTTCTGAAGACCTTCGTGAATGTATAACGAAGGAGACCAGATCTGTGGAAGAATCACTCATGTATTCTTCATCAGATAACGTCCCTACCCATAACGTGATGTTTGCAAAGAGGTTTTTTGGGAAAAACAACATTCCAATGATGGAACATCCACCGTATTCATTTGATCTAGCATCATGTGACTTTCTTCTCTTCCGAAAAATGAAGTCTGCACTGAAAGGAACAAGGTTCGAGTCAGTGGATACAGTAAAGGAATTCCAACGGTGTTCACACATGACCTGTTTCTAAGAAGGCTCACAGCCGGATTGACCGCCGCAAGAATTTGTAAAAATGGTTAGTACAAGAGTAGCGAAAGTCACGTGAGTACAACACATCAGATCTTTTTTCTTATTTTTCCTACAAAGCTTTTGAATACTCAGTTCTCATTTACTGATGCTAACAGTCTCCAGTCTTTCATGATATTACAACTTACTACTGTTTACTTCTCACAACCTTGACTCACTCCTTTCACCCTCTTTCTTCACTTTCTCTGTCACTCATACACTAATTACACAAACCCATAGTTCTCTGTTACTGATGTTAACACAGTCTACAGTCTTTCATAATATTACAACTCACAACTGTTTACTTCTCATAACCTTGACACGCTCCTTTCACTGTCTTTCTTCACTTTCTCTGTCTCTCATACACTAATTACACAAACCCATAGTTATCTGTTACTGATGTTAACACAGTCTACAGTCTTTCATAATATTACAACTCACAACTGTTTACTTCTCATAACCTTGACTCACTCCTTTCACTGTCTTTCTTCACTTTCTCTGTCTCTCATACACTAATTACACAAACCCATAGTTCTCTGTTACTGATGTTAACACAGTCTACAGTCTTTCATAATATTACAACTCACAACTGTTTACTTCTCATAACCTTGACTCACTCCTTTCACTGTCTTTCTTCACTTTCTCTGTCTCTCATACACTAATTACACAAACCCATAGTTCTCTGTTACTGATGTTAACACAGTCTACAGTCTTTCATGATATTACAGCTCACAACTGTTTACTTCTCATAACCTTGACTCACTCCTTTCACTGTCTTTCTTCACTTTCTCTGTCTCTCATACACTAATTACACAAACCCATAGTTCTCTGTTACTGATGTTAACACAGTCTACAGTCTTTCATGATATTACAGCTCACAACTGTTTACTTCTTGTAACCTTCATTCATTCCTTTCTGTCTTTATTTTCTCTGTCTTTTAAACAGCTGACTCTAATGATAGTATCACTCAACAGTCATTAACTGCTTTGCTATCTTCCTTCACGATGTGACGACACCTCGCTCCCTTATACACTGACAATGATTGCAACGTATACAAATACACTGACAGCTGGGCTTGTCCAATAATGTTGAAAACCCCATTTTGTGTTGTGTTCTGCCACTCTGATTGTTGTATAGTGACAAATCTCCCTTATACACTGACAGTGATTGCAACGTATACAAATACACTGACAGCTGGACTTGTCCAATAATGTTGAAAACCCCATTTTGTGTTGTGTTCTGCCACTCTGACTGTTGTTGTATGGTGACAAGTCTCCCTTATACACTGACAATGATTGCAACGAGTACAAATACACTGACAGCTGGACTTGTCCAATAATGTTGAAAACCCCATTTTGTGTTGTGTTCTGCCACTCTGACTGTTGTCATTAGTGACACCTCTCCCTTATACACTGACAATGATTGCAACGAGTACAAATACACTGACAGCTGGACTTGTCCAATAATGTTGAAAACCCCATTTTGTGTTGTGTTCTGCCACTCTGACTGTTGTTGTATGGTGACAAGTCTCCCTTATACACTGACAATGATTGCAACGAGTACAAATACACTGACAGCTGGACTTGTCCAATAATGTTGAAAACCCCATTTTGTGCTGTGTTCTGCCACTCTGACTGTTGTCATTAGTGACACCTCTCCCTTGCTGCTGTGCATCACAATATGGTCAGTAGTACAGTAACAACTCCTTTAGCCATAGCAGTGGGTTCTTCAATTACTCCGAAGAGAGTGTGTGCTTGTGTGTACAACTGTGGAGTGCTCCTTTAAAACCAGTTTTAGTTTCAGGTTAGGAAACAACTAGTGGCACCAAGTTGGATTTTCATACCGTTTTGAGCAAGTTCACAATTATTAATTTTTTTTTAAATACTTTTTAAGGATAAAGGTTGTACTTTTCTGAAATTTTAACCGTCAAGTACAAGTAGGCAGTTTATTTTATTTATTCATGATTTGACAATGTTCAGCTTTAGTGCCATTCTGTGGAAATGTTCTTACATCTTAACAATAGCTCAATGAAAATTACAATTCGTATTATTGTATTATTAATGTTACTGCTATGTCACTGCCTTCAGTATCAACAGAAGTTACATCTTTATGATTACAGAAGCTTTTTTCTAGACACTTTTGTTAGGTCAATCTTAAAATGATTCTGTGAACAAAAACATATCACTGTAACATGTATACTACCAAAGTACCTTCCTAAAAATGAATCAAACATATCTCAACTATGCAACATTGATCACTATATTAAATTAATAATGGTACTTTATCATCATACAACAATAAGTTATGTTAGGAGTATCATTTACTAATATTTGCTACACTTACTTAACATTTATATTTTACATTACAATGAATAAATAAACATTTCATAACAACTTCTCCCTTTACATACAACATTTTTCATTTTTTTATTTTCATCATGACAAAGGCTAGAAGGAGAGGTGAAAAAGGGTAGAAAAAGATAGATGAGGTGGTGGAGGGGGAAGAAGAGGACACTGTGTAATGTACAGAGTTCAACGTGCTCGTTGACCATTGTACCGTGCAAATCACTTCCCACTTACTACCGCAAAAACTAATCTCTCTAATGTTACAAATACCAAAACATTTTTTTCCCCGCCATGTTATTAAGGCAATGATGCAAATATACTTATAACTTGTACTTTGATGCCGAATATTACCAAGTTTCAAGCTACAGTTTGTAAACATACTAGCAGCACAGGGTTATCGTCTTACTCTTAATATCACACATACTCATTTTGGAATAATAACAACAACAACAACAACAATAATAATAATAATAATAATAATAATAATAATAATAATAATAATAATAATAATAATAATAATAATAATAATAATAATTTTTATTTGCCTATGGACATACAATACATATGTTTCAAGCATCATCACATCTAAATTCTTTGTATTATTTACACAACTATAGTTCTATTTTTAAATTTCATCTATTCTATATATACACATTTCTATCAAGTATTTTTTCAGTTCTGTTTTGAAACCACTGCCAGGTAATGTTTTTAGTTTATTTGGCAATTTATTGTAAAATATAATTCCTTGCCTTAATGGGTCTTTTTCAGCTGATTTTGTACTTAATGCTAATCTATGAAAATTATCACATCATCTGGTATTGTAATCATAGAAATTACTATTTCTATTTACACTATTTTCAGTTCTATGTACAAGCAATATTAATTGATATACAATGAGGTTACAGTTAAAATCCTTTCCTTTCTGAAAGTCGGTCTACATGAAATTCTATTTCCTAATTTATACATTATTCTCAAACACATTTTTTGTAATTTTAATACTGTGTTCATATTTACAATTCCACTACTACCCCATAACTGAGATGGCTATGTATTAAAGCATAGTATACTAATTTCAGTGACTGTATTCATATATTTAGACACATTTCTTAGCAAATACACACCACTACTAATTTTATTGCATATGTTCTCAATCTGTTTATGAAAATTTAAATTTTGGTCAACTTCAATACCTGGAAAATTTATGGATTCTTACTGTTCCGTATCTTTACCATCAATTACAATATTATCAAATTTTAGACTTGTTTGATATTCAAAAATAATTAAATTACTCCTTTTTATATTAACTTATTATCTTTTATATAATTTAGTATTAGTAAAGTTTGATTTATTAGATTTTATTTTAATTGGTTTGCTTATTTATTCCACAATAATACAGAAGTATCGTCTGCATATGTGATTGTTTTATAATCAATGGAGTCTGGAAGATCATTTACATAAACCAAATATAATAATGGGCCCAGCACAGATCCCTGTGGTACTCCTAATTTGACGATATATTCTGATGAAATTTTATTGACTTTATTCCTAATTTTATAGTTTGCTTCAGTACACTGCTTTTGATTTGTCAAATATGATTTAATTATTTCAAGCAGTTTTCCTCTGATACCATAGCTTTCTAATTTAGCGAGCAAAAGTGATCTACTGAATCAAAGGCTTTAGATAAATCAAGAAATAACCCAGCCACTTTATCATCGTTTTCAAGATGTTCAATTATCTCATGAACTAATTCTATCATTGCAGTCGTAGTTGATAAGTTTTTTCTGAAGCCATGCTGTGTAGGTCCCAATACATTATTTTTGTTAAACAAATTTACCATTTATTAAACTATTATTTCTTCAAATAATTTTGCAAATAATAGAACATTACTTCCACTTACTGGTGTTTTGCTCCTCACTGTAACTTTTCTATCTGACCTGACCTTGGTCATCTCTTGTTCTCTTCCAACCCTGTTGCTATTAGGGTTCCTGAGGGCTAAGGAGTCTTTATTTTTCCAACCTCTCCATTTCTCTAATTTCTCAATAAAACCTTAATCCCTAACATGCTGACCTGTCATGGCATGTAATGCGTCCTCTGATTGGTAATCAGAGGATATGGTTGGTGAATTTATTTTTATAACTCTCCCGGTCAGGTCGGTGAGACCCGTAAACCAACAACAAGGTGTGGTCCTCCAGACATTCTGGGGGTTGTGAGAGAGCAATGTGACTGCCAAAACATAAAAATATGGAGCTCTCTAAAAAGTGGTTACATTTACTGCTAAGTCTCTTCGAATATGCCCGGCCACTTCTAGTGCCCCATCCATCAGTGAAAAATATTGGAGAGCAAGAGGATTAATGACTTCATTGTCAGAAATCCAGCATTAGCTAACAACAACACTTTTATCATTTTTATCACCTTTTTATATATTGGTCTTACTGTACTAATTTTTAAGCAATCAGGGAAGAAGCCTTCAGATATACAACTATTTATAAGTTGTTCGAGTATGCTATCTAATGCCACTATACATTTTTTAAGAAGATCTGACGATATACCATCCCATCCTGAGGATTTTTTGGTTTTAAATTTATTCACTATACTTATAACTTCCTCTCTTGTTGTGGGCATAATATAAATTGTATCTGTAACATAGATATTTAAATTAACTTTAAAATTCGCATTTCATTTTCCCTTAACACAATGTTATGTCTAATTTTAGCTTTCCTATTTTCATTTCTTATATTCCAAGCTGTTTTGACCTTATTTGCTGACTGCATAATTTCTTTACCATATTTTTGAGATTTTAGTAAAGCTAGAGAGCAAGAATACAGTATTTTTAAATTCTTATATCTTTCTTTATATAACTCGCAACCTGTCATCTTATAAAATTCATACATACTTTTAACCTGTTATACTCATATGGTAACTTCATTCTATTGACTTTTTCTGTGTTCTTAACTAATCTTAGTGGGAAACTTGTGGAAAATATATAGCCAAGTATTTCACACAAGATCAAGATATTCCACTTGTCATTTACACTTTTGGCAGCATACAGATTTCCCCAATTTTCTTGTAACAAGGCTTTTATGAATTTTGCTTCTCTACTAGATGTAATGATTGTAATAAATGTATATATACATTTTGTCTTTGGAGTTAATGTCATAATTGAAAATATCTAGGACTTCTGCTTGATGGTCACGTAATTCTTGTACATAAGATGAATATTCACATGGCATTAAGTTTCTTATTACATCATCTATAATTGTTGCACATTTATCTGTTATTCTGGTTGGACATTTAATCACTTCATGTAAATGATAACTATTCAACAGGTCTGTAAGTTCATCTATACTACTTGTTGGATTTCCAAGGTCCATATTTATACCACCAAGTACAACAATCTTACCGTTATATCTGACAATCTTTTGCAACAATTATTTAAGCCTTGTCAAACATGCTTCCCCCACTCACTAATAATTTAAAGAAATCTTACTAAATTAGTTAGGGTTGTGACAGTATTTCAATTACAAGTGTTCTGTTTACAGTGATAAAATAATATCAAATTAAAAAGGAACTTACAATTAATAAGACTGCACAAAAAACTCAAATAGTCCAATGGGACTTACGAACATTTCTGTTAAATAAACACAGTGTAAGGCTATTTAACAAAATTAAACCATCAACATACTTATGTGGGGGAATGAGATTAAAAAATGTATGTGCACTATTCAATTGTGTGTATTTAGTAATACGTACCAAGACACAAGAAACAAAAAATAACTATATATACAATTCATTTATTTTTCCCGTAGTCAAGGAGAGTTTTCTGGACACATTGCTGCTTAACTGCTCTGACCTGACAAATCACACCAAACATATTCAACTCATTTCCCACTTCCTTTAAACATTTCACATCATCCCAATTAGTCTTTGGCTTACACCTTTCTTCTAACTCAACGACATATTCCTCTTCTTTCCGACTTGAGATTTTCCAAGGCACTGCAATTGAAAGCACCTTCATTGATCTACTTTTGTGCCTGAAAGTTTAACTTTGCATTATGAAACTGGAAATTTTCCATAAAAAGGAGTACTTTGATTTTTGTTGTCCACATAGGACAGTTTCCGTTTAATAAGGCAATTTAGCATATTTTTCAATCCCAAACTCATGGGACCATGAAATATTTCGTTTATCACAGACTTCCACGTTACAAGGGCTCTCTTGAAGGCAGGATATACCATACTGCTTTTGTGTACTTAATATGAACTTAACTATTGACTGTCAGCACCATGAAGTAATGAACAGACTGGACGAAATGTTATTAGAGTCTGATACAACAGTCAACTGTTTTGTGTACATCTTCCTCAGTGTAAACTGAAAACAATGGCTCCTCAAATTGTTACTTAAAATACTAGAAAATTTAAATGACCTAAATGAAATATTTTTAAAACTGCTAATTTGCTATGAAATAAAACATGTGATAGTTTTCATTCACAGAGCCACTCTTGTGTGCTTGATGCAGCACTTGTCCAAGCCTTCTACCTATTCTTCCTTTTTAGGACTGTTTCTCAACACTTATGTCCTGCCAGTGTTGTGCATGCAAAATGGGAATGGGCACTACTAATGCAATAATGCTCCTCATGTAAAAACAAATGCTATTTATATCCAATGCTGTTGAACACCCCTACACTCGGCCACCGTTTCACAGCTGCAAGTGTTTCACTCTTATTCTAAGAAAGTATATTCCTTGCCTACCCTTTGCATCTCTTGTTCTTCCCATGTTGGCAGCAAACTTTCCTGTCACTCTCACCATAGATATGGAAATTTGTGCTTATCTTTAAAATGCCAGTCACTACGTGATGGATTCAAATTCCACGTTCCTTGCACGCACAGCAGAAAAAATTAAGTGACTTAGCACCTCGTGTGTTGTACTCACATAATTCTCTCCACTCTTGCACAAACTATTCTTACAAATGCTTCTCATCTACCTACTTCATGTACATCAAAAATACCATTACCACATTATTTTATGGAAATGTAGGACATCTTCAATCCATGCAGAAATAATCTAAAGTTATGATTTAAATACTATTATACCCACATGCATACACGTGCTGAAACATACAGTGTTAAATGTGATCAACAGTTACTCATACTTCTCTGAAAAAATTAATCTTTCTTAATTAATGACTTTAGTTTGGTGAATACATTTTTATCCTCTGGTTACTTATGTCACCAAAATTTATGTTTGTATTGTAGCTCCAAATGCTGCACATTTCTTTTATATTACAAGCCATACTAAAGTATCTTGAATATATGACGATACTGTTTTTATGGATTTAACTGATGTGTGGCGATCAGGATTGCCAACTCGTACAATAATTTGAATGTATTCTAAAAGAGTCTTCCGGACTGATTTGCCGTGGTCTGCTGGAGTAACTTGGTCCGCATCCCAGACAGTCAACGCCTCAGACGCAACAGTGCCTTCACCAAGAAGACTTCGACCACGCCACCGATGATGTCCACCGCAGTAGTGGACGAAACGTCTGGACCAAGTTACTCCAGCAGACCACGGCAAATCAGCCCGGAAGACTCTTTTAGAATTTCAAACACCGGCCGTGAAAGCTTACGCCTACTCATTTGAATGTATGATAATTCGATACCGGCAAAATATCATTTTTACAAGTTAGTCACACCAGCGAAATGAAACTAATTACAAATAACGACACCACTTTTGCCTTCATGGCCTGTCTCCACCCCTCTAAGGTAATCATTTCATATCCTACTAAACCTTCTACCCTTTATCCTCTTGTTACCAGTGTGCCCAGGTCTGGTAATCTCAATGAAGAAGGCACTGTTTAGAAAATTGATGATCAATGGAGAAAACTCAAAATAAGTGATATTCCATGTGAAATAAAGAGTATGTCTGAACCCAGCAGTTTCTGGAGTGCTGTTATGCACATGTGTCACCTTGGTGGAAATACTGATTTCAAAGAACTAGCAGCCTTTGCACTATCAGTGATCTTGTTGCGCTTCTTCTGAAAGAGTTTTTTCTAAATTGGGTTTAATAAAAACCAAAGTTAGAAACAGATTGGCACTAGATACAATAAATGAACTTATTCTGTCATCTCAGCTTATAAAAGAATGTGGTAGATCCGAAAATCTGCAACTCACCGAGAAGATGTTAAGGTTTATCTCAACAACAAATTTGTATAATGCTGCAACAGTTGAAGATGAACTTTCAGATGAATAGTGCAAGAAACATAAGTACTAAAGTTGTAATACTGGTTGAGGTCATCAATCTCGTAAGTGCATAACAAACATCATTACTATTACATTTTCATAAGTGTTATACTGATATTTTTATTGTTGTAGCATTTGGCTTGTGATGTACGATAATTTTGAATCCAAATCTATAATTTTGAATGGCTGGTACAATAATTTTACTTTTAAATGTTGGCAACCCTGGTGGTGATGAACAATGTGAAATGTGTTACCTCTGCAGCTTACTGAAATACTGGCACAATTTGTCAACTTTTGTTTCTTAGAAGACATACTGTTTACTTCGATGGATGAGCAAGAGTAAAGCATCTCTGGCTGTAGACAGCGTAGCCATTTTGCCATAGTAAGTTGCAGTTTTGGCTAACAACCAATTATTCTTTTCTATTTTCCTAGTTTTCAGTTCATTTTGTAACACTCACTGGTTGTTTCTGAAAATGTAGGACATTAGACATTTTTCAAAAACTCCCCCTGCCGGATGCTGGACAAATGGTCCAAATGTAGGGCATGTCTAGGAATTCCCACATGCCTGATAACCCTAACCAACAAACATTTAAACAAACTTTTGTGCATTTTCTGGTAAACACAAATGGAATAAAAAGATAAAGTGGACTTAATTGGTACTCACATCTTTTAAGAGCTGGTCACTATGTGATCACTTTGACATTTTGTTCTCTTTACATAGTCAAGAGATAAACAAACTTAATAACTTTCTATTTAAGAGAAGTATATTTGAAAATTCAAACCAATAACAGGAAATATCTCAGAAATGATTAGCTCAGCAAAAAAAAAAAAAGTATCTGACAAATTGTGTTTTAACAAGATAAACATTTTTTGTGCAGTAAGTTTTGTCTATCTTTCTTCATTCATCCTTTTAGAACACATACAAGTTGTTGGATATATCAGGTTACATACATACATTGAAAAGTAAGAAAAAAATACAGTAATGTTATATGTACTACTAATATCAATAAATGTTTGTACATGGTTACCAATAAAATTTACATCAAGGAGGCCATGGATGATTGAAAAATGCAAGTTTTGTTTATACCTCAGTATTTAAGAATTTTACAGTGTGTATCGTCTGTTGTTCTTGTGCTATGAGTGGAAATAGAAGAGGTTTTCAAGGATTTCTCCTTACCCAGTCCGGGTTTGACTCGGGCCACTCGGATTTTAACAAAAACCTGCAGCAGACTAAGGTAACCTAAAAGTGTCTTCACCAACGATTAACCCAACTCAAAGTTATTCCTCAATTGCAAAGAGTGGACTGACTAAAGATCAGGCAATTGTAATTGAAGCATATGATGGTATCCCTCTTAAGAATATATTTATGCTATTGGCAAACTCACTGATCCTTCTCAAATTCGATTTGCATCCAGAATCTCAAGTAACAGAATTTGCATTTACTTAGCGAGTAAACAACTGGCTGAAACTCTATGTAACCAACATTCTAAAATTAAAGTTAGCACCGTTACATTGACGTTGCGGCCACTCCTAACTAAACAACGTAAAATCATACTGTAAGATTTAAAGCTTTCACGGCGCACGTTATTTGTTACAGCTTCACGGGTGATCAGCAGTGTGAGGTTTAAAAAATTTTTCATTCTGACGAAGGCCATAGAGTTTACAATGGCCAAAAGCTCAATGTTTTTAAACCTCACATGGCTGATCACCCGTGAAGCTGTAATAAGTAAAATCATACTGTCAAACGTACGCCCAGTTATACCCAACTGATCTTGAACATGCTTTAAGCAACTTTGGAATTAACACCACCTCTGCAATAATGCATATTCAAGCAGGATTAAACATCCCAGGTTACTCTCACATACCGAGCTTCCGACGCCAACTCTATGTTCAACCTGAGGATTTTGAAAAGCTTCCAGATAGTTTTGAGGTGCATCATGAGGGTACTGCATACTGGATATATGTATCTTCAGATGCCCCAACGTGCTTTGTGTGCAAGATGGAGGGTCATTTGGCTGAACAATGCACACAACAAATTATTGAACTACCTATACCTACCATTGTCGACTCTAACACTGTAGACTTTCCTCCCCTCTCACCGAGAACGGTGCCCCCTGATGAGCCTCCCTTACCTAAAGAGTGGGCCAATGTCAAAACCAGTCTAACAGAGCCACATATTCCGACTCCCATGTTGGACCATACTGTTCCTGCTGCTTCCTCTAGCACAGCATTGCAATGTGTGAACATTCCTCCGAAACAAACTAACGACCAGCCTCTGGTGCCTCGCACTAGTGCAAAACGTCCACTTTCCACTACCAGTAGTGGTGATACAGAAACGTCTGAGGGGCCTGACAGCTATCACTCTCACCTGTCACCAAAAGCTGAATCATCTGTTGAGGATGTACCCCACCAGCCAAAAAAACCAAAACCTTCAGATGCTGTGCTATCTATCAGTAAATCACTTTTGTACGTCAAACCAATGTTGGATGCTGCACCAAGTAAATTTATTTTCACCTTTACTCAACTTTGCAGCTTCTATGAGAACACATAAGGGTCAAGTGACTTCACCAAAATAGCCCTAACCTATACTACTGATTTGCAAGGAATAGTGGAAATGCTTCGCAAGATATATCCCCACCTTACAGGCAATAGCATTAAAAATTGCACAACCCAACTACAAAAGAAACTAATGTCATTTATAGAGAGCAGTACTGATGTACCAAAATCATCCCTTATGGATACTGATGAGGTTGAAGGGTCTTTCTCTTCATAATGAAACGCAAACTCACCCTACTACAATGGAATATCAATAGTTATCACTCACATCTTGAATACCTACAGCTGCTTTTGCATTCCCACAATCCTCTTATTCTTTGTTTACAAGAGACCAACTTCAAGTAAAGAATATTACTACTACACAAGAGCTACTACAATCAACACTCAACAATTTTAAAAATTGGAGCCAAAACACTGGCCTTATTTTTTCTCCCCAAAAATAGTCAAGCTATTCTTTACTCCAGATTGAAAACTCCTAGCCCAAACCCTATACTACGCATTACCAACCTCCAACTCCCAGTGGTAAATACTGTTCGTATACTGGGCATACACTTTGATTATAAGTTGACTTGAATACACCATCTTAAGCTTCTTAAAGCTGATTGTGTTCGGCGGCTCAATCTTTTAAAAGTCTTATTTGCCAAAGGGTGGGGAGCCGATCTCAGTGTTCTACTTCACACTTACAGAATGGCCATCCTCTCCAAGTTGGATTACGGTTCTATTGTTTATAACTCCGCCAAACTATCAAGTCTTAAAATGCTGGACACTGTTCAAACCACAGCTCTAAGAATTGCACTTGGGGCATTTCATACTAGTCCTACAGAGAGTCTAAGAATTGCAGCAGATGAACCACCACTTTTTATCCAACGTAAAATGTTAAGCCTTACTTATTTTACCAAGACTTTAACCAGACCTAATTCTGGTGCAGTTGCTTATATATCATGCCAAGATAATGCTCACCCCAAAGGGTTCCCTATCCTACCCTTCTCCCAAAGAATTGTTACATACCTCTTAAAAATACCTTGAAGAGTTTAATCCAACTATTCCTTCTTACATTTCCCGTACCTTCAAAATAAATGATATACCATGGAGAATAAAATCACCTGTCATCAACACCACTTTGACAAAATATGTGAAGGCTGATACCCAAAAATCTTTTTTTACCATGCTGTTCAAAGAATTGTGTGACACGTATGCCAATTTTGAGCCAATTTATACAGATGGTTCCCAGTGTGATAACAATAATGGCTGTGCGGTGGTTGCTCCTAACCACACCATGATGTATAGTCTACCACACACTCTCACCATTTTCTCCAGTGAACTGTTTGCTATATGTTTCGCCATGGATTATATATCAAAGAATGAAGACTTCAAATCAATACACAGATTCCCTTAGTGCATTAATGGCTATACAACATCCATCTCCTTGCCACACCTTGGTAAGGGAGATATGTGAATTATACAATGAGCTTATTTCATCAGGTAAACAACTGATTTTGGCATGGATACCATCTCACTGTAACATACCAGGAAATGATCTTGCTGACACTGCCGCAAAAGAAGCTACCACGCATCCTCCAAACTTACCAGATCTTAAGCTACCACATGTAGAATATTTACGACATCTTAAAAGAACTATCCTACACCGATGGAAGACAGATTGGACAACTACATCCAACAGCAAACTACACAATGTCTGTCCAATACCTAACCTGTCCACAACAATTAGAACACTAACCCGGCGAGACCAGGTACCAATAACCCGATTATGCATTCGCCACACTGCGCTTACTCATTCCTACATTCTGTCCCGTGAACCTACTCCTAAATGTACTCTGTGTGATTCTACTCTTACCGTTTGCCCAAGATACACTCACCAGCGACTTCAGTATGGAGTTCCTGAGAGCCTTCAGCTAGCTTTGGGTGATGCAAAGAGCCGTATGAAATGCCTGCATGTTGTGAAAGATGCCTAAGCTATTTTTGGGGGGAAATCTCCAACCGATGACCGATGTCATCTAATGTTTCTTCGGTAAGAACTGTACACCATCTTTAGATTTCTGAGCCTGAACAGTTCCTGTGGCCTGAAATTTATTGTGACATTTATGAATTGTTGTACAGCCTGGAACTTTCACACCTGGAAATGTTTCTGTAAATCACAGTTTACTAGGCAAGCTGACAGAGTTAACACATACGAATCATAAATAAATACACGCTGTGCAGTAGAAAACAAATGCTGAGCCATAATACAGTTTGTGACTAAGTACAGGACAAAATAATTAATCACGCTGGTAATTTAGCCACACGATAACCATCAGCTCACAGTATTGCACTTTCAGAGCAGAGAAAAACAAGTCATCCACGTCACCTTGCATACATTAGCTGCTCTTATGTTTCCGTTTACAGTGGGAAAAAGTGCAGTGGTTCTAATATTTTGGGGTTTCTCTGTATAATTTAGTACAAGTTAAGGAAAACCTAGAACACTGCTCACTGCAATTAGATATACAAGAACATAGAACCAGAAACCACTGTTATTTTTATTATTATTTTTATTATTAAATGTGACCTTATATAAAGGTTTGCCATGTGACACAGAATAGCTTTCATGTGTTTGAAATGAATACATAAAAAGGTTAATAAAAAAACAACAACAAAAAACAAAGTTTTTGTTACTATATGGCACAGTTAAATTATTATTTTATATTTTAGTACTTTCAAATTTAAATGTTATGGTTTCCATACAAATGATTTCGGCATATTGCCACAGAATATTTTATTGTCGTTAGGACAATAGATATACCTTCATTTCAGCCAAGCAAATGTACAGAAAATCATCTATACAAACAGTTCAAATTTTTTAACTGCCTACTTCTGCCAAACAGCTAAAATCAGGCTTAAAAATCTGGCCTATTTCTTAAGTATTTTATGACATTCAGGAATTCTTAGAACTTGAATATTGTGATACATATTTTTAATAAGTAACTTGATTATAATGTTTACTGGTGTGTAAAAGTATTTGCATAAACATAGTGCTGTTAAATCAAATAACATTTGAAGTTATTAACAGGGAAGCAACAGAATCTAAAATAAGAACAAATCACACATTAAAAGCTTCACTTATCTTAGCAACTGCTGCAAGTTCTTCAAATGCAAATTCTTCAGAATTACACAAACAATTAATACATGATTTTGTAGAACTTACAAATCTATGTTTGGGTCAAAATTTTTTCAGTTTTAATGGTAATTTCTTTCAACAAACTTCTGGCTTAGCAATGGATAGCCCACTTTTGCTATTTCTTGCTAATCTTTTTATGAACTTTTTTGCAACACAAATTACTAAATCACTCCCTTTAAATTTTAAAATATGGTATAGATATGTGGATGACATTTTTGTTGTCCCTGAGAAACAGATAAATGATTCTTTAAAACTTTTAAATTTTCAAGATAAAGCCATAAAGTTCATTTTGGAAACAGAAAATGATGGATGTCTTCCATTCCTAGATTTAAAAATTAAAAAACACAACAATAAATTGAATTTTGGCATTTATAGAAAATTTATTCATACTGATAATTACTTAAAAAATAAAAGTTTTAATCCTTTTTAACACAAATTTGCCGTTTTCAATAGTTTAATTTATAGGTTAACAAATATACCCCTTAATAAGGAAGAATTTAACACAACATAAATACAATTAACACTGCGGTAATTACTGGTTTTAATAGATTTTACATATAAAAATGTAGGCAAATTTAAATACCACAAAGTTGTTAAAGAAGTTTCTACTCTCAAGAAAACAAAAGATGATTGTATTTTTAAAAAGTTTGCTTACCATCCTTGGGCTAATAAATTTTTTTTAAAGAATATGGAATTACTTTGGCCCCTCAAAATAAATTGAATATACAAAATTTACTAAATTTTTCTAAAAAGGATAGAATTCCAAATTATAAAAATTTTGGCATTTATCAACTGATGCTTTTGGATTGTGACAGGATATAACTAAATGTCATTTGGAAATCAAAGTGGAGGAACATTTTAGAAATATTAAATATAAAGATATTGATAAATCAGCTGCGGCAGATCATTTATGGTCATTTAATCACAAAATACATTCAGAGGTTAAATTATTAAAACAATTAAATGGACCTATAGATTTAATGGTTTGGTAAAAGATATTCATTTTAAAAGATAGGAACTGTGTTATGAATTTTGAAATATCACCAATAGATTGTATTTATAGGTTTTTGTTTTCAGAGGTTGGCATCAAATAGATCTTTTAAGTTGAGCGACTATAGCTATGGTAACTGGTTTAAATAAAGCTTTGAAAATGTGATGAAAGCACCATGAAACATGTCAGCAGCATTTGAAGAACTTGCAGCAATTACTAAGATAAGCGAAGCTTTTAGTTTCTAATTTGTTCTTTTTTAGATAGTGCAGTTAATTTCTTTTTTATCTAAAATGATTTGTATAGCTATATGCCTTTATGTAACACCATAGTTTTAAGCTTGACAAGGTGAACTGTGATAATGTATCACCTAATGACTAATAATAAAATCAAATTATCCTTGTCATTAGTTTGAATCTTTGGCCAAACTTCCACAGACCAACCCTTTCAAAAATTAATAAAATGGCATTGAAGCGGTATAAAAGTTACTCTAGTGTTCCCCATAGTCAAAAAGATCCCCAATATTGCATCAGAGAAACATATTTACTGTCGACTTTGGTCACCTGTAGTAGAAGATTGTTTACGTTATGTTATGGCTGGTAGTGTTTGGGAACGAGCGCCATGTTAGCTTAGCTTTGGTTAGGTTAGGTTAGGTTAGGTGTAGCTTAGTTTTTTAAGTTCGATCAAGTCGAGAAAGGTGAGGGACAAGGAGAAAAGAGGTGAAGTGTACACAAACTGCATTTCAATGTCTTTTTCGTGAGCATTATCTCTAAAATTTTTGACTTTTTGCAGGATTTTGGACTTTTTTTTCTTTGTGATTTGAGGAATTTTTGGAAGCTGGAATTTTGGGTACGTATTTATACATGCCTAATGGATATTTTGGGATAAAATCTTTTTTCGACAGGGTTGGTCAGCTGAAGTTAGCCCGAATTTTCCAATACTTGTAGTTTTGTGAAATGGGAAGTTGTTATTCATTTTTATGTCCTGGACATATAAAGAGAATGTAACGTCAAAGCCATCACACAGCGAGCAGCTCTTAAAAATTGCACTATCACTTAAGTGTACTGTACTCTCTTATTCCCATTGTACCTGCAAGGGCATATGTAATAAAACCATTTCTACAAATGTTTATCTCAATTAACAAAGTAGATACAAGAATAAGCACTTTTAACAACAGTTTGTACAAGAGTGAAGGTCGTGTGAGTGGAGCTTTTAAAATTCAATACTGAATGTCAATTAGAATACAATACTTTTATCTAGGTAGCTTAAGTGGTTGGGAAAGTAAACACTGAATAAAGAAATCGATTTGCTTAAAAGCTATTAAGAGTAGACATTTAGTGGTCACCTTACAGAGAGCATCAGTAGGTGTGTCACAAATAGAAACACCGACCACTGTAGGTTGAACTTGCTTTGCCATCTCTTAGTTGTTGGTAACATTGTGTATTTGTTTAACCAATTTATAAAGCTCTGCCAATAAAAAACCCTGCATTTGTTAACACATTCCTTAGATTTTCTCAGCAGACACAATTGTACACTTTAAAAGACAGGAATATCTTTGTAAATACTGTCATTTAGTTTTCCTCTGAAGGCTAGCTACTCAGAAATTGCTCAAATCACAGCCTGAACACTTTGGCACCTCAAATTCAGTGATAAACGTACTACACAGTGCTACTTGCCACTCTAAGACGAGGTATATAACTATGACTGCTGTTGTCAGCAAATGCATTACAGAAACAAACTGCACTAAAATAAGATTAATAAAGAACATGTTCTGGTTGAACTTTACCTTGGAGAGCAGATTTTAGGTTCTCGTCTGGCTAGCTAAAGCTGTGCTCTTCCAGAGACGTCAACTGTAACGAATACAACCAAATGTCTGAAATGTGTCAAGGTTAATATGCCAACTTCACAGCAATTCTCAGAAAACATTTGCTTTAGTTCCACGAAATGTAAATATTTCGCGATAACTACATTTGTAATTATAGCACTCTATGGCTACTCCCTGCCACAAAATAAAACTAAAAGGAAGAAAAAAAATTAGCAACCTAATATACAGCCATAGTCTTCACTATACGAACTTGACCCAGATTTTGGTTAAGTATACACCCTATTTGAACTTCAAAATCAAAATGTACTGGTTAACATGACATTGGGGTCGTAGCTTTAAATTACCCAGGGAATAAACTCGAAGTCTTGAGATACATGCAATTACCGGACTATTATATAAAAAAAGGAGATAGTTCTGCAGCATCATGCCCAGCCGGGATTTTAAGTCAAAATGAAAGCAAGAGCATTTTATCGATTGGAATTTCCAAGTTGCTGTCTAACATTCATAAATTCGTCCTACTTTTATGTACTTACATGAAAGGAAGCACGATTCTTTAGTCACGTTAGGTTTCTAATTTACCGTATTCTCTCATCACGACACAGATGATTCTGACTTGTTATCGGAAGTCTTCATGCATTTACGTGGCACGGCTCCCATAGTTCAATGCGAACTATTCCCGAGTCGTGACAGTAGACCATAGTTATATTCCAGTTGAAAGATCCTTCATTGATAATATCAAATCAGAGGATGACGTGTCTTGTCACACGCTCGTTGTCACCTTTGCAGGGTATTCTTTCTCAAAAACGTCACCTCGTTACCGTTTAAAAACAAAAATCCTAACCATCGTTGTTGGGAGTATATATGACCAATTATGCGTTCTTGGCCTAAATGCAAATGTTTAATCATTTTATTAATTGATTTTAAAAAGCAAAAATAAATGTAATTACTCACAGATTATGAGATTAAATAAGGTCAAAGTCTGTTAATGTTTTGACATGTTCATAATGAGTTTAAAGCCGAGATATAATTTGTATTCTGTACTGGGCACTCCAATGATTTAACAAAAATGAAAACATTTACCTGTATGTAATGCTGCTAAATTGTTACTTTCTCTGGCACTTGATAGTATTCCACCCTAAACCTCCATATAGAGGTTTCACTGGAAATGTATGTTTTGAGGGCCCTTGAGCAAACAAAAAATTTAATAAAAAATAAAAGCATCTTTAGAAAAAGAACCATGTGTGTGAAACAACATAAATCAAAAATAAATAGTTGAATAAAACCCAAGTTAGTGATTAAATTCCATGTCTTCCAAGAATGCAAAACAAACATTTTCAAGATAATCCTACCATAACTACCATTAAAATGGGAAATGTTTTATTTTGCACACAAAAATGAATAACAATTCTGGTTAAAATACATCATCAGACATTTACATGAAAAAAAAAAAAAATGTTAGTCGGTATAGTATATTAAATTTTCTGCAGGTAAGCTGGGAAGATCTTTTCAATATCAGAATGAACTTTGTATAAGTTTGAAGGACTGCTAACCTACATGAGATGGATTGAAACTTTAAAAAAAAATTAGATTACCTAGAAGCACATTTTTCAGGTCATTTTTTCTGGCATAAACCATTTGCTGTTAGAACTTTTATAAAATAAATACAGGTATAGACATTTTTGGAAGAGCTGTCATTTGTTTGTTTTCGGATGTCAAAGGGAGTAATTTCAAAACCAGCATTGAGTGACTCACTTTTTAAACATTTGAAATAACTTGTCTCTTCTATCTCTCTAGTACCTACAACAACGTCTGTAAGAGACTATTTCCCTCAATTAAGTAAATACAAAAATATCTGATGTGTTGCTTCACATGCCTTTCTCTGCTCACTCTTCTACAAACTCAAACTATTCATACAAAAAGTTTTCCGTCTACATTTTTCTTATTAATCAAGATGAACTTTTATTGTGTACTTGCACATATTGTATGTAGGTTTATGTTTTGGTGGTATTTCAAAGCTCATTGTTGTATCACATATTTGATAATGTTTCCCATGTTGTGAGGGGCATAGGGTTATGTTATGTTTGTTCCAAAAATGACTTGTATTGCTGATTTGTCCGTCAGTACTTCACTGTACGTATCTAACATCTTGACTACATTTAGGTCATATTAAACCTATATTAATATTATAAAGAGAACATGTGTTGGGTAATCTGGAAAACCACTCAAATCATTTTGACATTTCTTTTACAACCTGAAAGCTCAATTTGTTGATAGTTAGGACTATTAAATGCCTTCTAATTGCATCTCATAAATCAGTTATATTTTTGGTCTAATTTGGTTTTTATAATCCTTTTCATTGATTTATAGGAAGATTTATTTATTGTTTTTTGCTCAAATTGACATTATCGCTCTGAATAAGGTAAGATGACAATATAAGTGCTGATCCTCCATGGATCTATTGCAGGGCAAAGTGAGACTCAAGGAACTGAGGCAACCCTTGCAAAATGCAAGCATCTGTGCCATCTGTCCTTATCTGCTGGAATGTATCACGCTACCAACCAAACCTGAAAGATGACAAAGGAGTGAAATGAGAAAGCAACGGAAAGGAATCCATGGTCTCAAGAATCCACCCCAGCATTCATCTGGTGCCAAGGGGAAACCACAGAAAAACCCAAATCAGAGTGGTCAGTCAACAGGGATCGAACCCAGGACCTCCCAAATGCAAGTCGCACATGTTCAAGTGGTGCCACCTTACTCTGTACTACTTATTGCTGTTAACATGCTTCTCAACTTGACGTAAAGGTACATTGCAAGGATTTTCACATCATACAAACTTATTCCTTACAAGTATATACATATAGTGTATTGTATTCCACCAAAAAATTTGATGTTGAGATGTTACCGGAAATATATGTTTTGAGGGCCCCTGAATTCAAAAAATGCATTTTTAGAAAAAGGCCTGTGTCTGTGAACAGCAGAACTCAAAAACGAAAAGTCGGTTAAAACTAAAGTTGGTATATACGTTTAGTATATTTCGAGGATGCAACATGAAGATTTTGAAGAAAATTCCTCCACCTTAAACTATCCTTTACATGAACATTTTTTGAATAGGGTAGTTATTTATGTGTGGAAGAAGGATAATCTAAGGAACAGTGACATACATCACTATAACACTCGAAACAATAGTGATTTTTTCAGACAGGGTTTTAGAATGAATTGTAGCATTAAAGATCCAAATATAATGGGAATAATACTGTACAATAAGTTACCAAATTATATTAAACAAGCTAAATCCAATAATGGTTTTAAGAAGGAGCTCAGAAATTACTTAATAAACAAGGCCTTGTATACCATGGATGAATTGTAAATATAGTGATAAGATATTAATTGTAAGTGCAAATTGTAGAGATGTAATCTGAATAATTGTAATGAAAGTGTACATATGTAATTGAACTGACAATGTCAGAAACTACTTGTAGTCTATTGACAATAAATGCATTATTATTATTATTATTATTATTATTATTATTATTATTATTATTATTATTATTATTATTATTATTATTATTATTATTATTATTATTATTATTATTATTATTATTATTATTATTATTATTATTATTATTATTATTATTATTATTATTATTATTATTATTATTATTATTATTATTATTATTATTATTATTATTATTATTATTATTATTATTATTATTATTATTATTATTATTATTATTATTATTATTATTATTATTATTATTATTATTATTATTATTATTATTATTATTATTATTATTATTATTATTATTATTATTATTATTATTATTATTATTATTATTATTATTATTATTATTATTATTATTATTATTATTATTATTATTATTATTATTATTATTATTATTATTATTATTATTATTATTATTATTATTATTATTATTATTATTATTATTATTATTATTATTATTATTATTATTATTATTATTATTATTATTATTATTATTATTATTATTATTATTATTATTATTATTATTATTATTATTATTATTATTATTATTATTATTATTATTATTATTATTATTATTATTATTATTATTATTATTATTATTATTATTATTATTATTATTATTATTATTATTATTATTATTATTATTATTATTATTATTATTATTATTATTATTATTATTATTATTATTATTATTATTATTATTATTATTATTATTATTATTATTATTATTATTATTATTATTATTATTATTATTATTATTATTATTATTATTATTATTATTATTATTATTATTATTATTATTATTATTATTATTATTATTATTATTATTATTATTATTATTATTATTATTATTATTATTATTATTATTATTATTATTATTATTATTATTATTATTATTATTATTATTATTATTATTATTATTATTATTATTATTATTATTATTATTATTATTATTATTATTATTATTATTATTATTATTATTATTATTATTATTATTATTATTATTATTATTATTATTATTATTATTATTATTATTATTATTATTATTATTATTATTATTATTATTATTATTATTATTATTATTATTATTATTATTATTATTATTATTATTATTATTATTATTATTATTATTATTATTATTATTAAAATTTTGGTTTTCTCAAAAATTGCTGTAACAATTTTGATTAAAATGCCTTATGTTCAAGGTATTTTTATAACAAATGAAATGTATATTTTCAATTTTCTGGCTATAGCCCCTGTAGTATTGTTTACTCTGGATGACTTTTGCATACCTGGTGAACTGTAAGAGATAGACCAAATCTTACTGTACAAAAAATGTAGATCTTGGTAAAATACACAATTTATATCAAAATGAATTTTTTTGTGGAGTGAACCATTTTGGAGATATTCCTTGTTATTTGTGTGAGTTTTGCAATACTTCTCCTCTTCTCAAATGGAAGGTCATTATTCACTTCATTATCTCTTGGCCATGTAAATAGAGCAGAATTTCAAAGCCTTCATATAGCAACCAGCTTTAAAACATTTGACTATTGCTCAGAGTCTACTGTATTCTCATATTCTTCTTGTACCTATGAGAAAATTAGCAATAAGATACTTTCTGCACAAGTTTATCTCAACTAACATGAAGAAGACAGAAGAATAAGAGTTTGTAACACCAATCAGTACAAGAGCAGAGAAAATCATGTGAATGTAACACATCAGATTTTTGGGTTTTGCTTTAAATTTGGATCTAGTTTGCTGCTTAATTTTATTTAGTGCTGACCCTTAATAGTGAAAGTGTGTGACTTTGACTGTCTCTCTTACACGTCATTAAAACAGGTTTCTAGGCCAATCTGTGTTAATGACAAAGTACGTGTGTAAGTGTGTGTAAACTTTATAAGGTACAATCACAACTAAAAAGTTCAATAACACAGTTGGGATTTCAACTATGGATCTACGCCCGCCTCGGTAGCGTGATGGTTAGTGTGTCTGCCTCACGTTCAAGAGGTTGCGAGTTCGAATCTCGCTTAGGGTAAGTTATCCGGGTAAAGTTTTTTTCCGAGGTTTTCCCTACCCTGAGAAGATGAATGTCGGGTAACTTAAAGCTCCATGGACCTCGGGCTCATTTGAGCATCATTTCACCCATTTCATTTTATTTCATTCATTCGTCCGATATGACACAATGTTGGAGGACGTTAATTCAAAAAAAAAAATGGATCTACATCCAGGAGTTAAGCATTTACAATCATGTCATAATTAGGATATGTGGTTTCAAATGTGAGATTCCCTCTTGATGAAAATTGCTTCCCACGGAGACCACGTTTCAGTGTGGGAAACAATCAAAACTCACAGGGAGCAAGGTCAGGGGAATATGGAGTACGTCATGTTTGAGGAGAAGTTCTCTGACAACACGTGCCCTCTGGGGTGAAATTCCCCACCAATTCTGATCAATTTTCTGCACTTGCAGGCAACAACTTTTGCTTCAGGATGTCTTTGTAATGTTCACCAGTGATTGTCATGCCCTTTGGCAAAAGATAGCGAGGATAACCTCTTTTTGGTCCCAAAAGATTGAATAGAGAATTTTCAATTTTTTTGGGAGGTGGTGAATTTGCGTGTTTCCACTGACTTGGCTGCTGTTTTGTTTCAGGATTGAACAGAGGGATCCCTGTTTCATCCATAGTGATCACCTTATCAAGAAAATGTGGATCTCAGTGGTGTCTCGTCAACATCTCTTCACTGCAGGTCATCGGTGTTTTTTTTTTTTTTTTTCCATCATCCAGCATCCTGGGCACCCAATGTGCACTCACTTTCAACATTTGCAGGTCCTCTTTAATGATTCGCATCACTCTTCCTTTGCTTAAGCCTGATTGAAGACAAATTTGTTTGACAGTCACATGGCGATCATCCATAATGAGTTTTTCAACATGTTCCCTGCTCTGGTCAGAGCGCACACAAGCTGGCCTCCCTGCTCACAGAAGATCACAGGTTTTAAACTTTGCAATCCACCTATTCACATTGCTGTAGTGCACAGCTTCATCCCCATACATCGAGACAAGTCCACAATGAATATTAATGCAGTTTCACCTTTTGCACAAAGAAATTTTATTACTGCATGCTGTTCCTCTAGCAAAAACTGTATAATTCCCAGTACACAAAACACCACTCACACAAATATTCTTCCCCTCACAGAATTGGACTGACTGGTGTACCTGGTGCTAGCAGAAGCTCTGGCCTTGTATCCCCCTACCATTTTAAGGCTACACAACATGTACAGTCATCAGTAAAATTATATGTGCTACCTTTGGAGTGCACCATGTAATGTGCAGTCAATTACTTTTAGACTATTGATTTAATGTTGATGTAAAGAACAGTTTTTATTTAGCATAAATTAATATGCTTATCTGCAACAAATATTGTAACTACTATATTTACAATTTTTGGCAACAGAATAATGAATTAATATTGTTTAATTGTAAACTTCGAACATGCACTGCTGCCTTCCCCCCCCCCCCCCCCCCCCTGGATGCTCATGGTTGTGATTCTATGTTTTAGCACTTGTGGGAGTTAAAGGAACAGAGTTATTAATGATACATCACCACATGTACACAAATCTGATGCTCTATATTATGTATTGTGGCATATAACATTATGTTTGCTAAACAAACACTGAAAAGATACATTTATTATTTACAAAAAGTCTGCAATTGGACAAACAAGTAAATAACATGGTATCAAACACGAATATCAACAATATGTCAAAAGTTAAACACTAGAAATAAGAAAATTGCAACACTGTACTGCATTCAGAGGTACATTTGATATCCCGACATTAGGCACTTGAAACGACAGATGCCGATCTTTAAGGAAACATCAGATGTAGACTCCAACTATGCAGTGAATAACATGAGGCAAGTTGCTATGACAACATCAATACAATCCTTAAAGCTATTTAATGTGCCCAAAAACTTTAACAATGATTTAAACATTAGATGAAATATGTGACTATTAATATTATGAAATTTTTTTAAACTGATTACTTTCTCAAACACACATAGAAAAGGAAAGGAACAAAATATTTGAGGAACTTTCCTTACTAAGGAAAAATGACAGCATTTCATTACTAACATCACAATCTATGATATGTCATTAACACAGGGTGTTATTGGTCCTGCTCCAACACTTTTACTTCAAATCCCTTGTGTAACAGTCTCACTGGGCATCTTCAGTCATTTACTGAATCAAAACCATTTGCTTTTAACACTGTTTCAAGAACAAACTGTTGCTGGATTCCCACCACAGCAGTGGGGTGCAAGGACAGTAGCACAACAAAGAGCAGTTGGGGCTAGCTACTTCACACCACATACCAGGCTGCCTCGTGCGACTGTTCCTTCATACATGGCTAACAACAAGGACTGCTGGAACCTTCAAGAGACATCCAACGGCCAGCATGTTTGTGGAGGTCAAGAAAGGTCCATATTACGCATCCTCACTATCTATATAAGGAGGTGAGGAAACAGCAGAGAGAGAGAGAGAGTGACAAGACACGAGTCAATCAGCATGTCTGTGACTGTGAGACAGTTGTCAAACCTACGATGCATCCAAGTGCAGAAGCTTTAATGAGCTTTGGGTGATAGCGTCAACAGAGTTAGTGTTTGAGAGACACAGAAAATGAAGAAAGAAACTGAAAGGAGTGAGTCAAGGTGATGAGAAGAAAGCAGTTGTGAGTTACAATATAAACTGTGGGCTGTGTTAACGTCAGTACGAGAGAACTGTGTTGTGCAAAAGTTTAGAACAAAAATAAAGCAATAGAAAAGTGACTTGACAGATTTTCTTGTTTTGTCAAAATATCATCCTGGCTTACTAAAGTGGGCTACTACATGTCCTGAAAGAGTCACTAGTGTGTACAGTATAGCAGCCATTTTTCGCAAAGTCTATGTACAGCACTCCAGAGTGCAGCAAGTAAAGAGCAACAATGGAGTGTCAGAGCCAATGTAGCTAGAGTGTGACAGAACAGAGCATTTCCAGACTCTTTGTGAAACTTACCTTTTTATGAAAAGTGGTACACAAAGGTAACTTTTGCAAACAATCTGTGCTACTCTTTCATGACTTATATGTCAGTTGAGACAGTGAGAGGAGTGAATGTTGAGAGCAATGTATGCGTGTGTGTCCACAGAGACAGTTTTGGGACATTTAATTCTTGTGTTGTAGTTTTTTGTTCTGTAAAGCAGTTTTAGTGAAGGTGAAATTGAAAGATCAGTTTCTGAGACAGAGAGAGAGAGTACAGCATAGACAGTCAATTATGCGTCAAGGTTATAATAAGACACAACAGCTTAGAAAACACAACAGTGACAGAAAAAGCAACCGGAAAGTGTCATTAGTCACACTGTGTAAGAACTGGGATTTGTCACTCTGTTGTCAGGAGTGGGATGTGTCACACTGGTGTCAGGAGTGGGATGTGCCACACTAGTGTCAGGAGTAGGATGTGCCACACTAGTGTCAGGAGTGGGATGTGCCACACTGGTGTCAGGAGTGGGATGTGCCACACTGGTGTCAGGAGTGGGATGTGCCACACTAGTGACAGGAGTGGGATGTGCCACACTGGTGTCAGGAGTGGGATGTGCCACACTGGTGTCAGGAGTGCGATGTGCCACACTGGTGTCAGGAGTGGGATGTGCCACACTGGTGTCAGGAGTGGGATGTGCCACACTGGTGTCAGGAGTGGGATTTGTCACACTGGTGTTAGCAGTGGGATGTGCCACACTGGTGTCAGGAGTAGGATTTACCACACTGGTGTCAGGAGTAGGATTTACCACACTGGTGTTAGGAGTGGGATTTGTCACACTGGTGTTAGGAGTGGGATGTGCCACACTGGTGTCAGGAGTAGGATGTGCCACACTGGTGTCAGGAGTGGGATTTACCACACTGGTGTAGGGAGTGAGATTTGTCACACTGGTGTTAGGAGTGGGATGTGCCACACTGGTGTCAGGAGTAGAATTTATCACACTGCTATTAGGAGTGGGATGTGTCACACTGGTGTTAGGAGTAGACTTTATCACACTGGTGTCAGGAGTGGGATGTGCCACACTGGTGTCAGGAGTAGAATTTATCACACTGGTGTCAGGAGTGGGATGTGCCACACTGGTGTCAGGAGTAGAATTTATCACACTGGTGTCAGGAGTGGGATTTACCACACTGGTGTCAGGAGTGGGATGTGCCACACTGGTGTCAGGAGTGGGATGTGTCACACTGGTGTCAGGAGTGGCATGTGTCACACTGGTGTCAGGAGTGGGATGTGCCACACTGGTGTCAGGAGTGGGATGTGCCACACTGGTGTCAGGAGTGGCATGTGTCACACTGGTGTCAGGAGTGGGATGTGCCACACTGGTGTCAGGAGTGGGATTTACCACACTGGTGTCAGGAGTGGGATGTGCAACACTGGTGTCAGGAGTGGGATGTGTCACACTGGTGTCAGGAGTGGGATGTGCCACACTGGTGTCAGGAGTGGGATGTGCCACACTGGTGTCAGGAGTAGGATGTGTCACACTGGTGTCAGGAGTGGGATGTGCCACACTGGTGTCAGGAGTGGGATGTGCCACACTGGTGTCAGGAGTGCGATGTGCCACACTGGTGTCAGGAGTGGGATGTGCCACACTGGTGTCAGGAGTGGGATGTGCCACACTGGTGTCAGGAGTGGAATATATCACACTGGTGTCAGGAGTGGGTTTTATCACACTGGTGTCAGGAGTGGGATTTATCACACTGGTGTCAGGAGTGGAATTTATCACACAGGTGTCAGGAGTGGGATTTGTCACACTGGTGTCAGGAGTGGGATTTAGCACACTGGTGTCAGGAGTGGGATTTATCACACTGGTGTCAGGAGTGGTATTTATCACACTGGTGTCAGGAGTGGGATGTGCCACACTGGTGTTAGGAGTGGGATGTGCCACACTGGTGTCAGGAGTGGGATTTATCACACTGGTGTCAGGAGTAGGATTTATCACACTGGTGTCAGGAGTGGGATGTGCCACACTGGTGTTAGGAGTGGGATGTGCCACACTGGTGTCAGGAGTGGTATTTATCACACTGGTGTTAGGAGTGGGATGTGCCACACTGGTGTTAGGAGTGGGATGTGCCACACTGGTGTCAGGAGTGGGATTTATCACACTGGTGTCAGGAGTAGGATTTATCACACTGGTGTCAGGAGTGGGATGTGCCACACTGGTGTTAGGAGTGGGATGTGCCACACTGGTGTTAGGAGTGGGATGTGCCACACTGGTGTCAGGAGGGGTATTTATCACACTGGTGTTAGGAGTGGGATGTGCCACACTGGTGTTAGGAGTGGGATGTGCCACACTGGTGTTAGGAGTGGGATTTAGCACACTGGTGTCAGGAGTGGGATTTATCACACTGGTGTCAGGAGTAGGATTTATCACACTGGTGTCAGGAGTGGGATTTATCACACTGGTGTCAGGAGTAGGATTTATCACACTGGTGTCAGGAGTGGGATTTATCACACTGGTGTCAGGAGTAGGATTTAGCACACTGGTGTCAGGAGTGGGATTTATCACACTGGTGTCAGGAGTAGGATTTAGCACACTGGTGTCAGGAGTGGGATTTATCACACTGGTGTTAGGAGTGGGATGTGCCACACTGGTGTCAGGAGTGGGATTTCGCACACTGGTGTCAGGAGTGGGATTTAGCACACTGGTGTCAGGAGTAGGATTTATCACACTGGTGTCAGGAGTGGGATTTATCACACTGGTGTCAGGAGTGGGATTTATCACACTGGTGTTAGGAGTGGGATGTGCCACACTGGTGTCAGGAGTGGGATTTAGCACACTGGTGTCAGGAGTGGGATTTATCACACTGGTGTCAGGAGTAGGATTTATCACACTGGTATCAGGAGTGGGATGTGCCACACTGGTGTCAGGAGTGGTATTTAGCACATTGGTGTCAGGAGTGGGATTTAGCACACTGGTGTCAGGAGTGGGATGTGCCACACTGGTGTCAGGAGTGGGATGTGCCACACTGGTGTCAGGAGTGGGATTTAGCACACTGGTGTCAGGAGTGGGATTTATCACACTGGTGTCAGGAGTGGGATTTATCACACTGGTGTCAGGAGTAGGATTTATCACACTGGTATCAGGAGTGGGACTAGTCACACTGGTGTCAGGAGTGGGATTTATCACACTGGTGTTAGGAGTGGGATTTAGCACACTGGTGTCAGGAGTGGGATTTAGCACACTGGTGTCAGGAGTGGGATTTATCACACTGGTGTCAGGAGTAGGATTTATCACACTGGTGTCAGGAGTAGGATTTATTACACTGGTGTTAGGAGTGGGATTTAGCACACTGGTGTCAGGAGTGGGATTTATCACACTGGTGTCAGGAGTAGGATTTATCACACTGGTGTCAGGAGTAGGATTTATCACACTGGTGTCAGGAGTGGGATTTATCACACTGGTGTTAGGAGTGGGATTTATCACACTGGTATTAGGAGTGGGATTTAGCACACTGGTGTCAGGAGTGGGATTTGTCACACTGGTGTCAGGAGTGGGATTTATCACACTGGTGTCAGGAGTGGGATTTATCACACTGGTGTCAGGAGTAGGATTTATCACACTGGTGTCAGGAGTGGGATTTATCACACTGGTGTCAGGAGTGGGATTTATCACACTGGTGTTAGGAGTGGGATTTATCACACTGGTGTCAGGAGTGGGATTTATCACACTGGTGTCAGGAGTGGGATTTAGCACACTGGTGTCAGGAGTGGGATTTATCACACTGGTGTCAGGAGTGGGATTTATCACACTGGTGTTAGGAGTGGGATTTACCACACTGGTGTCAGGAGTGGGATTTAGCACACTGGTGTCAGGAGTGGGATTTAGCACACTGGTGTCAGGAGTGGGATTTAGCACACTGGTGTCAGGAGTAGGATTTATCACACTGGTGTCAGGAGTGGGATTTATCACACTGGTGTCAGGAGTGGGATTTATCACACTGGTGTTAGGAGTGGGATGTGCCACACTGGTGTCAGGAGTGGGATTTATCACACTGGTGTCAGGAGTGGGATTTAGCACACTGGTGTCAGGAGTGGGATTTATCACACTGGTGTCAGGAGTAGGATTTATCACACTGGTATCAGGAGTGGGATGTGCCACACTGGTGTCAGGAGTGGTATTTAGCACATTGGTGTCAGGAGTGGGATTTAGCACACTGGTGTCAGGAGTGGGATGTGCCACACTGGTGTCAGGAGTGGGATGTGCCACACTGGTGTCAGGAGTGGGATTTAGCACACTGGTGTCAGGAGTGGGATTTATCACACTGGTGTCAGGAGTGGGATTTATCACACTGGTGTCAGGAGTAGGATTTATCACACTGGTGTTAGGAGTGGGATTTAGCACACTGGTGTCAGGAGTGGGATTTAGCACACTGGTGTCAGGAGTGGGATTTAGCACACTGGTGTCAGGAGTGGGATTTATCACACTGGTGTCAGGAGTAGGATTTATCACACTGGTGTCAGGAGTAGGATTTATCACACTGGTGTTAGGAGTGGGATTTAGCACACTGGTGTCAGGAGTGGGATTTATCACACTGGTGTCAGGAGTGGGATTTATCACACTGGTGTCAGGAGTAGGATTTATCACACTGGTGTCAGGAGTAGGATTTATCACACTGGTGTCAGGAGTGGGATTTATCACACTGGTGTTAGGAGTGGGATTTAGCACACTGGTGTCAGGAGTGGGATTTATCACACTGGTGTCAGGAGTGCGATTTATCACACTGGTGTCAGGAGTAGGATTTATCACACTGGTGTCAGGAGTGGGATTTATCACACTGGTGTCAGGAGTGGGATTTATCACACTGGTGTTAGGAGTGGGATTTATCACACTGGTGTCAGGAGTGGGATTTATCACACTGGTGTCAGGAGTGGGATTTAGCACACTGGTGTCAGGAGTGGGATTTATCACACTGGTGTCAGGAGTGGGATTTATCACACTGGTGTTAGGAGTGGGATTTACCACACTGGTGTCAGGAGTGGGATTTAGCACACTGGTGTCAGGAGTGGGATTTAGCACACTGGTGTCAGGAGTGGGATTTATCACACTGGTGTCAGGAGTGGGATTTATCACACTGGTGTTAGGAGTGGGATTTATCACACTGGTGTCAGGAGTGGGATTTACCACACTGGTGTCAGGAGTGGGATTTATCACACTGGTGTTAGGAGTGGGATTTAGCACACTGGTGTCAGGAGTGGGATTTATCACACTGGTGTCAGGAGTGGGATTTATCACACTGGTGTTAGGAGTGGGATTTAGCACACTGGTGTCAGGAGTGGGATTTACCACACTGGTGTCAGGAGTGGGATTTATCACACTGGTGTTAGGAGTGGGATTTGTCACACTGGTGTCAGGAGTGGGATTTAGCACACTGGTGTCTGGAGTGGGATTTATCACACTGGTGTCAGGAGTAGGATTTATCACACTGGTGTCAGGAGTGGGATTTATCACACTGGTGTCAGGAGTGGGATTTAGCACACTGGTGTCAGGAGTGGGATTTATCACACTGGTGTCAGGAGTGGGATTTATCACACTGGTGTCAGGAGTAGGATTTACCACACTGGTGTCAGGAGTGGGATTTTGCACACTGGTGTCAGGAGTGGGATTTGTCACACTGGTGTCAGGAGTGGGATTTTGCATACTGGTGTAAGGAGTGGGATTTTGCACACTGGTGTCAGGAGTGGGATGTATAGGATGTTGTTTGATATAACTGGTAAACTGTAAGGGGTAACGAAATCTTACTATACAAAAAATGTACTTCTCCATAGTGGACATAATTTATGACAATTTGTTTCATGCAGCAAACTATTTCTGAGATCTTGGTTATTGTTTTTTTTTTTTTTTTTTTTTTAATTTTCAAATACTTATATTTTTCTCACATAGTGGTCATTCATTCTTTATCCTGGCTATACAAACAGAATGAAGTGTGAAGATCATCACATTGCGACCAGTTCTTAAAACATTTGATTATCACTTCAATTCTACTGTATTTCCTTATTGCCTTTCTACCTACTACAATAAGACTACTTTTTTATCTGATTACTCTCCCTGTATGGAGGACTTACAAGGCAGTCGCCTGTTGAGGAGTATACAAGCGTATGGACTGGATAGAGTGAACAGCTGCAGGTATGAGAGAACTTACAAGCCAGTGCCTAGGATCATCCGCCTGTCAGGAAGCAGACGAACATATGGACTGGATAGAGTGAACACCTGCAGGTATGAGAGAGAGGACTTACAAGCCAGTGCCTAGGATCAGACGCCAGTCAGGAAGCAGACGAACATATGGACTGGATAGAGTGAACACCTGCAAGTATGAGAGTGAAGAAGAGGATGATATGAAATGCAGTTGAAATTGAGGATTGGAAAAGAGATGATGGAGTAGTTGGTGATATGAGTGGCGGGGAAAACAGGAGAACCCAGAGAAAACCTGCCAGATGCTGCTTTGTCCGCCAGCAATACCACATGCAGGTCCCTAGGATCGAACCCAGGTGATAGATGAACAATCTAACTCGGTAAACAGCGCCACTGTACAGCAATAGGACAGCTTCCTTAGTGTTTCTCTCGATTAAGTTGAAGCAGAGACAGAGGAATACAATTTTGTAAGAATAGTTATTACAAGAGTGAGTAGAGAAATCATCTGGCTGCACACATAGGAGGCAGCCTGATGTGAGAATGCTTGTTGCAGGCGGGGAAGTGGAGAAAAAGTGTTTAGTTGATAGTTGGCCTTAGACAGCAGCTTACAGCACTCATTCACTTTTTGCCTTTTGCAATTGTAAGTGATGAATGTTAGGTCAGTGAAACATTGGCTAACTTAACAAGCAAAGAGAACACCCTGTGTTTAACTTCAATATTTACAATGCAAATTTCATCCATGCACTCAAAGTTTGATATGAATTATACAATTTACAAATTTATAATCTTCATTTACGAGAGCATTATTTATAAGTCAGGAAATATCTGATTTCAAATTACACTGTTTGGTTAGAATAACAATGTGCTAATGTTGGTAACATCATTCATATTTTGGGTACAAATTGTACGATGTATTGAACAGGCATACAACAAGGACATTGCTAAAACAATTTAAACCATTTTAAAAGCATAAAAAGAAAAATAACAGCAAATGACAACATAGAAAACTAAATTAATGTGTATTACTGTGATCCTCATTCAATGGTTATTAAAATAACAGAGATGAAGTCAGTTATCAGAAACAAACTGGTAGTGCCTCAAGTATCAATCTTCTCTCCACAACATTCTACATCTAATATATCATCTGGTGAGAAAACTGTGTACTAATTATATACACATAACCAATTGAAATTATCTGCATGCTTTGTGATGTGTGTTTGGGCATTAATGTTTGTCTTCTCCAGCAACACTGCAAGCAGGTACCAGTCACGTCACAACAGTGGATAGGAGTGCTGGTTCAACATTTGGCACAGCAATACATGTATATACCTACATTCTTGATGAAAATCTTAATGCAGTGCTTAGAATCAAGGCAGCACAAAACATCTGCCCAAACATTCATAGGCTGGCCACAGAAAACTAATCAACAAAAAATAAAACATTTCATGTAAGTTGCGGTTTCATTTTCACGTATTTTATAATTTATATAAGTTACTTATTTATAATTTCTCATCAGTTAGACCATTTATATTTAAATGTAGAAAAACCATTTCTGTTTTATGTTTTTTTTTTTTTTTTTTTTTTTTTTTTTTAATTAACGTCCTCCAACATTGTGTCATATCGGACGATGTTTTATGTTTTGCTGATTAAGTTGCTGTACATATAGGTATAAAATAATTGAATTCATTAAATAGATAAACAGAGTGAATGTATTCTGCTGCAAGTGTAACACAGAATTATGTATGATAAATTCAATAAATATGTCTATAATGCATACATACATACACTTTGTAATGTTATTGGTTTACTTTCAGGTTAATTTGACCTACTGTATGGTTAGTTGTGTCACCAATAAAGCACACCATTAAAGTTGTGCAGTGAGCCAGAGCAAGGCTCAATTGGGCAAACCCTGCAAGGTGCCAGTTATTAATAATTTATTTCAGTCATATTCATGTTGGCAATACTGAAATGTTTTTCCTTACTATCTGTGCATAGGATGATCCCATTGTGAATCAATTTTGCAATTATAAACCACCATATAATGAAAGAGCTGTATCAAAATTGTTCATGTAGAAACACATTTACAACCATTAATGTGCAATATAACCATGAAAATAAATAAGTTAATCATAACTGGTAACTGTTAACACACTATGATTATAACCATTGCCTGACGGTTTGTCATATCGTCCTATAGGTCATGCCATATACCTACTCAGTCATTTTAAATCCTAAATTGAGGGCTTTGCGATGTAATTCATGGTCATGTTACTTGATTTGTTCTTTGTTGATGCCACTTGTGTTTATTATTAATGGTTTTCATATGTTTACCTTGTTTTTTTGGACACACATTGTTTCAAAGCTAATTCTTAAGAGTAACAACAGGAAGGAAAGTAAGAGACTCTTGCAGACTAATTTTTAAACAACTGGGCATTTTGCCTCTGGCATGTGTATATATTGTGGAAATATAATTTGTTTACACAGTGAAACACCACTCAATTTGAAATTAATAGTGAAATTTATGCTTATAGTAATAAATATCATGGCCATTCTTTCAGCAAATACTAAGTTAATAAAAATACAGTAATTCATGCAGCCATAAAAATATAAGATACTCTGACAATGAAATAAAAGCTGAAAACAAATTTAACATTTTCAAATCAAAGGCAAAAAGTATTTATATTATCACATAAACTAGCTATAAGTTAATAATTGTAGGTGTTATATCACTTTAGTAATTGAAGGTTAGGCTGAATATATAAGACATTATAAATACATAGTGCATGTGAAGAAATTAATAACTTGTAACATCTGATGATGAATAAATTTTTCTTCCATTATGCATTTCTAAAAGCTACTTACAATATACATTTCAATAAGACTGTAAGAAATATTTTAATGTCAGATAATTTCTTTGTTATGACTTTGTTTAAAAGTACAAATATTAGTATGGCTTATGCAAAATAAAAACACCAATATTTACCCTTTTCAGTTTAAATACAAATGAGCATCATCAAAATGCATACTGTTTATGTGGCCCACTCCATTCTATACATCACTTAGCCTGATTCTGCAACTAAGAGACCATTAACAGTACCAATATGTCAAGCACCATTTTTATTCATAATAAATTGCAAGAACTTATTGTTATGATAGTAATATACATATCTGTAGCAATCATTATGTGAAGAATACTAAACAACCAAGTCATCCAACTGTGTACAAACAAACGTAGTGAATACATCAGATACTCCCTGACGTTTAGCTAATAATACGTTAGAGGATACAAGGAAACTTGGTGCCAAAAAATTCATATCAATGGAAAGAAGAGAAGCTGGGCCTTTGTTAAATAAAACTAATATGCTTATAAGAAACACTGAAGAATGCATTGATTTATCTGTGTACTTGACATGGAGCATACTACAGCCTAATGCCTGCCTTGGTAGCATGTCTGACTCATGTTGGTAAGGTTTTTTTTCTGAGGTTTTCCCTTATCCTGAGAAGACGAAGGTCAGGTAACTTAAAGCTCAATGGACCTCGGACTCATTTGAGCATCATTTCACCCATTTCATTCATTCACCGTCCGATATGACATTACGTTGGAGAACGTTAATTTAAAAGAAAAACTACAGCCTAATAGTTCCCAGAAAGCAGTCATCCATCATGGTCATGGACTAGGTGCTACATGCTAGTCTCTGATTCCCGAGGTCATGAGTTTAAACTCGGTGGAGGGCAATGGATGTTTTTTTTGGGGGTATAAAAATGTTTAGCATGGCTTCCTTTGAAAGGGAAGTAAAGCCAGAGGTCCCATGTCACAGATTTACATAATGTAAGATAACCTCAAGCCTAATAAAGAGGCCTGTGAGCAAAATTAAACTGTCTTTCATGTGCAATATTAAATGGGACACTAAAAACCATAGCGGTTGGCGGCGCTGTGGCCAAGCGGTTAGCACGCTCGCCTACCACTTAGGCGGCCCAGGTTCGATCCCAGAGACTGGCATGTGATATTCGTGGTGGACGAAGCAGCGTCAGGGCGGGTTTTCTCCGGGTTCTCCGGTTTCCCCCGCCATCTCATTCCACCGGTGCTCCATCTTCATTCCATGTATCATCAGTGTCACCGCCTGCGGTGCCGTAGTAGTAAAAGCGGGTGTTAAACACTACAACAACCATAGCGGTTAAACAGTGATCTCCACACTACACATCTCCTGTTGTAGCAGCTCCCTCTCTCATTGGTTCATGGACTCGGAGCTCACAATGCCCATGGAGAAAGCAGTTGATGTTATGTTCATATCACTTTTTCTATGTATCGTTTATTACTGGGTAGTATACAAACTGTTCTTACAGAAGTTTATATTTCAACGTACTTCATTTTAATGATGATGATAAATGTTTACATTCTAATTTCATTATATAGGGTGTCCCATAAACAATGCAATTTTTAATTTAATAATAAAACATAATTTGTTTGAAAATTGCTAATATTATGTCAATATGAAGCATAAAGACTGTGATTAAACACAAAACAAAATATCAGGAAGATATCCTCCACAGCTTTGACCCATGAGATGTACAATGGTTCATAGATTCTTCGCATAAACACAACATTTGACAAAAAGGTTACATGGTGTAAAATGGCCAGTTCTGAGACGAGACGAGCAGGGAATCTTTCCCTCAACAACCTTGTTGTGGTAGGTTGCCCCATCCTGTTGGAACCACAAGTCCTCAACATTGCAGCCAGCGACATTGTCTGCCGATCGACGGGAATGACAACTTCCAGGGGATTTCATGTTCATTGTCCATCCCGTATCTTCAAATGTCCTTACCAGTCTCTGTACTGTTCACACACGAGGTGCATTTTATCTACCAAAAATTACACAAAGTCTTTGAATGATCTGTGCATAGCATTTACCATATGTGAAATGCGCTTCCAAAATCTGGATGCATTGATTCTTCATTAATCGCTCCATTTTAGCTGATATTTCCGGTCCAGCTAACTAACAAACTGAAAGAGGCGCTCAACTTAAATGTTGTGTTCTTTATGGGACACCCATTAGATACAAAACGATAGTCAAATGTTTAACAACTAAACGCTATGTGCTGGCCTTAGAATTACATACTCTTTTCATGAGAGACAACTGAATATCCATAAGACTTCAGAAGAACAACAAAGTATTGAACAATTGTAATCATTAATAACAATGTCTCAGATATGGCTTCTGCCACAACAAAATTCATTTGGAATAAACCATATGTTATAAAGAGATCTATATTTTTGTGTAGTACATTTTCATCTGTTTAATATTTACCAGCTGCAAAAGATTGTACAAGTTCTTTCTGAATCAAGAGGGTTTTACATGTTAATTCCTAAAAATTTGTGAAATGCATGTTAATTGGCATGTAAATATATCAAATTTGTAATATTTTAATCAAAATGGTTAAGATTTGATTTTTAGAAAATGTTGTTAGCTAATGCTGGATTTCTGACAATGAAGTCATTAATCCTCTTGCTCTCCAATATTTTTCACTGATGGATGGGGTGCTAGAAGTGGCCAGGCATATTTGAAGGTGGTCTCAATCCATTTCCTCTTGCAGATCACATAGAGGACAGAGTGGTGAAGAATATATCCCAATTCTGTTTAAATGTTTTGCCAGACAATCATGTCCTGTTTTTTAGAAAATAAAACCTTTAAAAAGTTGTATATAAAGGTTAGTTTGGGAGGGGGATTTTGTTTGTTTTATTATATTATTGCCCTCCAACATAATGTCTATCAGACGACCAATAAATAAAATCTGTGAAATGTTGCTCAAATGAGCCCAAGGACCACAGGGCTTAAAATTACCTTACATTTGTCTTTCCTGGATAAAAAAACCTTATCCGAATAACTCATCCTAGCTGAGATTAGTCGAGGTATAACAGATGATTGTGGATTGTCAGTACTGTAGTATTGTTTATGGAATCAGTGCTGGTTTACAATAACCAAAACAAAAATTACATAGATATAATACATGTATTATAATTCACAATCAATGGGAAGCGATCTTGTTCAGGAACAGCACATTGAAACAGAGCCAGAGCTCTCTATAGTCAAGTTGAGAAAATGAAAGAGCAAGAAATTCCAGCAAATGTGTACCGTGTAAACCCATCGAGTACCTAGCAATATTATCATCTGTAGTTTGTTTGTACTGAACCATTTATTGCAAATTGTCATTGTTGTGTATATATAGAGAACTGAAAATATTTGGAGTAGAGAGTACCGCATGGAGTAAACAGCAAGGGAAGGCTGTTTAGGAAAATATCCATTGAGTAACCAAAACAATATACAATTCTACGCTGTGAACAACTTAGGAAACAAGAAGTTGTCACATCTACTGAAAGGAATTGTATATAAATAAAGATAAATGTAAAATGGTTCAGTTAGGAATAAATGACTGAGGAAGATCAGCAAGGAGGAGAAGAAAGTAACTTAGATAGTAGGCTACAGCTCCATTTGAGGTTATGAATCCCAGCTGCTTTTATACATTAGGTTAGTAGAAGGACAAATATAGAATTTCAAATATATGCAATCTGATTTATATTGTAATTATTGAGTGAAGTGGAATGCAATTCAATACAGGAAACATTACAAAAAATCGGGAAAGTGAAATAATAACAGGAACAACTGCAGCAATAGGAAATACATCCTAATGAAAACATTTACTCAAATAAATTTTGACATTGGCTGAACTGGAAGCAGCTGAAATCTGCTGTGGATATGACGGATTGGTGTTTCTGTCAGATTTTGGCACCGAGTTTCCAAGTAGTTGGAAAGGTTCTTCGATGTTGTAAGAGGTAGTATATAATCCTATGTTACTTGTACAAAACTTATTGTCTAACATGCTTGTGGCACAATCCAAAAAGCTAAGCCTTTTGTGTGTTGTGGGAAGGTACATTGTTGCACTGACAGTAAACCAACGCTACATTCTCTAGCACCTACCTACTTCATACACATTACCCCTCTACCTCCATTCACTCACACTAAGCCATCATTTTAAGTTGCCTTTCCTTTCTTCAACTTTCTACCACTCATTTTTGGAGAGATTTAAGTCAGCAGTTTGTGGAAAAACATTTAGGAGTGACCATAAAAGTGTAGTTTCTGACAAATTATACAAGACTAGAAGGGCCCTTGTAGTTATTTTGACCCATGGTGAGTATTTAGCCACTTTCATGAAATACGTGCCACCCACAGCAGGACCTATTGGTCCACAGTCAATGTTCCCCATGCTGGACCCCATTATTTGGCCTGTCTCCCTCGACTAACAGAACAGCAGTCTGTCCTGAGGAGAGAGCAATGTTCCAGAGAAAAGTTATTTACTCAAGCAGTCTTCTTGATTCACTTGCTGCACAATTACATCCCCTTCACATGTGTGTACAGGCTAAGGTTTGTGCTGGTTTTGTAAGGACCTTCAAAAGCTTAGTTTTTTCTTTCAGCTGATGATAGCTTTCAAATTTTCACCATATTTTTCTAATGTATGGATATAATTCCTATAGAATATGTGTCAAATTGCATGCAAGACATTATTGTTATATGTCCTTGTTCTTGACACAAAATTAATAATAATGAATGTAACATTTAGTTGTGATATTTACTTTCTAATACGTTTTATTGTTGTGAAATAAAGTTTTGAAATATCTGCTTAATGTGCACTAAGTCATCAATATCTTCAGTTAATATCACACTTCATTTTGCATTCAACTCTGTATTTGCAATATTAAATGTAGTACATTCAATTAAAAATGACATAACATGCAATGCTATAACATTCTGCACCACCTAAGCATTTTATTTACACTTACTAAACCTTTCTTCTGTTGTATAATGTAAATACAGTCATAAAACAGGGTCTGGCAAACACATCTCAAATAGAATATTGCATGGGTTGTAAACTGACTGAAAGTTTACATTTTTAGCCTTGTGATATCTTGTGGTTTACTCTTTCAGTCTTTTTCTGTATTTTGACACTATCTACTGGCCTCAGTTGCTCTTGGAAAAGAAATGTGTATTTTAGCTGGAACATAAACTCAAAATGAACAAAATCAATTGAAAAGAAAACAAAATCTAATATGTTACACACATATGGCTATAGGTCAATAGAAAGTAGGTTAAATTCAATGGAAAACTGAAGCAACACAAATCTTAAACATAACATTCATTTAGAGACTAAAAGCTTCATTTATCTTAGTATTTGCTGCAAGTTCTTCAAATATTATGCAAACATGTTTCTTGATGCAGGGCTCTTGTTTGTAACAGTTATCACTGAAGAAATATGCGTGTGTATATAAGTAAAGCTTTTAGCCTCTAAATGAGGCATTGAGCGCAACAGTGGCCCAACAACTAAATGTACATAATGGAGATAATGGAGTGTAAAAAATATCTGTGATTTGAAAGTTTTATGTTGACTTTAATAACTAAGCAAGAGTCATGATATTTGGAAATTTTAATCAATATAGCACCGACATTGTGATACATAGTTACATACATGCAGGAATGTTGGGCCACTGTTTCTATCCAGGAAGCCAGATTCAGTTCCATGCCATCTGTCAGCGGTTGTAGAAATGTGGTATAGGCCACTACTGCTCTCCTAGATTTTGATATGAGGAACACGTCTGTGCTAATAACTCAGTTTCTGAATTTTCGTGGGTTGGGCCACTGTTGTGCTCAATGCCTCAAATAATAGTTATATTAAAAAAACTAGGTTACTGAAACATGGGGTTGTCTCTTTAGTGTGGCGGTAGTGCTGTTTCATACCAAGTGGGATACCTGGGTTCGATCCCTGTTACTCCCACTGGTCAGGTGCACTCTGCTAGCTGATTGAGAAATAGCGACTCGACTCCTGGTTGGGAGGATCAGGGACCGGGGTGCTGACCACGTCCCACCTCCAGTACTGATGCCTGTGTTGGGCAACAGTCACGCTGTACGCCTTAGCCCTTGCATGTCCATGTGCACTACCAACACGATTACCTCAAACTACTTCATGTTAATAGAACACAGTAGACCTAAGTGATAGTCAAATGTCCTAAGAGCTGGTCACTATGTGATGACTTTGACATTCCGCTCTCTTTGTATGGCCATGAGATAAAGTAACAATAACCACTTCATTTTGAGGAAAGTATAAGTATTAGAAAACTGAAACCAATACCAAGGAATCCTCGGAAATGGTCCACATAAAGTTTATTTTATATAAATACTGTGCTTTAACGAAATCTACATTTTTTTCTGCAGTAAGATTTTGTTTGTCTGTTATGGTTCACCAGCTATGTAAAAATAGTTCAAAATGAAGAGCTCCTTAGAGGCTAAGAAAATTCAAGATATACATTTAATTTCTATTTAAAATATCTTTAACATATGGTTCTAGAATATAACCAAAAGCTTGAGCAACTTCATAAACATTATATAGCTGGTACCCGAGAAGTGACTTCCTCCATAGCACAATGGCATGCATGGGGAGGTCTGGTCCGGCTGTGTGATGCTAACTGAGGGAGAGGTAACATCCCTTATGGTCAGTACACTGACTCCCACCACCCCCATGGCCTTGACTGTCAGAGGACACAGCAATCGGGCAGTAAGGGTACCGTATAGGAGAGATGCCCTACAAATTAAATCAAATATGTTGATAAAACAAATTAAAAACACTAAATATAGGTACACATAAAACAAGCAAATATGTGTTACAAATTGCAAACTGATGAAATATTAACAAATAGGCAACATAAAATATTGTTTGGCATTTATAGCCCGTCCAGTTTGTTGTGGCACTCCCCCACTCCTGAAGCATAGATGTGCAACAGCAGAGACCTGCCTACTTGCACAATAGGAGAGGTGGGGATATGTGTACTGCTCGCTCTCACCCAGATAACTACACAACAATTGCTTCTTACATGAGATGTTTTTGCCAATTCTGTGTTGTTACTGTCAATGATTGCACTGTAAAATAATACAATGAATAAGCACCCTAGAATCTAGGGAATGCACACCCAAATAAATGTGATCACAAAATTTTGAAAAACATTCCTAATATTTTACAGCCCAATATCATATTTGTTGTTGCTAATGCATGACACTTATCAAAGTTAATTTTCAACAATTTTCTATCTTTATGATACATACTTTTGTTTTGTTTAAATTTGATATTAGGATAGCCTTAATTCAAAACATGGGCTCAGCTACACATGTAAGTCACCATTTGTTTTATGTGGGTCCATCCCATCCTTTACCATACACTTAGTAACACTGCAGCAATAAAATGAAATCTTGGCTCACAAACTAAGCTACAAATTTGAGATTAAGATAAACTCTTGGGCACAAATATCCACCACATACAGTTTGTTCACCAGCTCATGGCCCCTGGCAGGAATGCAGCCAGCCAGTACATCAGTTAACAATTCCAGGTACACAGCAATATCTGAAGCAGGAGTCATGCTTCTGGTCATGCTTACAATAGTAGTGCCAACCTTGGAATGTGTATTCATACTGGATCAAAACAAGGAAGTCGCAACTTAAATGTTATTTTCAGTTTATGTGGTATAATTAGCTTACAAAATGTAAACAACATTTTCAACTACTGTGTCTTTCTCCCATGCATCATTTCAAAAGTGCTAAGTGCTGCCAGTCTATTTTGGTCACAAGTGATATACTCTTGAGCATCATATTGTGCAATAAGTCATCTGTTACATTTCTTTAATTATTCATTTTACCTTGGCCCAAGCTAGTTCTATGGGACTGAGGTCACACATGTAAGAGGACAAACAAACTACAGTGTGTTCCAATTAAACCAAGAATGCATCGCTGTAGGTTTGCTTGATTGCTTCAATCAGCCTATACCCCCACCGCTGTAACTTTGCATCTGACAGCTAGCAGAATAACTGATGAAGAGCGCCGCCTGTAAGACTTTTTGACCCAATCACAGGGCAGCATTCCAGTAGGTTGATCAATCACAAAGTGGAAACGGGAGAGGAAGAAGCTCTGTTGCTGCAAGTTGTTTATTATATTTGTTATTGTTGATAGCATTGTTGGCATTTGCTTATTTATTAATATTTATCTATATTTATTCTTTATTTTGTGTAATATTTATATCAATTCTCTGTATTATATACACAAAATTTAATGTGCAAGATGATGCCTTAGAAGAGAGTTGATCGCCAAGTGATTCATGAAGTGAAAATCTTTTACATCGAGGTTGACACTGAATAGCCAAGCATTAAGAACAAGAGAATTTTGTGGACAACAGAAGGAATACATGGATATCCATGGGCATCCCTCTATTCCTGCTGATAAAGTTATAGAGCAGACTGCAAGAATACTTGGATTAAGCAGAAGAACTGTAGTTAGCAAGGGAGTAGTGCTTCAGGAGAAGGAAGACACGGTTGCTGGACTGTCTGGAACACAGCAGGTATTTTTGTCAACTCCAGGCACTCATCAGGTCACAGATATTGATGCATTTGAAATAAACACCATTTGAAGGCATATATAAGCCTACTACAGTAGAAAGGAATACCCAACCATACTGAAATTACTTGTAATTCCTTTTACCTATGTTGCAGTGTGTTATACCTTAGCATACAGCAATATGGCACTGGTTACTGGTTGGAGTAGTGACGAGAGTGGCCAGTCAAGTAGTGGTAAAGAAGTGGACAATATTATAGCCTGGCACTTGACAGCCACGTTGCTCACATGGCTCATAAGGGTTCGGCTTATCACCCATGTTGCAATATGTGCGTGTATTCCTGGCTTCATAAAACAGTGCAACTGGAGGGATTGCAGTTTTATTATTTCATATACTTTATAAAAGCTTACCGCTGCATATTGTTTAAAGATGGCTTATAGTCCTGGTAAAGCCAAAAAGTGTGTACTGGGTACAGGAATAATCCTAAAAGGCCAGGCTCCAGAGATAGTATGTGCCGTAAAAGAATACTTTGAAAAAGAAAAGGATGGAGTTTAAGGGTCCGTTGACAGCTAGGTCATTTGGAGAGAAAGAAAAAAAAAAGAAAAGGAAAATGGTAGACCTCTTATTATAGTGGAACCACTGGCCATGGACAGCAAGTGAATAAGAGGCAACGCTGCAACAGAGAGGCCGGCAGGCAGCTGTAATGTCAGGTGCCAGGGTATAAGTCAAAGGTAACATCCGTAATTGACGACAAGCAAACAATTAGTGTGAATAAAGGTGGCAAAAAGGAACAGGGGTATGTCCTAAAAAATTCAGATGAGTCAGAAAATAGCGTCACTTCAAATGGTGATCTCACTGCTAAGTAAAGATTTACACAAGGCCCAAAACGAGATAAGCACACTGAAGGAAAAAAATGAAATGCTGAGAAATAAGATAGACAATGAAAACAGAAATGAAAGCTGTTCTTCAGTGGCAAAGAAATGATCTGTGGGATCTAAACCAACTGAACGAAAAGCTACGAATATCATAACATGAAACAGGTTTGAAATCCTGGACGAAGTGGATGATGGAAATGCTGAAGTGTATAAAAATCCAATCCAAAGGGATGTTTCTATTCAATTCATAGAGGGAACATAGCAAATGTGGTGGTGACAGTGATTCTTTGCTAAAATTCACAGGTAAATAGTGCAAGGAAAAGGGATTCAACATATGCTGTTTTTCTGGGATTAAAGTGATGCAGCTGCAGCATCAAGTAGAGAAAATGAACTTGCAGTGGTGGTGATTTATGCGGGAACTAACAATGTTAGATGTGATGCTAGGCCCCAACAAACAATGGGGAATACTATGGACTTAATAAAAGTGATTAGAGAACAGTCTAGAGACACTAAAATCATAGTAAGTGGCGTATTGCGTGAGCACAAGGTATATTAGGGATTGGTTGGACGTATTCTGTAAAGTGGATGCAAACTACTGGATAAATGATTGGCATTTTGGTAGGGATGGAATTCACTTAAACTAAAGGGGTGCGTTTAAGTTTGGTAAGTTATTAAATAGGGCTGTATCTTCACTGTTGACAGGAGGTGGATGCTTTTTCACTAGAAACTAGCAATTCAGTAGTGCATCTATTTATCCACTGTACCAAAGTCCCAGGTTAGTGCTCCTCCAGCCAAATCAAGTAACACTGATAATCAAACTCATTCTAACTGTAAAATACATCACCTAAATATTACAAGTGTAAGAAACAAAAAGTCTAATATTGAAGTGCTATTAAATTCTAACTTAAAAGATTTAAATGCAATATGCCTAACTGAACACTAACTGGAGGAACATGAAATCAATTAGTTTACCTTACCTAATTATGTAATAGCCATTTCTTATTGTAGGAAAATTAAGAAAAATGGAGGGTCATGTATATATGTAAAATGTACAATTTCAAAGTTAATTGTAGTAGATTAGGATTAACTTGGAAATCCCAGCTTTAAATGAAGTATTAGAGCTCTGCACCCCTAACACCAGATGGCAGCAGGAGAATAGCGTCAGTCATCCAACGGCTGATGATGGGACCAAACAGTCTTGAAAATGTTTCCAGTTTTTAAAGCAATTTAAGTGAAGGTGAGTGTAAAAAAAGTGACTCAAAATGACCTCAAACATAAAGAATACTTTACTGTTATTAGTGCTTCTATTTTTAATATTGAGAAAACAACTTATTTGTAAACTCATATGGAACCAACTCTATGAAAATAGCTTCACATATGCTGGTCTACATCTGTATAACAAACTACCCCAATATATAACGGGTATTGAATCCAAACAGAAATTCAAAAAGGTATTATTTATTTATTTATGCCAACAAACTTACTGTTGGTGTTTTTAAACACACAAGCCGTGTGTGGGCAAAGTTTGAGAGGTAGAACTGGAACTTAAAAATTCAATGCCACAACTGGGATTTAAACCACAGGCCTTCCGCTCACCGGGCGGCTGCTCTACCACTGAGCTATTGTGACAAACTGCCAGAATGGAAAGCAGAAGGTCTGTGGTTCAAATCCCAGTTGTGGCATTGAATTTTTAAGTTCCAGTTCTACCTCTCAAAGGTATTATTTAGTTTTTTACTGGACTATAGCTTTTACAATGTAGAGGAATTTCCACATCATGAAGTAGAGTAAATTTTACCTTTGTAAATGATTATGTTTACAACTCTTTATATACCTTGGTTTCCTTTTCTGTATTATAAATTTGTATTGAATTTTATACATCTACATTTGCAATCATTATGTTTCTTTAAATATTTTTCTTTGTATTTTAAGTTGATGTGTCCTGTAACACATGTATCATGTTTCTATGGATGAAATAAATACAATAACAAAGTAGTTTATTATTATTCTACACTCATAGCTAATGTGCATTCTTTATGTGGTTTTGTGACGTGATAGAAAGCTACATTGCCTGCTACTGTGGCAATGCCGCAAGCACAGAATAGCCAACTCCATGCGAGCTGTCAATGCAATGTTACAACAGCATGGATATACCACAATATCATAGTACCCTTAGGCAGGGTTTATCTACTTCTACGTTACTATTTTCATTACTTCTGACAAAAAAACTACTGACTCATAATTTTTACAACTGAAATGAAGAGAAATTAGCAGCAAGTGAACATAGTGTGAATAACATTGGAGGTAAGTTGTGAATGTAAGCAGCAGACCAATGTTTGCGTGGAAGTTTACACTATGTGGAATGTCTGTCCTCCCTGCTTCAGTCCCGTAAGACCACGAGCTGGTCAACAAACAGTGCCAATGAGCTTTTCACAAACTAATTTCAGCTGCAAATAAATTGTGTTGAAAAGACTAAAGCAAGTAGAAATAACTCACAATTATGGGATTAATTAGCTGTTTTAAGCATACGACTCAAGCATCTACCTTCATTTTATTGATCTCTGAACTTTGAAATATTTCTCTCTGCAAGTGAATACAATGTATTGTTATATACATGATTTAGTCTCCAATACAGGAGAGGCGGCGCCGTGGCCGAGCGGTTAGCGCGCTCGCCTACCACCTAGGCGGCCCGGGTTCGATCCCAGGGACCCGCATGTGGTATTCGTGGTGGACGAAGCGGCGTCAGGGCGGGTTTTCTCCGGGTGCTCCGGTTTCCCCCGCCATCTCATTCCACCGGTGCTCCATCTTCATTCCATGTATCATCAGTGTCACCGCCTGCGGTGCCGTAGTAGTAAAAGCGGGTGTTAAACACTACAACATCTCCAATACAGCAAATACAAAACAAACTGCACAATATAGCAATGCCATCTAGGAACATATGCAACATTTGTCACATGATATGTCTGATACATAGTTTATTGGTCCTTCATAACATGACGTTGTTTAAACAGCAATTGTTCCTTAAGGAATTAATCCTTCCAAAGATAGAGAGTTACATTTAGTTTAATTTCTTGTTAGCTGATGGTTTCAAACATCTTTAGCTCCTTTTGACGTCTTTTACAACAATATCCAACAAAAGTGCACCAATAACAGCTTTGTTTGCTGAGTACTTTGTTCACCAATAACATTGTCAAGATTTAAAGCTTTCTTAGTGAAAACATTAATAGAATTCTTCTTGGACAACCAAACAGACATCTTGCTGCCATTCTTGTCAGTGTTGATAAGTAGACTTTTGCTGAAAAGCTCACACAAGGTGACAAAATGGGAGCTTCTAAAGCAGGGGAAGACAGGTATCGCTGCTGTGACATCAGTTCATTCAGCTCATATGCTCCCGTCGAAGGTCAGTTGAACGTGTGACGTCACAGCGGGGAAGAGGAAATCGCGTGCCGGACATTGTAATTTTAATGCTGACTGTTTCAATTACAGAATAGTCACATATTATAAATAATTACATATATACGAGTCAATTCTAGTTTATATGAAGTCAAGTTATAACGCAAATAGAACACAAATTATTATAACTATTTTGCCTGAGCTAGACGAGAACTATACAGAACAATTAGGTGGACATTTTCCGACATTTGCTGTTTCGCTTTTCTTTAACTAGTTTGTCAATGTTAGGGTGTAATGTACGGCACATTTGTAACCGAAGACTGCATGTCAGATTGGGATCTGACAATATGCTTCGGGATTTTGACTTAGAAGGGTTCATAACACAAAAGAATTGTTTGCACAAATACATACCATTTGTGCAACAAGGGCATATAACCTCAGAAATCTGTTTTGAGGAACATTCTTATAAAAATCAGCCAAGTCTTCCTTGTGTTTATATTTGCCCTTTAGCAAATCGTCGCACTGTAAATTTATCAATTCAATTTGCTACCTGCTAAAAACATTGTTAACATCCAATGAATACGGGGTCGCAAATACCAGAAAGTAGTTGACAATGTTTCTACATCTTGAAGCCTGTTCTCAAACTGGTGTGAAACACGGAGAACTGAACACATGCGCCGCTGATCTAGGCAGCCTAGCAATACACTGCTCTCGCCTGACTTCACACGAACGTACAAGCTGCCTCTTCCTTTAAATAGTCACATGGCCCGAAGTTGTCTTCCCCTGTTCTAAAGCATGTACTGCTGGCTTTCAGACACTGTGTTACATGATACAGACTTGAGCAAAAGCTTGCGACAGATCACACCACCTCACGTTAGTGTTACATTGTAGTGCTCTGAGAGTTTGGCAATCATAGGATCCTTTGTACCTCTTGAACTGGGCTCACACCACCTCACGTTAGTGTTACATTGTAGTGCTCTGAGAGTTTGGCAATCATAGGATCCTTTGTACCTCTTGAACTGGGCTCACACCACCTCACGTTAGTGTTACATTGTAGTGCTCTGAGAGTTTGGCAATCATAGGATCCTTTGTGTCTCTTGAACTGGGCTCACACCACCTCACGTTAGTGTTACATTGTAGTGCTCTGAGAGTTTGGCAATCATAGGATCCTTTGTACCTCTTGAACTGGGCTCACACCACCTCACGTTAGTGTTACATTGTAGTGCTCTGAGAGTTTGGCAATCATAGGATCCTTTGTACCTCTTGAACTGGGCTCACACCACCTCACGTTAGTGTTACATTGTAGTGCTCTGAGAGTTTGGCAATCATAGGATCCTTTGTGTCTCTTGAACTGGGCTCACACCACCTCACGTTAGTGTTACATTGTAGTGCTCTGAGAGTTTCGCAATCATAGGATCCTTTGTACCTCTTGAACTGGGCTCACACCACCTCACGTTAGTGTTACATTGTAGTGCTCTGAGAGTTTGGCAATCATAGGATCCTTTGTACCTCTTGAACTGGGCTCACACCACCTCACGTTAGTGTTACATTGTAGTGCTCTGAGAGTTTGGCAATCATAGGATCCTTTGTGTCTCTTGAACTGGGCTCACACCACCTCACGTTAGTGTTACATTGTAGTGCTCTGAGAGTTTGGCAATCATAGGATCCTTTGTACCTCTTGAACTGGGCTCACACCACCTCACGTTAGTGTTACATTGTAGTGCTCTGAGAGTTTGGCAATCATAGGATCCTTTGTACCTCTTGAACTGGGCTCACACCACCTCACGTTAGTGTTACATTGTAGTGCTCTGAGAGTTTGGCAATCATAGGATCCTTTGTACCTCTTGAACTGGGCTCACACCACCTCACGTTAGTGTTACATTGTAGTGCTCTGAGAGTTTCGCAATCATAGGATCCTTTGTACCTCTTGAACTGGGCTCACACCACCTCACGTTAGTGTTACATTGTAGTGCTCTGAGAGTTTGGCAATCATAGGATCCTTTGTACCTCTTGAACTGGGCTCACACCACCTCACGTTAGTGTTACATTGTAGTGCTCTGAGAGTTTGGCAATCATAGGATCCTTTGTACCTCTTGAACTGGGCTCACACCACCTCACGTTAGTGTTACATTGTAGTGCTCTGAGAGTTTGGCAATCATAGGATCCTTTGTACCTCTTGAACTGGGCTCACACCACCTCACGTTAGTGTTACATTGTAGTGCTCTGAGAGTTTGGCAATCATAGGATCCTTTGTACCTCTTGAACTGGGCTCACACCACCTCACGTTAGTGTTACATTGTAGTGCTCTGAGAGTTTGGCAATCATAGGATCCTTTGTACCTCTTGAACTGGGCTCACACCACCTCACGTTAGTGTTACATTGTAGTGCTCTGAGAGTTTCGCAATCATAGGATCCTTTGTGTCTCTTAAACTGGGCTCACACCACCTCACATAAGTGTTACATTGTAGTGCTCTGAGTGTCTGGCACAATCATAGGATCCTTTGTACCTCTTAAACTGGGCTCACACCACCTCACGTTTGTGTTACATTGTAGTGCTCTGAGAGTCTGGCACAATCATAGGATCCTTTGTGTCTCTTGAACTGGGCTCACACCACCTCACATAAGTGTTACATTGTAGTGCTCTGAGAGTCTGGCACAATCATAGGATCCTTTGTGTCTCTTGAACTGGGCTCACACCATCTCACATAAGTGTTACATTGTAGTGCTCTGAGAGTCTGGCACAATCATAGGATCCTTTGTGTCTCTTGAACTGGGCTCACACCACCTCACGTTAGTGTTGCATTGTAGTGCTCTGAGAGTCTGGCACAATCATAGGATCCTTTGTACCTCTTGAACTGGGCTCACACCACCTCACGTTAGTGTTACATTGTAGTGCTCTGAGAGTCTGGCACAATCATAGGATCCTTTGTGTCTCTTGAACTGGGCTCACACCACCTCACGTTAGTGTTGCATTGTAGTGCTCTGAGAGTCTGGCACAATCATAGGATCCTTTGTGTCTCTTGAACTGGGCTCACACCATCTCACATAAGTGTTACATTGTAGTGCTCTGAGAGTCTGGCACAATCATAGGATCCTTTGTACCTCTTGAACTGGGCTCACACCACCTCACGTTAGTGTTACATTGTAGTGCTCTGAGAGTCTGGCACAATCATAGGATCCTTTGTACCTCTTGAACTGGGCTCACACCACCTCACGTTAGTGTTGCATTGTAGTGCTCTGAGAGTCTGGCACAATCATAGGATCCTTTGTGTCTCTTGAACTGGGCTCACACCATCTCACATAAGTGTTACATTGTAGTGCTCTGAGAGTCTGGCACAATCATAGGATCCTTTGTACCTCTTGAACTGGGCTCACACCACCTCACGTTAGTGTTACATTGTAGTGCTCTGAGAGTCTGGCACAATCATAGGATCCTTTGTGTCTCTTGAACTGGGCTCACTCTATTCTGATCTCAGGTTACATGAGGAAGGAGGCTATGCTTATCTACATTCACACTTTAACACAAAAGTGGGCAGCAGCAGGATATAAGTGTCAGATATAAAGTGAATCACACTATCACACTATGTCACTTATTTATTAAAAATGAGATATGTTTCACTCACCCTCATTCTCAACCTGGTGCACACTGCAGGAGTCTGCAATCTGGTCTTCCTCTGTTGTCTTTCCCAGCAATTTCTTGCTGAACTTGTCACTTTGATGCAACTTCATCTTTATTTTTCAGAATGAATATATTGTGATGCCAGACATGGCGCAGGGCCAGCTCTTTCATGCTTGCGAGCTCAAGGTTCCCCATAGCACTCACACAAGCAAACATGTGACTAACAACTAAGCAGCTACACAAAGGTTTTCCAGAGCGTTTAAGAAAGATCTTGTTACGTCACTGCTGGTTTGTTTGTGAAAGTTGAGAAAGGTCTGTGTAACATCCCCACTATATAAGAAGGCAAGGAAACAGCAAGAGAGTGAAGTTACAGACGTGTGTCAGTAAGTGTGAGACAGCTGCATCTCTGTGGTACGTTGCGTCCAAGTAAGAGGATTTAACAAGCATCAAGTGAATGTATTGTCAGAGTTACTGTATGAGAGACAGAGAAAATCAAACAAGACTGAAAGAACTGAATCAAGGTTACAAGAAGTAAACAGTTGTAAGTTGTAATATCATGAAAGACTGTAGACTGTGTTAACGTCAGTAAAAGAGAACTGTGTTTTTATGCAAAAGTTTAGAAGAAAAATAAAGTGATAAAACAGTAACTGGACTGATTTTGTTGTTTTGTCAATTGGTATCAGAAAAGGGTTTCCTCAAATTGCCATTTTGTTACACTGGTTGTCAGAAGTGTGATTCATCAAATTGTCATTTTGTTACACTGGTGTCAGAAATGTGATTCATCAAATTGCCATTTTGTTATACTGGTGTCAGAAGTGTGATTCATCAAATTGCCATTTTGTTATACTGGTGTCAGAAGTGTGATTCATCAAATTGCCATTTTGTTACACTGGTGTCAGAAGTGCGATTCATCAAATTGCCATTTTGTTATACTGGTGTCAGAAGTGTGATTCATCAAATTGCCATTTTGTTACACTGGTGTCAGAAGTGTGATTCATCAAATTGTTATTTTGTTATACTGGTGTCAGAAGTGTGATTCATCAAATTGCCATTTTGTTACACTGGTGTCAGAAGTGTGATTCATCAAATTGTCATTTTGTTATACTGGTGTCAGAAGTGTGATTCATCAAATTGCCATTTTGTTACACTGGTGTCAGAAGTGTGATTCATCAAATTGTCATTTTGTTATACTGGTGTCAGAAGTGTGATTCATCAAATTGTCATTTTGTTACACTGGTGTCAGAAGTGTGATTCATCAAATTGTTATTTTGTTATACTGGTGTCAGAAGTGTGATTCATCAAATTGTTATTTTGTTATACTGGTGTCAGAAGTGTGATTCATCAAATTGCCATTTTGTTATACTGGTGTCAGAAGTGTGATTCATCAAATTGTCATTTTGTTACACTGGTGTCAGAAGTGTGATTCATCAAATTGCCATTTTGTTATACTGGTGTCAGAAGTGTGATTCATCAAACTACCATTTTGTTATACTGGTGTCAGAAGTGCGATTCATCAAATTGCCATTTTGTTACACTGGTGTCAGAAGTGTGATTCATCAAATTGCCATTTTGTTACACTGGTGTCAGAAGTGTGATTCATCAAATTGTCATTTTGTTATACTGGTGTCAGAAGTGTGATTCATCAAATTGTCATTTTGTTACACTGGTGTCAGAAGTGTGATTCATCAAATTGTTATTTTGTTATACTGGTGTCAGAAGTGTGATTCATCAAATTGTCATTTTGTTATACTGGTGTCAGAAGTGTGATTCATCAAATTGTTATTTTGTTATACTGGTGTCAGAAGTGTGATTCATCAAATTGCCATTTTGTTATACTGGTGTCAGAAGTGTGATTCATCAAATTGTCATTTTGTTATACTGGTGTCAGAAGTGTGATTCATCAAATTGTCATTTTGTTACACTGGTGTCAGAAGTGTGATTCATCAAATTGTTATTTTGTTATACTGGTGTCAGAAGTGTGATTCATCAAACTACCATTTTGTTATACTGGTGTCAGAAGTGTGATTCATCAAATTGCCATTTTGTTACACTGGTGTCAGACGTGCAATTCATCAAGTTGCCATTTTGTTACACTGGTGTCAGAGGTGCAATTTGTCAGATTGTTACAATACTCTCCCAGGGTGTTAGTTGTTCATGTTAAGAGATGTTTTTTAGCAATGTAGGTTCAGGATCGATTTTGTGGTTACAACATTTTATTTGCTGTAATTTTGATTGAATGCTGTGGGGCACAGGTCGTGACTCTATGTTACCAGTCATTGTTTTTTTTACATTTTTAAGTTTTACAAGGTATGGTTTCTTTTACGTTTCTTTGAAATTACTCTTAAAATGCATGTGCTGCTAAGCTGAGACCTTACATACTCACAGGTCCAACACGATGGCTACACAGAACATTCATGAAGGTATTGTTCACCCTGACGAAGCATGGTTATGTATGTTTTACAGATCACTGAACATACAGTAATAATTCTTACAATTCTCTGCATGAGTTTTCAACATACAATTACTTTTAAATGCTTACTGCCGAGATGTTAGTGTGCGGTTATTACTCTTTGGCAATTCCTAAACTAGGGCTTATAGATGAGCAGAAATTGGAAGGACTAATGTAAATTTGAGGGGAATGTGTGAATGTTTGGTTGTTCAAGAAGCAACAAGAGTGATATGTACTGTCAGCACCACCACATACGTATGTTCTAAGGAATGTTCACAAGCTTGTAGCTAATGGTATTCTCTCAAATATAAGCAAAACAAGTGTAGAACACATTAAGAGTAAACAGAAAAAGTAACCAAGTATCTGAGACGAGACTAGTAGAGACTCTAGCCAGAGTCTAGCATTGACTTGAGATGTGAGATCTGTTCCTTGATACTTGACGACGCGCTCTCCAATAACCATATCTTACTTATAGCTGCTCCTATGTCACTGTCTCGTATGTGTTGTCGTAATGTGGCTGAAAAATAACAAAACATCACTTAGAGTTGTTTCCTTTCCAGTAAACCTCAGTTTAGAAGTTACTGATTATGAAATCTTGCTGAACATTGCACAAAACTACAAAATGCTAACTTCCCACTTCAATATAACACTTACTTTATTTAAAAAGGTCTCACATGACTTTCTCTGCTCACTTTTTTGTACAAACTATTTTTACAAATACTTATTTTTCTTTTTCATGTTAATAGAGATAAACATTTGCATAAAGTATCTCATAGTTAATTTTATTGTATGTACAAGGGAAACTGGGCAATACAGCAGGCTTGACTCATAGTCACATGTTTAAAGAGTTTGTGATTATGTAATGACTTTGACATGAACGAAAACAAAATGCTTTCCCACTTGAGTAAACTATAAGTATTGTAAAACACAAACCCATAATAAGGAATATGTTGAAAATGGTTAACTTCACAAAAACAAAATGTATTTAACATAAATATGGACAAATGTCATCACATCAATACTACGATGAAACAAAACACTCATCTCAGACAAGCTTACTCTATCAGTATTGATAACACAATCTACAGGGAGATGTATTACATCCTCTGGTGTTTATGGCACCAACTAAACAACTACCCAAGAATAGGGAGTTTTCTTGTGAACCTATGTAGATGAGGTCATAACTGGTTCAAGAGACATAGTAAGACTGCAGCAAACATAAAACAACATAGAACAGGAACAACATACACACCTCAACTCTTTCAGGGTCACTATTGCAGTTTGGCAGGGATGGTATACACACAGCTACTCTTTCAGGGTCACTATTGCAGTTTGGCAGGGATGGTATACACACAGCAACTCTTTCAGGGTCACTATTGCAGTTTGGCAGGGATGGTATACACACAGCTACTCTTTCAGGGTCACTAGTGCAGTTTGGCAGGGATGGTATACACACAGCTACTCTTTCAGGGTCACTATTGCAGTTTGGCAGGGATGGTATACACACAGCTACTCTTTCAGGGTCACTATTGCAGTTTGGCAGGGATGGTATACACACAGCTACTCTTTCAGGGTCACTAGTGCAGTTTGGCAGGGATGGTATACACACAGCTACTCTTTCAGGGTCACTAGTGCAGTTTGGCAGGGATGGTATACACACAGCTACTCTTTCAGGGTCACTAGTGCAGTTTGGCAGGGATGGTATACACACAGCTACTCTTTCAGGGTCACTAGTGCAGTTTGGCAGGGATGGTATACACACAGCTACTCTTTCAGGGTCACTATTGCAGTTTGGCAGGGATGGTATAAACACAGCTACTCTTTCAGGGTCACTAGTGCAGTTTGGCAGGGATGGTATACACACAGCTACTCTTTCAGGGTCACTCGTGCAGTTTGGCAGGGATGGTATACACACAGCAACTCTTTCAGTGTCACTAGTGCAGTTTGGCAGGGATGGTATACACACAGCAACTCTTTCAGTGTCACTAGTGCAGTTTGGCAGGGATGGTATACACACAGCAACTCTTTCAGGGTCACTAGTGCAGTTTGGCAGGGATGGTATACACACAGCCTCCTCTCATCTTATCCTTCCTCCTGGGGATGCCCCCTTGGGGTTATGGGTATAATAACACTGGCTTCAGTACCGAAACACTTCCAAATCTCCCTTAGTCCTACTCCTAATAGAATATTTAATTTTGGCAATAAAAAAATACATGACAAAACAGTCAGCACCTTGTAAAATTATAGGTAAGTTAATAGGTAAAGCCAAAGTTTAATACAATATTTCTTGGAGCCAACATTACTTGATGACTTGAAACAAGACACAATAACTTACCAGACTTTGACAGTAGTAGGAGAAGAGATAACACATTCTGTATCACTTCACTTTCCAACGATGATCCAAAGTTATTCAGCAGTTTGACGATTGCTTGTCCAACTTTAGCATCCAATAGGCTTTCTTCTGCCCCTGGTATGTTCATTGAAACCATCAGTGTCAGAGCAAGAAGACCCTCGTTCTGCATGACTGAGTGTTCAGCAGTGACCATCTGCACCAAGTATGGAACTGCGCCACCTTCTACTACTGCTGTTGCCACTTCTGTGTCCCTTAAATAAAGAGGATACTTTACAAGCAACTCTAAATGAAATGGGATGTGGGGATATCTCAACAGATAGTCAAGTATTGGGGATACCTGGAGAGATAGTCCAGTATTGGAGAAAGGGTTTTGGAAAAAGAGTTAAATTGAGAATTGAAGACATAGAAAGACAGGAACTATTTGGTAATTTAATTCCAAAACTTCACTGTGTATATATAAACCTAAAAATGAGTGGGAAAGAGAAAAGTAGGTTGATATTTGTGATAGGCTTTTAATGGGCTAGGACTGGGGTGATGATAATAAAAGGTTTAGGGGAAACAGAAAATCAAGGAAAGTAAGTTTTAATAATTATTGGCATTTAATTTTAGAATGTGAAGGAAGAAAGAGTATGAGAAAAAAGTTGCAAAAGAAGAAATGGGCCAGGTTAGAAATAGATGGCTGAGGAAAATTAGAAATAAGAAGAAAATGCACATACTTGAAAAAAAAAAAGCAGCAAACAGGACCCAATGGTGTCTGATGCTACACGTCCATGGAACACAGGGAAGTGTGGAAAGTGATTCTTTAATGGTAGATTATAGGGTAGGTATTTAACAGGCATAGAATTGTAATTAATTTGTATAAATGAAGTAGTGTAAAATAAATATAATATTATAAAAGTTCATTTAAAGTACAGATGGCGTACCATGACATAAAGGATAATAGTCATGAAGAACAATACCAATTGGGCAGTTTGTGTGCCCCACTCGCTATCGAATCTGGTGTGAATTATAATAATTCCAATAATAATGGAGATATTCTTGTGAAAGAAGACATCGGCAACAATGTGAGATGAACTGTAATAATTCCAATAATAATGGAGATATTCTTGTGAAAGAAGACATCGGCAACAATGTGAGATGACCTGTAATAATTCCAATAATAATGGAGATATTCTTGTGAAAGAAGACATCGGCAACAATGTGAGATGACCTGTAATAATTCCAATAATAATGGAGATATTGTTGTGAAAGAAGACATTGACAACAATGTGAGATGAGTTGTAATAATTCCAATAATAATGGAGATATTGTTGTGAAAGAAGACATCGGCAACAATGTGAGATGAATTATAATAATTCCAATAATAATGGAGATATTCTTGTGAAAGAAGTCATCGGCAACAATGTGAGATGAATTGTAATAATACCAAAAATAATGGAGATATTGTTGTGAAAGAAGACTTTGGCAACAATGCAACGTGAATTCCAATAATAATGGAGATATTGTTGTGAAAGAAGACATTGGCAACAATGCAACGTGAATTGCAATTATAATGGAGATATTGTTGTGAAAGAAGACATTGGCAACAATGTAAGATGAATTGCAATAATTCCAATAATAATGGAGATATTGTTGTGAAAGAAGACATTGGCAACAATGTGAGATGAACTGTAATAATTCCAATAATAATGGCGATATTGTTGTGAAAGAAGACATCGACAACAATGTAAGATGAATTGCAATGATTCCAATAACAATGGAGATATTGCTGTGAAAGAAGACATCAGCAACAATGATTACTTGTGATTATTGCATGTGCGTTGTTGAAGTTCAGTTAAGTTTATTTCTTACACAAGAAAGATAAGTATTGCAGTTGAAAATGAATCGATATACTCTAGAAGAGCATGGTATTGGAAGACAGGCACAATACAGGTATGTCAAGCAGGGTTGCCAACTCGTACGATAATTATGGAGGAATACGATAATTTTAATGTTTGTACGATGGTTGTCAAACCATACGATAATTATAGGGGTGTACGATAATTTGAATGTATGATAGTTTGATATCGGCAAAATATCACTTTCACTGGTTTGTCACTCCAGCAAAGTGAAACTAATTACAAATAACACCACTTTTGTCCTCATTGTCTGCCTCCACCCCATAGCTACTAAGCCTACTACCCTTTATCCTCTTATTGCCAGTGTGGCCAGGTCTGATAATTTCAAAGCAGAAGACACTGTTCAGAAAATTGACGATCTATGTAGAAAACTCGGAATACGTGCTATTCCGTGTGAAATAAAGAACATGCCTGAACCTGACAGTTTCTGGAGTGTTGTTAAACACATGTCACCTTGGTGGAAATACTGATTTCAAAGAACTGGCGGAGTTTGCATTATCAGTGGTTTCGTTGCCCGACAGAAGCACTTCTTGTGAAAGAGTTTTTTTTTCTAAACTGGGTTTAATAAAAACCAAAGTTAGAAACAGATTGGCACTAGATACGGTAAATGAACTCATTTTGCCGTCTCAACTTATGAAAGAACGTGGTAGATCTTAAAATCTGCAAGTCACCGAGAAGATGTTAAGGTTTATCTGAACAACAAATTTGTGCAATGCTGCAACGGTTGAGGAAGCTGAACTTTCAGATGAATAGTGCGAGAAACATAAGTGCTAAAGTTGTAATATTTGTTGAGGTCATCAATCTTGTAAGTGGATATAATAAACATCATTACTCTTATATTTTCATAAGTATTATATTGATATTTTTATTTTGGTAGCGTTTGCTTTATGATGTACGATAATTCTGAATCCAAATCTATAATTTTGAGTGGCTAGTACGATAATTTTACTTTTAAATGTTGGCAACCCTGATGTCAAGAGCGATTTGGAGAGCAATTTGGAAATAACAGACATCCTCCAAGTAAGTCCACCATTAGGGCCTTATCAAAGAAACTTGAAACACATGGAACTTTACTGGAAAGACATGCAAGAGGCAGAGAACAAATGACACAGGAAACAATCACTAATGGGAAGGATAGGTTGCTGGCGTCTCCCTCTAAATCACTCTGCCGACTTTCACAAGAAACAGGAATGTCAAAAAGCAGTTGTCAGCATGCTGCGAAAAAAGCAAAGCTTCATGCTTACCGTTACACTGTGGTGCATGAATTAAAAGAAACTGACAAAGTGAAATGAGTAAGATACTGTAAACATTTTCAAACATTTCTTCAAGATAATGTGACTATGCTGGACTACAATTGGTTCACAGACGAGGCATGGTTTCACCTATCGGGATACATAAATAACCAAAATTCCCGTATCTGGGCACAAGCAAGAAGCCCCATATGATACACGAAGAGCCCTTCATTCAGCAAAGATTAGTGTGTGGTGTGTAATATCTCAGCAACGAATAATTGGTCCCATCTTCTTGGATACAACTGTCGCAATAAATGAGTACTTCGAAATATTAAATGAGTTTGTAAATGAATTGGATGAACAGGAACTCTCCATGGGATATTTCCAACAAGACGGTGCAACATGCCACACATCAAACGCCAGCATGGCTGAAATTCAGTCCTTCTTCGGCGACCACATCATTTCTGAAGGGCTTTGGTCACTGAGGTCACCTGATCTGACATCACCTGATTTTTTTCTGTGGAGACATCTGGAAGGGATAGTTTATAAGAACAAACCACGAACCATAGACGCTTTGAAAGAAAACATCCATACAGAGATCCAGGCAATAAATGCAGACAACTTAGCGAAGACATCTGATAATATGGTCCGCCAAAATCAATCTTGCCTGGAAGCAAATGGCGGGCACTTCCAGCATCTGTTATGATATCACCATATTTCTCACAGAATGAACTAAATAGTCTTCAAATTTCACTGCAATATCTCCATTAGTATTTGAATTATTACTAGGGCTAGGAAGTTCATGCATTTGCATGTTTTTTCTTAGGGGTTAAAAATGTATGCTTTTACGTTATGTGCACAAATTATGGAATTTTCAGTTATTTGGACATGATTTCATAGTGCATATAACTGCATATTTTCTTGATTTTGATAAATGCATATTATTTCAATATTATAGCCCCTATATTGCATATTTTAATGATTTTTATGGTTTTTTATTATTTTTTCCATCTGGATGATATTTTTCATACTGGTAGTATTGCACATGATGATAAAACTCACGAAGATTTCAATATTATAGCCCCTATATTGCATATTTTAATGATTTTTATGGTTTTTTATTATTTTTTTCCATCTGGATAATATTTTTCATATTGGTAGAAGTGCACATGATGCAATTCGTTAGGTGGCGAGAACTAATTTTGAGTCATGTTCTCATGCAGTGAATCCCGTTTCCACCCTTTCATTATATGTATGTGCGTAGAGAATAACCAGTGTGTTATCTGAGAGGTTTATATTAACAAAGATAAAGTGCAGGTCAACGTTTTGAGCAGCACGATTATAGCAACGCTTGCCTGCCCACCAGCAGTTGTATCGTGGTCTTCAAACGTAACAATATTGTGAACTAGTTCCCACCAAATTAAATTAGGCATATAAAATGTTAAAAAGCTCTTCAAATGCCGAAAATAAAACGAACTTCGAGTGCTAGATTAATTAATTTACAGAAAGAGTTTTCGGGTGACTTAATATCTACAGAATACAGATAATAGGGTACTGTTTTGTGGAGTGTATGAGAAAAATGTAGGGAGTGAGAAAACATTCCAAATAGTTCAGCACATAAACAGCAAAACATAAGGAGAATTTAATCAGAAAACTCGCAAACAAAGAACCTGTTCAAAAACAGCTAGTAGAGTATTATTTATTTATGCCAACAAACTTACTGTTGGTAAGCGGAAGGTCTGTGGTTCAAATCCCATTTGTGACATTGAATTTTTAACTTCCAGTTCTACCTCTCAAACTTTGCCCACACACGGCTTGTGTGTTTAAAAACACTAACAGTAAGTTTGTTGGCATAAATAAATAATTACCATCTGAAGGTTATTTAATCCTGGGACATTAGGTACTTACAATAGTAAGTCACCATTGGGGTAATTTGTCTCTGATGTGAGACTGCCTTTGTGGTTTACCAGGAGAAATACGAACTGGTTTGAGAATTTAATGCCATTCTGGCAGTTTGTCACAATAGCTCAGTGGTAGAGTGTCCGCCCGGCAAGCGGAAGGTCTGTGGTTCAAATCCCAGTTGTGGCATTGAATTTTTAAGTTCCGGTTCTACCTCTTATAACTTTAGTGTTTTAACAAGGTCTCCATTTTTTGTATAGTAAGATTTGGTCTATATCTTACTGTTTACCATCAAGAGTAAACAGGACTACAGGGGCTATAGTCAGAAAGTTCAAAATATATATTTCTTTTCATAAAAATATGTTAAATATATGGCATTTTAATCAAAATCATTAGAGCCATTTTTGAGAAAATTAAAATTATTGAAAAATGTTGCTTGTAAAGGGTAGTTTAGGATAGACAAATTTTCCTTAAAATTTTTGTGTTGCACCCTTAAAAGATTAACGAGTTTAATAGCAATTTGATGATACTGTGCACGATAGTGTGTATTGCAACATGCCTTACTTGCTGTTCTTGACGAGCCAGGCCAGCAGACGGTTGGCTTCCCCCTGTACTCCTGGATGGTCCTCAGTAGCACACCAAGCAACAAGACGATGGATCAGCTCCTTCTTGCGCCCCAGTTTACAAGCTGCAGCTTCTGTTAAATCAAATCCATTTATTCATCTTTACCTAATGACCAAATAATCATATTAAATACATTAGGTGTGTAAAATAAAATATTAACAAAACAAAGACAAGAGAAATCAAAATGTTAATAATTATTATTAAAAATGCAGTGATATAGAAGACATTGCGTCCAGACATCTATACCAAGTTTATCACGCCATCTACCAGGTACTAGAGGGAACAACATGCCAATGCTGCCAGTTGAATTACAGTGGATGGTGGAAGCGTCAACTTTTCAAAGGTGTCCTGTTAGGTACAATCAGATCAGAAAAATTTAGTGCCATAACCTGGATTTGAACCACGTATCTTCTGCTTCACATGCAACTGCTCTAACCACTGAGCTACCATGGCACGTGCACATGACCAACATCACCATTTAGTTCCTGGAGTCTAAAGAGCTCAAACTTATGATTCACCCATCATACAATCCTGACCTGGCCCTATGTGTGTTTCCTCTGTTCCCAATCACAAAAAGCTGCATGCGTGGAAAGAGTTTTACAACCCCTGAAGATGGCGTTACCAACTATGAAGGGTAGCTTATGGCCATAGAACAAAATATGTGGCAGGACTGCTTCCAGAAAGGTTTCAGTAAATGCAAAGGCCTGGCCTGGCCGTATGTGTTTCAGTAAATGCAAAGGCCTGGCCTGGCCCTATGTGTTTCAGTGGCCATAGAAGAAAATATGTGGCAGGACTGCTTCCAGAAAGGTTTCAGTAAATGCAAAGGCCTGGCCTGGCCGTATGTGTTTCAGTAAATGCAAAGGCCTGGCCTGGCCCTATGTGTTTCAGTGGCCATAGAAGAAAATATGTGGCAGGACTGCTTCCAGAAAGGTTTCAGTAAATGCAAAGGCCTGGCCTGGCCGTATGTGTTTCAGTAAATGCAAAGGCCTGGCCTGGCCCTATGTGTTTCAGTGGCCATAGAAGAAAATATGTGGCAGGACTGCTTCCAGAAAGGTTTCAGTAAATGCAAAGGCCTGGCCTGGCCGTATGTGTTTCAGTAAATGCAAAGGCCTGGCCTGGCCCTATGTGTTTCAGTAAATGCAAAGGCCTGGCCTGGCCGTATGTGTTTCAGTAAATGCAAAGGCCTGGCCTGGCCCTATGTGTTTCAGTGGCCATAGAAGAAAATATGTGGCAGGACTGCTTCCAGAAAGGTTTCAGTAAATGCAAAGGCCTGGCCTGGCCGTATGTGTTTCAGTAAATGCAAAGGCCTGGCCTGGCCGTATGTGTTTCAGTAAATGCAAAGGCCTGGCCTGGCCCTATGTGTTTCAGTGGCCATAGAAGAAAATATGTGGCAGGACTGCTTCCAGAAAGGTTTCAGTAAATGCAAAGGTGTATACAGTACAGCGCTGAGTACTTCCACACAGAGCAACCATCAGAATAATTAAAAAAATATTCTTTGTGTATGTCAAAACTTTCATAGTAATCCTCGTAAGCTACTTTGACACTTGCACAAACATGTTCACTCAGAGAATACTTTGATAGTGATAATTAACTGTCACCAGAACCACCACCATCATCGTCAATGGCACCACCATCATCACCGCCACAACACCATCACCACTGAGACTACCACCACCACCATCACCATCACCACCACCATCACCACTGCCACCAGCACACCACCATCATCGTCAATGGCACCACCATCACCACTGCCAATGCCACCACCACTACCACCAGCACCATCACCACTGAGACTACCACCACCATCACCACTGACACCACCACCATCACCACTGAGACTACCACCACCATCACCACTGACACTACCACCATCACCACCACCATCACCACTACTGCCACCACTACTGCCACCACCATCACCACTGACACTACCACCATCACCACCACCAACACCACTACCACCACCACTACTGCCACCATCACCACTGACACTACCACCATCACCACCACCAACACCACTACCACCACCACTACTGCCACCATCACCACTGACACTACTACCATCACCACCACCAACACCACTACCACCACCACTACTGCCACCACCATCACTGACACTACCACCAACACCACTACCACCACCACTACTGCCACCACCATCACCACTGACACTACCACCATCACCACCATCACCACTGACACTACCACCATCACCACCACCAACACCACTACCACCACCACTACTGCCACCATCACCACTGACACTACCACCAACACCACCATCACCACTGACACTACCACCATCACCACCACCAACACCACTACCACCACCACTACTGCCACCATCACCACTGACACTACCACCATCACCACCATCACCACTGACACTACCACCATCACCACCACCAACACCACTACCACCACCACTACTGCCACCATCACCACTGACACTACCACCATCACCACCATCACCACTGACACTACCACCATCACCACCACCAACACCACTACCACCACCACTACTGCCACCATCACCACTGACACTACCACCAACACCACTACCACCACCACTACTGCCACCACCATCACCACTGACACTACTACCATCACCACCACCAACACCACTACCACCACCACTACTGCCACCACCATCACCACTGCCACCAGCACACCACCATCATCGTCAATGGCACCACCATCATCACCGCCACAACACCATCACCACTGAGACTACCACCACCACCATCACCATCACCACCACCATCACCACTGCCACCAGCACACCACCATCATCGTCAATGGCACCACCATCACCACTGCCAATGCCACCACCACTACCACCAGCACCATCACCACTGAGACTACCACCACCATCACCACTGACACCACCACCATCACCACTGAGACTACCACCACCATCACCACTGACACTACCACCATCACCACCACCAACACCACTACCACCACCACTACTGCCACCATCACCACTGACACTACCACCATCACCACCACCAACACCACTACCACCACCACTACTGCCACCATCACCACTGACACTACCACCAACACCACTACCACCACCACTACTGCCACCACCATCACCACTGACACTACTACCATCACCACCACCAACACCACTACCACCACCACTACTGCCACCACCATCACCACTGACACTACCACCATCACCACCACCACCACTGACACTACCACCATCACCACTGACACTACCACCATCACCACCACCAACACCACTACCACCACCACTACTGCCACCATCACCACTGACACTACCACCAACACCACCATCACCACTGACACTACCACCATCACCACCACCAACACCACTACCACCACCACTACTGCCACCATCACCACTGACACTACCACCATCACCACCATCACCACTGACACTACCACCATCACCACCACCAACACCACTACCACCACCACTACTGCCACCATCACCACTGACACTACCACCATCACCACCATCACCACTGACACTACCACCATCACCACCACCAACACCACTACCACCACCACTACTGCCACCATCACCACTGACACTACCACCAACACCACTACCACCACCACTACTGCCACCACCATCACCACTGACACTACTACCATCACCACCACCAACACCACTACCACCACCACTACTGCCACCACCATCACCACTGAGACTACCACCACCATCACCACTGACACTACCACCATCACCACCACCAACACCACTACCACCACCACTACTGCCACCATCACCACTGACACTACCACCAACACCACTACCATCACCACTACTGCCACCACCATCACCACTGACACTACTACCATCACCACCACCAACACCACTACCACCACCACTACTGCCACCACCATCACCACTGACACTACCACCATCACCACCACCACCACTGACACTACTACCACCACCACTACTGCCACCACCATCACCACTGACACTACTACCATCATCACCACCAACACCACTACCACCACCACTACTGCCACCACCATCACCACTGACACTACCACCATCACCACCACCACCACTGACACTACTACCATCACCACCACCAACACCACTACCACCACCACTACTGCCACCACCATCACCACTGACACTACCACCATCACCACCACCACCACTGACACTACTACCACCACCACTACTGCCACCACCATCACCACTGAGACTACCACCACCACCACCATCACCACTGACACTACTACCATCACCACCACCAACACCACTACCACCACCACTACTGCCACCACCATCACCACTGACACTACTACCATCACCACCACCAACACCACTACCACCACCACTACTGCCACCACCATCACCACTGACACTACCACCATCACCACCACCAACACCACTACCACCTCCACTACTGCCACCATCACCACTGACACTACTACCACCACTACCACCAACACCACTACCACCTCCACTACTGCCACCACCATCACCACTGACACTACTACCATCACCACCACCAACACCACTACCACCACCACTACTGCCACCACCATCACCACTGACACTACCACCATCACCACCACCAACACCACTACCACCACCACTACTGCCACCACCATCACCACTGACACTACTACCATCACCACCACCAACACCACTACCACCTCCACTACTGCCACCACCATCACCACTGACACTACCACCATCACCACCACCAACACCACTACCACCTCCACTACCACCACCACCATCATCACCGCCACAACACCATCACCACTGAGACTACCACCACCATCACCATCACCACCACCATCACCACTGCCACCAGCACACCACCATCATCGTCAATGGCACCACCATCATCACCGCCACAACACCATCACCACTGAGACTACCACCACCACCATCACCATCACCACCACCATCACCACTGCCACCAGCACACCACCATCATCGTCAATGGCACCACCATCACCACTGCCAATGCCACCACCACTACCACCAGCACCATCACCACTGAGACTACCACCACCATCACCACTGACACCACCACCATCACCACTGAGACTACCACCACCATCACCACTGACACTACCACCATCACCACCACCATCACCACTACTGCCACCACTACTGCCACCACCATCACCACTGACACTACTACCATCACCACCACCAACACCACTACCACCACCACTACTGCCACCATCACCACTGACACTACCACCAACACCACTACCACCACCACTACTGCCACCACCATCACCACTGACACTACTACCATCACCACCACCAACACCACTACCACCACCACTACTGCCACCACCATCACCACTGACACTACCACCATCACCACCACCACCACTGACACTACTACCACCACCACTACTGCCACCACCATCACCACTGAGACTACCACCACCACCACCATCACCACTGACACTACTACCATCACCACCACCAACACCACTACCACCACCACTACTGCCACCACCATCACCACTGACACTACTACCATCACCACCACCAACACCACTACCACCACCACTACTGCCACCACCATCACCACTGACACTACCACCATCACCACCACCAACACCACTACCACCTCCACTACTGCCACCATCACCACTGACACTACTACCACCACTACCACCAACACCACTACCACCTCCACTACTGCCACCACCATCACCACTGACACTACTACCATCACCACCACCAACACCACTACCACCACCACTACTGCCACCACCATCACCACTGACACTACCACCATCACCACCACCAACACCACTACCACCACCACTACTGCCACCACCATCACCACTGACACTACTACCATCACCACCACCAACACCACTACCACCTCCACTACTGCCACCACCATCACCACTGACACTACCACCATCACCACCACCAACACCACTACCACCTCCACTACTGCCACCACCATCACCACTGACACTACTACCATCACCACCACCAACACCACTACCACCTCCACTACTGCCACCACCATCACCACTGACACTACTACCATCACCACCACCAACACCACTACCACCTCCACTACTGCCACCACCATCACCACTGACACTACCACCATCACCACCACCAACACCACTACCACCTCCACTACTGCCACCACCATCACCACTGACACTACTACCATCACCACCACCAACACCACCACCACCACTGAGACTACCACCACCACCATCACCACTGACACTACTACCATCACCACTACCACCACCACCATCACCACTGAGACTACCACCACCACCATCACCACTGACACTACTACCATCACCACCACCAACACCACTACCACCTCCACTACTGCCACCACCATCACCACTGACACTACTACCACCACTACCACCAACACCACTACCACCTCCACTACTGCCACCATCACCACTGACACTACTACCATCACCACCACCAACACCACTACCACCTCCACTACTGCCACCATCACCACTGACACTACTACCACCACTACCACCAACACCACTACCACCTCCACTACTGCCACCATTACCACTGACACTACTACCATCACCACCACCAACACCACTACCACCTCCACTACCACCACCACCACTACCACCTCCACTACTGCCACCATCACCACTGACACTACTACCATCACTACCACCAACACCACTACCACCATCACTACCACCAACACCACTACCACCTCCACTACTGCCACCATCACCACTGACACTACTACCATCACTACCACCAACACCACTACCACCTCCACTACTGCCACCATCACCACTGACACTACTACCATCACTACCACCAACACCACTACCACCATCACCACCACCAACACCACTACCACCTCCACTACTGCCACCATCACCACTGACACTACTACCATCACTACCACCAACACCACTACCACCTCCACTACCACCACCACCATCACCACTGACACTACCACCATCACCACTGAGACTACCACCACCATCACCACTGACACTACCACCATCTCCACCACCAACACCACTACCACCTCCACTACCACCACCACCATCACCACTGACACCACCACCATCACCACTGAGACTACCACCACTTCCACCACCATCACCACTGACACTACCACCATCACCACCACCAACACCACTACCACCTCCACTACTACCACCACCACTACCACCACCACCATCACCACTGACACTACTACCATCACTACCACCAACACCACTACCACCTCCACTACCACAACCACCATCACCACTGACACTACTACCACCACTACCACCACTACCACCAACACCACTACCACCTCCACTACCACCACCACCATCACCACTGACACCACCACCATCACCACTGAGACTACCACAACCACCACCATCACCACTGACACTACCACCATCACCACCACCAACACCACTACCACCTCCACTACTGCCACCACCATCACCACTGACACTACCACCACCACTACCACCACCACCATCGCCTCCACTACTGCCACCAACATCACCACTGACACTACTACCACCACTACCACCAACACCACTACCACCTCCACTACCACCACCACCATCACCACCGACACTACTACCATCACCACCACCAACACCACTACAACCTCCACTACTGCCACCATCACCACTGACACTACTACCACCACTACCACCACCAACACCACTACCACCTCCACTACTGCCACCATCACCACTGACACTACTACCATCACTACCACCAACACCACTACCACCATCACCACCACCAACACCACTACCACCTCCACTACTGCCACCATTACCACTGACACTACTACCATCACTACCACCAACACCACTACCACCATCACCACCACCAACACCACTACCACCTCCACTACTGCCACCACCATCACCACTGACACTACCACCACCACTACCACCACCACCATCACCACTGACACTACTACCACCACTACCACCAACACCACTACCACCTCCACTACCACCACCACCATCACCACTGACACTACTACCACCACTACCACCAACACCACTACCACCTCCACTACCACCACCACCATCACCACTGACACCACCACCATCACCACTGAGACTACCACCACCACCACCATCACCACTGACACTACCACCATCACCACCACCAACACCACTACCACCTCCACTACTGCCACCACCATCACCACTGACACTACCACCACCACTACCACCACCACCACTACCACCTCCACTACTGCCACCACCATCACCACTGACACTACTACCACCACTACCACCAACACCACTACCACCTCCACTACTGCCACCACCATCACCACTGACACTACTACCATCACCACCACCAACACCACTACCACCTCCACTACTGCCACCACCATCACCACTGACACTACTACCACCAACACCACTACCACCTCCACTACTGCCACCACCATCACCACTGACACTACTACCACCACTACCACCACCACCACTACCACCTCCGCTACTGCCACCACCATCACCACTGACACTACCACCACCACTACCACCAACACCACTACCACCTCCACTACTGCCACCACCATCACCACTGACACTACTACCATCACCACCACCAACACCACTACCACCTCCACTACTGCCACCACCATCACCACTGACATTACTACCACTACCACCAACACCACTACCACCTCCACTACTGCCACCATCACCACTGACACTACTACCATCACCACCACCAACACCACTACCACCTCCACTACTGCCACCACCATCACCACTGACACTACTACCATCACCACCACCAACACCACTACCACCTCCACTACCACCACCACCATCACCACTGACACTACTACCATCACCACCACCAACACCACTACCACCTCCACTACCACCACCACCACTACCACCTCCACTACTGCCACCATCACCACTGACACTACTACCATCACTACCACCAACACCACTACCACCATCACTACCACCAACACCACTACCACCTCCACTACTGCCACCATCACCACTGACACTACTACCATCACTACCACCAACACCACTACCACCTCCACTACTGCCACCATCACCACTGACACTACTACCATCACTACCACCAACACCACTACCACCATCACCACCACCAACACCACTACCACCTCCACTACTGCCACCATCACCACTGACACTACTACCATCACTACCACCAACACCACTACCACCTCCACTACTGCCACCATCACCACTGACACTACTACCATCACTACCACCAACACCACTACCACCATCACCACCACCAACACCACTACCACCTCCACTACTGCCACCATCACCACTGACACTACTACCATCACTACCGCCAACACCACTACCACCTCCACTACCACCACCACCATCACCACTGACACTACCACCATCACCACTGAGACTACCACCACCATCACCACTGACACTACCACCATCACCACCACCAACACCACTACCACCTCCACTACTGCCACCATCACCACTGACACTACTACCATCACTACCACCAACACCACTACCACCTCCACTACCACCACCACCATCACCACTGACACCACCACCATCACCACTGAGACTACCACCACCACCATCACCACTGACACTACCACCATCACCACCACCAACACCACTACCACCTCCACTACTGCCACCACCATCACCACTGACACTACCACCACCACTACCACCACCACCATCACCACTGACACTACTACCATCACTACCACTAACACCACTACCACCTCCACTACCACCACCACCATCACCACTGACACTACTACCACCACTACCACCAACACCACTACCACCTCCACTACCACCACCACCATCACCACTGACACCACCACCATCACCACTGAGACTACCACCACCACCATCACCACTGACACTACCACCATCACCACCACCAACACCACTACCACCTCCACTACTGCCACCACCATCACCACTGACACTACCACCACCACTACCACCACCACCATCACCTCCACTACTGCCACCACCATCACCACTGACACTACTACCACCACTACCACCAACACCACTACCACCTCCACTACCACCACCACCACCGACACTACTACCATCACCACCACCAACACCACTACCACCTCCACTACTGCCACCATCACCACTGACACTACTACCACCACTACCACCACCAACACCACTACCACCTCCACTACTGCCACCACCATCACCACTGACACTACCACCTCCACTACTGCCACCACCATCACCACTGACACTACCACCTCCACTACTGCCACCACCATCACCACTGACACTACCACCACCACTACTGCCACCACCATCACCACTGACACTACCACCTCCACTACTGCCACCACCATCACCACTGACACCACCACCACCACCACTGCCACCACCATCACCACTGACACTACCACCTCCACTACTGCCACCACCATCACCACTGACACTACCACCACCACTACCACCAATACCATCACCACTGACACTACCACCACCACTACCACCACCACCATCACCACTGACACCACCACCACCACCACTGCCACCACCATCACCACTGACACTACTACCACCACCACTACCGCCACCACCATCACTGCCACTGCTACAACCATCACCATCACCATCACCATCACCACTGCCAATGCCACCACCACTACCACCATTACCACTGACACTACCACCACCACTACCGCCACCACCATCACCACTGACACTACCAGCACCACCACCACTACCGCCACCACCATCACCATCACCACTGACACTACCAGCACCACCACTACTACCACCACCACCACCATCATCACTGGCACCACCATCATCACCACTAACACTGCCACAACACCATCACTGCCACTGCTACAACCATCACCACTGCCAATGCCACCACCACAGCTGCCACCACCATAATCACTGGCACTGCCACCACCACTACCACCACCACAATACCGCCACCACCACTACTGCCACAACACCATCACTGCCATTGACACCGCCACTACCACCACCACCACACCACCATCATCATCACTGGCACCATTGTCATCACCACTACCAACGCCACAACACCATCACTGCCACTGCTACAACCATCACCATCACCACTGCCAATGCCACCACCACCATCACCACTGACACTGCCGCCACCACCGCCATCACCACCACTGCTGCCACAACACCATTACTGCCAATGCCACCACCACTACCGCCGCCACCATCACCACTGGCACTGCCACCACCACTACCACCACCACCACTACTGCCACAACACCATCACTGCCACCACCACTACTACCATGCCACCATCACTGCCACTGACACCACCACCATCACCACTGCCAATGCCACCACCACTACTGCCACAACACCATCACTGTCACTGCCACCACCACTACTGCCGCCACCACCACCACTGACATTGCCACCACCACTACTGCCACACCATCACCACTGCCAATGCCACCACCACTACCGCCACCACCACTACTGCCGCGCCACCATCACTGCCAATGCCACCACCATCACTGCCACCACCACTACTGCCACAACACCATCACTGCCACTGCCACCACACCATCACTGCCACCACCACTACTGCCACAACACCATCACTGCCACTTCCACCACACCATCACTGCCACTGCCACCACCACTACTACCACGCCACCATCACTGCCACTGACACCACTGCTGCCATGCCACCATCACTACCACTGCCACCACCACTACTGCCACCACACCACCACTACCACTGCCACCACCACTACTGCCACAACACCATCACTGCCACTGCCACCACCACTACTGCCACAACACCATCACTGCCACCACCACTACTGCCACAACACCATCACTGCCACTGCCACCACCACTACTACCATGCCACCACCACTACTGCCACAAGACCATCACTGCCACTGTCACCACCACTACTGCCATGCCACCACCACTACTGCCACAACACCATCACTGCCACAGCCACCACCACTACTGCCATGCCACCACCACCACTGCCACTGCCACCACTACTATCACTGCCACTGCCACCACTGCTGCCATGCCACCATCACTACCACTGCCACCACACCACCACTACCACTGCCACCACCACTGCCACAACACCATCACTGTCACTGCCACCACCACTACTGCCACCACACCACCACTACTGCCACAACACCATCACTGCCACTGCCACCACCACTACTGCCACCACACCACCACTGCCACTGCCACCACCACTACTGCTATGCCACCATCACCACTGACACTACCATCACCACTACTGCCACAACACCATCACTGCCACAACACCATCACTCCCACTGCCATGCCACCATCACTGCCACTGCCACCACCACTACTGCCACCACACCACCACTGCCACTGCCACCACCACTACTGCCACAACACCATCACTGCCACTGCCACCACCACTACTGCCACCACACCACCACTGCCACTGCCACCACCACTACTGCCACCACACCACCACTGCCACTGCCGCCACCACTATTGCCACAACACCATCACTGCCACCACCACTACTGCCATGCCAGCATCATCAATGCCACTGCTACCACCACACCACCACTACTGCCACAACACCATCACTGTCACTGCCACCACTGCCACCACCACTACTGCCACAACACCATCACTGCCACTGCTACCACCACACCACCACTACTGCCACAACACCATCACTGCCACTGCCACCACCACTACTACCACAACAGCATCACTGCCACTGCCACCACCACTACTACCACAACAGCATCACTGCCACTGCCACCACCACTACTGCCACCACCACTATCACTGCCACTGCCACCACTGCTGCCACGCCACCATCACTGCCACTATCACCACCACCACTGCCACTACCACCACCACTAACACTGCCATTGCCACCACTACTAAGTAACCTCCTGGGTAAACAGACCTAATGGCACTAAATCTCAAATACTCAGTGACTGTCAAACGGTGTATGTCCATGAAACTAGATATTTTATTATTGCAATACATGTTCTAAGTACCTTAAGTAAGCACTACAATAAGGAGTAGAAATTATAACGCACTGACTGAACTATAGTCATGGAGTTATGTAACTGTGAACACCAAGTCTCATCACATTGCCACTTCTCAAAGTGAAAACTCACCTTGCCCATCGATGACCATGCGCAGTGTTCCCAACAACTTGAAGACCACAGGAAATGTGGGGATTGCAAGCATTGGATATACTGCATCAACCAGACCATCCTCTAATATCATGGCTTTGTTCTGGCTTGGTATCACAAGGTTCCTGCAACATATCACTATACTTTCACACAGTAGTAAACAACTTTGTTCTTAGGGAATACATTTAGTATTTAAGAGTACTTTTGGTTGTTGTACATTACTTACATTGATGCATGTAAGGTCAATTTCAGCAACCATTGTGTCTTTTAACTCAATGTTAAACTAATTTAAGACTGAAGTTAATGCAAATTCTGTTTAATCAACAATGTTAGCTTTAACAAAGTGTTCAACTTGGTGTTGTGTTAAGATTAGTGCACCCTGTATTAAGGTATACAACGAATGTTAGAAGCTCTAACAATGGCTACAATAAACACAGCTGTCTACATGTGTTTCCTGTACTTGCCATTCCTAATGAACGTGTATCATAATAAAGTTGAAAACCTACAAAAGGAGCAACTTTTAAAGCAATAGACTTTTCAAAGTCGTCACAAGAATAGTTTTCTACGAACATGTTAGGTTAGATAACTAACAAAAGAAGTATGCTTTATTCTCCTCTGGTATATATTACTGACACTTTTCATTAAATGTTGGCATATCCAAAGCTACCACGTGTTTTTGAAGCAAAAAGTGTTTCTGTTGGCATATGCTTGATTCTTAATTTAATTATCTCATTTGCAACAACACTTATATAGTAAAATTGAATCGGTGTTCAGAAAAATTGGCTAACTATTAATTTAAAAATCAAAATAAGTTCCATGTCTTGATATATTGCAAAAGTTGCACTACATCATCTGTGGTTAACTTCAAGAAAATATATGAAGAGATATCATATTGGGATGAAAACAAGCTAGTGTCCTATATAAGGTACATTCCTAACTTCAAGAAAATATGTGAAGAGATATCATATTGGGATGAAAACAAGCTAGTGTCCTATATAAGGTACATTCCTAACTTCAAGAAAATATGTGAAGAGATATCATATTGGGATGAAAACAAGCTAGTGTCCTATATAAGGTACATTCCTAACTTCAAGAAAATATGTGAAGAGATATCATATTGGGCTGAAAACAAGCTAGTGTCCTATATAAGGTACATTCCTAACTTCAAGAAAATATGTGAAGAGATATCATATTGGGATAAAAACAAGCTACTGTCCTATATAAGGTACATTCCTAACTTCAAGAAAATATGTGAAGAGATATCATATTGGGCTGAAAACAAGCTAGTGTCCTATATAAGGTACATTCCTAACTTCAAGAAAATATGTGAAGAGATATCATATTGGGATAAAAACAAGCTACTGTCCTATATAAGGTACATTCCTAACTTCAAGAAAATATGTGAAGAGATATCATATTGGGCTGAAAACAAGCTAGTGTCCTATATAAGGTACATTCCTAACTTCAAGAAAATATGTGAAGAGATATCATATTGGGATGAAAACAAGCTACTGTCCTATATAAGGTACATTCCTAACTTGAAGAAAATATGAGAAGAGATATCATATTGGGATGAAAACAAGCTAGTGTCCTATATAAGGTACATTCCTAACTTCAAGAAAATATGTGAAGAGATATCATATTGGGCTGAAAACAAGCTAGTGTCCTATATAAGGTACATTCCTAACTTCAAGAAAATATGTGAAGAGATATCATATTGGGATGAAAACAAGCTACTGTCCTATATAAGGTACATTCCTAACTTCAAGAAAATATGTGAAGAGATATCATATTGGGATGAAAACAAGCTACTGTCCTATATAAGGTACATTCCTAACTTGAAGAAAATATGTGAAGAGATATCATATTGGGATGAAAACAAGCTAGTGTCCTATATAAGGTACATTCCTAACTTCAAGAAAATATGTGAAGAGATATCATATTGGGCTGAAAACAAGCTAGTGTCCTATATAAGGTACATTCCTAACTTCAAGAAAATATGTGAAGAGATATCATATTGGGATGAAAACAAGCTACTGTCCTATATAAGGTACATTCCTAACTTCAAGAAAATATGTGAAGAGATATCATATTGGGATCAAAACAAGCTACTGTCCTATATAAGGTACATTCCTAACTTCAAGAAAATATGTGAAGAGATATCATATTGGGATGAAAACAAGCTACTGTCCTATATAAGGTACATTCCTAACTTCAAGAAAATATGTGAAGAGATATCATATTGGGATGAAAACAAGCTACTGTGCTATATAAGGTACATTCCTAACTTCAAGAAAATATGTGAAGAGATATCATATTGGGATGAAAACAAGCTACTGTCCTATATAAGGTACATTCCTAACTTCAAGAAAATATGTGAAGAGATATCATATTGGGCTGAAAACAAGCTAGTGTCCTATATAAGGTACATTCCCAACTTCAAGAAAATATGTGAAGAGATATCATATTGGGCTGAAAACAAGCTAGTGTCCTATATAAGGTACATTCCCAACTTCAAGAAAATATGTGAAGAGATATCATATTGGGATGAAAACAAGCTAGTGTCCTATATAAGGTACATTCCTAACTTCAAGAAAATATGTGAAGAGATATCATATTGGGCTGAAAACAAGCTACTGTCCTATATAAGGTACATTCCTAACTTCAAGAAAATATGTGAAGAGATATCATATTGGGCTGAAAACAAGCTAGTGTCCTATATAAGGTACATTCCTAACTTCAAGAAAATATGTGAAGAGATATCATATTGGGATGAAAACAAGCTAGTGTCCTATATAAGGTACATTCCTAACTTCAAGAAAATATGTGAAGAGATATCATATTGGGATGAAAACAAGCTAGTGTCCTATATAAGGTACATTCCTAACTTCAAGAAAATATGTGAAGAGATATCATATTGGGATGAAAACAAGCTAGTGTCCTATATAAGGTACATTCCTAACTTCAAGAAAATATGTGAAGAGATATCATATTGGGCTGAAAACAAGCTAGTGTCCTATATAAGGTACATTCCTAACTTCAAGAAAATATGTGAAGAGATATCATATTGGGATAAAAACAAGCTACTGTCCTATATAAGGTACATTCCTAACTTCAAGAAAATATGTGAAGAGATATCATATTGGGCTGAAAACAAGCTAGTGTCCTATATAAGGTACATTCCTAACTTCAAGAAAATATGTGAAGAGATATCATATTGGGATAAAAACAAGCTACTGTCCTATATAAGGTACATTCCTAACTTCAAGAAAATATGTGAAGAGATATCATATTGGGCTGAAAACAAGCTAGTGTCCTATATAAGGTACATTCCTAACTTCAAGAAAATATGTGAAGAGATATCATATTGGGATAAAAACAAGCTACTGTGCTATATAAGGTACATTCCTAACTTCAAGAAAATATGTGAAGAGATATCATATTGGGCTGAAAACAAGCTACTGTGCTATATAAGTTACATTCCTAACTTCAAGAAAATATGTGAAGAGATATCATATTGGGATGAAAACAAGCTAGTGTCCTATATAAGGTACATTCCTAACTTCAAGAAAATATGTGAAGAGATATCATATTGGGATAAAAACAAGCTACTGTCCTATATAAGGTACATTCCTAACTTCAAGAAAATATGTGAAGAGATATCATATTGGGATAAAAACAAGCTACTGTCCTATATAAGGTACATTCCTAACTTCAAGAAAATATGAGAAGAGATATCATATTGGGATGAAAACAAGCTACTGTGCTATATAAGGTACATTCCTAACTTCAAGAAAATATGTGAAGAGATATCATATTGGGATGAAAACAAGCTAGTGTCCTATATAAGGTACATTCCTAACTTCAAGAAAATATGTGAAGAGATATCATATTGGGATAAAAACAAGCTACTGTCCTATATAAGGTACATTCCTAACTTCAAGAAAATATGTGAAGAGATATCATATTGGGATGAAAACAAGCTACTGTCCTATATAAGGTACATTCCTAACTTCAAGAAAATATGTGAAGAGATATCATATTGGGCTGAAAACAAGCTACTGTCCTATATAAGGTACATTCCTAACTTCAAGAAAATATGTGAAGAGATATCATATTGGGCTGAAAACAAGCTAGTGTCCTATATAAGGTACATTCCTAACTTCAAGAAAATATGTGAAGAGATATATTGGGATGAAAACAAGCTACTGTCCTATATAAGGTACATTCCTAACTTCAAGAAAATATGTGAAGAGATATCATATTGGGATAAAAACAAGCTACTGTCCTATATAAGGTACATTCCTAACTTCAAGAAAATATGTGAAGAGATATCATATTGGGCTGAAAACAAGCTAGTGTCCTATATAAGGTACATTCCTAACTTCAAGAAAATATGTGAAGAGATATCATATTGGGATAAAAACAAGCTACTGTCCTATATAAGGTACATTCCTAACTTCAAGAAAATATGTGAAGAGATATCATATTGGGATAAAAACAAGCTACTGTCCTATATAAGGTACATTCCTAACTTCAAGAAAATATGTGAAGAGATATCATATTGGGCTGAAAACAAGCTAGTGTCCTATATAAGGTACATTCCTAACTTCAAGAAAATATGTGAAGAGATATCATATTGGGATAAAAACAAGCTACTGTCCTATATAAGGTACATTCCTAACTTCAAGAAAATATGTGAAGAGATATCATATTGGGATGAAAACAAGCTACTGTGCTATATAAGGTACATTCCTAACTTCAAGAAAATATGTGAAGAGATATCATATTGGGATGAAAACAAGCTACTGTCCTATATAAGGTACATTCCTAACTTCAAGAAAATATGTGAAGAGATATCATATTGGGATGAAAACAAGCTACTGTGCTATATAAGGTACATTCCTAACTTCAAGAAAATATGTGAAGAGATATCATATTGGGATGAAAACAAGCTACTGTCCTATATAAGGTACATTCCTAACTTCAAGAAAATATGTGAAGAGATATCATATTGGGCTGAAAACAAGCTAGTGTCCTATATAAGGTACATTCCCAACTTCAAGAAAATATGTGAAGAGATATCATATTGGGATGAAAACAAGCTAGTGTCCTATATAAGGTACATTCCTAACTTCAAGAAAATATGTGAAGAGATATCATATTGGGATGAAAACAAGCTACTGTCCTATATAAGGTACATTCCTAACTTCAAGAAAATATGTGAAGAGATATCATATTGGGATGAAAACAAGCTACTGTCCTATATAAGGTACATTCCCAACTTCAAGAAAATATGTGAAGAGATATCATATTGGGCTGAAAACAAGCTACTGTCCTATACAAGGTACATTCCCAACTTCAAGAAAATATGTGAAGAGATATCATATTGGGATGAAAACAAGCTACTGTCCTATATAAGGTACATTCCTAACTTCAAGAAAATATGTGAAGAGATATCATATTGGGATGAAAACAAGCTACTGTCCTATATAAGGTACATTCCTAACTTCAAGAAAATATGTGAAGAGATATCATATTGGGCTGAAAACAAGCTACTGTCCTATATAAGGTACATTCCCAACTTCAAGAAAATATATGAAGAGATATCATATTGGGATGAAAACAAGCTACTGTCCTATATAAGGTACATTCCTAACTTCAAGAAAATATGTGAAGAGATATCATATTGGGATGAAAACAAGCTACTGTCCTACATAAGGTACATTCCTAACTTCAAGAAAATATGTGAAGAGATATCATATTGGGATGAAAACAAGCTAGTGTCCTATATAAGGTACATTCCTAACTTCAAGAAAATATGTGAAGAGATATCATATTGGGATGAAAACAAGCTAGTGTCCTATATAAGGTACATTCCTAACTTCAAGAAAATATGTGAAGAGATATCATATTGGGATGAAAACAAGCTACTGTCCTATATAAGGTACATTCCTAACTTCAAGAAAATGTGTGAAGAGATATCATATTGGGCTGAAAACAAGCTACTGTCCTATATAAGGTACATTCCTAACTTCAAGAAAATATGTGAAGAGATATCATATTGGGATGAAAACAAGTCACTGTCCTATATAAGGTACATTCCTAACTTCAAGAAAATATGTGAAGAGATATCATATTGGGCTGAAAACAAGCTACTGTCCTATATAAGGTACATTCCTAACTTCAAGAAAATATGTGAAGAGATATCATATTGGGATGAAAACAAGTCACTGTCCTATATAAGGTACATTCCTAACTTCAAGAAAATATGTGAAGAGATATCATATTGGGATAAAAACAAGCTACTGTCCTATATAAGGTACATTCCTAACTTCAAGAAAATATGTGAAGAGATATCATATTGGGATAAAAACAAGCTACTGTCCTATATAAGGTACATTCCTAACTTCAAGAAAATATGTGAAGAGATATCATATTGGGATGAAAACAAGTCACTGTCCTATATAAGGTACATTCCTAACTTCAAGAAAATATGTGAAGAGATATCATATTGGGATAAAAACAAGCTACTGTCCTATATAAGGTACATTCCTAACTTCAAGAAAATATGTGAAGAGATATCATATTGGGCTGAAAACAAGCTAGTGTCCTATATAAGGTACATTCCTAACTTCAAGAAAATATGTGAAGAGATATCATATTGGGATAAAAACAAGCTACTGTCCTATATAAGGTACATTCCTAACTTCAAGAAAATATGTGAAGAGATATCATATTGGGATGAAAACAAGCTACTGTGCTATATAAGGTACATTCCTAACTTCAAGAAAATATGTGAAGAGATATCATATTGGGATGAAAACAAGCTACTGTCCTATATAAGGTACATTCCTAACTTCAAGAAAATATGTGAAGAGATATCATATTGGGATGAAAACAAGCTACTGTGCTATATAAGGTACATTCCTAACTTCAAGAAAATATGTGAAGAGATATCATATTGGGATGAAAACAAGCTACTGTCCTATATAAGGTACATTCCTAACTTCAAGAAAATATGTGAAGAGATATCATATTGGGCTGAAAACAAGCTAGTGTCCTATATAAGGTACATTCCCAACTTCAAGAAAATATGTGAAGAGATATCATATTGGGATGAAAACAAGCTAGTGTCCTATATAAGGTACATTCCTAACTTCAAGAAAATATGTGAAGAGATATCATATTGGGATGAAAACAAGCTACTGTCCTATATAAGGTACATTCCTAACTTCAAGAAAATATGTGAAGAGATATCATATTGGGATGAAAACAAGCTACTGTCCTATATAAGGTACATTCCCAACTTCAAGAAAATATGTGAAGAGATATCATATTGGGCTGAAAACAAGCTACTGTCCTATACAAGGTACATTCCCAACTTCAAGAAAATATGTGAAGAGATATCATATTGGGATGAAAACAAGCTACTGTCCTATATAAGGTACATTCCTAACTTCAAGAAAATATGTGAAGAGATATCATATTGGGATGAAAACAAGCTACTGTCCTATATAAGGTACATTCCTAACTTCAAGAAAATATGTGAAGAGATATCATATTGGGATCAAAACAAGCTACTGTCCTATATAAGGTACATTCCCAACTTCAAGAAAATATGTGAAGAGATATCATATTGGGCTGAAAACAAGCTACTGTCCTATACAAGGTACATTCCCAACTTCAAGAAAATATGTGAAGAGATATCATATTGGGATAAAAACAAGCTACTGTCCTATATAAGGTACATTCCCAACTTCAAGAAAATATGTGAAGAGATATCATATTGGGATAAAAACAAGCTACTGTCCTATATAAGGTACATTCCTAACTTCAAGAAAATATGTGAAGAGATATCATATTGGGATCAAAACAAGCTACTGTCCTATATAAGGTACATTCCTAACTTCAAGAAAATATGTGAAGAGATATCATATTGGGATGAAAACAAGCTAGTATCCTATATAATGTACATTCCTAACTTCAAGAAAATATGTGAAGAGATATCATATTGGGCTGAAAACAAGCTAGTGTCCTATATAAGGTACATTCCTAACTTCAAGAAAATATGTGAAGAGATATCATATTGGGCTGAAAACAAGCTACTGTCCTATATAAGGTACATTCCCAACTTCAAGAAAATATATGAAGAGATATCATATTGGGATGAAAACAAGCTACTGTCCTATATAAGGTACATTCCTAACTTCAAGAAAATATGTGAAGAGATATCATATTGGGATGAAAACAAGCTACTGTGCTATATAAGGTACATTCCTAACTTCAAGAAAATATGTGAAGAGATATCATATTGGGATGAAAACAAGTCACTGTCCTATATAAGGTACATTCCTAACTTCAAGAAAATATGTGAAGAGATATCATATTGGGCTGAAAACAAGCTACTGTCCTATATAAGGTACATTCCTAACTTCAAGAAAATATGTGAAGAGATATCATATTGGGATGAAAACAAGTCACTGTCCTATATAAGGTACATTCCTAACTTCAAGAAAATATGTGAAGAGATATCATATTGGGATAAAAACAAGCTACTGTCCTATATAAGGTACATTCCTAACTTCAAGAAAATATGTGAAGAGATATCATATTGGGATAAAAACAAGCTACTGTCCTATATAAGGTACATTCCTAACTTCAAGAAAATATGTGAAGAGATATCATATTGGGATGAAAACAAGTCACTGTCCTATATAAGGTACATTCCTAACTTCAAGAAAATATGTGAAGAGATATCATATTGGGATAAAAACAAGCTACTGTCCTATATAAGGTACATTCCTAACTTCAAGAAAATATGTGAAGAGATATCATATTGGGCTGAAAACAAGCTAGTGTCCTATATAAGGTACATTCCTAACTTCAAGAAAATATGTGAAGAGATATCATATTGGGATAAAAACAAGCTACTGTCCTATATAAGGTACATTCCTAACTTCAAGAAAATATGTGAAGAGATATCATATTGGGATGAAAACAAGCTACTGTGCTATATAAGGTACATTCCTAACTTCAAGAAAATATGTGAAGAGATATCATATTGGGATGAAAACAAGCTACTGTCCTATATAAGGTACATTCCTAACTTCAAGAAAATATGTGAAGAGATATCATATTGGGATGAAAACAAGCTACTGTGCTATATAAGGTACATTCCTAACTTCAAGAAAATATGTGAAGAGATATCATATTGGGATGAAAACAAGCTACTGTCCTATATAAGGTACATTCCTAACTTCAAGAAAATATGTGAAGAGATATCATATTGGGCTGAAAACAAGCTAGTGTCCTATATAAGGTACATTCCCAACTTCAAGAAAATATGTGAAGAGATATCATATTGGGATGAAAACAAGCTAGTGTCCTATATAAGGTACATTCCTAACTTCAAGAAAATATGTGAAGAGATATCATATTGGGATGAAAACAAGCTACTGTCCTATATAAGGTACATTCCTAACTTCAAGAAAATATGTGAAGAGATATCATATTGGGCTGAAAACAAGCTACTGTCCTATATAAGGTACATTCCCAACTTCAAGAAAATATATGAAGAGATATCATATTGGGATGAAAACAAGCTACTGTCCTATATAAGGTACATTCCTAACTTCAAGAAAATATGTGAAGAGATATCATATTGGGATGAAAACAAGCTACTGTCCTACATAAGGTACATTCCTAACTTCAAGAAAATATGTGAAGAGATATCATATTGGGATGAAAACAAGCTAGTGTCCTATATAAGGTACATTCCTAACTTCAAGAAAATATGTGAAGAGATATCATATTGGGATGAAAACAAGCTAGTGTCCTATATAAGGTACATTCCTAACTTCAAGAAAATATGTGAAGAGATATCATATTGGGATGAAAACAAGCTACTGTCCTATATAAGGTACATTCCTAACTTCAAGAAAATGTGTGAAGAGATATCATATTGGGCTGAAAACAAGCTACTGTCCTATATAAGGTACATTCCTAACTTCAAGAAAATATGTGAAGAGATATCATATTGGGATGAAAACAAGTCACTGTCCTATATAAGGTACATTCCTAACTTCAAGAACTTAGTGTAATGTTGTTCTTCTTCACCAGAGTGAACTGCGTACATACCTCAGCGCACTCAGTAGCGCATGCTGCAATCTGATGTCTCCTGAAGTTGTGCTGTTCTTCTTTACCAGAGCCAGAAGTTTCTTACTCACACCAGCCTCAACCATCTGAATACAATGTTTATCTGTCACAATTAAATACGATTTCTATATTAAACTGAAATAATATTCTACAAATCTACAATATTGAAATGTTTTACAGTTGGGGTTAACACATTATATAAAAAACCTTATATGCTACATTCACATGATTTTCTTAAACATTTATTGTATATTATTATTCTTATCAAAGTTTATTACTTTCCTAATATATATGGCACAGAACTCTAAAATTGTATTTAACCAAAAACTCAATGTTGTCATTTCACAAGAAATACGTGTTTTCAAACCACCTCAATGAAAGAAAACATTTTTAGAAAAAGATCAATGTATACATGTATGTGACAATCTGTAAGTACGTCTCCATGCATGTATTTGCAAATGTGTATACGTGTGTGTGTTGTGTGTGTGTGTCTGTGTGTGGTTGTGCACGAGGGTGTACACAAAGAACATAACACAAAAACGAATACTCAATTAAAAACCAAAGGTGATATTTAGGTTTAATATCTTTCAAGCATTTACCACAAAGATTTTAAAGGAAATTCCTCTACTCTGAACTACACTTTACATTGAACATTTTTAAAAAATTATTTAGTTTCTCAAAAATAGCTAATGATTCGCATTAAAAAGCCATATGTTTGAGATATTTTTATGACAAATGAAGTGTATATTTTTAATTTTCTGACTATAGCCTATGTAGTCCTATTTACTCTTGATGACTTTTGTATAACTGATAAACCGTAAGTCTGGACCAAACCTTAGTGTGCAAAAAAAAATATAAATCCATTTGAACACACAAATCATGTTAAATTATCTTTTTGATGAAGTAAAGTATTTCGGAGATATTCCTTGTTATTTGTCACAATTTTGAAATACTTATACATGTTCTCAAATGGAAGGTTGTTATTCATCTTTTTATCCCTTGGCCATGCAAAGAGAATGGAATTTGACTAGTCACTTAAAGCCTAATGTATTCCTCTTGAACCTACAACAAAATTAACAATCACATATTTTCTACAAATGTTTATATCTAATAACTTGAAGATATAGGAATAAGAGTTTGCAACAATACTTAGTACAAGAGTAGAGAAAGTCATGTAAGTCTAACACATCAGATTTGTTGTTTCTATGCACTTCATTTTAATGAAGATGATAAATGTTTACATTACACATTTCATTATGGATACAAAGTGCTAGTGAAGTGTTTAACAACTGAACCTACTCTTTTATAACAAACAACTGAATATCAGCTGTACTTCTTAACACACCTATACAGAATTGCTTCCATATGAAGAGGACTTTACAGTTATTAACAAAAAATTCAACATATGTGTACACTTTATGTCACAAACCACTTCTATGTTAATTTATGGTATTTTAATCATAACTCTTAGAAATTTTTTTTGAGAAAATGAACTATTTTTATAATTGTCCCATGTAAAGGGCAGTATGTGATGGGGAGATTTTCTTTAAATCATTTTGTTGTTGCTTTGAAAGATACTGAAATCAAATACCAAGTTTAATGCGCCGACAGCAAAAAAATTCCAAACGCACTACGCAGTGTTATGCCTGTCAACCCTACCGGCACTCGTTGCCATGGAAAGGTGCACTTGAAACCATACAACAGTCTAAAACCTATTCTCAAACACTTTACTTCCCAACTTTATGAAATTAAATGCTGAAACTGGCCACCATTGTTGTCATCTCTTTAGGAAACTATCCATCATTAGCCATAGTTCACATTGAGAAATGCTGGAAATTTCCTGGCAGATATTTTGTTAGAATTCTTCCATTGTGTGTGAGTTTGTCTTGTACACTATGTTTCAAGTTACCCCAGAGATAGAAACTGCTTATTGGAGCTCTCAGAAACCTTTGTCCAATAATGGCATACTATACACAAGAGTTTCGTCATGTTGTTTGTTTGTAGTGTTTAACGCCTGCTTTTACTACTACGGCACCGCAGGCGGTGACACTGATGATACATAGAATGAAGCTGGAGCACCGGTGGAATGAGATGGCGGGGGAAACCGGAGTACCTGGAGAAAACCCGCCCTGATGCCGCTTCGTCCACCACGAATACCACATGCGGGTCCCTGGGATCGAACCCGGGCCGCCTAGGTGGTAGGGGAGCATGCTAACCGCTCGGCCACGGTGCCGCCTGTTTCGTCATGACAGTATACTTCAGTAATATTTTAGGTTCTGAGTGTGCAACCAACTGAATCACCCAGGAGTGTTCTAGGCCTAGTTCGAACCAGAGAGACTTGTATACAACCAACTGAACCACCTAGGAGTGTTCTAGGCCCAGTTTGAACCAGAGAGACTTGTGTACAACCAACTGAACCACCTAGGAGTGTTCTAGGCCCAGTTTGAACCAGAGAGACTTGTGTACAACCAACTGAACCACCTAGGAGTGTTCTAGGCCCAGTTTGAACCAGAGAGACTTGTGTGCAACTAAGTGTTACTGTTTTGACCATGAGTGAACAGTAGGTTGTGCAGTGTTTGTTTAATGTTTAGAAGCAACTGCTGGCGAGCTACTTCATTAATTAGTGCTAAGTTATTACAATTATGAATATAACCAGGCATTCAGCCCAGTCATATCAACCACCTACAATATATTTATTTTTAGTGATAACCTCATACATTGTCTGTTTTAAAGAAATGTTAATATGATTTTCTCAGTCTCTTATGGCTTATCCGAACCATTGTGAGGTGTTTTTTGGCTGTGCAGGTGGAAACATGATAAGATAGCTGCTATACACAAGGTCATGCAGTTGACTTGTTTTTCTCTGCTCTGATAGTGCAGTATTGAGCTGAAGTGGCATCATGTGATTGAGTTATTACCTGCATGCTTTATTATTTTGTCATGTATTTAGTCACAAAGTGTATTATGGCTCATTATGGCAAAGTGTGTATTTATTTATGATCTGTATGTGTTAACTCAGTCAGCTTGCCGGGTGCAAGTGCGATTTGCAGGAAGATTTCCAGGTGATCTACAATTTCTATCTCTAGGGTAACTTAAAGCATAAAGTGTACAGGATAAATGCACACAAAATATCCTCCAGGAAATTGCCAGCATTTCTCAATTTGAACTATGGCAAGTGATGGATACTTTCCTAAAGATATATAGGCAACGACAGTGGCCAGTTTCAGCATCTCCTTTGATAACATTGCTAAGTAAAGGCTTTAACATAGTTCTAAAAATGTTGTATGGTTTCATCTGCGCTGTCCTATGACAGTGGCAGTCAGCGCAGAGCAACGAGGATCTGTACAGGCCAAACTCAGTGCAACCAGTTCGGACACTTTTGGTTCACTCATTATAAAGTTATACCTTTGTATGTAATTCTGGAGGATAAGATAAAATGAAATTGTAGATATAAAAATGTGCTATATAATAGTTATTGAGATATTGCATCATGATATTAGCAGATTGTCTGTTACCTGTACGAGCAAAGTTGCCCATTGCCAGGACTCCTGTGATCTGCAAATCTTCATCTCCTGAACTTAGCCAGTTCACCATCTCTCGGAACACCTTCCCTTTGCCCTCCGCATACAATATGTTCATACTGACATCTGTAAAACGCATTATCAAACTAAGTCACCACACCACGTGAACCATACATCATAAACTTCATTCTAATACAGTATAGCCCACTGAAAAATACTTTGACATCATATATACATTTCTCCAGGCCCAGGAAGGGGGATATATACATTTCTCCAGGCCCAGGAAGGGGGATATATACATTTCTCCAGGCCCAGGAAGGGGGATATATACATTTCTCCAGGCCCAGGAAGGGGGATATATACATTTCTCCAGGCCCAGGAAGGGGGATATACACATTTCTCCAGGCCCAGGAAGGGGCATATATACATTTCTCCAGGCCCAGGAAGGGGCATATATATATGCATTTCTCCAGGCCCAGGAAGGGAGATATATGCATTTCTCCAGGCCCAGGAAGGGGCATATATGCATTTCTCCAGGCCCAGGAAGGGGGATATATGCATTTCTCCAGGCCCAGGAAGGGGCATATATATACATTTCTCCAGGCCCAGGAAGGGGGATATATGCATTTCTCCAGGCCCAGGAAGGGGGATATATGCATTTCTCCAGGCCCAGGAAGGGGGATATATGCATTTCTCCAGGCCCAGGAAGGGGGATATATGCATTTCTCCAGGCCCAGGAAGGGGGATATATGCATTTCTCCAGGCCCAGGAAGGGGGATATATGCATTTCTCCAGGCCCAGGAAGGGGGATATATGCATTTCTCCAGGCCCAGGAAGGGGGATATATGCATTTCTCCAGGCCCAGGAAGGGGGATATATGCATTTCTCCAGGCCCAGGGAGGGGGATATATGCATTTCTCCAGGCCCAGGAAGGGGGATATATGCATTTCTCCAGGCCCAGGAAGGGGGATATATGCATTTCTCCAGGCCCAGGAAGGGGGATATATGCATTTCTCCAGGCCCAGGAAGAGGGATATATGCATTTCTCCAGGCCCAGGGAGGGGGATATATGCATTTCTCCAGGCCCAGGAAGGGGGATATATGCATTTCTCCAGGCCCAGGAAGGGAGATATATACATTTCTCCAGGCCCAGGAAGGGGGATATATACATTTCTCCAGGCCCAGGAAGGGGCATATATACATTTCTCCAGGCCCAGGAAGGGAGATATATGCATTTCTCCAGGCCCAGGAAGGGGGATATATGCATTTCTCCAGGCCCAGGAAGGGGGATATATGCATTTCTCCAGGCCCAGGAAGGGACATATATACATTTCTCCAGGCCCAGGAAGGGAGATATATACATTTCTCCAGGCCCAGGAAGGGGGATATATACATTTCTCCAGGCCCAGGAAGGGGCATATATACATTTCTCCAGGCCCAGGAAGGGGGATATATACATTTCTCCAGGCCCAGGAAGGGGCATATATACATTTCTCCAGGCCCAGGAAGGGAGATATATACATTTCTCCAGGCCCAGGAAGGGGGATATATACATTTCTCCAGGCCCAGGAAGGGGGATATATGCATTTCTCCAGGCCCAGGAAGGGACATATATACATTTCTCCAGGCCCAGGAAGGGAGATATATACATTTCTCCAGGCCCAGGAAGGGGGATATATACATTTCTCCAGGCCCAGGAAGGGGCATATATACATTTCTCCAGGCCCAGGAAGGGAGATATACGCATTTCTCCAGGCCCAGGAAGGGAGATATACGCATTTCTCCAGGCCCAGGAAGGGGGATATATACATTTCTCCAGGCCCAGGAAGGGGGATATATACATTTCTCCAGGCCCAGGAAGGGGGATATATACATTTCTCCAGGTCCAGGAAGGGGGATATATACATTTCTCCAGGCCCAGGAAGGGAGATTTATACATTTCTCCAGGCCCAGGAAGGGGGATGTATACATTTCTCCAGCCCCAGGAAGGGGGATATATACATTTCTCCAGGCCCAGGAAGGGGGATATATGCATTTCTCCAGGCCCAGGAAGGGGGATATATGCATTTCTCCAGGCCCAGGAAGGGGGATATATGCATTTCTCCAGGCCCAGGAAGGGGGATATATACATTTCTCCAGGCCCAGGAAGGGGGATATATACATTTCTCCAGGCCCAGGAAGGGGGATATATGCATTTCTCCAGGCCCAGGAAGGGGGATATATACATTTCTCCAGGCCCAGGAAGGGGGATATATGCATTTCTCCAGGCCCAGGAAGGGGGATATATGCATTTCTCCAGGCCCAGGAAGGGGCATATATACATTTCTCCAGGCCCAGGAAGGGAGATATATACATTTCTCCAGGCCCAGGAAGGGGGATATATACATTTCTCCAGGCCCAGGAAGGGGCATATATACATTTCTCCAGGCCCAGGAAGGGAGATATATACATTTCTCCAGGCCCAGGAAGGGGGATATATGCATTTCTCCAGGCCCAGGAAGGGGGGATATATGCATTTCTCCAGGCCCAGGAAGGGACATATATACATTTCTCCAGGCCCAGGAAGGGAGATATATACATTTCTCCAGGCCCAGGAAGGGGGATATATACATTTCTCCAGGCCCAGGAAGGGGCATATATACATTTCTCCAGGCCCAGGAAGGGGCATATATACATTTCTCCAGGCCCAGGAAGGGAGATATATACATTTCTCCAGGCCCAGGAAGGGGGATATATACATTTCTCCAGGCCCAGGAAGGGGCATATATACATTTCTCCAGGCCCAGGAAGGGAGATATATACATTTCTCCAGGCCCAGGAAGGGGGATATATGCATTTCTCCAGGCCCAGGAAGGGGGATATATGCATTTCTCCAGGCCCAGGAAGGGGGATATATACATTTCTCCAGGCCCAGGATGGGGGATATATACATTTCTCCAGGTCCAGGAAGGGGGATATACGCATTTCTCCAGGCCCAGGAAGGGAGATATATACATTTCTCCAGGCCCAGGAAGGGGGATATACACATTTCTCCAGGCCCAGGAAGGGGGATATATACATTTCTCCAGGCCCAGGAAGGGGGATATATACATTTCTCCAGGCCCAGGAAGGGGGATATATACATTTCTCCAGGCCCAGGAAGGGGGATATATACATTTCTCCAGGCCCAGGAAGGGGGATATATGCATTTCTCCAGGCCCAGGAAGGGGCATATATGCATTTCTCCAGGCCCAGGAAGGGAGATATATACATTTCTCCAGGCCCAGGAAGGGGGATATATACATTTCTCCAGGCCCAGGAAGGGGCATATATACATTTCTCCAGGCCCAGGAAGGAAGATATATACATTTCTCCATGCCCAGAAAGGGGGATATATACATTTCTCCATGCCCAGAAAGGGGGATATATACATTTCTCCAGGCCCAGGAAGGGGGATATATGCATTTCTCCAGGCCCAGGAAGGGACATATATACATTTCTCCAGGCCCAGGAAGGGAGATATATACATTTCTCCAGGCCCAGGAAGGGGGATATATACATTTCTCCAGGCCCAGGAAGGGGCATATATACATTTCTCCAGGCCCAGGAAGGGAGATATATACATTTCTCCAGGCCCAGGAAGGGAGATATACGCATTTCTCCAGGCCCAGGAAGGGGGATATATACATTTCTCCAGGCCCAGGAAGGGGGATATATACATTTCTCCAGGCCCAGGAAGGGGGATATATACATTTCTCCAGGTCCAGGAAGGGGGATATATACATTTCTCCAGGCCCAGGAAGGGAGATATATACATTTCTCCAGGCCCAGGAAGGGGGATATATACATTTCTCCAGGCCCAGGAAGGGGGATATATACATTTCTCCAGGCCCAGGAAGGGGGATATATACATTTCTCCAGGCCCAGGAAGGAAGATATATACATTTCTCCAGGCCCAGGAAGGGGGATATATACATTTCTCCAGGCCCAGGAAGGGGGATATATACATTTCTCCAGGCCCAGGAAGGGGGTAATATACATTTCTCCAGGCCCAGGAAGGGGGTAATATACATTTCTCCAGGCCCAGGAAGGGGGATATATACATTTCACCAGGTCTGGCAAGGGGGGATATATGCATTTCACCAGGCCTGGCAAGGGGGGATATATGCATTTCACCAGGCCTGGCAAGGGGGGATATATACATTTCACCAGGCCTGGCAAGGGGGGATATATACATTTCACCAGGCCTGGCAAGGGGGGATATATACATTTCACCAGGCCTGGCAAGGGGGGATATATACATTTCACCAGGCCTGGCAAGGGGGGATATATACATTTCACCAGGCCTGGAAAGAGGGGATATATACATTTCACCAGGCCTGGCAAGAGGGGATATATGCATTTCACCAGGCCTGGGAATGAGATATGCATTTCACCAGGCCTGGGAATGAGGGAGATATGCATTTCACCAGGCCTGGGAAGTGGAGATATATACATTTCACCAGGTCTGGCAAGGGGGGATATATACATTTCACCAGGCCTGGCAAGTGGGGATATATGCATTTCACCAGGCCTGGCAAGGGGGGATATATACATTTCACCAGGCCTGGCAAGGGGGGAGATATGCATTTCACCAGGCCTGGGAAGTGGGGATATATGCATTTCACCAGGCCTGGCAAGGGGGGATATATACATTTCACCAGGCCTGGGAATGAGATATGCATTTCACCAGGCCTGGGAAGTGGGAAGATATGCATTTTACCAGGCCTGGGAAGTGGGGAGATATGCATTTCACCAGGCCTGCGAAGTGGGGATATATACATTTTACCAGGCTTGGGAAGTGGGGATGTATACGTTTCTCCAGGCCCAGTGAGTAGCTGTCACAGTAGAACTTGGGTAATTCCAAGCTGAAGAGACAAGAAAAAATTACAAGTATCCAAAAATTAGAATTACAAAAGTTAATTCTAAAATTAACATTCCAGCATGTATCAGTATTTCCTGGTTCTCTCACTCTTTCAACTCTTTCCATTTTCACTCAAGGCACTTCTTAAAGTTTTCTGCTTATTCTTCATGTAAGTTGACAAAGTATTCAGAGGTATCCTGTATTCTTTTGTAATTTCAGATTTTTTCTTCTAACTCTTTTCAACTTCTCGAAAGATGGCAAGACAAGTGAAAGTCTTGCACTAGTTTACTACGAGACATGAACAGTAGGAAGCACATATTTTCAACAAGGGGATGTGGGGGCAGGTATAGAAGCTCAAGGCCAACAGTTAGCAAAGCTATTCCACCCCCAAACTGCATTCCAACAAAACAATCAACCCCAGAGCAATGGCCTCTTTTGCAGAAACACATGGATGAAGTTATCGTATGAAATATTCATGTTTAGATTAATTTTAATCTGACATTTCTGAACAAAAACTTCAAATTAAGGAAAAGGTGATTCAAATCATATGTGCTTTTTTTACATTGCTTTAATACAAAATTCTACAGACCAAGAAAAATGTTTGAATTAATGATTGTGAATTATAAAAGTTTGATTTATATAAGTTCCACTCTAGCCTAGAATTTGGCAACAAAAATGTCAGGTGAGAAAATCTTTTATAATGAGAGGTAGAGTCAGAAGTGAAAAATTCAATGCCACAGCCAGGATTTGAACCACGGACCTTCCGTTGCACATGCAGCCTGCTCTAACCACTGAGCTACTGTGACAACTCGCCAGTATGATAAGGAATTCCCCAACCACAAAGGGAATCTCATATCAGAGGTAAATACCACAAGGGTGCCACAAAATTCTAAGTACCTTATGCCCCAGGATTAAAGAACCTTTAGATGGTAATTACTTTGTTTCCACGGCAACAAACTTCAACTTCAGTTCCGACTCTACCTCTCAAACATTGAAACATTGCCCACAAATAAAAAAAAAAAAAAAACACCACCAGTAACTTTTTTGGCAAAAAAATACCAATCTTTCATAATGGCTTAAAGAAAGCAAACTAACTAGTATCAGGACAATGAGGTTGCAGGCCATCTTCATCAGATTGCGTGTCTCATCGTCGTCCACCAGAGGCTTGTGTTTCTCCAGCAGCTGTACCAACAGCTCACACAGACCTGCTCTGTACCATGTTTCTGATCCCTGACTACTCACCACCAGTTAGTATCAGGACAATGAGGTTGCAGGCCATCTTCATCAGATTGCGTGTCTCATCGTCGTCCACCAGAGGCTTGTGTTTCTCCAGCAGCTGTACCAACAGCTCACACAGACCTGCTCTGTACCATGTTTCTGATCCCTGACTACTCACCACCAGAGGCTTGTGTTTCTCCAGCAGCTGTACCAAAAGCTCACACAGACCTGCTCTGTACCATGTTTCTGATCCCTGACTACTCACCACCAGTTAGTATCAGGACAATGAGGTCGCAGGCCATCTTCATCAGATTGCGTGTCTCATCGTCGTCCACCAGAGGCTTGTGTTTCTCCAGCAGCTGTACCAACAGCTCACACAGACCTCCTCTGTACCATGTTTCTGATCCCTGACTACTCACCACCAGTTAGTATCAGGACAATGAGGTCGCAGGCCATCTTCATCAGATTGCGTGTCTCATCGTCGTCCACCAGAGGCTTGTGTTTCTCCAGCAGCTGTACCAAAAGCTCACACAGACCTGCTCTGTACCATGTTTCTGATCCCTGACTACTCACCACCAGTTAGTATCAGGACAATGAGGTCGCAGGCCATCTTCATCAGATTGCGTGTCTCATCGTCGTCCACCAGAGGCTTGTGTTTCTCCAGCAGCTGTACCAACACCTCACACAGACCTCCTCTGTACCATGTTTCTGATCCCTGACTACTCACCACCAGTTAGTATCAGGACAATGAGGTCGCAGGCCATCTTCATCAGATTGCGTGTCTCATCGTCGTCCACCAGAGGCTTGTGTTTCTCCAGCAGCTGTACCAACAGCTCACACAGACCTGCTCTGTACCATGTTTCTGATCCCTGACTACTCACCACCAGTTAGTATCAGGACAATGAGGTCGCAGGCCATCTTCATCAGATTGCGTGTCTCATCGTCATCCACCAGAGGCTTGTGTTTCTCCAGCAGCTGTACCAAAAGCTCACACAGACCTGCTCGTGCCAGATGGTTCTTCACATTCTCTGTAACACACAACTCATTTTATTTTAGTTATGCTCTATGGTTAACATGCTGGCCATGGGTTCATACCTCATGGACGGTCATGGATTTCTTTCAGGCATAAAAATACTTTGCTTTCTTCCAAAGGGAAGTAAAGCTGGTGGTATGATGTGATACATTTATTACACAGGAAAGAATCTTAAGCCTCATAAAGAGGCATATGAGCAAAAATAAGCAGTCCATCATGCTCAATTTACAATGGAACAGAACACTGACAATCATGGCAGTTCAACAGCATGATAAACAAAACTATTTCTTTTAGGTAACATTTCTTATAATTAAGCAGTCAACAACTTACGTATTGCTGCTAAACACTAGTACATAGGTATATTGTGTACAAGGTTATCTGAATGACTGTAGCTGCTTTAGTGGCAAGTCACTCTTCGTTACATTTCAAAGCTACTTAAATGTTTATGTATGTCTTTATTCACCGTAAGAATTTTTTTACAAATTCATGGCTTCGTCAATTTTTAAATAGGGAATACAAATAATATTGGTTTAAACAATATCATGAATACAAATAATAATAACAGACAGCATTACAGTCAAAAGAGTATAAGTTATATATATAGCCTACAGATTAAACACAAATAAAATTATTAGAGAGTGAATCAAATAATAGATATATACAGAGACAGTGTTACAGTAATATAGTGTTACAATCATACAGATAAAATTATTCAGAGAATGAGTCAAAGAACTCCTGCACACTGTAGTAGGTTTGCTCAATTAGAAAATTTCTAACTTCTTTCCTAAACTTAGTTTGACTGCTACTGTGGATTCTATTTGCGATTTTATTATACATGTGTAGGCCTCTATGCAGTATGGAATTTACCTTTTTTGTTGTTCTGGCAGTCTGTATGTGTATTTTATTACTATTTCTGGTACTATGTGTATGAACAGTGTTGTTTATGCTAAATAAGTGAATATTGTCCCTTATAAAACAAACAGTTTCTAAAATATACAGACTTGGCAGCGTAAGAATGTGATTTTGCCGAAAGTATGGTTTACACGATGTTGTCCTGTGCAAATTTAGCATTAGTCTAAGTATTTTCTTTTGCATTATGAATAGCGCACTTATTTCGCTACTGGATCCCCATATAAATATACCATAAGCAAGCACAGATTGTACATAAGAGAAGTAAACCATTTTTAGTGTTTGTAGGTTACTGATGCTCTTTAGGACATATATTACATAATGAGCTCGATTTATTCTTGCTGTAACATTCTTAATATGACTTTTCCAATCTAAGTGTTTATCAATTATGATTCCCAAAAATTTTGTTTCGGAGACATATTGTATGGTTTCTTTGCTATATAAAATTTTTGGTCCTAGTGATTTAGTACTTCTATTAGAGTTTGTGATGCACATGCAGTGTGACTTTTTTCCATTTAGCACTAGTTTATTTGCTGCTAACCATTTCTCCATATTTATCATTGTACTATCAGCTTGAACTTGTAGATCAATGGGATTACTGCCTTTGAGAATAAAATTAGTATCATCTGCATATAATATAGTCTCAACATGTGGTATATTCACTGGCAGATCATTAATGTACACTAGAAAAAGTAAGGGGCCTAGATTCGAACCTTGAGGAACTCCACACCTTACTAACTTTGTTTCAGATTTTACAGTGTTATTATCTCGAGTTATTGCAGTTAGTTGTTGTCTGTCAGTTATGTAAGACTTGAACCATTCATACACTATCCCACGCACTCCATAGGCTTCCAGTTTTGTCAATAATATGTCATGGTCAACTAAATCAAAGGCCTTACTCAAGTCCATAAATATACCAACTGTTGTATCATCAGTTTCAATTCCTTCCAGTGTTTCCTTAATGAACGCATAAAAGGCATTTAGTATGGATTTGTTTTTCCGGAAACCATTTTGTTTATCACTAAATACAAACTTTTCCATGAAAGGAGCAATCCTATTATACATAACCGATTCCATAACTTTAGAAAAACCTGATTGAATGGCAATTGGCCTATAATTATTTATATTGTTTACATCATCTTTTTTGTATACAGGAACAACTTTTGCTAGTTTCATCTTACTAGGAAATGTCCCAGTTGACAGGGAGGTATTGCATATTTCCAATAGGGGATTTATTAAACTATTCTTACAAGACTTAATTACACACTCAGGTATCTCATCATATCCTGCTGAAAAGTTATCCTTTTTTGAGTTAATTATTTTACTTAATTCATCTTTAGTGAATGGCTTAAGAAAAATAGTTTCTTCATTTCTGTTTAGTTTAGTGCATATTTTACTGGTATTTGGCTGTGTAATTGTTACTTTACTGCAATGCTAATGAAATGGTTATTGAAAATGTTGGCAACTTCTACTGGATTATCAACTATGACATTAGAAATCTTTAGCGAGACTTTTTTACTGTTATGACATGCTTTACTACTGGCAGTTTCTTTTTTTATTATATTCCATATTGTCTTATTTTTATTCGTTGAATTATTAATGCATTCATCAATATGCAGTTTTTTTGCAGCCTTTATTACTTTATTAAAAATTTGCTTGTATTTTTTTAGATATTTTGTAAACTGTTCAGTTTTGTTAGTTTTACTTAGTTCTATGAGATAACGTTTCCTATTGCTCGAGACTATAATTCCTTTAGTAACCCAATTTTTCCTTACATTCACCTTGCTATTTTTTATTGCCCTATATGGAAAGGCTGTATTAAAGTGATGCATAAATGAGGTCATAAAGTTGTTGTATTTCAGGTCCACTGTGGGTACCTTGTATACATCGGACCAATCCTCATTGTTTATAAGAGTATTAAAGTAAAGCATATTATCTTTAGAGAATATACGTTTATATTGTACTTCAGTCTTGGGCTTATAGCTAATGTTTGATGTATTTGTTAGTCTTAGTATTATAGCATTATGATCAGAATACCCTGCATTAATGTTACTAAGGTTGAAAGTCATGGCTGCTTTGTCAAATATGTATTGAACAAGTGACAAAAGATGCCATTCATTGCTAATTATATAGCCAAATGGGATGTGGCATGAAAAGTCCAGTGCTTATAACTTCTGGGTAGATTTCTTTGTACACATGCATGTGTTTTTATGCTATACTGTACATTTTCATTGACATGTTCAAAGTTCATATTCCTCTACTGCTACTTGTGAATCCAATCTAATCTAATCGTTCCCTACAACCTGATACTTACCTATAGTACAGAGTAAATATTGAATTCCATCCAAAACTTTAATACCTCCAGAAATACAGTCTTGCTTCTCTCTCATTCCCAAAAAACCTTTTTACAAAAATGTGTGTGTGTGTGTGTGTGTGTCTGTGTGTCTGTGGGTCTGTGGGGTCTGTGGGGTCTGTGGGGTGTGTGGGGTGTGTGTGGTGTGTGTGGTGTGTGTGGTGTATGTGGTGTGTGTGGTGTGTGTGGTGTGTGTGGTGTGTGTGGTGTATGTGGTGTGTGTGGTGTGTGTGTGTGTGTGGTGTGTGTGGTGTGTGTGGTGTGTGTGTGTGTGTGGTGTGTGTGGTGTGTGTGGTGTGTGTGGTCTGTGGGGTGTGTGGGGTGTGTGGGGTGTGTGTGGTGTGTGTGGTGTATGTGGTGTGTGTGGTGTGTGTGGTGTGTGTGGTGTGTGTGGTGTATGTGGTGTGTGTGGTGTATGTGGTGTGTGTGGTGTGTGTGGTGTGTGTGGTGTGTGTGTGTGTGTGGTGTGTGTGGTGTGTGTGGTGTGTGTGGGGTGTGTGGTGTGTGTGGTGTGTGTGGTGTGTGTGGTGTGTGTGGTGTATGTGGTGTGTGTGGTGTGTGTGGTGTGTGTGGTGTGTGTGGTGTGTGTGGTGTGTGTGGTGTGTGTGGTGTGTGTGGTGTGTGTGTGTGTGTGTGTGTGTGTGTGGTGTGTGTGGTGTGTGTGGTGTGTGTGGTGTGTGTGGTGTGTGTGGTGTGTGTGGTGTGTGTGGTGTGTGTGGTGTGTGTGTGTGTGTGGTGTGTGTGGTGTGTGTGGTGTGTGTGGTGTGTGTAGTGTGTGTGGTGTGTGTGGTGTGTGTGGTGTGTGTGGTGTGTGTGTGTGTGTGGTGTGTGTGGTGTGTGTGTGTGTGTGTGTGTGTGTGTGTGTGTGTGTGTGTGTGTGGTGTGTGTGGTGTGTGTGGTGTGTGTGTGTGTGTGTGTGTGTGTGTGGTGTGTGTGGTGTGTGTGGTGTGTGTAGTGTGTGTAGTGTGTGTGGTGTGTGTGGTGTGTGTGGTGTGTGTGTGGTGTGTGTGTGGGGTGTTTTTTTTTTTTTTTTTTAATTGCATGCCCCATTCCATATGAATACTACATGCTTGAATTTATTTATTTACATACAAATTACATTTTATATATACATGTACATATTGTTGGTGATGTTCTATTTGAACATTTACATCTTTATTTACCTCTAATTTTTTATCTACCTTAGTCTAATTGAGTACTTCATAAATCTAGTACTTATCATATAGTGAAACGCAAATATTATTATACTCGTAACAGCAGTAGAGTATTGAACTGTGTTTGGACAATGATACTGATTGCAATTTTGGTAAGGAGTAGAAATTATATATATTTGGACTTAAGTCATTCTATTTCTGTGAATTGTATAGCATTAATGAAGTTAACGAAAGGTTGTATGAAATTGTTTCCAAGTTCTTCTTTGTTTATGGGCCAAGTAGCACCTTTACTTTGTATCTTCCTAATCATTGCGTTTCTCTGGTTGTTTAGTATTTTGCATCGAAATATAATGTGGTTTACTGTTTGGTCCTCTTCTTCACATTTGCACATTGGGTTATCTAAAAATCCAAATCTGTGGCGATATGATCTTAGCTTTCCATGTCCTGTTATCATTGCTGTGAACTCCGGAGATATTGGTAACCGTTGGTTCAATCTTCTTCTCACGGATGGGAAATATTCTTTGGTTACTGCTCCTTTCCTTGATGCTGTCCATTGTTGTTGCCATTCTTCGAGTGCAGTTTCTTTCTCTCTAGTTACTATTGCTTCTTTTGATACTTTGTCATATATTATTTCAGTGTCTTCTGCGGCAGCTTGTTTTGCTAGTCTGTCCACAAGTTCATTTCCATGTATTCCCGCATGTCCTTTCACCCAGCCGAAATGTAGTGTCCACTTTGATTTTGAAAGTTCAAGGATTTTGCTTGTGATTGCTTCTATCAGCTGGTTATGTTTCATGTTGTTCCTGAGCAGATCTAGAGTTATCTTACTGTCTGTGAATAATGCAGCTCGTTTTTCATCGCATTCTCCATATCCAAGCTCATCTAGTTTCTTAAGTGTTTTTAATATTGCCAGTTGTTCAGCCTGGTTATTCGTGCATCGTGGATGCAACTTGAACTTTAATTTGTATGCCAGGTTGCCATGGATGAAGATGATCCCTGCTGCCCCAACTTTATCACCAGTTTTGCTACCATCGGTGTACATTTCAACTGCATATACATTGTTATCTACCTCATCTATTAGGGGTATTTCCACAGGGTGTCTCCAATACCTGACTTCCAGCGGTGCGTCATATTCTTGATTGTTGACTTTTGTTGCCAGGTAGGTTCTTACATACTGTTCTATGGTTATTTGTAAGGGTGGAACGCCTGCTACTACGCATGATGCCTCGTATGAGAGAGTTCGGTAGGCTTTAGCAATTTTTATATTAATCAATCTTTGTATCCTTTTATATTTTGTTAGATTTTTTATTTTTCTTAAAGCGTCTATCCACACTGGTGAGCCATATGTCATTATTGGGACTATAGCTCCTTCGTATATTGTTTTTAGTGCTTTGTGTCCTAATCCCCATTGTAGTTTAGCTGTCCGTGATAACATGTGGATGAGTGTGATTGATTTTCCTGCAGTGTGGTCTATGTGTGCATTGAAGTTAAACTTACTGTCAAACCATATGCCCAGGTATTTCATTTCTTCAGTTTGGTTAAGCTTCTTGTTGTTTAAGTAGATATTGACGTCCCAATTGTCCGTTCGCTTTCTTGATATGACTAGAGTCTTCGACTTCTTTTCGTTAAATTCTATTTTGTTGTCAGTGGCCCAGTTCTGAATTTTGACTAAATCTTGATTCGCTATGTTTTCTGCTTCTACTTTGCTTGAGCCTCTTGTTAATATGACAAGGTCATCTGCGAATGCCATGGCTTTAGTTTTCCTATTGAAATCAGTATTCAATAGGGAATTATACATTATGTTCCAAAAGCCTGGGCCACAGCAGGATCCTTGTGGACAGCCCTTCTGAACTTCTTTTTCCATTGTGTAATTGTTTATTGTGATTTTTGCTTTCCTGTGGTTGAAGAAATCTAATGCTAAGTTGTAGATATTTCTCGGACATTCCCATTCTTTTAAGTTCTTGAGAATACTGGGCCACCAGGCGGCATTAAATGCACCTTTGACGTCAAGGCTTGTTAGGATTATACATTGTTTTATTTTCAATCCCTCTTCTATGAAGGTTTTAACTTCAAGTGCTGCATCAATTGTTCCCTTTTGAGGGGTAAAGCCGTACTGTCTACCATTGAGTAAGTTTTTAGACCACAGATGGTAATTTATCCTGTCGATCATTAACCTCTCTAGTAATTTGCCGCCAATATTTATCAAGCTGATTGGACGATATTTAGACACATCCTTGCATTCTTCCTTGCCAGGTTTTGTGATTGGAAGCACAATAGACTGCTTCCATCTTTTTGGAAAACAACCTCTACTTAGGCACATGTTGTAGAACTGTGTGAAGAATAAAGGCAGAACTCTGAATGCTCTTAGTAGAATGTCGCTGGTTATCCCATCCTCACCGGGAGCTTTCTGAGGGTTGAACTTTTGTAAGGCGGTTTTTATTTCTTCAGTTGTGAAAGGTACATCATCGGTTGTATCTATTGGCTCTCTAATTAACCTTCTTGTTTCTTTGTGATGTGCGTTGTCACTTCCTTCACTATCTTGTGGTGTGAAGTGTTCCAGCATGTGTTCAATTGTGTTCTCCGTGTCTGTAGTGTATGTTCCATCTTCTTTTTCTAGGGTTGTTAGTTGTGTTGTGGTTTTGACTTTCCCGGCGGCTATTTTGTAGACTAAGTTCCAGGGGTTAGCTCCATCAACTATAGTGCAGAACTTCTTCCAAGAGTTCAGTTTCGCCTCTTGCAATTTCATTTCATATTCATGTTTTCCTTCGTGATATTTGGTTTTCCTCTCTAGTCTTAGATCTTCATTTGTTGTAGTTCTTTGGTACCGTCTTCGTAGCGCGTTTGTCTTTTTCCTTAGTATTGTAAGTTCATCGTTCCACCACGAAACCGTATTTCCTTTCAACGCGTATTTTGTTGCCCTAGACATCTTGAGACTTGTGTTGCAAGCTTCGTTAATTGATGAGGATATTAAATTTTCCACTTCATCACAATTGTCGTACGTAGCAATAATATTTTCCAGGTCACGATCCATTATTTTCGTATCTGCGGTCTTGTGATAATGAAAGGTTGTTTTGATATTTGAAACAAGAGCGATTTCAAATTTATCAAGATCGCCATTCTTTATGATATACTTTCTTGTGGTTTGGTTTCTGTTTGGAGATAATATGTGCTGCCGTGTCACGCTCAGTTTGAAGGTTATATTTCTGTGATCGGAACAACTTTCTTGTGTTCCACACTCCCAGTCGATAACCTGCCTTAGTAGTTTATTATTGACTAATGTTAAATCAATGTAGCTTCTGGCCCTTATCGTCTCAAAAGTTGGCTCCGACATTTTGTTGACAATATTCAAATCGCTTAGTGTTAAGAACTCCTCCAGTGCTTTGCCACGTTGATTTGTTGTTGCGTCATACCATAGTTTGCTTCGACAATTGCTGTCAACTGCGATCAGTATACCACTTCCTTTGACGTAATTTAAAATGTTTTCTACTTGGCTGATATTTCTCTCAATGTCTTGTGTAAAATCAAAATATGAACTTACTGCATACAATTTTGTACGTCTGTAGATAATTTCAATTACAGCGATATCTTCGTTACATAGTGTGTGATTGCTGTTGCATCTATTTGTTTATTGTTTATTAATATAGCAGCTCTTTTCTTTCCATTTCCGAAAGCGTAGGTCCTAAGTGACCTGGAAATTCCAGCTAGGTTATTATGAATAAGGTGCGGTTCTTGTATTAGAGCAACGTCTACTTTATTCTCTTCCATGATCCGTATTAAGTTACTTGTAGCCACTCGCTTATGTTGCAAATTAATTTGAATGCAATACAAATTATCAGCAATATTATTATATGGTTTATTTGGGTTAGCAGCCATATTAATACGCTATTTTTTCTGCGTTCCTTTTTAGCGCATTTTTGTAGCTAGTGCAGGTCTTGTCCAGTGATGTGTGTTTTACATCTACTGGAGTTGTACAATATTTATTATAATTAATGCAATTGATGCATTTATAGTTCTCTCTGTTGGCTTCACATTTGCTCATAGTGTGCTTTTCCGCACAATGTGGGCAGGTCACTTCTCCTTTACAGTCTAGAGTTCTGTGATTAAACTTGGAGCAGTTATGGCACCGTTGAACTGATATGTAATCAGCACTGTTGCAAATATGCCATCCTATTTTCAATTTTTTGTCTTTCAGTCGTTTCCTAACTTCAGAGCTGACTTCAATGACCAGATTTTTGTTCTTCTTTTTATCTACGAAGACGAATTTAGGATCGATGTCGCTTACTTCCAAGTTTGCTTCAGAATTTTGTGATATAATAGCCTCCTTTGCATTTTCGATTGTTATCTCGTCCGGCACATTGAACACAATCAATCTAGGGTTCCAGGCTTTCAGAAGGTTTCTAGAGTTTCCGACTTTTGGACGGCAACCCTCTAGTTCATCCCCACAAACAGCATTTATTTCGTCGCAAACTTTTTCTAGATCACTTTTACTGTCGGATTCAATTAACAACTGCCCATTCTTCAGTGTTTTCAGAGCCGAGATTCCAACTTTGATTTTTGCCAGGTTTACTTTTCTCTTGATCAGAGTCTTGATGTACTCGGCACTTTGATTGTTTTTAGATTTGACAAACATCTTGTTTATTTCCTTCCCTTGAGCCACATTTCTTAGGCAGCTATCGCCGTTATCAACGGGAATTTCCGACTGAGGCTTCTTCTTTCTGCCGCTAGGGCCTGCTATCATCCATTCGCCGTTCTCGCAGCTCCCGGTAGATGTCGCACCATTGCCATCACTTCCGCTTTGAAGACCTTGCAAGATGGACTCCGTTTCCGCGACCCTCTTTTCCAAATCGCTTATTCCTTTATTCTTTTCTTCAACTGAACACTTCAAATTCGCAAACTCATTCCTAAGAACACTCACAGCTTGCAGAATTTCTTCCTTGTATTCTTTCTTCAAGTTACCACTTTTATCCGTAACACCAACCAAAACTTTCAGAGCACTTTCCACTGCATTTTCCTTACCTGACGCCATCTTGGTCACGTGTGGTGTGTGTGTGTGTGTGCGTGCGTGCGCGTGTGTGTGTGTGTGTGTGTGTGTCTGTGTGTGTGTGTCTGTGTGTGTGTCTGTGTGTGTGTGTGTCTGTGTGTGTGTGTGTGTGTCTGTGTGTGTGTGTCTGTGTGTGTGTGTGTCTGTGTGTGTGTGTGTCTGTGTGTGTGTCTGTGTGTGTGCGCGCTGAATCCTTGAAATGTAATTTTGGTTATATTTGATTTTCTCAAAAATATCTCTAATGATTTTGATTAAAATACTGTAAGTTTAAAATATTTGTTACTTTTCTGGGATACATTTTTCTTGAATTTTCATACAACAGCCTTCGAGGTTCTCTTCATTCTGAATAACTTTTCCTTAACTCACAAATTGTAAGAAACTGACAAAATATTACTACACAAAAAATGTACATCTTGTTAAAACACACAATTTATGTTTCTTTGTGAAGCAAATCATTTCTGAGATATTCCTTGTTACTTGTTTAAATTTTCAAGTACTTATATGCTTTTTGCAAATAATAAGTCATTTTTTGTTTTTTATCCGTTGGGTATATAAATAGAACAGAATTTCAGATCCCTCACATAGCAGCCAGCTCTTAAAATATTTGACAATTACTTAATTCCACTATATTTTCCTATTTCCATTGTATGTACAAAGGAATTCTTTTATTTATTTGTTTAAATTTATTTATGGATGTTCTTTAACTGCTACAGTTGTGGGTGTGAAAGTGTGCATGACCATTGGTGCTCTAAGGCCAGTATGTTACCCCACTTTTATCTACAAGCAAACATCAAATAGACAAAACAACATTTATAAGAGTTTGTACGCCAGTAGAGAAAGTCATTTGAGTACAACACATGAAGCTGAATAAATCGTTGTGATGTCCTGGTTATTGGATCGCCATTTGAAGCTGAAGTCGTTGGTGATGTGTTGCCCTTTGATGTAGCTCGCCTCGGCTAGTTCTGCATAAGATCTCTTTATCTCGGGTTTGCGTAAGTGTAATGGACAACCCAAGAACAACTTTTCAGATCCTTTATTTCCTTTTTAAATATTTTCGGGAGTTATGCCGAAAATATTTGTATATGTAGAGGAATCACCCTCACATCCGCGCAGCACGAGCTCCCGTACTGGTCTCTGGTTGAGTACTGACCCGACGCTTCTCTCTTACCCACGCTAAGAAGCCGTTCGCTCCATTTGAATGTCATGACGTCATCCAAGAAAGCCTCGTATCCAAAATGCTATTTCCTTTTCCCGCAATTTCGAAATGTCCCTTTCTATTATAACATGTTCTTTTATGAATTTCAAATATATAATTACCTTTTTAGGATTAAACGATGTTTACTTTATATTTTATTAAATATATCGCGCGACTTTTAAGGTTGGTAAACTTTACTTTCGAACGTGTATTTAAACTATGTGGTATGACGTCATGACTCGCTAATTTCAAACCAATAATGCGTTTATTCTACAAATTTAACGACTATTATTTACTCATATCTTGCTCACCTTACAACACTTCCTGCTATATTATCTATTTATGTTATTACTCAATATTTATCGCAAATCTCATATCCGGCAATTAAATTAAAACGTGTCTTTTTCAAAAGCCCATTCGATCGGAAATCTAAATTTCGGTATCAAATGCCCCCATTTATGTTATTTTATTATTTTATAATAAAATAATATAAATGTCTTGCCCGAAAGAAAAAATTAAAAATTACTCCTGTATTTTGAATAATCGGCAACACTCCCATTATATACAATTTTCAATTACACTGTTTTTGAAATTGGTTATTAACACATTTTCTCATTAATCTTTTTAACATGACAAACAATTATACACTTGACTAAACATTAATCCTTAAATACTAATTACAATATGTTATGGTTTCTTCTGTGAAGCTTTTATATAAAGGTTAAATTTCAAGAGTCTTTCTTTATACTTCCTTCTTTCAGTTCATGTTTACTCACTTCGCTATCACTATCACTTGCACTGTGATTTTTTTTACTTTTGTTATTGTAACACATATCTGTACTATATCCTTTAAGCACTAAAATGTACATATATTTATATAAATCCATTACACTCTTCAGACAAATTCTTTCTTTGTCTTGCTGTGATAACTATCTATACATCTAAATATTTTAACAAATGTTTACAAAGTAAATATTCTGTTTTCTCTCTATGCGGAGATGAACATTTTAACAATCTTTCTGAAGCTGTTATTGTGAGCTCTATACAATATATTTTTAAGCTCTTGGTAGTAGATAGCAATTCACATTCTGCATTTTTCATGAATATGTAAGTACCTGGCCAATATATGATTTTCAAGTAAGCTAACATTTACATTTTATCTCAAAGCTGATTGGGCGCCAATAGACAAATGACACTTCCAATTTTTCTTTTACATTAAATCAAGGTTCCAAGGCACCACACGGTTTCTTGTATGGTCGAAGGAGTTGTTTATGCCATCTTCCCAGACATTTTTCATTTTTAACATCTTTTAATTCATAGGTATTGTGGCGGGGATTTCTTTAAAAGATGGTTAACTCATATTAGCGTGAATATGGTAGCAAATGGAGCACTGTTTTTGCTAAAAGATGTAAAGTTTGTTGGAGCAGACGCCACTCTTCTTTTCAGGGGAGGTGGTCGTGGAATGGAATGCATAAATCAACGTACTTTTGTTATAAACACATTTATTCGTTCATCTACACTTCTTTTCACAAAGCAATTAGTTAACCACTCTTAAAATTGGATAGCGTCCATGCCGGTTAAAAGTTTGTGTAATTCACATTTTCACACGCCATCAACAATTATACGTCTTTACATTTTGAAGTCACAGACGCTAATGAAAGTAGTTTTTGGCGTGGGTATAACGCAACACCGCCATTCTTTTGTATTCATCCGCGCAACAGTTCTCATTGGTCGAACTCAAACAATTGAGAAGACATTGTCTATTTTGAGTATTGAAAAAATTAGGTCCCTTATACATTCAAATTAAAAGAATTAAAAATTTACACACTCTTATAAAAATATTTACATGAACAATTTTCTATTAGTCAATATTCTGTCTCATATGCCCCTTGTTTTGTTTTTCAAGTTGTCACCTTATATACAATCTTGAAACACAATACAATACTTCTCCCTACTTCTATGATTCAATCACTTTGTACAATATATATTTTTTTCTTTACAGTCTTCTTCACTGTTTGTCTTTGTCCTTTGTTTTGACATGATACAGCATGTCTTTATAAACTTCACATATTCGATTGCTACACAATGCATTCAATTATTGTACAATACATATCCAGTTATTGTACAATATACCCAGTTATCATATCACATATGTTGTTATTATACAATACACTTTCAGTCATTATACAGTACATATCCAGTTATTGTACAACACATTTGATTACTACACAACATGTCCAATTATCATACAATACATATTCAGTTATTGCACAATATATCCTGCTATCATAACACATATGTGTTCTGTTTTAATGCAATACATATTCAGTTATTACACAATACACATTCAGTTTTTGCATAAAGCATTTAGTTATTACTCAATATATTCAGTTATTACACAATATATCCAGTCATCATATCATATATGTTGTTATTATACAACACACCTTCAGTCATTATACAATACATATTCAGTTATTGTATAACACATTTGAATACTGTATAACATGTCCAATCATTACACAATACATATTCAGTTGTTGTACAATATATCTTGCTATCACATCACATATGTTCTGTTATTATGCAATACATATTTAGCTATTACACAATACACATCCAGTTTTGGCATAAAGCATTTAGTTATTACTCAATATATTCAGTTATTACACAATATATCCAGTTATCATATCATACATGTTGTTATTATACAACACATATTCAGTTCTTATACAACACATACTCAGTTATTGTACATTTGACATTGACACAAATATAATTTAAGTGTTTCATGTGGTTTTTGACTTGTATTCATTGCTATAAGGAGAGAAAAACAGGATACAAATTTTGAGCTAATGATTATGATCTTATTTATGGCAATATTTTATTCAGTTCTTTGCCTTCTTTGTCTTATAAGCTCATGTATAGGCAGGTTATTGAGTCGGTTCTTAAACTCTGATGTTACATATGATACTAATTTTCTTAATTGGGTTATTATTCATCGTTGTTTTGGTTCAACATTTCTTCGAGTTAGGCATTGGCTATATTCATCTCAATTCATGGGCATTGTTTTTCTGGTTATGGTTTTTCCTCACTTCACTAATTGTCATTTCTTTGTCTCTTATTTTTATAAGAGAAAACTTCTATACTTACAATTATTCTGTAATTGTATTATTTTTCTTCTCAATTTACTCTCGACATCTTTGTGTCGAAATATTATATCTTTTTCATCATAATTGATTCATTTTTATTTTTGTCCCTGACATCCTTATGTCAAAAACATATTATCTTCCGTCGCTATGATTCATTTATTTAATGACAATCAGTGTTCTCATCTGTCTTTGTTGACAATGCTCTTTGTGGTCGATATAGCCAATGACTATGTTGATTTTCTTCCCTGTTGTAATCCTATTCTGAACATAATTTCCTATAAGTAACCCATCAAAAATTGTTATCTTCTTTCATCTCTATTATTCCTGCCTTACACATTTGTTGACAAAGGCTATTTGGTCCTTTCTTTGTATGGCTTCAATTTGTTTTTATGGTATCTTCCTACCAACTTGCCATTTGTATTCTGTAGCTCATATGTGTGGTCACCCAGCTGTTTTGTTATGACCAGTGGTCCAGTATACAATAGCTCCATCTTTCCAGATCTTTTTTCAGATGCCTTGGATGCTTTGTGGCTTTTTAAGAGCACCTTTTCTCCAATTTGTGGGGACCATTTCCTGACGAATCTTTTCACCTTGTTCCTCCCTTTTTCAGCCTTCTGCTGTAATCTTCTGAATGCCAATTGACATTTTTCTTTCTCTGATAATTCTCTTTGGGCAGCCATGGTAGTGTCAATGTCAATTGCTAATTTTCTTGGTTTCGTGTTGGTCATTAGCTCGATAGGTGCGAACTTGGTCGTGGGGTTCACCGAATGGTTAATCACCTCCTCTATATATCCGCATTTTTCCGTCCAGGAAGTGTGGTCTCTGTGGCAGAGCAAACGAAAATAAATACTAATATCCCTCATGATTCTCTCGGTCGGGTTTCCCTGGGGGTAATATGCTGAGGAATAGTACAATTTTACTCCTAATGTTTCTAAGGTGTTCTGAAATAACTTGCTCTTATGCATGGTCGCATTGTCCGATAGGATACATTTTATTCTCCCATATTTTGGGATGTAGTCCTTGACGATTTTATCTAGGCATGTTCTGCTTTTGATGTTCTTAATGGGGTATATTTTGGTGAATTTTGTAAAAACATCAAACATGACAAATATGTATCTGTTTCCATCTTTACCCCTTGGCAATTCTCCATGCTCGTCAATACACACCAATGCATTTTTCTCGTTCCTCACGATGGATTGTGGGATGACATCGTACTTTACATTAATTGGCTTGGCCTTTTGGCATAGGTCGCATGAGGAAATTAACTTCCTGACCTTCTTGCCGAGATGTTTAATGTACAATACTTCCTCGATGGCAAGCATTGTCCTCTCAGTACCGGAGTGAAGCATTGAGTGGTGGAATGCCAAAATGACCCTGTCCTGTAAGGAATTTGGTACCATCATTTTCCATTTCCTTACGTCGCGACCATGCAGTTTAAATAGGATGTTCCTAAATTTGCCTATCTTGGCATCCAATCTTGGTATTATGTCTGGAGCCTTGTCGAATAGCCTCTTCAATTCAGGGTCTTCTTGTTGTAGCTTTGCTATGTTCTTGAAGTCTTGCAAGATCTCGTTGTTTTCTTTGCTACTTATCTGCATAATTTTGATCTCATGGTGCGGACTGTATACCGTCTCGGGTATGTGACTCTCCGACCTCAATCTCGACAATAAGTCACTGAAGATGTTCTCCTTCCCCGGGATATGTTTGACCTCTATGTCGTATGACATGATCTCATGTATGTACCTTGAGATTTTGGAGTTGGTCAGCTTGCATTTTTGAATGAAGGACAGGCTTACGTGATCTGTATATATAATTATTTTATAAAGATATATATATTGTCTGAACTTCTGCAACGCAAAATGGATTGCACCTATTTCCAGTTCGGTTATGCAGGCATTGGCTTCTATTTTATTTAAAAACCTAGAAGCTGTGGCAATCACATGTTTGTTGCCATCTGCATCTTCTTGTGCTAATATCGCACCATATGAGTGCGCACTAGCATCAGTGTATACCAGAAAAGGTGAATTCGGATCCGGTCGTTCCAGGAGAATACTGTGCTTGAAAAGTTCTTTGATATTCTCAAAGGCCACCTGGTGTTCAGCATTCCATTCCCACTTAGTATCTTTTTTCAACAGTGCTCTAAGGGGTACCAATTCCTTAGCGTAGTTGACCACGAATTTCGACTGGTACTGTAAAATGCCCAGAAACCTCCTCAACTGTTTTAAGTTACGTGGGGGTGGTATATGCTCTATGGCCTTGACCCTCTCCGGATTAGGTTGTATACCATCAGGTGTTATGATGTGGCCTAGAAATTCAGCTTCTTTGACGAAAAACTCACACTTTTCTAAATTTAGGGTCATGTTGCTTTCCTGGAACCTGGATAATACATAATCTATGTGATGTAAGTGCGACTCGGGATTCTCACTGTATATTAGAAAGTCGTCTACATATTGCGTCACAAAAGTCTCGATGGTATCTCCAAAAACTTTGTCTAGAGCCCTCAGTAGTGCACTGCTACTGGTCGATAGTCCAAAGGCACATTTTGAAAATTGGTATACCTTTCCCTTGTGTAAGAAACAGGTATATTTCCTGACATCTGGATGAAGAGGAATTTGCCAGAACGATGCTGTCAAGTCGAGACTTGTGAAATGTTGACCTCCTTTCAATTTCGATATTAGTTGGTCTACCCCCTCAGGCCTGTAGTGATCCGGCAAGGTATGTGTGTTTATCTTCCTTGCGTCGATGGTCATCCTCAATTTTCCCCCTTTCTTATGGACCCATACTACTGGATTCACATAACATGAGTCCGACGGCTCTATTATTCCGTCCGCTAACATTTTCTGGATTACTCTGTCAGCTTCCTCCCTAATGGAGTTGGGGATGGGCCTGGATTTGTGTGAATAGGGGGTTATATCTGTTACTGTGAAAGTATGTACGTACTTGTTACACGTACCTGGCTTTTTATCGAAAACTTTTCTGTTTTTAACCAATATTTTCCTAAGTTGGCTTCTTTCCTCTTCAGAGATGCCATGTGCCCCCCAGACCTTCTCATTGATTAGCTGTAGCATCGATTCTTCTCCATCTGTTGGTAGTGGTTCAGGTTGGTAGTTGTCCCAGGCAACATACTCGTCTTCCGTGCAGATCCAATGGCTGCAAACGTTAGTTTCTTCATCGCTCGTCCAACCTGTCTTCTTCTTATTTACCCTTAGGTCTACCAATCTATTCTCGTGGACATTGATGTTCTCCACAAAGAATTGTTCATCCGGATGGATCCCTGTCTGGTCTGGTTCTTCCTGGCATGTTTCTTCCTCCAGGAACTTCGCAGTGCATTCTGAGGCTCCTTCCTTAATGATAAATACATGTAGGTCATAGTTAATTACCGACCTCCAAAGGTTAAGCAAGTCACTGCCAATGATTAGGGTAGCTGTTAATCTTGGTATTACTAGGGCAATAAAGTCGAACTTCCAACTTCCGATTTCAATTACCAGCCTTACCTGGTATTTAACATGTTCCTTCTTCTTGCCAATTGCTGTGCTGCAATATACTCCACACACAGGCAAGAATTCAGCATTCCTTTTAGTTATCAGTTCCTGGAACAGCTGTTCGTCACATACTGATGTGCTGGCTCCTGTATCGATCATCGCTGGCAATTCGATGCCCCATACCTTCAGCCTAATCATTGGTGGATTGGTTATCTCCTTTCTTTCACTCGCCTGTCCTCTCAAGGTACCTACATTACACTGGTCAATATCGCCCCTACTGCCACACAGGTCAACTTCCGGGACACAAAGTTGACTTGTACTTAGTTTTCCTGGACGTTGGAGGTGATCGTAGTTTCTGTATTCTGTGCAGTATCGGTCCTATCCGGCACATTTTCATTCTGTTCCTGTTGTCTTATGTTGTCGATGTTCCCTTGGTTTCTGCCCCTTTGACGTGAACCCCTATTGTACGACGGCCTATGGCTGTTCATGTATTCCCTACAGAATCGTATATGATTCACTTGATGGGTACGATCTCCTGGTCTTCCACGATCATATCTATGCGTTCTGTACCTCGATTCACCCCTCGGTATCGTGTCGTGGTACCGTTGTCTTGTGTTCTCCATCCTCTCGCCATGATTATGTGGTTGTGGGAAATGGTGTGCCCCTCTCCCCCTTTCATGGGTATTCCTAGTATTTGTATGTTCTCCTTCGCTCTGGTTGTTCGTAGCCGTGTTTCGGTTTAGGATGGGTGAGTTTGGGTGACCGTTCCTATGTCTATGCTCATTAGGCCGACCATTTTGTGTTTCGAAGGCTGTCAGCAGTTCTATCATATCTGCAAAATCTACTGGCCTCGCAACAATTAATCCTGTTCTCACTGTGTCTGGGAAATGTCTCGTTATGCTGGCAATTAGTTCTGCCTCCGACAAGTTGGGGTCTAATAGCTTTCCTTTGTTGGCTACTTTCATAAAATAGTCGACCAATGACAACCCTTTGGCTGGATCGTATCTACCTGTCGCTAGCTCTACCCTAGTTTGGTTTTGTTTAGCTGGGCCCCAATATCTTGATAGGAATAAATTTCTGAATGAGCTATAAGACTCATGACCAGCTAGTGTTAACCTGAGCCATTCTAATGCCTTGTTTTTTAAGCTTTTCTTAACTATCATCATCCTAAGCTCGTTTGGTATCCTTTTCACTTTAAAGTATTCTTCCATCTCTTTAACAAAGAGTTTTGGATCGTCTCCCTTCTCCTCGTCAAATGTAGGTGGTGTGATTTCATGTAATATGCTGTTGGTGTAACATGTGTTATGTGTTGTGTCATTGTTTGGTTGTGAACCTCTTTCTCTGTATGGTGAGTCAACATTTTGTACATTATTCAAGTAATTCTCATCTTGTACATTACTTACATCTAAATCATCTTGTCTTTGTAATGCCTTCACAACATCATTTACATTAGCCAAATTTTCTTTCCCTTTTTTCATTTCTTCACAAATTGATTTTAAATCACTCTTTATTTCTAAGTGGCTTTGTTTCATATCATTTATAGCATCCTGTTGTGAAAGCATCACATCATTCATTGTCTTAATTTTAGGGATTACTATTTGTTCTACAGTTTCATTAATAATGTCTTTCTTTACAACCTCAATCTCTTTCCTTAATTCCTCAGTTATTTCTGCTTTTACATTTGTTATTTTACAGTCTACACTCGTATTACTTTCTGTTATTTCATCCCTACATTTAGCAATTTCTTCTTCTAACACAATTTTATTCTCTCTCATCTCTGATTCTATCTTTCCCATCCTATCTCCTACCATTTCTATCCTAGCTTCTAAGGCTTCCTTTGTTTCATTTAAGTTTTTGTGAACTAATTTTAAATTAGTTTCCATTACTTTCATATTTTCTTTACACTCCTGTCTCCCTAATTCTATTTTCTGTTCTAAGTCTTTTCTCACTTCCTCCATTTTCTGACCTATCTCTTCCTTATTCTGTTCCAGTTTCTGTTCTATACTCTGACCTAAACTTTGTTCTATATCCTGTTTCAATTCTATGTTATTTTGTTTCATTTTCTGACCTAATTCTACCTTATTTTGTTCCAGTTTCTGACCTATTTCCTTCATATTCTGTTCTAGTCTTTCAAATATCATCATCATTAACCTTTGATCTTTGCTTATTTCCGCCTGTTCACCTTCTAATCCTTCCTGATAACTAGGCCTATCTGCCCCTTCCCCCACTCCTGTTTCTATCTCTTTTCGCGACATTTTAATTCCTTTATCTAATTCACTTAATGTTGAAAGTCCTGTCACTTTTCCACTTCTTAAAAACATGCACAAGGGAATAAAATAAAGAAACAAAAAATTTCGATCCTACTTTCTTTTCTGCTGGTTCTTCGTCCGGTTATTTACGTCTCCTGGGTAGTTGGCTTCGCTAGATGATCTCCGGTGTTTTTCCCACGTTGATTCTCCGCGTATCGATGTTTTGTTGATATCAGACGATGGTCTAATGGCGTCTTTCTCCTGCACGATAAGATAGCGTTCTTTTGGTGTTAGCACTTCGCACTCTCAATTTTGCATTCCACTCCAAATTCGCGCCCCACGTTGGGCAAGCCATTTGTGGCGGGGATTTCTTTAAAAGATGGTTAACTCATATTAGCGTGAATATGGTAGCAAATGGAGCACTGTTTTTGCTAAAAGATGTAAAGTTTGTTGGAGCAGACGCCACTCTTCTTTTCAGGGGAGGTGGTCGTGGAATGGAATGCATAAATCAACGTACTTTTGTTATAAACACATTTATTCGTTCATCTACACTTCTTTTCACAAAGCAATTAGTTAACCACTCTTAAAATTGGATAGCGTCCATGCCGGTTAAAAGTTTGTGTAATTCACATTTTCACACGCCATCAACAATTATACGTCTTTACATTTTGAAGTCACAGACGCTAATGAAAGTAGTTTTTGGCGTGGGTATAACGCAACACCGCCATTCTTTTGTATTCATCCGCGCAACAGTTCTCATTGGTCGAACTCAAACAATTGAGAAGACATTGTCTATTTTGAGTATTGAAAAAATTAGGTCCCTTATACATTCAAATTAAAAGAATTAAAAATTTACACACTCTTATAAAAATATTTACATGAACAATTTTCTATTAGTCAATATTCTGTCTCAGTATGATAACCAAATTTTGATATAATTTCTGCAGGACCTTTATATAACAATTCCATCCTTTTGTTCCTACCTCGCAATGCACTTGATAACTTATGGTCTTTAACTAGTACCCAATCGCCTATCTTAGGTTCCCATTTATGTTTTCTACTCTTTTTCTTTAATTTTCGCTTCTCTGCCTTTTTCTTGATTCGTTCAAAAGCAATTTTCGCTCTTTCTTCTTCACTTAACTGAATGTCATTAATTTTCAGTGTTTTTGGTACCCCGATCAATATTGGTTCTGGTTCAATTCCTAACATTAATTTTATTGGTGCAAACCCAGTAGTTACATTAATGGTGTGATTGATAATCTTTTCTATCAATGGACAATATTTCACCCAATCCTTGTGATTATGATGTGTAAGTACACGTAAATAAATTCCTATATCTCGGAGGACACGTTCTGTTGGATTCCCTGATGGAAAGTATGATGAACAATAATTTAGTTTTCTCGCGTCTAATGTTACCCTAATCTTTCCATTGGCCTTATTTACAATACCTAGGGGATTCACAAATTCTGAATTCGAAATCTCAATAACCTCATCTTCTAACATTGACTTTATAACTGCATCTACCTCTTCTCTTATTGTACTAGGGATAGCTCTCGCTTTATGTGTAAAAGGTTTGATGGGTATCATCTCAAACGAATGAGTATAAATATTACATTTACCAGGTTTCTCAGAGAATACTTCTTTATTTCGGATTAATATTTCAAACAATTTATCCCTCTGTTGTTCATTTAGTTGATCAGCCTGAGTTACCTTTTCCCTCAACAATTCTTCTAAGTCTTCACTACTCTCCCTATCATAGTACCTAGTTGCATCAGAAACCCTCAAATTGTCTATGAAATCATTTTTATCCCATTCTACATTTTCTTTATTATCGACACTGTACTCTTTGACATTTACTTCAGTTAATTCCATAGCTCCTACTTTAACATATTCTACAAAGAATGTATCCCCTTGGATTTCTTCTTCCTCTTTTTCTCTTACAATAGTTTCTGAACTACTATCTTCCACAAAAGGCACTATAATGATCTCATCTTCAACTTTCATTTCTAGAATCATGTTTTTAAAATTCACCACAGCTTCCCAGGCATAAAGACAATCACAACCTATTATAATATCTGTAACAAGTCTTCCTACAATCAGAAATAAAATTCCAAGTATTCTCCCATTTATTTCAATATTTATCATTGCTTGAAATTTTACTCTCTCTTTTCGTTTTCCCACAGCTAGCGAGCAATATATCCCATTAACTGGTAAAGACATTACTTTAAAACCACTACTTTGTAAATTATCATAAAAATTTTGTGAGCATACTGTGCTATTTGATCCCGTATCTATAATTGCATTGTATTGTTTTCCATTTACTCCAATTTTGATTTTAGGTGGATCTCCTACTTTTTCGTTTTCGTCAATTCTATTTTTCCATTCTCTTTTCTTTTGTATCATCATTTGCCTTCCAGGACTATTTATTTCCGAGTACTTATCACAATCATTACTAGGATACCCAGTTCTCACTGAAGGCGCGTTTGACCGGGTCTGGCGTTTCCCTGATTTTTATGTATGGCTCCTGTACTATTTCCCGAATTGTTACTTCTGTTTTCCTGCATTAAATCGGGGTTACTTCCTACCATGTTTTTGACCGTGTTAATGGCCTCGACCATTTCCGCATTTTCGGGGGAATTTCGTCCATTTGAATACCTTTCTCCCTGTCTTGGTGACCTCGGTCTAAACTCATTATCTCCGTTTGTCCAATACCCATCATTTGAATTTCTACTATGTCCAAAATAACGTCCCCGTCTACCTCGATCAAATCTATTCGTATTCATATAATTCACCCTTATATTTCTTCCCCTTAGATTACCATTTCTATTTTGGTGATGCCCTTCCTGGTTATATCTACCTTGATTTTCCCACCGGAATGATTCCATCCTTGGTACTGGTCCTTTATATCTTTCCCTAATCTCACTTCTATTCTGATAATACTGTGCCCCTTGCCCGAAAGAATTGACAGTTTCTTTTCCTTCATATTTATTTCCAAATGAGTGTTTTGGCTTATTGACTTCTAAGGCTGATAATAATTCGATCATAGCGGCAATGCTATCGGGTCGGGCTATGATTAGGTAATGTTGAAGCGTTTCCGGAAAATGTGGAGTAACTATATTTATTAGATCTTTTTCATCCAAGGGAGGATCCAACATCTTCGATTTTCTCGCTATTCTCATAAAATAGTTGACCATCGATTCCTCCGATCTAGGATTAAATTTTCCATTGCTTAATTCAACTCTAATATTAGCCTGCCTACTAGCTCCCCAATATCTGGTTAAAAAGATGTTTCTAAAGGTCCTGTAATCATTATTGTTACCCATAGAAAGGCCTAGCCAATTAGCAGCATTACCCTTTAGGCATTTTCTTACTATCACCATCTTGTACTCCTCTGGTATACGTTTCACCGTGAAGTACTCTTGTAACCCTTCTAAAAAGGCTTTAGGATCATCTGAATCTTCATTTTCAAAAACTGGAGGTGTCATTTCATTTAAGACATGGTTAGGCCAATGTAAATTTGAATTGTCACCTATCCCTGAGCTATTTCCGAGATCAGAATGGGAATTACTGTTACCCCTATTTTGCATCGAAATGTCAGCTGATACACCTGGTATTGCCTCGTTTCTTGCAACTTCTTTACTAAGATTGTTGTGATTACATGCATTTTCACTTAATTTCAAATTTTCTAAGGCCTCTTTTACCTGAGTAATTTCTGTTACTACTCCTTTTATTTGGTCTGTAACATCCTCCAAATTTCTAGCCTGCCTTTCACTTTCTACATCAGATCTCTCTATTCTAACTTTACACCCCTGTAACTCTTCTCTAATTTCTTCCCTGTCTTTATCTAACCTTTGTACTACCTCTTCCCTTTGTTTGTCTAAACTATATGTTACTCTTTCCCTTTCTTTATCTAATTTTTCACTAACTTGTTGACCTAATTTCTTTTCAGAATTCTTTACTTCTTGCCTTATTGTCTCTAATTCTCCCTTAACCTGTTCTCTATTTTCTTTTACTTCACTACTGACTTTATTAATTTCCTCCCTAACTTCTTCCCTAAAGGTTTCGAAAACTCTCCTCTGATTCTCCAATTGCATTCCCAATTCCTGTTGTCCCTTTTCTAATTTCTGTCCTAACTCTCTACTAGTTTCGTCTATCTTACTCATCTTTTGGCTTAACTCTGTTCTTAATTCTTTACTATTTTCATCTATCTTTTTACTTAACTCTGTATTCATCTTTTCCACTGTTCTTAATTCTTTACTATTTTCATCTATCTTTCGACTTAACTCTGTACTCATCTTTTTCATTATCGTTTGAAACATATTCTCTATTTCTGACATAAATGCTGGCCTTTCTGAATTACTACTAAACATTTCTGAACTACCTCTAGGTGTTTCTCTAACGTTCTGATCTTCTACTTCTTGGCATATTCTGCTACCAATTACATTCTGATTAAATTCTTCCATCCTACTTACACTTTTCTCAATTTCCGGACTATCGAAACCTAAAAAGTCAGTGTCACTGTCTTCCATTTCTAAGCTATTTACATGTGCTTTTCTACTCACCAAAATTTTCAATATTTTCACTATTTCACTTTAACTGTACTTAAACTTGTTCACTACACGTTTCACAGATGTTGACACGCTGGGCACCTTCTTGTCTGCTGGTTCGCTGCTGATCTGGTCGTCTTAGGGGTTTGGTCCATTCTTTCGGCGCCACACGTTGGGAAGCCAATTTGAAGCTGTAAATATACGTTGTGTCCTAGTTATTGGATCGCCATTTGAAGCTGAAGTCGTTGGTGATGTGTTGCCCTTTGATGTAGCTCGCCTCGGCTAGTTCTGCATAAGATCTCTTTATCTCGGGTTTGCGTAAGTGTAATGGACAACCCAAGAACAACTTTTCAGATCCTTTATTTCCTTTTTAAATATTTTCGGGAGTTATGCCGAAAATATTTGTATATGTAGAGGAATCACCCTCACATCCGCGCAGCACGAGCTCCCGTACTGGTCTCTGGTTGAGTACTGACTAGACGCTTCTCTCTTACCCACGCTAAGAAGCCGTTCGCTCCATTTGAATGTCATGACGTCATCCAAGAAAGCCTCGTATCCAAAATGCTATTTCCTTTTCCCGCAATTTCGAAATGTCCCTTTCTATTATAACATGTTCTTTTATGAATTTCAAATATATAATTACCTTTTTAGGATTAAACGATGTTTACTTTATATTTTATTAAATATATCGCGCGACTTTTAAGGTTGGTAAACTTTACTTTCGAACGTGTATTTAAACTATGTGGTATGACGTCATGACTCGCTAATTTCAAACCAATAATGCGTTTATTCTACAAATTTAACGACTATTATTTACTCATATCTTGCTCACCTTACAACACTTCCTGCTATATTATCTATTTATGTTATTACTCAATATTTATCGCAAATCTCATATCCGGCAATTAAATTAAAACGTGTCTTTTTCAAAAGCCCATTCGATCGGAAATCTAAATTTCGGTATCACACATCAGATTATTTTTAAAGTTTATATTATGCTAAAGGAGTGTACTCACCATTTTCAGCTTGTCCATGGAGTAGCTCCAAACACATCTCGCTCACTTCAGGTGACTGCGATGCCCCAAGAACCTTCACAACAACTTGACATAGTTTCTCGTCCAAGACTGACTCATTGGGTAACACTACAACAAACAAACATAACATTAATGTGGCTGAGATATGCAACCATACATCATTACTTTTGTCAATTCAATCTTCTGTGATTATGATACAACACAGCTAAAATTATTAACTCTACAAACAATTCATAGATGCTACCCAGAACAAGAATGGCTACATACGAGATGATATCTAAAATATTGGGTGCTGTTGCCATTTTGACAGTAGCTGCAGTAGAGTTTTGTACAGACAGGTGGCAGCACTAGCACATCTGATGAGTTTCATGCAGCTGGGTAGTCTCAAAATTGCACTACTTTTTTAAAAAAATAACTAAACGTTTAAATATTTTAAAAAGGGTGTATTTTGAAAGCTACATTCAGTACCTATTTTTCCACATAATTTCCTTGAACCTCAATACATTTTTGATACCATGGTAACAGTTTTTTTAACCCAATGTCAAACCACTCTCCCGCCAAACTGGATAGCCATCTTTCCACTTCTTGTTTCAATTCCTTGTCATTTACGAAGCACCTTTCCCCAGGATGTTGCTGCAGCTCCGGGAAAAGATGGTAATTACTCGGTGCAAGGTCAGGTGAATAAGGTGGATGACCGAAAACTGCTCAAACAGGGCCTGAGTTTCACGAGCAGCGTGTGGGCGAGCATTATCATGGAACAGAAAAACTGTTTTGCTCAACTTTCCCCTACTTTTGGTTTGGATGGTTCTTCTGAGCTTTCTCAGCACCTCACAATAGCGAGCAACTGTCATCGTGGTCCCACCGGGCAGGCAACCGATTAACAGTACTCCCTCGAATCCCAGAATATCCTTGCCATGACCTTGCCAGCCAATGCAACAACTTTTGCCTTTTTTGGTGTTGCCTCATCCTTTCATTTCCACACCATACTCTGTCTTTTGGATTCGGGTGTCCAGTGATGGATCCATATTTCGTTCCTGGTCACTATTCTGTCGAATAAGTCATCTCCCTCATCCTCAAAAAATTGCAATGCAGCGTCAACTCTCTGCTCCTTGTGTTGCTCTGAAAGCACGCGAGGAACCCATCTTGCACACACTTTCGATAGTCACAGATCCTCAGAAATAATCCTGTGAAGTGATGCATGGCTTATTTTAATATAAGGAGGAAATTCAAACAAAAGTGCATCAAGTGTAAGGCACCAATCAGTGTCCATGACTTCAAAAACCTCATCAACAATATCCGTAGTATGGAGTCGTTGAGGGTCGGCCGCTTCATTGCTCATCGTGTAATGTTGTTCTCACTTCAATGAACAATGGCACCAACAAGAAACCATTTGTCCTGACGTAGCATCTTTTCCATAAACACTGCATAACTCGTGATGAATTTCAGTCGCACATTTATTTTTTTCCGTCAAAAAATGGATTACAGCGCGAACTTCACAATCAGCGGTAGGAACGAGTGGAGTCTCCATTGTTACTGCCATTTTGATGTCCAAGCAGTAAGCCTAGGTGCCTAGGAATTTTACACTGCTGCTACTACACCCATACCTATATTCCCTGGGACGGTTCAGACTTTTCCCGCCTACCACACAGATTTAAAAAAAATAGTGCAACTTACTTTTGAGACGCCCCTCGTACTTTTCATGGTACTTTGTGTGGATGGATCCAACATTAGAACACAGTGTATTACTGTTAGATTAAACAAGCGTTTGGGCACACATGTGTCTGAGTGGCTCTGTTCAGAGCCAACCGTACATGATCCTCATACCAGTAGCCCCATCAATATATTAATGAACACATGTTTGGCAAACATTTGAAAGCTGTAACAGTTGAGTCAAATTCTGTTTAACTATTTCCATGGTGTCCTAGTTGTACAGCTAGCTCAACCTATTTACTTTGTTAATTTATGAATGAAGAACACTTGAAGACCTGTGAAGCATTAAGATCAGAAGAAACTACAGTTCAAAAGTATTGGAAAGCACGAATGCTAATGGCTTCATTGCCAGATGCAAGGCACTAGAAAACAACAACAACAACTTTGTTAATTTGTTACGGAATCTGTTCTCAGAATCAGTGTTGCCAATTCAGTAACAGTGCAGAATCTCTGTTCTGAAGAGTCATTCAACCTTGTCAATGTTCAATATATGGGCGTTGACAGATGATACCCATGGTTCAATATCGTGGTCCAATGTAACAAATGTGCACATTGTCTGGTTACTGTTGTCCGCGACTGGGGCTGCTCGTATTCATCACTGTTAACTTTTATATTGTCTAGCCCCTCTTGTGTTTTCATACCCATCTTGCTCTTTTCCTCTTAACAATTTTGTTCTCTAATTTCTTCTCCTACACTTTTTGTCTCTACAACCTACACTCTTGACAGATTTGTGTTCCACTGCACTGCACTGCCTTTAAGAACACTTTTTGCATGTTACCTACCAGTGTCAGTGAGCAGACCCAGTATCAGCAGGACGTGTGTTGCAGCCTCGTCACCTTCTGCCCCATCTAGGTCCAGTATTTCACACAAGAGATGCACAACTCCCAGCTCTACAGCCTGAAACATTCATTTTAATCTACTTTCAAAAATTAACAACAAAATTACTCTAAAATAACATGGCATATTAATTAGGAAAAATTAACTAAATCTGAGAATTATTTAATTTATTAAAATTAGTGTATAAATGAATTTTATTCATTATTAATCAGCTTTTACATCTTGTCATATTAAACTTTTGTATACTGTCCTATCTTTGATTGTGCCTCTTGTAACTGTGTCTACTTCTATTCTTCCATGTTGTTGGAACCCACCCAGTTTTTCATCTTCTCCATAGCATCCACATTACCATACTATATTCACTCTTATATATACGAGGGTGCATCAAAAAGTAATGAGAAAAGTTCTTTTTTTTTTTTGGACACCATGATTTCCTTTTATTCAAATTTAATTACAAGCTTTCAAAATCATCTCCTTCTGACATTACACACTGGTTCCAACATTCTATCCACTTTTCAAAACACCCAGAGAAGCCCTTGTTTGACATCCTGTTCAGTATACCCGAAATAACAGTTTAGTTCTGTATCGGTTTGAAAATGGCGCCCATGAAGATGTTTTTTCATTTGTGGAAACAGGTACAAATCACAGGGAGCTAGATCCAGCGAATATAGTGGGTGGGGCATGATTTCGATACCTAGTGAGTGATTGCCTCTTGTGTTGTTATGGCTCGATGAGCAGGAGCGTTGTCCTGATGGAGGATCCATCCATTGGCAGCAAGTTCTGGTCTCTTGGCAGCCATTTTCCTCTTGAGTGTTCCTTTAAGGACGTTACTGTAGTATTGGTGTGTTTAGGAACCACATGGTCATAAATTACCCCAATTTTGTCAAAAAACACAAGATGCATGACTTTCCCTGCACTTGGTTGCACCTTTGGTTTTTTTGGCCTTGGGCTGTTGGGATGTTTTCATTGTGCACTTTGTTGTTTGGTTTCTGGATCATAGTGATAACACCAGCTTTCATCACAAGTTACAACCTGGTCCAGAAAGTTGGGTTCGAATTTCAAATTCAAATTTATTGCTCATAAAACTTGTAATACAAGCATGGAGCATTGTCAAATGCTAATACATGAATAAAAAGTACATCATGGCACATAATTAGACTTATGGAATACAAACATGGAATATTGAATATACAAAAACACATTAACAGTACACATTAATTTAACATCTCTTCTAACCTGTATGGGCACTTTTCAATTAGATAATTCTTTAACTCTTTAGCAAAGGAGTTTTTTCTTGAGTGCTCTTTTATACTTCTTGGTAGGGCATTATATTATATCATTCCCATTACAATCGGATCCTTTTTGGTTGAAGCCTTATTTAAGTGCATTCTATGGTAATTTTCATTCCCTCTGGTGTTATATGTATGGATATCTGTGTTTTTAGTGGGTGATTTGTTTTGAATCAGTATAATTACTTTGTATACATAAATAGCAACTATTGTCAATATTTTATTCTTTTTAAAGAGTGGCTTACACGTGTCTGTAGTCTTTAGTTGAAAAATATGACGTATGCATCTCTTCTGTAGCAATAGTATCCTGTTTAATTTTGTTACCCCACACCCTCCCCAAATTTCAATACCATATTCCAAGGGTACATATATTATGCCGTAATATATAGCTTTAAGCTCTTCCCTCCAAAGCCTTGTGATCCACTGCTGGCAGGTCATGACCCGATGACATATTTGTTCCTCATTAAGCACTCATAGAATCCATTTTGTTGCCACTTTTCTGTAGCCCAAATCATTACAAATTATGTGTTCAACTGACCCATATGAAATGCACATAATGTCTGCTATCTTCGCTATTGTTAATCGTCTGTCTTCTTGCAACAGGACATCAATGGTGTTGCAGTTCGCTTCAGTTTTTGAAGTGAAGGGCCATTCTGAACATGGAGTGTCTTCAAGACTTTTTACACCGTCTTGAAATTTTTTATGCCATTCAAAAACACGTGTTTTTGATAAAGCTTGGTCTCCATATGCTTCCTGTATCATTTGCAGTGTTTCAGTTCCAGATTTTTTTAGAAGAACACAAAACCGAATTGCTACTCGTTCTAACTTGAAATACATGTCGGGTCACTGAAATACATACTTACACGATGGCTCTCTCAGACAACTGAGCAGTGCACAGACAGTGTGGCACCTATCCCAGCGTCAGTCAAGGTCAGACCTCTCTGTTACCATAATTGGTAAATTTTGACGAGCGTGTGTTTAAACGAAAAAAATAATTCCTGTTACTTTTTGATACACCCTTGTATATGTATAACATTCTCAAGCAAACTATGTTAAGTAGTTTGAGAGGTAGAACTGGAACTTAAAAATTCAATGCCACAACTGGGATTTGAACCACAGACCTTCTCTCAAACTTTGCCCACACACGGCTTGTGTGTTTAAAAACACCAACAGTAAGTTTGTTGGCATAAATAAATAACAATTATGTTAAGTAGTATTTATTTATGCCAACAAACTTACTGTTGGTGTTTTTAAACACACAAGCCGTGACCAACCTTCTGCTGAATTTCCTCTTGACCAATAAGAAGATTTAGAAGTAATCCTGCTGCAACATTACGGAATGTTTTCCCTTCAGAGCCCTCTGTTTTGACAGAGCGCTGTATAATAGCCAGCAATACAGGTAAACAGTCTGCCTCTAGCACCATCTTTCTTCCTTTGTCTGAAACAACACAATCCTGTATAACATGTGCAAACTTCCACACAATTATCAAATTATGTATTTCATAAGTAACAAATAATGCAAATAAAACTAAAACTAACTCATTTTTAAACATGATTGAACACATCCAATTTAATACTTTAAAAGTAAAATTTCACACGGTAGAAACAATTTTCAGTCATTAAGGTACAGGTTGTGATGTCATTGAGAAAAACTTTAAATGTCAACATATTATGTCTTCTAAAATAAGAATAAATTAAAAACTAAAAGCTTCACTTATCTTATTAATATTACAAGTTCTTCCAATTCTGACTAATTTCAAGTTGTATCCAACTTATTTTCAAAGCTGTCCAAGCTTTGCAATGTTACTAAGATAAGTGAAGCTTTTAGTTTTTAATTTGTTCTTATTTTAAATTCTGCTGCTTCACTGTTAATAACTTCAATTTTCCTTGATTTAATATTATGTCCTCATTTCTTTTTCTAGAGGCTAGTTAGTTATGCTATTTGGTGTCGTGTTGTGTCGTCTGGAGTAACGTGCTTGCCTGTGGCTCCTGGGTTCCTTCAGAAGGGGAGTAAAGCTGATGGGCCTGTGCAGCGCATATAAGAACCTCTGGTCCTTCACATACAACATAGAACCACAGCAGTTAAACACTGTCCATTTACTTGCATCAACAGTGCAAGAGTTAAAACTGAGGATCTATATTTCACACATTGTAAATGGGAACACATTATTAATTTAATTTGTAACTGTGTTTGTGCAAATTGTGGAGAAAACTGTTAATTAAACTGTTTCAGAGCCTTAATAACAGCAGCAAATGCTAACATCAATAAACTTGAACAAATACAAAATCAGGCTCTTCGCCTAATCAGTGGAGCAGTTAAATCCACACCTATTGATGCCATGCTTGCCTTAACACGGACCCCATCAATAACAACAAAAATAGAGGAACAAGCATTGCTCCAACACGAGAAAATGTTACGACTGCCAAACTCTAAATGGACAGAAGAGAACCTCCCCCCTTCAATCCTTAAAACTCATAGTAGTTTCCTAGAAAAGGTAACACAGATTAAATCCAAATTGAACATTCCTAACGCCAGAGAAAATCTACTTATAAGAGAAAATCCATTGGAATTATTGCAACCTACCTTCAATTTGGAATTAATAGAGGAAATAAGTAAATCAGACACACCAAAAGAAATACAAAAACTTCTAGCTCTGGAAACAATCAATACTAGGTATCCCATAGAAGAATGGCTGCACATATATACTGATGGATCCTCCACGGAAAACCTTACTGGAGCTGGAGTTACGTGTTCACATTTTTCCTTTTATCATTCTGTTGGCAGAGACACAACAAATTATGATGGAGAAATAGAGGCTATATACATTGCTCTCCGACAATTATTAAATCTTCCCTTAAATAAATTTAACAAGGCAGTAATTCTTTCGGATTCTAAAGCTGCAATTCAGGGAATATGTTCAAATACTACAAAGAAGTCAACAACAATTAGAGAATGCTACAAAATGTTAACACAACTCCAAAAAGTTAATAAGACTGTTCATCTCCAATGGATTCCAGCACACTGTGGAGCCATGGGGAACGAAGCTGCAGACTCACTTGCAAAGAAAGGCACAACAATAAAACAAAAGTCTAAATTCAATTTCTCATATTCCTCAATAAAACACTTGATCATTAAAAAATTTTCTCATTCATACCTACAAGAAATAGAAACAAATGCCAAAGATAAAAAATGGATTACACTACTTTCCAACCCAGATATAATCCCCCAGAGACCAAGGAAAACAGTGGTTGCAGCCTTCCGACTATTGACAAATCACGACTGCTTAGCAAGTCATCTCTACAGAATAGGTATCTCAGCTTCACCAATATGTGTCCTGTGTAACGATCTAGCAGAAATGAATGAAGACCACTTGAAGACCTGTGAAGCATTAAGATCAGAAGAAACTACAGTTCAAAAGTATTGGAAAGCAAGAATGCTAATGGCTTCATTGCCAGATGCAAGGCACTAGAAAACAACAACTGTTTCAATGGCAACCAAACCTTCTGTGTGAAGTTACCTTCACTGAAATCAAATGTGATATGCAAACATTGTGCACTACAGATAATGTACCTCATTTACTAGTTGTAACTGATGAAGCCTGTGTAATTATAAATGGAGCCCCACAGACAGTCGACGCATCAGTCGTAGTGATACCTTCCACGAGGAGACTTCGACAACGCCACTGAGGATGTCTACCGCAGTTGTAGACGAAACGTCTGGAAGACAGATCTCCAGCAGACCACGGCATAACAGCCCGGAAGATATTTCTTTCTACAATTTAGACGCCGGCCGTGAAAGCCTACGTAGCTTTATCACTTTGCCATAGTTTTCAGCTCTTGCTGTTAGGGCCTCTTTTGTACCTTTAGTACAAACAACACAGGGAAATCTCTGCTCTTTCGCCTAACATAGCTCTTTACTTTGCCCCAAATTAATTCAATTGGCTTAAACTAAGTAACAAGGAAGCTAAACTATTTTGTGATCATGTTCTGCAGCAATACCATAATCCTTTTAAGGGATATGCACTTTACCAAATACTATTTTGATTATTTCCCTTTCTTAGTAATTGCTTCCCGAGTACACCCTGGTTTTGTTACATTTGTCCATATATTTGGACATAGTTAAATATTCATTAAAGGTGTGAGAAAAATTGCAAATGCTGTTAATGTACACTTAGATACACAGACTCAGACACAAGTAAATACGAGACAAATAACCACAAAAATAGAAGAACACAAACAAACTTGAGAGCACACAGTCTAATTGAAAACTGGTGCTACAGGAAGGTGTTGTATTTACTGCAGTTTGTTACTGTTACTACACATCAAACACATGCTAATCACGTATTAAACACTGGCAACAGTAGTTTCATGTCTACTTTTACTAAGGAAATGTCTTAGCTCTAATTGGTTTTTCATTTTGTTGCTGCGACATATCCATTTAGACATTACTGCCATGGAGTCATTCCACGTCAAATCGAACAAAATATGGCAAAAAATTACCTTGATCTCTCAGATTTTCTTGAAATTTTTTTTGGTGTTTTGGAACAAAATATATTTGACCCATGTTTCTTCATTTTATATAAAAAAATTTATTTTGGCAGATATTAATTTTTGAAATGTCCCAAAAATCGTGCGCTCCTCACTCTTCGATCAATCATACCTCCGATTGTAATGAAGCAAATTACTTGATCTTTGGCTCAAATTAAAGATAAATCGCAGTATTTCGTGAGGTACTTATTAGAAAATTTTATTAATTATTATTAATATTATATTTTATACGATTAAAGTTTTAAAGTTAGATAATAACATAAACTCGACCATTTAAAAATCTGGAAAAAAAACCTAAAATACAATGAAGTTTATTCAATATTCTCAGAAAAAATCAGAATGGAGTCTCTAATAGTTCAGTTGTAATTAACTTTGCAAATTAGTGCAGCGGAGTCGCGAGGTAGCAGTAACGCCTACAGTAACCTCGCATAAATTGCCACCTTCCATTACGGCAACTGTCCACTGCTTAAGGTTCCATGAATGTTACAACAGTACAGTAAGGAGAGCACTTCTAGCTGACACTATTATATGTACACTATTAACATCTTCAAAATGTTTTTAAAATATGCATTTTAAACTAATGTTTCCATACAACACACAGCTTTACCTCCTTCTTCGAAAGAAAATTGTTTCACTAAAACTTCAGTTTTTGACAAAGGAATGAAGAAGTGTAATTTTAAAGCATAGCTGGACCCATCGTTCTTGGCCCCTGACCTTGACTGGAAGTCCTGTTGGCGAATCTGTAGCTTTTGTCTGTTTCATCAGCTCATATTGTATAATTCTGTAAATGGAACCATGCACATGGGGTGGGAGGGGGAAGGTAGTGATGTCTGCATGATCTGAGACAGTCTTGCTAATTCAAAGGTGAATTTTTAGTGCAACGTGCACTTGAAGACATAGATCTTTGCGATAAAGAGTGAATATAGTGAATTTGTGAGACATTAATCATAGCGTAAATCAATTATGCCACCTGTACATTCTAAATTAGGGACCAAAACATTACACAGTCAGAGTAGAGAAATTATTTCAAATGTATGGACGTAATTGAAGGAAGAAACTAAAAGCAAAGAACTGCTTACATCAGATTTTTTAAAAATAATGAAGCAAACGTTCAAAAGCACGTATCAGATGCCACAGGAGTATCAGAAAGAAGGTACATTGTGGAGATATTTTTCTGTATGGACTCTACTGCCTTAGTAAGAATCTGAGTAGCATAGCTGACGCGGCAATTCGCAAGCTGTCTGCAGTCACCTGGCTTGTTACTTGTCCGTGCGTGCTTGCAGGCCTCCAGAAAAAAAATTGTAGCAAATACACTAATGCAAGCTCCATAGTTTTCAACATCTTATTTTATAGATAAAATGTCAGGGAATACGTGTGTATTTTTTTTAGATTTTTAACACATCGATTTAAATTTTATTTTTGGTTTTACAAAATATACTGTCAAAACAACAGTCCAAAATTTATGTGTAATAATGATTGATCGAAAGTTGTTGAAAGTGTTATATTTAACATGTGCGCCAAACCCCAACTCCCAACTCTATATGAATTTAGAGTAACAAGTGATTTTATATTACTGTGCGCGCAGAAATTGCTTAGCTTCTAATAGCCATAACTAAGCAAGTAATTTAAAAATACGAAAATAAAAAAATAAGGGTCTCCTTATTTGATGCCTATTATTCATAAAAAAAATGTGAACCTCCTACGAAAAACTCGTGTTTTACGGATGTTCGATTTGACGTGGATTGACCCCATGTGGTTAGGAACTGTCAATCCTCTTCTTGATTGATGCTGAGTACAGATCCCTTTGGCTATTCTCATTGAACGATCTACACGTCAAATATACTATAGTACGTTGTCTATAATTATGAACAGGAATTATGAAATCTTGGCATACAGATGGTGAAACCTACCTAGAACTGCATTTTCAATAGGAATCAAGTGAGCTAGTGTATACAAACCATTATCATAGCAGATGTTTCCTAGAGCTCGGCACACCTGAATCAAGATGCCAATGTCCTGATCCTTTGTCTTGAGGTGTTCAATGAGTGTTTTGAGTATTGCCGGACTGCCATATCTGTCACGGCCAGATTCTGACTTTGCTACTTCTGCTATCACCTGCGCAGCCTTCGTCATCACTTCCAAACACTCCCACTGTAGCAACAGCTGTAGACTTGGGGCCAGCTCCCCCAGATCCTCATTTCCCACTGCTGAAACATCACATGTGGCTCTGCATTAAACTCCCAGTCTTTTCTACAGTAAGAACAAATTAGAAACTAAAAACTTCACTTATCTTAGTAATGCTGTTACTTGCTGACCCTGGACACAGCTTGAAACCCAGGGTCAGCAAATAACAGCATTACTAAGATAAGTGAAGTTTTTAGTTTCTAATTTGTTCTTACTTTAGAATCTTGTTGCTTCACTGTTAATAGCTTCAATTTTTCCTTATTTATCCCAGTCTTTTGTTACTTTATCATTTTCTCAAAAATAGCTCTATTAACATACCACGTATTTAAGATATTTTCATGAGAAATGATATGTATATCGTCGTGGTACCTTGTACAACTGCTATGTGCAAAAACATAAACTTTTCAGGAAAAGCAAAAAACATTCTCAATCTTATCCAAATTGTCAACAATGCATGTAAACTGCATAAACATGCGAAAGTAGACATATTTTTATGCTGGATATTATTGAAACCTAGTGCAACAATACTATTTTATTGCATATTTATATATTCTTGTGGCACATGGTAAATTATTTTTGCACTTTCATAATCACATAGCGTATAAACATTCTATTGATAGTCAGTCTTAAAAAAATCATAATTAGACAGTTTTACTAAGTTTAACATGGTACAGTAGTTCGGTTTAAAAAAACAACACTGTGCAATCAACGCTAGACAACCTTATTCATCAAGAATGTTTAGCTATAGACACATTGAAGACATAATTCCCTGTGGGCTTCTGAATTAGTTTTATAAATGACAATAATATCAAATTACAAAAATGTGTACATGTTCATGCCAAAGATTATTATGAACTTTGAATGTTAACATCCCAACATTTTACAATGATCATGATTGTAGTGTGTGCACAGTTTCACAGTTTGCTCTACATGGACACCTACTCTCAAATCAACTTTACAGACTCACACACAATTCTCAAACATATTTTTTACCCATAGACAATCGTGAACTTTGATTTTAATGCTCCAGAGTGTCATAATAACCACAATAGTCTTTGTGGATGAATCTTTTCAAACCTTGCAGACAGTTGTATTTGGACTTCTCGATCGATCTGCATGGGCTGTAGGTACTATGTGATGGCTTCCTTTGTCTTCTTAGAGGAATAATCTGCCATTTGTCTTGTAGAACACCTCACCTTCTTTACAGAGTAGTCCTCGTAGGTACCTATATCAGCGACTGTGGGATCCCCTTTCTTCTTGCCAGGACCAATTGAAGTGTACTTGAAAGACACATGTTCATAATCTTTGAAAAATGTGTAATTCAAGTAATGTATTTTATATGGCTTATTTTTTCTGGCTGCTTCTATTTTGGATAAGTAATGAGCAGGTGGAGTGAAGAGACGGTCCAAAGTAGAATGGGCACTGTCGACCTCCATCATTGTGTGCCGTTTCTCCAAAATAATGCGCTCTATTTTGATGTTGTTTTGTTGAAACACCTGACAAGGCACTAACCAAATTTTATTTTTATTCTGATATTGACAGCTGCCTGATATTAGAAAAAGCTTGCTTGCAGTAGCAGTTTCCTTTCCTAAAAAGTCAATTATGCAGTTTGTGAATTCACTTGCTGAGATGCCCCTTCTGTAGTGTGGTGGTAGCATATCTGCCTCACATTCAAGAGGTCAAGAGTTTGAATCTCGCTTTGGACGAGTTATCCAGATAAGGTTTTTACCGAGGTTTTCCCTTATCCTGAGAAGATGAATGTCGGGTAACTTAAAGCTATGGACCTTGGGCTCATTTGAGCATCATTTCACCCATTTCATTCACCGTCCAATATGACACTACATTGGAAGACATTAACAAAACAAAACAAAAATTGCTGAGACTTTTCCTTCTCCTTCATGCCAGAAATATAAATGAACATCTTTTGTGCTTTTTACATAGATGGCAAAATTGTGAATCTGAAGCTTCTGACTACAGTACTGCTTTGAACAAAGTAGCTTGGGGTATAATAACACACTTTGAACATCCATTGTCAACACAAGAGTTGTTTCGGTCATGCAACATTCAGTTTTTTTTCCTTAGCTTTATGAGCTTCCTTCTTTTTAATATGAATACTAAATTCATGCTCTGTTAGATTACCTTCTTTAAATGCCACACAAGTATCACACTGATCTTTCTAGGCTTCAACACAGACATTATTTCTTCTTCCAGGATTTCACAGAAACTCTTCCTTTGTACACATTTTGTCCCATTCTCTTTACAGTAAAACTTATAAATTTCTAGCATATTGTTAACAGATTTAAAATCAGGTTCCACATAAACTTGATTACTGCAGGAGTGACAATAGTGGCTTGGCACTTAAGGAACTATCCAGAACCACTGTTACACAGAATCTGATTTACGTTTCTGTGAACTGCTTGTGTCGCCATGTTGGGCCAAATTTTTCTATTGCTTGTTTAGTCAATTTTTGCCTTTCACTATCGTTACACAAATGGAAAGGTTTTACCCACTCATCAAACACAACCTTTCTTAGGCCTGTAGTTGCAAGGAAAAGGTTCTTGCAAATTCTGACTTTCTTTCTGGCAAATAACAGTCGTAGCCATACAGGTCCTCAACAATTCGGCTTACTCTCCTCCCAATAGTTGTACAAAAATTCCCTTATATATATATGTATACCCTCTTTTCATCCCATGACTGAACACCTGCAAATATGAGAGTGAGGACTTACAAGTCAATGTCTAGAGTCAGACGCCTGTCAGGGAACACAGAAACGTATGTACCAGAAAGACTGAACACCTGCAAATATGAGAGTGAGGACTTACAAGTCAGTGTCTAGAGTCAGACGTCTGTCAGGGAACACAGGAACCTATGTACCAGAGTGAACACCTGCAAGTATGAGAGTGAGGACTTACAAGTCAAGTCTAGAGTCAGACGCCTGTCAGGGAACACAGGAACCTATGTACCAGACAGACTGAACACCTGCAAATATGAGAGTGAGGACTTACAAGTCAGTGTCTAGAGTCAGACGACTGTCAGGGAACACAGGAACTTATGTACCAGACAGAGTGAACACCTGCAAGTATGAGAGTGAGGACTTACAAGCCAGTGTCTAGAGTCAGACGTCTGTCGGGGAACACAGGAACCTATGTACCAGACAGAGTGAACACCTGCAAGTATGAGAGTGGGGACCTACAAGTCAGTGTCTAGAGTCAGACGTCTGTCGGGGAACACAGGAACCTATGTACCAGACAGAGTGAACACCTGCAAGTATGAGAGTGAGGACTTACAAGCCAGTGTCTAGAGTCAGACGTCTGTCAGGGAACACAGGAACCTATGTACCAGACAGAGTGAACATCTGCAAGTATGAGAGTGAGGACTTACAAGCCAGTATCTAGAGTCAGACGCCTGTCAGGGAACACAGGAACCTATGTACCAGACAGAGTGAACACCTGCAAGTATGAGAGTGAGGACTTACAAGCCAGTGTCTAGAGTCAGACGCCTGTCAGGGAACACAGGAACCTATGTACCCAGTGAACATCTGCAAGTATGAGAGTGAGGACTTACAAGCCAGTATCTAGAGTCAGACGCCTGTCAGGGAACACAGGAACCTATGTACCAGACAGAGTGAACACCTGCAAGTATGAGAGTGAGGACTTATAAGCCAGTGTCTAGAGTCAGACGCCTGTCAGGGAACACAGGAACCTATGTACCGGACAGAGTGAACACCTGCAAGTATGAGAGTGAGGACTTACAAGTCAGTGTCTAGAGTCAGACGCCTGTCAGGGAACACAGGAACCTATGTACCAGACAGAGTGAACACCTGCAAGTATGAGAGTGAGGACTTATAAGCCAGTACCTAGAGTCAGATGCCTGTCGGGGAACACAGGAACCTATGTACCAGACAGAGTGAACACCTGCAAGTATGAGAGTGAGGACTCATAAGCCAGTACCTAGAGTCAGACGCCTGTCAGGGAACACAGGAACCTATGTACCGGACAGAGTAAACGCTTGCAAGTATGAGAGTGAGGACTTACAAGTCAGTGTCTAGAGTCAGACGCCTGTCAGGGAACACAGGAACCTATGTACCAGACAGAGTGAACACCTGTAAGTATGAGAGTGAGGACTTATAAGCCAGTACCTAGAGTCAGACGCCTGTCAGGGAACACAGGAACCTATGTACCGGACAGAGTAAACACCTGCAAGTATGAGAGTGAGGACTTACAAGTCAGTGTCTAGGGTCAGACGCCTGTCGGAGAGCTCAGGAACCTATGGATCAGAGTGAACACCTGCAAGTATGAGAGTGAGGACTTACAAGCCAGTGTCTAGGGTCAAACGGCTGTCAGGGAATACAGGAACCCATGTACCAGACAGAGTGAACACCTGAAGCGGGTGGTCAACCAAGCACCATGTATGATAGTGAGGAAGGGGATGTTATGAAATGCAGGCAAAATCGTTGATTGTAAAGGTGAGTGGGTGTCTTGGGTTTAAGGGCCAGTCGACAACTTGGTCATTAGGGCCCCGAGTCCAAAAGTAAAATTACGTACAATGAAGTGTTAAAACATCACCCATTAAAAACTAAAAATCTAAAGTTAAAATAGATAAAAGCAGCTAAACAACTATTAAAACCTTCCATTTAAAATGCTAACAACTGAAACTTAAAATTGCTACAAAGTAAAAAACGCTAAAACGTTCAAAACCCCAAAAATATGGCAATCTAAAATGCTAAAATCTCTGAAATAAAATAACCTTACACTTGCTTCATAAAATCAATTGTGGAACAAAACCGCAGCACTGTATTTACAGATACTGGGTCGTTGGCTAAAACTGACCACAGTGTAAGGCCCAGGCCAACGGACTGGCGCTCACGAGCGTATCGCAGACAATCAAGAAGGACATGTGCGACGGAGATTGGAATATTACACGTCGTACAGACAGGCTATGGATCACCACGCAAAAGGTGTCCATGCATGGCTCGGGTATGGCCTATCCTCAGGCGGGTTAAAACCACTTCTTCCCGCCTGGAATTCCTGCAGCTGGTATGCCAGGGTTGTACCGTGTCCTTGATTGTCCGTAACTGAGTACCAGATAATGCTTCCCAAGATTCCTGCCAGAGAGCAAATAGATGGCGACGGAAATATTTCTGGATTGTAAAGGTGATGATGGGGCAATTGGTGGGATGAGTGGCAGGGGGGTGAAGGTGGTCTGGGTCCATTTCCTCTTGCAGATCATAGAGGACAGAGTGGTGAAGAATATATCCCAATTCTGTTGAAATGTTTTGCCAGACAATCATGTCCTGTAATCAACCTGAAGGTTGCAACTGCTGTTTTTTGAGGATACTCAGGAATTACTGTTTGAATGTTTCGTAGTTCCCATCTTTTATTCTTTGATTTTTCATAGTAATATTTTGCAATAATTTTTTTAAATTCAGAGTTGACTAATCTTTTAGCTGCATAAAATGGTAGATTAACTATAGATTTCTGTACACTGCTGGTACAGCTGCTGGTATTTTGCAAGAAAATCAGCTTTCTCATTACCACTCAGTCTACAGTGAGCTGGTATCCATTGGAAGACTAGGTGTTTTTGAAGTGCTGTTAGATGGGTAACGATTTTCCAACATTCTATAGTTGTTTGGTTTTTTGGTGACAACTTGGAAGTAATTGCTATAATTGCTGCCCTGGAATCTGAGAGAATAATGCTTGCTGAAAATGTGAAATTCTGTACAAAAGATTTTGTAGGGCCATTCCAATTGCTTCAATTTCTCCATCAAAGTTAGTAGTTCCATAACTTAAAGATTTGTAATAGGAAAAGAGGTGACATGTGACTCCAGCACCTGCTCCATCTTGGTTTGATATCAATGATCCATCAGTATAAATATGGAGCCATTCGTGTTCTGGAAATCTAGTATGGATTGTCTCTAATGCCAATAATTTTAGAACACTAGTTGGAGTATCACTTTTCTTAACTTCTTCTGTCAGGTGTAAATAATATGTGATGTCTAATGTATGTGTTGGATTGACTTTAGATATGAAGTTTTCCTTTGAATTACGAAGGTGTACATTCTTCTTGATGTCTTGAATTTTGGAAAGAAAGCTCTCCTGAGTCTTTAGTGTATGTGTAAAATTTCTCTTGTGCCATGTATTGAATGGGAGTCTGATCAACTTTTCATGTTGAATAAGAGCCGCTTTTTCTATTTCATATTCAATGGGGTATTGGTTGGTTAGTTTTCCATAGCTGCTATTGGTGTGGTTTTGATAGCACCTGTAATTAATCTCAGACTTTGGTTTTGAAAGATTTGAATTTTTTTTGTGTTTGCTGTTACAAGAACTTCGCTGCAGTAAGTAAATAATGGCTTTATATATACATTGTATGTTGTGTTAAGAGTTGCTCTGGAACATCCCCACTTCATTCCTGTTAGACGTTTTAACAGTGAAAGGCGCCTCTCTGCTATTTGTATTACATTTTCTATTTGTTTGGTCCATGTAAGTTTAATATCAAATGTAACTCCTAAATGCTTTGCTTCCTTTGTTTCTGGTAATTGTTGACCCTCAAAATTTAGTTTTATTTTTAGTGGCTTTTTTCTTAGTGAAAAGATTTGGTAGTTTGATTTTGTTGTATTAACAGTCATTAAATTTTCTTTGGTCCACCTTTGTAATTTGGTTAAGGATTGTTGCATGGTTTTTTCTAGTTCTGTACTTTTGCTTTTTGGTTTTGAAGTCCACATTACTAAGTCATCAGCAAATATTGCACACTTCACACTTGATTCTCGTATTTGTTGTGGCAGATCGTTAATAAATATATTAAAAAGCGTTGTGCGGAGCACTGCACCTTGTGGTAAGCTGTGGTGTACTTGTTTGTATTTAGATATGTTTCTTCCATATCTGGTTGCAATAAAGCGTTGTGTTAGGAAATGACATAGCCATGAAAACATTGGACCTTGTATCCCTATTTTTTTTACTTTCTTTAGTAGTTTTGTTCTGCATATAGAATCATATGCACTTTGGAAATCAATGAAAACTGATAAATTATCTTCTTTTCTATTGAAGGAGTCTTTTATTTCTTGACTGAGAAGTAAGACTTGTTCATTTAAAGAGTGGAACTATCTGAATCCAGCTTGACATGGGGAAATTAAATTTTGTGATTCTAGAAACCAATTTAATATCTGACACCATTCTTTCCATCACTTTTGCTATTATGCTAGTAAGAGCTATTGGTCTATAATTTTTTATTTCTGATGCTGTTTTGTCTTTCTTCAAGAGTGGGACAATTATTGCCTTTCGCCATTCGGCAGGTACAGTGGTTTTCCAGGATAGATTGTAGAGTTTCAGTAGTTGTTGTTTTGCTGTTTTTCCAAGGTTTTTTATGAACTCTGGATGTATATGATCAGGTCCAGGAGACTTTGTTTTTTAGATTATTTATTGCAATGTTCAGTTCTTGCATATTAAAATTTTGAAAAAAGATATTGCACTGAGTGTTAGGATCACATTCTCTTTCTTGTTTCATATCTTTCTTAAATTCTTTACGTTCCTTTTTATTATTTCTCGTTACTTTATGTGAATTAGCATAATATTTATTGAATGTTTTGGCTATGACTGCATCATTTACTAACATTTTATTGTTGTGTATGATGGGTGTGCTGTTGTTCTCTTTCCTATCCTTGACATTTTGTGTGAACTTATGAGCTTTGTTGCCATCTGTCCTATAATCCATTTATTCCAAGAAATTATTAAAGTAATTCTTTTTAGCAGTATTAATTTCTTTTTTTAGTGAGGCACATTTCTTCCGCCATATTTGTGTATCCAATATGTTTTTTGTTTGTTCAGCTGTATTTCTAGCTATATCCCTTTGCTTTTTCAGCTCTTGTAACTGGGGGTTCCAAAAGGGTTTGAAATTTTTAATTCTTCCCCGAGGAATATGTTTTTTTGCGGTTTCTAGGATGACTTTACAGAAATTTTTGTTCAAATGATCTGGTTGGTCATGTAGCTGTGAGTTTGTTTGTTCTTTAAATTTATGTTCCAGTTCAGTTTTATATTTGATCCAATCTGCCTTTTTGAAGTTCCAATACAGATTCGTGTGACATTGACTGTTATTTGTAGAGACTTAGCAATAAATGTAACCGCTTTTTAGAGAGCACCATATTTTTATGTTTTGGCGGTCACATCGCTCTCTCACAACCCCCAGAATGTCTGGAGGACCACACCTGTCGTTGGTTTACGGGTCTCACCGACCTGACCGGGAGAATTATCAAAATAAATTCACCGACCATATCCTCTGATTACCAATCAGAGGACGTATACATGCCATGACAGGTCAGCATGTTAGGGGTTAAGGTTTTATAGAGAAATTAGAGAAATGGAGAGGTTGGAATAATAAAGACTCCCTAGCCTTCGGGAACCCTAATAGCATCGGGGTCGGAAGAGAACAAGAGTTGACCAAGGTAAGGTCAGATAGAAAAGTTACAGTGTGGAGCGAAACACCAGTAAGTGGAAGTAATGTTTTGCTCAGCTTGGGTACCTTGTGGTCGCTATTCACATATCCCCTAGACACCAGTAAGTGGGAGTAATGTTCTGCTCAGCTTGGGTACCTTGTGGTCACTATCCACATATCCCCTAGACACCAGTAAGTGGAAGTAATGTTCTGCTCAGCTTGGGTACCTTGTGGTCACTATCCACATATCCCCTAGACACCAGTAAGTGGAAGTAATGTTCTGCTCAGCTTGGGTACCTTGTGGTCACTATCCACATATCCCCTAGACACCAGTAAGTGGAAGTAATGTTCTGCTCAGCTTGGGTACCTTGTGGTCACTATCCACATATCCCCTAGACACCAGTAAGTGAAAGTAATGTTCTGCTCAGCTTGGGTACCTTGTGGTCACTATCCACATATCCCCTAGACACCAGTAAGTGAAAGTAATGTTCTGCTCAGCTTGGGTACCTTGTGGTGCTATTCACATATCCCCTAGACACCAGTAAGTGGAAGTAATGTTCTGCTCAGCTTGGGTACCTTGTGGTCGCTATTCACATATCCCCTAGACACCAGTAAGTGGAAGTAATGTTCTGCTCAGCTTGGGTACCTTATGGTCACTATCCACATATCCCCTAGACATCAGTAAGTGGAAGTAATGTTCTGCTCAGCTTGGGTACCTTGTGGTTGCCATTCACATATCCCCTAGACACCAGTAAGTGGAAGTAATGTTCTGCTCAGCTTGGGTACCTTGTGGTCACTATTCACATATCCCCTAGACACCAGTAAGTGGAAGTAATGTTCTGCTCAGCTTGGGTACCTTGTGGTCACTATCCACATATCCCCTAGACACCAGTAAGTGGAAGTAATGTTCTGTTCAGCTTGGGTACCTTGTGGTCACTATCCACATATCCCCTAGACACCAGTAAGTGGAAGTAATGTTCTGCTCAGCTTGGGTGCCTTGTGGTCACTATCTACATATCCCCTAGACACCAGTAAGTGGAAGTAATGTTCTGCTCAGCTTGGGTACCTTATGGTCACTATCCACATATCCCCTAGACACCAGTAAGTGGAAGTAATGTTCTGCTCAGCTTGGGTACCTTGTGGTCACTATCCACATATCCCCTAGACACCAGTAAGTGGAAGTAATGTTCTGCTCAGCTTGGGTACCTTGTGGTCACTATTCACATATCCCCTAGACACCAGTAAGTGGAAGTAATGTTCTGCTCAGCTTGGGTACCTTGTGGTCACTATCCACATATCCCCTAGACACCAGTAAGTGGAAGTAATGTTCTGTTCAGCTTGGGTACCTTGTGGTCACTATCCACATATCCCCTAGACACCAGTAAGTGGAAGTAATGTTCTGCTCAGCTTGGGTACCTTGTGGTCACTATCCACATATCCCCTAGACACCAGTAAGTGGAAGTAATGTTCTGCTCAGCTTGGGTACCTTGTGGTCACTATCCACATATCCCCTAGACACCAGTAAGTGGAAGTAATGTTCTGCTCACCTTGGGTACCTTGTGGTCACTATCCACATATCCCCTAGACACCAGTAAGTGGAAGTAATATTCTGCTCAGATTGGGTACCTTGTGGTCACTATCCACATATCCCCTAGACACCAGTAAGTTGAAGTAATGTTCGGCTCAGATTGGGTACCTTGTGGTCACTATCCACATATCCCCTAGACACCGTCGGTCTGGGTAGCTCAGTTGGTTAGACGCTGGCCTACTGATCTCAAGGTCGCGGGTTCAAATCCGGCCTAGACCGGTGGGTTTTAAGTGTGCTTAAAAACGACAGCTCCATGTCAGTAGATTTACTGGCATGTTAAAGAACTCCTGCGGGACGAAATTCCGGCACACCGGCGACGCTGATGTGATCCTGGCAATTGACAGTGTCGTTAAACAACAAAATAATTTTTTTTCCCCTAGACACCAGTAAGTGGAAGTAATGTTCTGCTCAGCTTGGGTACCTTGTGGTCACTATCCACATATCCCCTAGACACCAGTAAGTGGAAGTAATGTTCTGCTCAGCTTGGGTACCTTGTGGACACTATCCACATATCCCCTAGACACCAGTAAGTGGAAGTAATGTTCTGCTCAGCTTGTGTACCTTGTGGTCACTACCCACATATCCCCTAGACACCAGTAAGTGGAAGTAATGTTCTGCTCAGTTTGGGTACCTTGTGGTCACTATCCACATATCCCCTAGACACCAGTAAGTGGAAGTAATGTTCTGCTCAGCTTGGGTACCTTGTGGTCACTATCCACATATCCCCTAGACACCAGTAAGTGGAAGTAATGTTCTGCTCAGCTTGGGTACCTTGTGGTCGCTATTCACATATCCCCTAGACACCAGTAAGTGGAAGTAATGTTCTGCTCAGCTTGGGTACCTTGTGGTCACTACCCACATATCCCCTAGACACCAGTAAGTGGAAGTAATGTTCTGCTCAGCTTGGGTACCTTGTGGTCACTATCCACATATCCCCTAGACACCAGTAAGTGGAAGTAATGTTCTGCTCAGCTTGGGTACCTTGTGGTCACTATCCACATATCCCCTAGACACCAGTAAGTGGAAGTAATGTTCTGCTCAGCTTGGGTACCTTGTGGTCACTATCCACATATCCCCTAGACACCAGTAAGTGGAAGTAATGTTCTGCTCAGTTTGGGTACCTTGTGGTCACTACCCACATATCCCCTAGACACCAGTAAGTGGAAGTAATGTTCTGCTCAGCTTGGGTACCTTGTGGTCACTATCCACATATCCCCTAGACACCAGTAAGTGGAAGTAATGTTCTGCTCAGCTTGGGTACCTTGTGGTCGCTATTCACATATCCCCTAGACACCAGTAAGTGGAAGTAATGTTCGGCTCAGCTTGGGTACCTTGTGGTCACTATCCACATATCCCCTAGACACCAGTAAGTGGAAGTAATGTTCTGCTCAGCTTGGGTACCTTGTGGTCGCTATTCACATATCCCCTAGACACCAGTAAGTGGAAGTAATGTTCTGCTCAGCTTGGGTACCTTGTGGTCACCATCCACATATCCCCAAGACACCAGTAAGTGGAAGTAATGTTCTGCTCAGCTTGGGTACCTTGTGGTCGCTATTCACATATCCCCTAGACACCAGTAAGTGGAAGTAATGTTCGGCTCAGCTTGGGTACCTTGTGGTCACTATCCACATATCCCCTAGACACCAGTAAGTGGAAGTAATGTTCTGCTCAGCTAGGGTACCTTGTGGTCACTATCCACATATCCCCTAGACACCAGTAAGTGGAAGTAATGTTCTGCTCAGCTTGGGTACCTTGTGGTCACCATCCACATATCCCCTAGACGGAGACCCCTGAGTACGAAATTATGGTAAAGTAGGAAGTGTGTACCAAACACGAAATAATGACTTACCAGCTTCTTCCGAAGTTTGTATTTTAGATAGCAATGTATCTAACATGGTTGATACATCATCTGATTTCTTTTCCACTGCAAGTGTCAAGCCTTCCATTAGCTTTGACAATGAATTTGAACTTTCTGCACCTGTAACATAAAATGTATTTCTAATTCAATTTTATTCACTGTTTGATTCTATACTATATTCTATACTATATTGGCTTCAGTACAATATAAGCATATTCTAAGTAAAATAATCAGATTGAAAATAACAATCAATACAGTATATCTTAAATAATTTATAAGAATTGACAAATAAGCCTAGTGCATTACATAGGATAGTGCAACGCGTACTATACATGAAAAACTTATAAATTACTTTCACGGTATTCTTCCACTGAATAAAAGCAACCTAGAGCTAGATTTCTTCACCGCTTTTTAAAAACGGTTAGAGTTTTTATTTCTTTTAAAACTGTGGGGACTTAATTAAATAATTTGATGCCATTATAATACAACCTTTTTCCATATAGGGTTCTTTTATGATCTATAATTTGCAATTTAAATTTGTTTTGTATTATACTCATAAATATCATAATGTTAAAACTATACTGCCGCGTATACATTATTACTGAACTTTCATAAACACATTGCGATGAATTGAATTGATGGTACAGTTAAGATATTTAATAATTTGAAGTATGGTCTACAGTTTGTACTGTTGTCCAGATTTATCACTGTTTTGTTTTTTTAAACAAAAGGAAGTCTTTTTTTTCATAATCATGTATTACCACTCATTATTTAGCTTTTTGTTATCAGCTACAACATATACACAAACAAATATTACTTAATTTAATAATTGGTTTAAAAATTTATGCACAGAAGTGCTAATCCCGACTTAGAAATGTGACAAAATTTCAAACTGATTAAAGTTGCTGCCAAGGCTTTAGCCAATTATTTACATGAGATGGCCTAAGACTAATGCTTAACGATAATCAGAATATTGCAAAGTATATTGCGTGTTCTCTTTGTCTTCGGGTGACATAAGCAGCTCACTTGCCAAGATTATTTGAGGTTATTGCAGAAAACAATATTAAACAAAATTCTCAAAGAAGTATCATAAAGTTTACCTTCCATTTTGCCTTATTAGATATATTGTACAGCACGTTTGGAACAAATTTCTGAGCCGAAATAGAATTTCCTTGTCTGGAATGGTCAATTTTCAATTTGTAGCCTGTCACTGCCCCTTCCAACGTGACACATGCGTGCTCGCAAATAATAAACCAAACAATAGCGCATGGTTCAACTGGTGCCGCGGCTTATACGCAGTGCGTATACTTCGGCTTACTTGGGCGAGTCTTTGGTATTTCACATCTTTGCAAAGTTTTGTGTTTACGAAACATAACATTAACAAAATATCGTCTGCTATGGATAGCCAAACCAATAACAGATCGATAACAATGGAGTCTTTTGATTGGTTACTGTACCGAAAATCGATAAGGTGCACCAATCATCGATTTTTGCCGCCCACAGCGTCTGCTAACGAAAATATTAAGAGTGATAGCAGACAAGGTGACAGATGTAATACAAGCTGTCGGAGGCTTCTTGGTTAGCACCATGTGTTAATTGCTGTGTATGATAAGAAAGGTGAAGTGCGATAAGTGTAATGGATCCAAATGTATAACCTTACCTTCTTAAGCATCAGTGTAAAGAGCGTCAAATTCAACACCTTCCACTGAAAGGATCCGGTGTTTTGCTCTGCGGAATGGCAATTGCAGCAGCAGAAAACTTTCAACTGAAGTGGCACAGTTATGGGGCACATTTGCACACATCAATTGCAACGTTGCTCCGTTCTGAGTCGTTTACAGATATAACGTTAGCTACAGTAGATGGTCGTCAAATAGCTGCCCATCGGTTCGTATTGTCGGCATGCAGTTCGTACATCAAACAACTGCTGCAGACCGTGTACCCAGGAACGAACAGTCACCTGCCCCTTGTCATCGTGATGCCGGCGGAAATAAGCTACCGCATCTTAAGGATCTTGATTGAGTATATGTACAGTGGCGAAGCAACAGTGAGTTATGGGCAGCTGGATGGCATTCTGAGGGCGGCACACATCCTAGGGATAAGAGGACTTTGTCGAGAAAGAAGCAGTCATGGAAGTCAACATGTTCAGGAACGACACAAGTCTTCATACAGGAACGAGCGACATGTGCAACCTCACAAGAAACCTGAGAATAAAGAGCCATGTACTAACAAAAAGGCAACCAGTTCTGGATCTGAAAATGGCACCTCTAAAGCTGGTGACAGCGCAGCCCCCAAGAAGGCGCCTGTGTCCAACAATAGCAGTAGCAGCAGTAGCGGAATTGAATGTCTGAATAAAGACGAGGAAGAGAATAATGTAACAGCGTCTGCTGTTAGTAAAAGCCAAATGTCGAATGGCAATAGACAGCTGGAGACATCAAACAGTGATAGTCCATTAACAGTACTTCCCACAGAGCACAGACTGGGGCTGGACCCCATGCAGTTGCTGGTAAAGCAGGAGCCTGTTGAATGGGAGGATGCTGAGATGAGTGTGACCCACGACTCCAGCGAGGCCCACACGGAAATGACCATCAAGCCGGTATGTATGTTGCAGAGCACACTGGTAAATTCCCAGGGCCTCTAAGGGCGCACTGAACAGTGCAAGGTGCAAACATCCAGTCTTTCTCTCCTTATACCTGTCACGCTTGCTTCAATGTCTCCCTCCTTTCCACTTTCACCATTGTTTCTTATTTCTATTGTTGTGACCAAATCTTATGTTTTGATAACGATTTTTGCAAATTATGTATTGGTGTATAGGAATTTAAGTTGTTTTCCACTCAATTCTGGTTCATCACTAGTTATTTCTTCTCCTAGATAACATAGTAACTTAAATGTTTTCTCATTGGCGTTCTTTCCCTGAGCTTGAGTTGGCAACTCTGCCAGTGGGTGGATATGCTCAGTTCAATGCAATGGTTACCAGGGCAAAAGAATTTTAAACAAATAAAAGTACTCTGTTAAAATTTGGTTTGACCAGACAGTTTATTCTACCTCTGCTTTCCTTTTTTATTCACAATAATACCAGTAATGTCTGAAACAAGAGATTAGCTGACAGCAATTCTGTGAGTATTTTTTAAATTACAATCAGAAATACTCGTATGATTCTTCCTGCAATTCTAAATTGAAAAAAAGACCTTTTACGTATACATGTGAAACGAAACAGAAATAACCTTTGCTGCTTCTTGATGCAGCTTAGGAAATTCTTCCTTGGACAACTTTTGGTAAAATTTGAGCAAACCTTTGTAGTAAAATACATCTTGATGATCACTATTTTGCAAATCAGGAGCGCACATTGAACTGCGATCAATAAGGGCTTTATAAACACATCAAGTATCGGCTACAGATCAGTAATATCCTATAAGGAAAAACAAAATATATCTTTAATTAATACAAATTAAAATTGTAATTTATAAAATTGCTTTGAAGCACTTAAAAGCCACATGTTTTCATAAACAGCTGTTGCTGACTTTAATTTAAAGTTATACTTGTACATTTAATAAACTATCTGTCAACATACCCTTTATCACTTCTTCGCTTTGCAGTGCACAAGTTGACCCAAGCTTAACCGAGTCACCATGATGCACTGTGCAAGAAAGCTCTGCACCTTGGATTGCACCCAGTGCTATTTTAGACTTTTGAGAGGCCTTGACCTATATTGTTGAAATCTATATATCTTCAAAAAACTAATTTTACAAAAGTATATATTTCTATATACTTTAAAATTATTTAGATAAACATTTACAGAAATAGCTTTATTACACTGTGTTAGGTACAATATTGATGTAGGAGGCTGAATTGATAGTCAGTTGTTTAAAAAACAGTTGCCACATGCTGGCTTTGAAATTACACTTCTTTGTGTACTATGAGAAATAAAAGAATGATGATCATAACACATCTGAAAACGTAGGTTAAAGCATTTCAAAATTCAAACCAATAACAATTAATAGGCATCTTGAACATGATTAATGCCACAAAAATGGTTTAACATCAACATTAATTGCCTCGAGAGGTAGAATTAGAACTGAAAAATTCAATGCCACAGCTGGGATTTGAACCACAGACCCTCCGCTTACTATCGCTGGCCTACTGATCCCAAGGTTGCGGGTTCAAGTCCGGCCCAGACCGATAGTTTTTAACTGTGCTTAAAAACGACAGCTCAATGTCAGTAGATTTATTGGCATGTAAAAGAACTCCTGCAGGACGAAATTCCGGCACACCGGTGACGCTAATGTGATCCTGGCAATCGACAGCGTCAAACAACAAAATTTTTTTTTAATCTCACATCAGAGACCATTACCCCAATGGTAACTTACTATTGTACTTTATGTCCCAGGATTAAATAACCTTCTGATGGTAATTATTATTTATTTATGCCAACAAACTTACTGTTGGTGTTTTTAAACACTCAAGCCGTGTGTGGGCAAAGTTTGAGAGGTAGAACTGGAACTTAAAAATTCAATGTCAATGGGATTTGAACCACAGACCCTCCACTTACCAGGTGGGTGTTCTAACCATTAAGCTACATGACAACCTGCCAGAATGGCATTGAATCCTCCAACCAGTTCGTATTTTTCCTGGTAAACTACAAAGGCGGTATCACTGACTCAGATTATGTTTACTCGACCAGACCAACATACAGTATCACTGACTCAGATTATGTTTACTCGACCAGACCACATAGAGTATCACTAATCCATGTTGTTTTATGCAGGAGATATTCCACATGGCAAACGATGATGATGACGATGATGGAGAACTGTATTCCCCTCTGAGTTGTGACTTGTGTAAGAAGGTGTTCACTACGCCAGCAGAGTGGGTGCGCCACATAGAATCTCATCCTGAGAACCAACACCAGCAGAAGGGGCGGCGTGGCCGCCGCTTACAGGTAGGTAGGTAGGTAGCTAGGATCTGTTTGATTTGAGTTGACTTCTTTTAGAGTAGATATTGACAGTGTCTCATGTTGCAGGATCTAGGTAACGGAGAAATGGAGCAAGGAGCACTGGTCTCGGAGTTTCCCCCACTGCGATGTGAATTGTGTCAGCAAGTGTTTAGCTCGCCGGCAGACTGGGTACGCCACATTCAAACATCACACACAGAGGAGCAGCTTGCGATCAGTAACAATTCTTCATATCCACACCTCCAGGGTGCAGCAGCAAGGTTGAGAGGGGGACGTAAACGATGTCCAGTGTGTAACAAAACATTCCCTTCGCATGCATCTATGTTAATACATCGACGTACTCATACTGGGGAGAAGCCCTATGTATGTGCAGTTTGTGGTAAAGGATTCAATGTTAAAAGTAATCTGTTACGTCATCTGCGCACCCTTCATGATCGCATTGTCAGTCCTTCTACTGTCGAGTGAATAAATTGCCAGATGTCACAAGACCACTGCATGCTCCACCTTTTCACTTCTTAGTGTAGCCTGTTCCTGTTCCAGCACGCCAAGTCAGAGACAAGGATGACACCCTCAGAGCTACAAACATTTGAAAATGATTCCCACATAGAGTGCAAAGCAGCCAGTTTCACTGGCTATTTATTTATTACACCAGCCAACAAAATTTTACTTTTCTTCTGTAACTGCCATGAAAACAACTAATATTTATATTTTCTGGTGTGCTGATAACAAAAATGTTAGTGAAAATGCAAGATAAGCTCTTGTTTTGAAGTTATAGTAACCATACCTTTGCCTATATAACCTATGCACATATTTACCTCCTTCAGAGAAGGGGCTACCGCTGTGCCTGGCATTTGTAGCTTTCTGCAGTCAACTTGCCCCGGTATCTGCTCGTAGCTTACAGCACCACAGTTGTCCAAATGGGAATCTAAGACATGTTACACCCGAGTCTACTGTAACATGCAGAAGATTTGCCATGAGATCCTTAAGAGTTTTCTGTCCTCTTATTTTCTAGAAAGTTTGTTGACTTTTGAGCAACATCATCCCAAGATAACTTTTCATCATATTTCAGGATAGTATTGAAATGCTCATCTTTGTACAGTTTGTGAATCTGGGGACCCACAAAAATATTTATTTTTATTTTCACCTCACTAAGAAATGGAGATTTCTTGTGCAAATGGAGAAATGCTTTTTCAGTTTTGTCCATGGCCATAACAAACTTATTCAATATGTTCTTGGGCTTCGAGCCAGGTGTAGTGATGAAGAGCCATCAACGTTTCGGGAGTGTGCATCTCTCCCATCATCAAGGTGATGAATGACTGACATTTTTTATTTTAATAAATAATGGAGACAGAAAGAGAGTTAGATATAAAAGGGTGGCTTATTTCACCAGGAAATGAGGGAGATGGGAAGAAGTTAGTTTCACTGGGAGATTGAAGGGAGAGGTGTATCCGGTATAGCGAGGTTCCGCAGAGCACCCTCATTAGTGTGGATTAGATTGTGTTCAGCGAGTTCACAAGTAGCCATGGAGGCTGGTGAACATTGAACATGTCAATTGTGATGTACAAAACATTGTCAATAAATATACAGAATGAGCACATAAAAACTCATTATATACAGAAAAAAAAAAAGAAACAACAGCAAAGGGGATAATGGAAACACAATCAAAGCTTACCTGAAATTTGTCAGATAATTGAATTTTGTGTTAGATTTACACTAGGCATTTACAGCCATATTCTACTGTTTAGTTGCAATATAATAATTCATCTAGAGATCACCTAAAGAGTCACATAAGCTTTCACAGGATGATTTGTCATTTAGATTACCTTATACAGAATAAAATGAGTTAAAAATTACTTACAAAGTTACATAAGCATTAACTCGAATAATTTGTCATTTAAATAATCTTATACAGAATAAAATGAGTTAGAAACTACTTACAAAGCTACATAAACATTAACAGGAATAATTTGTCATCTGAATAATCTTACACAGAACAAAATGAGTTAGAAACTCCTTACAAAGCTACATGAGCATTAACAGAAATAATTTGTCATATAAACAATCTTATACAGAATAAAATGAGTTAGAGACTACATGTAAAGCTACAAGCATTAACAGGAATAATTTGTCATTTAAATAATCTTATACAGAATAAAATGAGTTAGAGACTACATGTAAAGCTACATGAGCATTAACAGGAATAATTTGTCATTTAAATAATCTTGTACACAATAAAATGAGCTAGGAACGATTTATAAGGCTAAATAAGTAACAGAGTTACATACTTTGTTTTTGGGGTTAAAGCTGGTAAATTACCGGCATCGAGGAAACGATATCTGGGTGACAGTCATGGCCAAGACTCTGGCTGCCATACACGGGGAGTTGGACATGCGATAAGATGGAGTTAATGGGATTCTTCTTTATTATTTCCATCAGCTTCAAAGAGAGTAGTTGGTTTGGCTGGCGTTAGAGCCAGCTACCGCCACCAAGGCATCAGGAGGATGTTGAGTATTGCCTGTCCCCTAGTTCCAAACCTAGTTGGGTGAGTTTGCAGATGTTTCCATGCTGTTGCTTCAAGTGACTTGTGAAGAGATCTAAATTCTTGGACGTCATAGTTGCTGACGCCCTTGAGTAGTTGGTCTAGTGTTGAGCATTGTGAAGAGACAGCCTGAGTGTTTCTCATAGTGGTTTTGCTGTCCTTCTCTAAGGACTCTACTTGCACGAAGATAGTCAGGAGGCTTTGATGTACAAATTTATCCTGGAAGACCTCCAGGGTGTTGGGTGTGGTGGTGTCAAAGTTCTGTAGAAGCTCCAAAGTGGCGGTGAACATGCTGGTGAGTTGCCGAGTATGATGCACGTTGAATGCTTCCATGGATTTCAGTTCCGCCAGCCTCGACTTTTCAGGCTGCATTCTGCGTATGGACCGTTCATGCTCCTTGACTCTGGTGGAAATGGTCCTGCTGGTTTGCATTGGAGCATTGAACCACCTCCAGATTAGACTTGGTGTTTTCTGCTCGGTCCGTACTAGCGGACAGTCCCTTCACTCTTGTTAGTCATTCGTCATCCTGATGATGGGACAGATGCACACTCCTGAAGCATCAATGGCTCTTCATCACTACACCTGGCTCGAAGCCCGAGAACGTCTTGAATGGAAATCTTCGGATCTTATTTTACATAACAAACTTGTTCATTAGGCCCAATTTTGTATGAAGAGCAGGGACTTGACAAGTGCTTCGGGCATAGCATTGTGAGATCCCGGTTCAGGTGAGTGACGCTGAGGCCAATCTTTCTCTCTTCCAGAACACAACTTGTAACAACGCTCTGCTCCTCCTTTTGTCTTCCCTTTCCCACCACGAGCCCAAGCTAAAAATAGCAACAAAATACATGTGGCTATTGTTACCTGAAACTTCATCACTCTAACATAAGCAGGACTTAATAATGAATGCTAATAAAATGGAATAATTGAATTCATCTCTTTAACTTCAGAATGAGAGCTAATTAAGAGATTTTGATTTTCATTACTGTTATCAGCATGGTCGATATAGCTAACATTTCATCTCAGTTACATTTTCACTGTTGGCTAGCTTTATTAGCAAAGTATGGTGTTGTTCAGCCAATGAAATCTGATGTGTTGTATTCACATGACTTTCTCTACTTGCTCTTCTACAAATTATACTTACAAAAGCTTATCTCCTATTTCTTGTTAAGAGTTCATTTCATTGTAGGTATAAGAGAATACAGTCTAGTCTAAAATGATAGTCACATTTTTAAAACGTGGATCACTATTTGATGGTTTTGAAATTTCATGCTGTTTGCATGAGCATGAGAAAAATGAATATCAAGTTTCTACTTGTGGGGTATTTGAAAATTCAAACCAATGACAAAGAATATCTCAGGAATGGTTAATGCCACAATCAATTTTATTTATATAAATTGTGTGTTTTAATGAAGTTTACATTTTGTGTCCCTCTTACAACTGATCAGTTACACCAAAGCTATTGAGAATGAATAGGACCTCAGAGAATATTTACAGAAAATTCAATATATACATTTCATTTGTGATGTATTTTAATCAAAATCATTAAGTGTAATTTTTTACAACATAAAGATGTAATAAAAAGATTTTCTGTGTAAAGTATAGTTAGAGAGGGGGATTTTGTTGTGTTGTATTGTGTTCTTGCAAGATGTGTTATTTATGAAGTATTTGTTTTTGAGTTATACAGTTGATAAACACACTGAACCATTTTTTATGTTCAGTAGACTTCAAAACCTGTAGTAATAGTGAAACTTGCCGTAAAATGTTTTAATAAAATGGTTCCTCTACCTGTACATGTTTCATTGTTAAGTAAGTCCTCTTTTAGGCATTTTCTATGTCCTGCACATACCAGCTGTGGACAGTTCTATGTGCTCCAACTTTAGATATAGAAATTATTAATTTAATAACTGTATTTGGCGACAATCAAGAAGAAGAAGAAAAAAGATGTTTAACGATACTGTCAATTGCCAGGATCACATCAGTGTCGCTGGTGTGCTGGAATTTCATCCCGCAGAAGTTCGTTCACATGCCAGTTAATCTACTACATGGAGCTGTTGGTCTGGGCCAGATTAGAACCCACAACCTTGGGATCAGTACGCCAGAATGTAACCAACTCAGCCACCCACGACGACATCAAGAAGAGGATTAACAGTGGCAGAAACGTTTAAATGAAGAGGAGAGAATGGATACCTGCGTCATAGCTAGAGTTGCTAAACAGTGGCTTAGATCTCCCTCCATACAGTTGGTATACAAGACCACAAATCCTCGACACTGTTTACTGAAGGACTGTGCTGACCAGACATATCCCAGACATGTTCGATGTGTCAGGCAAATGTGCAGAGCAGGGAAGCAATGGTAACAATCATTCTTCGAAGATTTGTACATTCCTTGCAATGTGTGGCCGGGTATTTTTGTGCTGAAATATATCATGTGGAGATGCCTGAAGCAGGGGGCATACCTCAGCTCTAAAACCTCCATCATATACCATTGCTGTTCAAATTGCCCTCATTTCATAGGAGGCAAGATAGGTTGTAACCAATGGCGCCCCAAACCATCACACGTAGTGTTTGTATGCAGTTTGTCACTTAGCATACTAATGACAGCATTCATTAACAATGCTTCCGCACACACATCACTGTCATAGCAGCAGTGCTGTTGACAAACCAGGGACTGTTTCAACTTGCTCACATGCTGGACGCCATGTGACAAGGTGTATTAGCACATATCTTGGTGCACCGCTGACCAACATGGCTATCCCTATGCAACTCTACTCACTCGCCCACTTCTACACATCAACCAACTTTACATTCATTTGGGGAATTTTTTCATGGTGTTGCAATTTTCACAAACAGTAGTGTATTTAATTATATTATTACAACTTTTTAAATGTCTTTATGCTCGACCGTACCCAAATTTATTAATATGTCTGAACTCCTTAAGTTCAGACTTTCATTAAAGGGCTCGTCTTCATTCAATCAGACAATTCAATTTTCATTAAAGGACAGGTGCTCCACCAATCAGAGAATTCCCATGCAGCAATGACAATTGTAATAATCAATTTAAACCAAAAAGATGAGTCGCTTAATAACACTACACAACACTTACTTATAATTTACTGGAACATTCTAAAGTAAGAACAAATTAGAAACTAAAAACTTCACTTATCTTAGTAATGTTGCAGTTCTTTTTGCACAAACTGACCCAGGGTTTCAAGTTGTCTCCAACTCATTCTCAAAGCTATACAAACAAATTCGTTACCAAAGCTACAATCTTTCATTTTTTTCTGAAAACAAAAACAAATACTGATATTCAATTTTTATTTACCAATCTCTGAAAACAAAAATTTATAAATACAATCTATAGATGATAATTCGAAGTTCATAACACGGTTCCTGTTTTTTAAAATAAATTTTTTTCCCCAAACCATTAAATCTATCGGACCACTTAATTGTTTTAATAATTTAACTTCTGGATTAATTTCATGATTAAATGACCAAAAATGATTTGCCACAGCTGATTTATCAGTTTGTTTATACTTAATATTTCTAAAATGCTCTTTTATTCTGGTTTCTAAATGACGTTTAGTTTTACCAATATAAACCTTATCGCAATCTAAACAGCTAAATTGATAAATGCCAGATTTTTTACAATTTGGTATTTTATCTTTTTTAGAAAAATTAAGTAAATTTTGTATATTAAATTTATTTTGAGGGACCAAATTTATTCCATATTCTTTAAAAATCTTTGTACATTTTTTAATGGCCCATGGATGGTAAGTAAACTTTTTAAAAATACAATTATCTTTTTTTTTTTTAAGAGTTGAAACTTCTTTAACAGGTTCTAAAGTAAGAACAAATTAGAAACTAAAAACTTCACTTATCTTATTGTTTTGGTGCTAACCCTGGGGTTTCAAGCTGTGTCCAGCTCATTCTCACAGCTTGAAACCCCAGGGTTAGCACCAAAACAATAAGATAAGTGAAGTTTTTAGTTTCTAATTTGTTCTTACTTTAGAATCTTGTTGCTTCACTGTTAATAGCTTCAATTTTTCCTTATTTCTTTAATAGGTTTTTGATACTTAAAGTTTCCTCTCTTTTTATGAATAAAATCTGTATTAAAACCATTGATTACTGCAGTATTAATAATGTGTTTATATTCTATGTCAAATTCATCTTTATTAACCTCTTGAGGGATATCGACGTGAAATCACGTCCATTTAAAATGGCGGATGAGCGATATGGGCGTCCTGTGCGTTTAAGTATTTATCCCTTATCCAACTCAACTTATTATAATTTTCCCTTTATGAAACATTTTAGTAAGGTCTATATACTTTATTGGCTTACCTTAATATGTTCGTTCTGCAGTGATTTACCTCAAAACAGGGATAAACACACAAGGGTACGTACGTCTCCACATTCGCAAATTCCCTTCTTGCGGCACACGAAACACTTTCAAAAATGGGCGGGACTTCTTTGCTGTTGGTGGTATCCTTTTAGGATAATGTTTTCCTTGAAGTCTGAGGGGTGCAGGGGTTTTGGATTTTCAACCCCCAACGTGGTATTGTTCAATTAGGCTGCGAGTTATTTATAGTCTGTAGTCAAGGTCGTCATTGTCCTGTGTGGGTTTAGAGAGCTGTCCAAATCCCCAAACAATTGTATATGGTTATATCCAGTTGGTGCAAAAATACCTTTTTATACCACTTCTCCCTTCAGCTACAAGCAGGAAAGAATACGTATGTATTTCAACAAAGAAAGACACGGACTCTACTCAGTTACGAAACTCGTGTAAGCAAAAGTTGTAATGTTGCTCTATTCTGATGACTCAAGAGGCCACGCATGCAGTAGCGATTTATTACACAGTATGCTGACGCATTAGCCACACATACAATGGGTGTTTCTTTACTGTATCTTTCTGAGAACTAATATTAGATGCGTTCGACAGAGCAAAGTTGACTTTTTACCACAGTGAAACAAAATTGTGCCATTTCAACTTTTGTAAATACAACTTAACTTTGCTGATGACGTACATTTATACTGCAAATAACGAGTTTTATACCAGTTTTTGTTTCATTAAAATAACTTAATATTTACACAAAATACAGCTGTGTATATACGAAGCGCATTTAACAATTTAAATGCTAGAAGTTCTCAGCTCGCGGACGTTTAAATGGCCATCGCTGAAGAGGTTAAGAGGTATATTTATTAACCTATAAATTAAACTATTGAAAACAGCAAATTTATGTGCAAAAGGATTAAAACTTTTATATTTTATGTAATTATCAGTAGTAGATTTTCTGTAAATACCAAATTTCAATTTATTGTTATGCCTTTTAATTTTTAAGTCCAGAAATGAAAGGAATCCATTATTTTTAGTTTCCAAAGTGAATTGTATAGCTTTATCTTGTAAATTTAAAAGTTTTAAAGCATCATTTATCTGTTAATAGCTTGTTGCTTCACTGTTAATAGCTTCAATTTTCCTTATTTTACTGGAACATGTTTCAGAGGCTGACTTGCCTCCATTATCAACCAACCAGACATCGACTGGTTCTCCCTGGTGTGCATGGTGAGGTCTCCTCTGGTGCTGGTTCAAGGAACTTGCTGAACATGTCCTTCTGGGGGATGTGAAAAGTGAATACTCTGTTTCTATTTTTGAAAATTAAGATTTTCACCAATCTATGTGCTAAGCTATTCAGGATTTGTGAACATCGTCCTTCCAACAGAAGAATACAAAGCAGAACATTGCAAAATAATTGCACTAGCACAAAAAAGGCTTTCCCAAATCACTGGTAGATAAAAAAGTAAAATGAGCAGAAACAAAAATTACATTCATAAAGTTCACATTTCATCCTTGGGCCTTCGAAAAATTCAAAAAAGTTTTCATACAACAGAACATTCAGCTAGCACCATAAAAAAATCTACTGAACTCAAACATCAAAGATGCCATCCCACCCAATAAAAAATCTGGCATATATCAAATTGAATGCAGTGACAGTAACGAAGTGTATATAGGAAAAACCAAAAGAAATTTAGAAATAAGATCCAAGGAACACTTTAGCAGCATAAAAAACAAACAGTTGGAAAAATCAGCAGTTGCCAACCACTTTTGGACAAAAATAAAGCCAGAACTGAACTCCTCAAACATGTAACGGGAAAACAAATGCTGTCCACATGGGAACAAATCTTCATTTTGAAAAATAGAAAGAGTATTCAATTTTGACATCCCCAAGAAGGATATCTTCAGCAAGTTCCTTGAACCACCACCAGAGGAGACCTCAGAGGAAACATTGCCATCCAGACCAGGGAGAACCAGTCGACGTCCAGATTGAGTGCTAGGTCACTGCAAAAATGGGATAACACATGAATCAGGTTTTAAAATCATGACACACACTTGTAGAAAATTTGAAATTTATTAAATATTTCTTTGCATTAAAAGACATTGGTGCAGCATTTATAAAACTGGGAAGAGGTTTACAAGCTAGCGATGTATGAAAGATATTTGTTTAGCAAAGTAATGCTAAAACCACAACAGAACTTTTAATTGGAGACATGTTAAAAACATGACAGCCTATTCAGTTTTCATCATCTTCAATCTTGGGAGCGAGGTAATACCGGATGTGTCCAATGTCTCCAATCTTGTATTCCACTACAAGGGGTACATCTGGCGACATTGACAGTTGTACCTGAAATATCAATCAAATATTAACATAACTGCATCTTACAAGCTCTCCATATTCAGTTCTGGGTATTCAAGGTTCACAGTGCCAATTAAATTACGATGTTTGTAAACAAAGCAGTGAGGTCGAAGGCTTTGATACTGCAAACATTCTTAGTATGAATATACAGTGCCTAAGAACCAAGGTAGATGAGTTAAGTATGCATTTAAAAGATGTAGACTGAGTGAACATTGGTTAAAACAAGATGAAATAGGTAATGTTGTTAGCTAATGCTGGATTTCTGACAATGAAGTCATTAATCCTCTTGCTCTCCAATATTTTTCCTTGATGATAGAGAGCAATAGCAGTAATAGTAACCACTTTTTAGAGAGCACCATATTTTTATGTTTTGGCGGTCACATCGCTCTCTCACAACCCCCAGAATGTCTGGAGGATCACACCTGTCGTTGGTTTACGGGTCTCACCGACCTGACTGGGAGAATTATCAAAATAAATTCACCGACCATATCCTCTGATCACCAATCAGAGGACGTATTACATGCCATGACAGGTCAGCATGTTAGGGGTTAAGATTTTATAGACAAATGGAGAGGTTGGAAAAATAAAGACTCCCTAGCCCTCGGGAACCCTAATAGCATCGGGGTCGGAAGAGAACAAGAGATGACCAAGGTAAGGTCAGATAGAAAAGTTACAGTGAGGAGCAAAACACCAGTAAGTGGAAGTAATGTTCTGCTCAGCTTGGGTACCTTGTGGTCACTATCCACATATCCCCTAGACACCAGTAAGTGGAAGTAATGTTCTGCTCAGCTTGGGTACCTTGTGGTTGCCATCCACATATCCCCTAGACACCAGTAAGTGGAAGTAATGTTCTGCTCAGCTTGGGTACCTTGTGGTCACTATTCACATATCCCCTAGACACCAGTAAGTGGAAGTAATGTTCTGCTCAGCTTGGGTACCATGTGGTCACTGTCCACATATCCCCTAGACACCAGTAAGTGGAAGTAATGTTCTGCTCAGCTTGGGTACCTTGTGGTCACTATCCACATATCCCCTAGACACCAGTAAGTGCAAGTAATGTTCTGCTCAGCTTGGGTACCTTGTGGTCACTATTCACATATCCCCTAGACACCAGTAAGTGGAAGTAATGTTCTGCTCAGCTTGGGTACCATGTGGTCACTGTCCACATATCCCCTAGACACCAGTAAGTGGAAGTAATGTTCTGCTCAGCTTGGGTACCTTGTGGTCACTATCCACATATCCCCTAGACACCAGTAAGTGGAAGTAATGTTCTGCTCAGCTTGGGTACCTTGTGGTTGCCATCCACATATCCCCTAGACACCAGTAAGTGGAAGTAATGTTCTGCTCAGCTTGGGTACCTTGTGGTCACTATTCACATATCCCCTAGACACCAGTAAGTGGAAGTAATGTTCTGCTCAGCTTGGGTACCATGTGGTCACTGTCCACATATCCCCTAGACACCAGTAAGTGGAAGTAATGTTCTGCTCAGCTTGGGTACCTTGTGGTCACTATCCATATATCCCCTAGACACCAGTAAGTGGAAGTAATGTTCTGCTCAGCTTGGGTACCTTGTGGTCACTATTCACATATCCCCTAGACACCAGTAAGTGGAAGTAATGTTCTGCTCAGCTTGGGTACCATGTGGTCACTGTCCACATATCCCCTAGACACCAGTAAGTGGAAGTAATGTTCTGCTCAGCTTGGGTACCTTGTGGTCACTATCCACATATCCCCTAGACACCAGTAAGTGGAAGTAATGTTCTGCTCAGCTTGGGTACCTTGTGGTTGCCATCCACATATCCCCTAGACACCAGTAAGTGGAAGTAATGTTCTGCTCAGCTTGGGTACCTTGTGGTCACTATTCACATATCCCCTAGACACCAGAAAGTGGAAGTAATGTTCTGCTCAGCTTGGGTACCATGTGGTCACTGTCCACATATCCCCTAGACACCAGTAAGTGGAAGTAATGTTCTGTTCAGCTTGGGTACCTTGTGGTCACTATCCACACATCCCCTAGACACCAGTAAGTGGAAGTAATGTTCTGCTCAGCTTGGGTACCTTGTGGTCACTATCCACATATCCCCTAGACACCAGTAAGTGGAAGTAATGTTCTGCTTAGCTTGGGTACCTTGTGGTTGCCATCCACATATCCCCTAGACACCAGTAAGTGGAAGTAATGTTCTGCTTAGCTTGGGTACCTTGTGGTCACTATCCACATATCCCCTAGACACCAGTAAGTGGAAGTAATGTTCTGCTCAGCTTGTGTACCTTGTGGTCACTATTCACATATCCCCTAGACACCAGTAAGTGGAAGTAATGTTCTGCTCAGCTTGGGTACCTTGTGGTCACTATCCACATATCCCCTAGACACCAGTAAGTGGAAGTAATGTTCTGCTCAGCTTGGGTACCTTGTGGTTGCCATCCACATATCCCCTAGACACCAGTAAGTGGAAGTAATGTTCTGCTTAGCTTGGGTACCTTGTGGTCACTATCCACATATCCCCTAGACACCAGTAAGTGGAAGTAATGTTCTGCTCAGCTTGGGTACCTTGTGGTCACTATCCACATATCCCCTAGACACCAGTAAGTGGAAGTAATGTTCTGCTCAGCTTGGGTACCTTGTGGTCACTATCCACATATCCCCTAGACACCAGTAAGTGGAAGTAATGTTCTGCTCAGCTTGGGTACCTTGTGGTCACTATCCACATATCCCCTAGACACCAGTAAGTGGAAGTAATGTTCTGCTCAGCTTGGGTACCTTGTGGTCACCATCCACATATCCCCTAGACACCAGTAAGTGGAAGTAATGTTCTGCTCAGCTTGGGTACCTTGTGGTCACTATTCACATATCCCCTAGACACCAGTAAGTGGAAGTAACGTTCTGCTCAGCTTGGGTACCTTGTGGTCACTATCCACATATCCCCTAGACACCAGTACGTGGAAGTAACGTTCTGCTCAGCTTGGGTACCTTGTGGTCACTATCCACATATCCCCTAAACACCAGTAAGTGGAAGTAATGTTCTGCTCAGCTTGGGTACCTTGTGGTCACTATCCACATATCCCCTAGACACCAGTAAGTGGAAGTAATGTTCTGCTCAGCTTGGGTACCTTGTGGTCACTATCCACATATCCCCTAGACACCAGTAAGTGGAAGTAATGTTCTGCTCAGCTTGGGTACCTTGTGGTTGCCATTCACATATCCCCTAGACAGAGACCCCTGAGTAAGGAATAGGTAATGTAAATATTAAGAATTTTAAACTGGTAAACTGTTTCTGTTGTAATAAGGATAAAAATGGAGGTGTTAGTTGTTTACGTTCATAATTCATTAGAAGAAAAAAAATTGCAATTCAGTTTTGTAAAGAAAAGATTTTCGAAGTAACAGAGGTAATTATCGATTCATGCAGAATCGTAATAGTTGCAATCTATAAGTTACCTTTAAGAGATGCCAATTTGTTTTTACAAGAAACTAACATGCTTTTCTTTTAAATTTTAGGCATAATGTAGTTGTTTGTGGGGACATAAATGCTCATTTTGATGTCACAACAGATAGGAACACAGTAGATAACTTCCAAAATCTATTGCAACAGCTAGGCCATCATTGTGCAAATAGGTCACCAACAATAGGCAATATGATCTAGTGCTATTCAATAAATGTACTAGAGCATTCACTATCGGAACATCAACCATTATTTCTTTAGATATTTGCATAAAAACAGACAATGAATCTCAAAAGAAAACTAAGAGAAATAAGAGATGGAAAATGCAGGGACTGTAAATAAATTTAAAGTTAGTTTGAAATCAGCTGATTGGGAAGAGAGGTATAAAGTAAAGCAGACTCAGCAGAAAACATTTTTGATACATTCTTCCAACCATGATGTATTCATTTAACAATGATGAAATGATTAAAAGGCAAGAATGGTGTTAACTCTGGTTTAGAAAGAATGAGAAATATCTTATAATTTTACAAGATGTGTATAAGAAAAGAGCAAGCAATTCACTTTTAACAGTAATAAAGAAATTTAAAGATTGTTAATAGAAGCAAAAAATCTGATGTATTGCACTCACATGCCTTTCTCTACTCTTGCACTAACCATTCTTACAAACTCTTATTCCTCTATCTTCATGTTAGTTAAGATAAACATTTGTATAAATTATCTTATTGCTTATTTCCTTGTAGGTACAAGGGGAATATTAGAATACAGTAGCCTTTGAGTGATAGTCAAATCTTTTAAAGCTCTGAGATTCCGTTCTCTTTGTATGCTTAACATATAAAAAAAATGAACGATGTTCCATTTCACCAAAGTTTGAAGTTTCCCAAAACTGACACAAATAACAAGGAATATCTCTGAAATGGTTCACTCTACAAAAACATTTATTTAGAGATAAATTGTGTGTTTTAGGGAGATCTACATTTTTTGTACATTAAGATTTTGTCTATCTTTTACGGTTTACGAGTTATTCAATCATCCAGAGTAAAGAGGACTACATACGCAATAGGCAGAAAATTCAAAGTATACATTTCATTTGTCATCAAAATATCTCAAACATGACATTTTAATCAAAATCGGAGCCATTTTCAAGAAAATCAAAATTTTCGAAAAAGTTTCCATGTAAAGGGTAGTTTAGTGTGGGGCTATTTTCTTCAAAATCTGTCACATCCTTGAAAGACATTAAACTTAAATACCAACTTTAGCTTTTAGCAACTTTTCGTTTTTGAGTTATGCTGTCCACAGACAGACACACACACGGACCTTTTTCTAAAAATGGTTTTTTTTTTAAATTCAGGTCTCAAAACATGTATTTCCGCTGAAATCTCGACATCGAATTTTTGTGTGGAATACAATACTTCCCCTACTTACCAGCAGAGAAAGTAGAAAAGGAGCAAATGAAAATCTAATAAACTTGGAGAATAAATGCAAGGCTCTATGGTCAGTGATTAACTCAATAAAGAAATCAACTGAAACAAATTTAGATGAGTCAACATCACCTCATGACAAATGAGCATTGCTGGTAAGCGTAGTAAGATCACATTTGCACTTAATACAGTGACCTTGACAAGCCAACAAACATGTATCAATAGTTGCATTGAGGAAGGCATTTTCCCAGCAGTTTTAAAATATTCAAAAGTGACCTCAGTATACAAGCAAAAACCAAACAGTTACAGGCCAATATCTTGTTGTTAGCTAATGCTGGATTTCTGACAATGAAGTCAATCCTCTTGCTCTCCAATATTTTTCACTGATGGATGGGGCACTAGAAGTGGCCGGACATATTTGAAGGTGGTCTCGATCCATTTCCTCTTGCAGATCGCATTGAGGACAGAGTGGTGAAGAATATATCCCAATTCTGTTTAAATGTTTTGCCAGACAATCATGTCCTGTAATCAACCTGAAGGTTGCAACTGCTGTTTTTCGAGGATACTCAGGAATTACTGTTTGAACGTTTGGTAGTTCCGATCTTTTATTTTTTGATTTTTCATAGTAATATTTTACAATAATTTTTTTGAATTCAGAGTTGACTAATCTTTTAGCTGCATAAAATGGTAGATTAACTATAGATTTCTGTACACTGCTGGTACCCTTTTTTGCAAGAAAATCAGCTTTCTCATTACCACTCAGTCCACAGTGAGCTGGTATCCATTGGAAGACTAGGTGTTTTTGAAGTGCTGTTAGATGGGTAAGGATTTTCCAACATTCTATAATTGTTTGGTTTTTTGGTGACAACTTGGAAGTAATTGCTATAATTGCTGCCCTGGAATCTGAGAGAATAACCGCTTGATGAAAATGTGAAATTCGGTACAAAAGATTTTGTAGGGCCATTCAAATTGCTTCAATTTCTCCATCAAAGTTAGTAGTTCCATAACTTAAAGATTTGTAATAGGAAAAGAGGTGACATGTGACTTCAGCACCTGCTCCATCTTGGTTTGATATCAATGATCCATCAGTATAAATATGGAGCCATTCGTGTTCTGGAAATCTAGTATGGATTGTTTCTAATGCCAATAATTTTAGAACACTAGTTGGAGTATCACTTTTCTTAACTTCTTCTGTCAGGTGTAAATAATATGTGATGTCTAATGTATGTGTCGGATTGACTTTAGATATGAAGTTTTCCTCTGAATTAGGAAGGTATACATTCTTTCTGATGTCTTGAATTTTGGAAAGAAAGCTCTCCTGAGTCTTTAGTGCATGTGTAAAATTTCTCTTGTGCCATGTATTGAATGGAAGTCTGATCAACTTTTCGTGTTGAATAAGAGCCACTTTTTCTATTTCATATTCAATGGGGCATTGGTTGGTTAGTATTTCCATAGCTGCTATTGGTGTGGTTTTGATAGCACATGCAATTAATCTCAGACTTTGGTTTTGAAAGATTTGAATTTTTTTTTTGTGTTTGCTGTTACAAGAACTTCGCTGCAGTAAGTAAATAATGGCTTTATATACATTGTATGTTAAGAGTTGCTCTCGAACATCCCCACTTCATTCCTGTTAGACATTTTAACAGTGAAAGGCGCCTCTCTGCTCTTTGTATTACATTTTCTATTTGATTGGTCCATGTAAGTTCGGTATCAAATGTAACTCCTAAATACTTTGCTTCCTTTGTTTCTGGTAATTGTTGACCCTCAAAATTTAGTTTCATTTTTAGTGGTTTTTTCTTAGTGAAAAGATTTGGTAGTTTGATTTTGTTGTATTAACAGTCATTAAATTTTCTTTGGTCCACCTTTGTAATTTTGTTAAGGATTGTTGCATGGTTTTTTATAGTTCTGCACTTTTGCTTTTTGGTTTTGAAGTCCACATGACTAAGTCATCAGCAAATAGTGCACACTTCACGCCTGATTCTTGTATTTGTTGTGGCAGATCGTTAATAAATATATTAAAAAGTGTTGTGCTGAGCACTACACCTTGTGGTAAACCACAGAGTACTTGTTTGTATTTAGACATGTTTCTTCCATATCTGGTTGCAATAAAGCGTTGTGTTAGGAAATGACATAGCCATGAAAACATTGGACCTTGTATCCCTATTTTTTTTTACTTTCTTTAGTAGTTTTGTTCTGCATATACAATCATATGCACTTTGGAAATTAATAAAAACTGATAAATTATCTTCTTTCCTATTGAAGGAGTCTTTGATTTCTTGACTGAGAAGTAAGACTTGTTCATTTGTAGAGTGGAACTCTGAATCCAGCTTGACTTGGGGAAATTAAATTTTGTGATTCTAGAAACCAATTTAACCTATTTGACACCATTCTTCCCATCACTTTTGCTATTATGCTAGTAAGAGCTATTGGTCTATAATTTTTTATTTCTGATGCTGCTTTATCTTTCTTCAAGAGTGGGACAATTATTGCTTTTCGCCATTCAGCAGGTACAGTGGTTTTCCAGGATAGATTGTAGAGTTTCAGTAGTTGTTGTTTTGCGGTTTTTCCAAGGTTTTTTATGAACTCTGGATGTATGTGATCTGGTCCAGGAGACTGTTTTTTAGATTATTTATTGCAATGTTCAGTACTTGCATATTAAAATTTTGAAAAAAGATATTGCACTGAGTATTGTAATTGTGATGAAATTTGCCTAAAGATGTCCCCACCCAGAGATCAGCATATGACTCAGTCTGGAGAAACAAATTAATTGAGAAGTTGCAATCAATAGGTGTGAAAAGTAACATGCTTAAATGGATAACTCAGTTTATTTCACAAAGATTTTGTGCCACAAAATATAATACATACATTTCCAAATATAAACAAATACACCGAGGACTTCCACAAGGTGCTGTTCTGAGCACAACACTCTTTAACATATATATATAAATGACCTTCCATCAATAACAAAAACTTTAGAAACCAAAATTACTTTATTTGCTGACGATGTAGTCATTTGGACTTCAGGCTCTCCAAAAAAAACCTGAATTAATTAAAGACAGAACAGAAACAGCCCTAAACAAAGTACATGAATGGAGCTCCAAAAACCTCATGACTATCAATGTGGAAAAAACAAATTATGAATTATTTACACTAAAATACAAACCAGTTAATATCAACATAAATTATAATGGTAAACCACTCAAAGCAGTTGATGATGCCAAATACTTAGGCATCACTTTCGACAGAAAGCTAAGTTGGAAAAAACATATAACAAACATCTCAGAAAAGGTTGAAAAGAAACTGCAAATCCTGAAAAGGTTAGCTGGTGCTAAATGGGGCTGCTCAAGGAGAGTCCTTAACACAACATACAAAATGTATGTTAAACCAAACCTCTTGTACTGTTCTGAAGCTTTAATAACAGCAGCAAATGCTAACATCAATAAACTTGAACAAATACAAAATCAGGCTCTTCGCCTAATCACTGGAGCAGTTAAATCCACACCTATTGATGCCATGCGTGCCTTAACACGGACCCCATCAATAACAACAAAAATAGAAGAACAAGCATTGCTCCAACACAAGAAAATGTTACGACTGCCAGACTCTAAATGGACAGAAGAGAACCTCCCTCCTTCAATCCTTAAAACTCATAGTAGTTTCCTAGAAAAGGTAACACAGATTAAATCCAAATTGAACATTCCTAACACCAGAGAAAATCTACTTATAAGAGAAAATCCATTGGAATTATTGCAACCTACCTTCAATTTGGAATTAATAGCGGAAATAAGTAAATCAGACACACCAAAAGAAATACAAAAACTTCTAGCTCTGGAAACAATCAATACTAGCTATCCCACAAAAGAATGGCTGCACATATATGATGGATCCTCCAAGGAAAACCTTACTGGAGCTGGAGTTACGTGTTCACATTTTTCCTTTTATCATTCTGTTGGCAGAGACACAACAAATTATGATGGAGAAATAGAGGCTATACACATTGCTCTCCGACAATTATTAAATCTTCCCTTAAATAAATTTAACAAGGCAGTAATTCTTTCAGATTCTAAAGCTGCAATTCAGGGAATATGTTCAAATACTACAAAGAAGTCAACAAAAATTAGAGAATAGTACAAAATGTTAACACAACTCCAAAAAGTTAATAAGACTGTTCATCTCCAATGGATTCCAGCACACTGTGGAGTCATGGGGAATGAAGTTGCAGACTCACTTGCAAAGAAAGGCACAACAATAAAACAAAAGTCTAAATTCAATTTCTCATATTCCTCAATAAAACGCTTGATCATTAAAAAATTTTCTCATTCATACCTACAAGAAATAGAAACAAATGCCAAAGATAAAAAATGGATTACACTACTTTCCAACCCAGATATAATCCCCCAGAGACCAAGAAAAACAGCGGTTGCAGCCTTCCGACTACTGACAAATCATGACTGCTTGGCAAGTCATCTCTACAGAATAGGTATCTCAGCCTCACCAATATGTGTTCTGTGTAACGATCCAGCAGAAATGAATGAAGACCACTTGAAGACCTGTGAAGCATTAAGATCAGAAGAAACTACAGTTCAAAAGTATTGGAAAGCACGAATGCTAATGGCTTCATTGCCAGATGCAAGGCACTAGAAAACAACAACATACTGCACTGAGTGTTAGGATCACATTCTCTTTCTTGTTTCAAATCTTTCTTAAATTCTTTACGTTCCTTTTTATTATTTCTCGTTACTTTATGTGAATTAGCATAATATTTATTGAATGTTTCGGCTATGACTGCATCATTTACTAATATTTTATCGTTGTGTATGATGGGTGTGCTGTTGTTTTCTTTCCTGTCCTTGACATTTTTTATGAAGTTGTGAGCTTTGTTACCATCTGTCCTATAGTCCATTTTTTCTAAGAAATTATTAAAGTGATTCTTTTTAGCAGTATTAATTTCTTTTTTAGTGAGGCACATTTTTTCCGCCATATTTGTGTATCTCATATGTTTTTTTGTTTATTCAGCTGTATTTCTAGCTATATCCCTTTGCTAACTGGGGGTTCCAAAAGGACTTGAAATTTTTAATTCTTCCACGAGGAATATGTTTTTTTTTTTTTTTTTTTTTTTGCGGTTTCTAGGATGACTTTACAGAAATTTTTGTTCATATGATCTGGGTGGTCATGCAGCTGTGAGTTTGTTCTTTAAATGTATGTTCCAGTTCAGTTTTATATTTGTTCCAATCTGCTCTTTTGAAGTTCCCATACAGATTTGTGTGATTTTGACTGTTATTTGTATTATCTAGTTTTATATCAGCAATTACTGCTCTGTGACCAGAACTTGGATCTTCTATAACTTGTTTAATTTTTGAAACAATATCTGTTATAGCTAACAAGAGGTCTGGGTTACTGCCTGCTCCAGAGTAATGTATGAAGGTTTTGGGATCTTCTTTATCATAAATGAGTTCAAAGATTGTGGTATTCAAAAATTCTTCCACTATCTGCCCTGTAGAATCAACTTTTTCATAACCCCATCTTTTGGAATGGGCATTGAAATCCCCAATTATGATTGTTTTATTTAATTGGTCAATAAGAGAGAGATCTGGTTCATTCCTGGGAGGATTGTAAATACTGTATAAATGTGAATAGAATAGATATGCCATATCACAGATAAAGTATCTAGATATTATAAAGTAATAGGAATAAAGCTTTTCAACGCATTCCCAGAAAGCTGAATGTTCAAATGTTTAGGAACAAACTATAAATGGCTATTAAAAATCCCTTTTATTGTGTGCAAAAATTTTATGAACAAAATAAAACTGGATCTAATGACTAATGAAGTCATTATTTTTCATGAGTGAGCATTTACTAACTTATTTTAAATATACTTACAGCATTTGATAGAGAAGTAGCTTTAGTAAATGAGTTGAGGTAACGAGATGCAAACGTCAGTGTCACTGGTTCCTGCATTTCTATGGTAACAGCCTGGTCCTCTTTGTCAACATTACTCGTCTGTGCTAACTTCACATTTGCTAAAACAGAACATATGGTCCCGTATATACAAACAATTTCAACATTTTCCATTTTATTAACTTTACCATATTCTCAAAATTACAATAATTGTAACTATTTCATGTATGTGAAACACTACTTTGAGATAAGATTGAGCTAAGTAGCAATGGGCAATGGGAGACATGCAATAATAAAGGGAACAATGGCCATGTTTGTAGCTCATATAGGTTATCTAATATATTTAAATGAGCAATTCTTGTATATATATGTTCTGTGCACTTGGAAATGACTCACGATTTCGATCAAATTTTGTATTCAGATAGGGTTTTGCTTTTTAAGTTTATCTATATAGGTGTCATTCCTGAAAAAATGTAACTTTACATAAAAAATAACTTTTTATTCCCACTTCTACAGAGCAATTACTGTACACATATTCCCAGTATCTCAGAAACGGGTCTAAGGATTCGCTTAATATTTTGTATACATGTAAGATTTTGCTTTTTAAGTTTACCTATGTAGGTCTTTCCTTTAATTAAAAAAAAAATATTTTTATTCCTTCTTATACAGAGCAATTCTTGCATATATTATGTCTCTTGGAAACGGTTCTATAGATTTTGATCAAATTACGTGTTCAGGTAAGATTTTGCTTCTTAAGTTTATTTACATTGGTGTCTCGCCTTAAAAAATGCAATTTAATACTTAAAAAAAAAAAGGCTTTTATTCCCTCTTCTGCAAATTATGTAATTTTCCATATGTCTGAAGTAGAAATCCTATGTATTACATTCAGTTTTCTCTACTCAAATTCAGGCAACACATTCACATCTCTTTCTCTATTCACTCTTCTATAGACTATTTTCCATAAAAAACGTGATTTTACACAAAAAAGAAAAAAAAAAACATTTTTATCCCCTCTTTTAAAACAAGTCATACATTTTTCTTTATGTTTGAAATGGAAATGCTACATATTACATTCAGACATTCTTCTCTACTCACTTTTAGATAACACATTTACATCTTTCTCTACTCACTCTTCTATAAACAATTTTCCATAAAAAACATGATTTTACACGCGTAAAAAAAATGTATCTCTGCTTTTAAAATAAGTCATACCATGTTCTGTATGTTTGAAATAGAAATGCTATTACATTCACACTGTTTTCTCCTCTCACTTTTAGGTAACACATTCACATCTCTTTCTCTACTCACTCTTCTACAAATAAGTCGGACAATTTTCTGTATGTTTGAAATAGAAATGCTACGAGGGCCGTCTCAAAAGTAACTTGCACTATTTTTTTAAATCTGCGCAGTAGGCGGAAAAAGTCGGAAAGTCTCAGGGTATATAGGTATGGGTGTAGTAGCAGCACCATAAAATTCCTAGGCCCCTAGTTTATTGCTTGGACATTAAAACGGCAGTAACAATGGAGACTCCACTTGTTTATACTGCCGATTGCGAAGTTTGCGCTGTAATCCGTTTTCTGACGGGAAAAAATAAATGTGCGACTGAAATTCATTGTGAGTTGTGCAGTGTTTATGGAAAAGACGTTTTGTCAAGACAAATGGTTTCTCGTTGGCACCAATCGTTCATTGAAGGGAGAATAACATTACACAATGAGCAATGAAGCGGCCAACCCTCCACTTCCCTTGCTCTGGATATTGTTGACGAGGTTCGAGCAGTCGTGAACACCGATCAGCGCCTTACAGTTGATGCAGGCTTGTTTCAACTTCCTCCATATATTGAAATAAGCCATGCATCGCTTCACAGGATTATTTCTAAAGATCTGTGTCTATCGAAAGTGTGTGCAAGTTGTGGAAACGAATGGATGAGGCAACTCCAAAAAAAAGGCAAAAGTTGTTGCATCGGCTGTCAAGGTCATCACAATGATATTTTGGGATTCGAAGGGAGTACTGTTAATCGATTACCTGCTCCATGGGACCACGATGACAGCTGCTCGCTATTGTGAGGTGCTGAGAAAACTCAAAAGAGCCATACAAAACAAAAGGAAGGGAAAGTTGAGCAAAACAGTTTTCTGGTCCACGATAACACATGTCCGCACGCTGCCCATGAATCTCAAGCCCTTTTGAGCAGTTTCGATGGGATGTTTTCGGTCATCCATCTAGTGCACCTGACCTTGCACCGAGTGTTTACCATCTTTTCCCGGAGCTGCAGCAACATCTTGGGGGAAGGCGCTTCATAAATGACGAGGAACTGAAACAAGAAGTGGAAAGATGGCTATCCAGTTTGGCAGGAGAGTGGTTTGACATTGGGTTAAAAAAACTGTTACCACGGTATAAAATATGTATTTAGGTTCAAGGAAATTATGTGGAAAAATAGGTACTGAATGTAGCTTTCAAAATATACCCTTTTTAAAATATTTAAACGTTTTCCTATTTTTTAAAAAAATAGTGCAAGTTACTTTTGAGACGCCCCTCGTACATATTACATTCCCAGTGTTTTCTCTACTCACTTGTAGGTAACACATTCACATCTCTTTCTCTACTCACTCTTCTACAAACAATTCATATCTATATACACAAAATGGATGCTTGTATATACGAAACTGTTAACATTGAAAACTGTTTAACCGATCACAACGAAATTCACAGTATATGTATTTGTCATGGAGAAAGTTTCTGTACCAACCATTTTACTACCAATATATTACTTTCAAATGGTTCTCTACTCATTTTTCTTTTACATTGCACATTCATATATTGTGTTTGCCCTTCAACATATAATTCATGTTTTTCCATGACTAAAATAAATGCAACATATTACATTCACAGTTCCCTCTACTAATTCTTCCTTTACGAGACACAGTCTTCTTTCGCTACTCACCCTTCAACATACAATTTGCTATATGTTTGAAACAGAAATACAATGTATTACAGTCGTACTATTTTCTCTACTCACTTGTTTTATGCAACAATTCACATGTTATTCTCTATCGTTTATCAACTTCATACATACCAAGGCCTATACATATTGTGACATGGCTTCTCCATGTCATTAAGACTCTTTGATTTTCAAGGAGGTTGCCATAGAGACAGTTTGAGTTGTTGAAGATTAAGAGACAGAAACTAGTATGGTGTGAGAGTTTTGGAAAGATTAAGAGACAGAAACTAGTAGTGTGGCTGTACTTGAGTGTTGAGAAAATAATAAAGAGTTGTTAAATTTGTTACATTTGGTGTCAGGAAGTAGGATTCGTCGAGTTGCTTCTAGTTTCATTACATCGTCGTTAGAAGTTGCAACGTTAGAACCAAGATGGAGGGAGATTCGGAAACCAGGATGATGGCAATGATGAAAGAATTATTTGCCAAAATGGAAACGAGAAACGACAACCTCGCTGCCGAGCTGAAAGAGATGAAGACGGAGCTATCGGCGAAAATTGACGGGCAACTGGCTGGCGTGACGGAAGGCGTGGAAGAACTCGGCGAAAAGGTGGAAGACCTCTGCCAGCACGTGGACGTCGTGGAGGACGACGGGGAACGTCTTGGCGCCCTGGTAGTAAGAGTTGACGAGAGCGTCAAAGTACTGGATGCCAGGGGCAGACGGAATAGCGCGGAGCCGGGGAGGGAGCACCTAGTGGCCGGGGCGACAGTTGCGCCCGTTTCGGATGATATGAGGGAAAACGTGGAACAACTCGGCGAACGGATTGGCGTGACGGAAGACGTGGAACAACTCGGCGAACGGATTGGCGTGACGGAAGACGTAGAACAACTCGGCGAACGGATTGGCGTGACGGAAGACGTGGAACAACTCGGCGAAAAGGTGGAAGACCTCTGCCAGCACGTGGACGTCGTGGAGGACGACGGGGAACGTCTTGGCGCCCTGGTAGTAAGAGTTGACGAGAGCGTCAAAGTACTGGATGCCAGGGGCAGACGGAATAGCGCGGAGCCGGGGAGGGAGCACCTAGTGGCCGAGGCGACAGTTGCGCCCGTTTCGGACGATCAGCAGGGAAGCGCACAAGCAAACGAGCAACACGCGAGAACCGACTTGGCGTGTGACATGGGGGGACCGTCGGGGCCATCCAATCACCTGACGCATAGTGCCGTGAACGGAAGAATGGTGGACATCATCGTGGACGGCAGGATACAGGAGAGGCCGTGCCGAGCACGAGTGAACACGAGTGCAGCGGTGGACGCGACTCGCGCGGATGTGGTGGGGTTTGTTGCCGGACCCATCGGAAGCAAGGTGGCTGCGAAGGTGCGCCAGAGAGGTCGGCGGACATGGTACCCAGTGAGCCGTTTCAAAGTGCGCAGGATGGCCCGTCAACACACCAGGAAGAAGGGCAACTGGACGAGGGACCGTCAAGACCGGCGGTACTGTTGCAGAATTTCGAAGCAGGATGGCATACATCGTCCTACCTGGACCAAGGGACACTATCCAACAGCGATACCTAGGATCGTGCCCCCTGGAGAGCGAGGTCCTACTGGCCCTCAAGGTTTACAAGGATTCCCTGGCCCTCAGGGTCTGGTAGGCTTGCCTGGAATGAAGGGTGAACGTGGATTCCCAGGAATGAAAGGTGAACAGGGCAATCCAGGACCTCCAGGACAAGCTGGTGCACCAGGACCTGAAGGACCTAAGGGTGACTCAGGCTCTCAAGGACAACATGGAGCTCCAGGACAACCTGGTCCACAGGGCCCTCCAGGAGACAGAGGACTTCCAGGATTACCCGGCCCAACAGGACCTGCTGGCCTCAGAGGTCAGAGAGGTGCACAAGGTGAGACAGGTCCACCAGGTAAGCCAGGCAGTGAAGGACCTCCAGGACCACAAGGTATTGCAGGACCACTAGGACCACCGGGACCAATTGGAGAACAGGGACCAGAGGGAGCACCAGGTAAAGCAGGAACACCTGGTATTGCAGGAAGACCGGGAGATAAGGGACCTGTAGGACCTTCAGGACCTCCGGGAACTCCAGGGGCACCAGGTCTTCCAGGGCCACCTGGTCCAAATGGACCTCCAGGACCAGCAGGAGAACGGGGTCTTCGAGGAGAAACTGGACCACAGGGTGTAGAAGGGCCACAGGGAGCTAGAGGAAAGCCAGGACCTCCAGGGCCAGAGGGAGGTAAGGGTGATAGAGGAGAAGAAGGTCCAAAGGGTGCAAAAGGACACCGTGGTCTCATTGGTCTACAAGGGTTACCTGGACCTCAGGGACCTCCAGGAGACAAAGGCATGACTGGACCTCCAGGATTGTCGGGAAAAAATGGTGAACCTGGAACTAAAGATATGCCTGGAAGAGATGGAAACCCAGGACCTCAAGGTATACCAGGACCACCAGGCCCTCGTGGACCACCAGGAGAAGAGGTTCGATGGGTTAATCCACCGGGGCGCAAGGGAGATGCCGCAGTGATAGTGCTGGTCGGGACGACCAGCTCTGAGGAGGGAGCAGTGTGACATGGCTTCTCCATGTCATTAAGACTCTTTGATTTTCAAGGAGGTTGCCATAGAGACAGTTTGAGTTGTTGAAGATTAAGAGACAGAAACTAGTATGGTGTGAGAGTTTTGGAAAGATTAAGAGACAGAAACTAGTAGTGTGGCTGTACTTGAAGCTTGAGAAAATAAAAGAGATTTGGTAAATTTGTTACAATATCGTATGCTGAAGATTGAGTAAACTCCAGAACCAGCTGTTGACCGATTACCATGAAAATCGGCATATCTAAGTGTTTTTTCATGGAGAAGGCTTTTATGCAATCCATTTTACCATACAACATATTACATTCACATGGTTTTCTCTACTCCATCTTTTTTTACATAACACACTACTCCCTCTTCTACAAACAATCCATACATTTAAAATATAGGTGCAACGTATAACATTCACACAGTTTTTCTACTCATTCTTCTTCTACTAAACACATTTCTTTCACTAATCCCTCTTCGATGAACAATTCATACAATTTTTTATATGATTGAAACAGAAATGTGCATTACATTTACGTGGCTTTACCAACCAGCTTTTCCTCCTGTAGTATTTTTGTTATTGTTCAACAGTGTTTTTGCTTAGTGCCATTCCGGTCTTTTAATAAAAAACGAAGTAGTTAAAGTTAAGTTGTCACAACTGGTGTCAGGAGTGCAACAAAACCCACGATATGGAACAGCTGATGAAACAAATGTTAGCCAAGATGGACATAATGGGAAATGAATTCTGGAATGCGGCAGATGAAAACAAACATGAATGTCGAATTGAAAAATGCAAACTGCAGAATGGAAAATATGGATCAAAAATGAAAAAAAGAAGAAAATTGGAAGTCGAATTGAAAACCATAAGCTCTGGAATGGAAAAGATGAAAAGGAGAATGTCCGATATGAAGATGCGCCATCAGGCAATACTAACGAGCGACTGGCCGGCATTAAGGAAGCCATGGAAGAACTCAATGGAAAGACGAAGGACCTTGGCCAACGTATTAACGCCCTGGAAGATAGAGCAGACTGCAGCACCCAAGAACTGAACTCCATAGTGGAACAAATGCTCGACGAAAACCTCAAATAGGTGGATGTCTATAAGCGAGGCCTGCGTTCAGCAGTGGACGTCTTACGGCTGAAATGATGCTTATGAAATATTTATATGTATTTCTATATCTCTTGTATCTCAGAAATTACTCTTAAAATTGCGAAAAAAATGTATATTTAGTTAACATTTTGCTTTTCAGGTTTATCTAAACAAGTATCTTCTCTCTCTCAAAAGCCCTCCCCCCAAAAAAAACCACAGAGGGGACAAAGCTCGGCTGCCCGGGTACTGTATATTAAATGGCTTTGTTTAGTGCTGGTTGAACCTAGATGCATTTATGGGGCAAATAAATTAAGGATGGAGTAAAATGGACTTAAGTTTTCATGAAATAATTTTGAGTTTCTAATACGGGTAAATGGGGCAGCTTGGATGCTCAGTATGAGAGGATTATTGATGGAGTAGCAAAATATTTGAGTGCAAGAGTTATCAACCTAGTGAAAATATCCCTTGTATATCAAGAAGAATATATGACTAACACGCCCAATAACTGCCTGAGGAGAACTAGGCGACAGTTAGTAGAGATTGACGAGTTAGAATTGGATTGTTTGGAACTGGTTTTTGGAGAGAAGTAGAAATAAGATTGGAGGATATGGATAGACAGACGAGGGAGAAAAGTACACTATCATACTACAGGGAAACTAAAGATGGCTCAAATATTTGTCAGCTAGTTCAAGAAATGAAAGAATAATTTAGAGTAAGAGTTAGAAACTAAGGAGAATGAGCCCAGCCTGTGATGGTAAGAACAAATTAGAAACTAAAAACTTCACTTATCTTAGTAATGTTGCAAGTTTTTCGTGCAAATTGCTGACTAAAGTTTCAAGTTGACTCCAACTCATTCTCAAAGCTATACAAAACCTGTAGTGTAGCTTTGAGAATGAGTTGGAGTAAACTCGAAACTTTAGTCAGCAATTTGCACGAAAAACTTGCAACATTACTAAGATAAGTGAAGTTTTTAGTTTCTAATTTGTTCTTACTTTAGAATAGAACTCAGATTAAGTTTTGATGATAAATTTGACTTTATTAGGGTCAGGCTGACTGCCTACGTAGTGCTCCTGCCTCTGACATGGAGGACCTGGGTTCGATCCCTGGTACAGGCATGGGGAATTTTCCCCCACTAGGAGGTCTGGCATGGGGTGCACTCAGTCTCATTAGGTCCTCGAGAGGCTAAGTGGGGAGGTACTTGTTGGAGAAGTAGCGAACCCAGGTTTTGAAAACCGCATAACTGACAGGGGCATTGACCACATCCCACCCTCCACTCATGACACCTATAGTGGACAGATGCGGGGGACGCAGTGCCTGGGCAGTAAGCCTTGGCCCTTCATGGGCTGTTGCACTGGGGGTTTAGTTATTTAAGCTAGGATCTGGCTAGCTAACTAGTGTTAAGGCCAGACAATTAAGATGATCTGGTATAATAATAATAATAATAATAATAATAATAATAATAATAATAATAATAATAATAATAATAATAACAACAACAACAACAATAACAATGTAAAGGAAACAGCTTATTGATTCCCAAAAAACAACTGACATTTCCCCCATTATGGCGCAATCTGGATATTCCATCTGTTATGTTGTATTAGTACCACCAACTGTTTGTAAAATATAACCATGGTAAAGCTACAGCCATAGTTGGTGTTATTGGATCTGTTATGTTGACACAGAAGTGCTGGGTTTTTAACCTGTTGCAGAGAAGCCAACCAATAGCTTTTAAAACAAGCTGTTTAGACGCTGTATTAATCTATGGACACCATAGTATTGCTCCTATGTGCGTGGTTTTCTCTTGAATTCTTTTAGAACATTATTTACAGTTATAGTTACAGTTGTGTTTGCAAAACAGCAGCGCATTATTATTATTATCTTTTAATTCACCGTTGGAAATGTGTATAATTTCATGGCTTCGGTACATAATATATATTGAGAAAGTTAAACAGAATAAATACATTTTCTATAGCCATATTATTTCTATACAATGAACTTAAAAGTAACAAGGTCAGAGAGCTACTCAATAAAACATAAAACATCACAGAACTAGGAAAGGAGAACATTGTTACCATTTTGTATTTAATAAATTATTTACCTCATAAAATTTGTATTTAAGTAAGAATCTTTTTGTCCTAGTCCTTTGAAAGATTTGGGCAATTTGTTATCAGAATCACTCCTTCGTGGAATATGCTATTAAGGCTCTATGGTGATGTAGATGTAAAGATTTGTATATTACAATATTTAGCGTTCCGAAATGATTTTATCCAAAAGTGTAATCAGAGCATGATGAGTAGGTTCACCAAGTGTTGTGTGGTAACATGTTCAAACATCATTATCATTTGAAAGCATGTTACTCTGACCCTCTGATATTTGAGGTTAGAAATAATTCTTTTGTTATGTAGATTGGCAGTACTGCTTTTTGGTGAAATGTTGATTGCAGTTTAGTGTAATGTCGGCCATGTTGCCTACTTGGGAACTGCTGATTAACTGTTTGCCGTATAGAAATACCTGAATATGACTGGCTAAGAGCTGGGGCTAAATGCCTGCTTATATTTACAAATATTTATCATCTTAGCACAAATAAATAACTTACTGCTGATTTTGTATTGAGAGGTAGAATCAGAACTGAAAGATTCAATGCCATGGCCAGGATCTGAACTGATGTTCCAGTTCATGTGCGGCTGCTCTAACCACTGAGCTACCATGACAACTTGCCAGTATGACCTTAAATGGGCCAACTTATTCATACTCACATCAGAGATAAAAACTCCAAGCACGACTTATACTCTTGTGCCAGATTTAGATAACCTTTAGATGATGATAATGATAATAATAACCATAATAATATTTATTTAACCTAGAGACATAATACAAATATGTTTCAGGCATCGTCAAGTTAAAATATTACAACTTTCAATTCAATACAGTAACTTTCAAGGAAAAATACATTTACAATTATTTACAACTCATCTAGTCTATATAAACATTTATTTACAACTTATTTTTTAGCTCCGTTTTAAAATTTTCTGTATGCTTCTCTTTTAAGGTACTTGGTAGTCTATTATATAGCTTGGTACCACTCAGAAGTGGGTTGTGTTCAGTTGTGCTGTTATTTATGTGGGTCTGATGTATGTTGTTCTTGCCACGTGTGTTGTATACTAATTCTATTTGATAATATACAGTATAACCTTATATACATATAATGAAATAACAGTAAATAGCTTATTTTCTATAAAAGTATTGCGACATGAAGTTTTACACCCTAATCCATACACTGCTCTTATACATTTCTTTTGTAATACCAAGAGTCTATTTAACCTCTTGAGCGATGGCCATTTAAAACGTCCGCAAGCCGAGAACTGCTATCCAATATCCAGTGCAGGGCACTTAAAGTGCTTCGTATATACACAGCTGTATTTTGTGTAAATATTAAGTCATTTTAATGAAACAAAAACTGGTATAAAACTCGTTATATTCAGTATAAATGGACGTCATCAGCAAAGTTGAGTTGTATTTACAAAACGTTGAAATGACACTATTTTGTTTCACTGAACTTTGCTCAGTCGAACGTATCTAATATAAGTTCTCGGAAAGAAAGAGTAAAGAAACACCCATTGTATGTGTGGCTTATGCGTCAGCATACTGTGTAATAAAGCACTACTGTATGTGTGGTCTCTTGAGTCATCAGAATACATCAACATTGCAACTTTTGCTTACGCGAGTATCGTAACTTAGAAGACTCCGTTTCTTTCTTTGTTGAAATACATACATATACTTTCCTGCTTGTAGCTGAAGGGAGAAGTGGTATAAAAAGGTGTTTTTGCACCAACTGGATATGACCATATACAATTGTTTGGTAATTTGGAGAGCTCTAAACCCACACAGGACAATGACCTACCTTGACTTCCGACTATAAATAGCTTGCAGCCTAATTGAACAATACCACGTTGGGGATTGAAAATCCAAAACCCCTGCACCCCTCAGACTTCAAGGAAAACATTATCCTAAAAGGATACCACCAACTGCAAAGAAGTCCCATCCATTATGTGCCGCAACAAGGGAATTATTTGCGAATGTGGAGATGTACCCTTGTGTGTTTATCCCTGTTTTGAGGTAAATCGCTGCAGAACGAACATATTAAGGTAAGCCAGTAAAGTATATAGACTTTATTAAAATGTTTTATAAAGGGAAAGTTAAAATAAGTTGAGTTAGATAAGGGATAAATAAGGGTTAAATGACAAACTCACAAGACGTGTATACATGCCCATAACGCTTATCAGTAATTTTAAATGAACGTGATTTCACGCCCATATCTCTAAAGAGGTTAACAATCTATAAAGCCAATGCTTCCCACAATTGCTGCCAGGGCAAAAACAGATGGTGATGCAAGCACCGCTGAAGTTGTATGGTAAACAAGTAGAATTGTATATAATCTTTTGAAGTACCTGCATAACATAAGAATGTATTGGACAACTCACTTAAAAATCTTCGAGGTCCATCCAGCCACCACACAGAATTGAGGGCAGTAATCACCTCCAAAGTGACACAATGTCAAAAATCAACTTGTAATTAAGGTTAGCTAAATGGTATTTTGAATAGTGGATTCTTCCAGGGTGATAAGCCATGGTCTGCTTGCATTTTGATGTCCAGGTGTTTCATTCACATCTGCAGTGAATATCATCAGTGGCGCAGTCTCAATGTTCTTGCTGAAGGTTTAGTCACAACTGAATTATTGGAAGTTGTTGTTGTAGTGTTTAATGCCCGCTTTTACTACTACGGCACCGCAGGCGGTGACACTGATGATACATGGAATGAAGATGGAGCACCGGTGGAATGAGATGACGGGGGAAACCGGAGCACCTGGAGAAATCTCACCCTGACGCCGCTTCGTCCACCACGAATACCACATGCGGGTTCCTGGGATCGAACCCGGGTCGCCTAGGTGGTAGGCGAGCGTGCTAACCGCTCAGCTGCAGCGCAATTATTGGAAGTGACCATTGGAAATGAAGCAGTACTAAAAGGGGAGTGTGGTGGGAGGGGCTTGGCCTCTCCAATGTTGCTGGTCACTGAAAATGAACAAAATTTGGCTTCCAGTACTTGAACACACTAAAAAGATATCTGCACACAAAATGCATGCCTGCCAATCAGCAACACTGGAAAGGCCAAACCCGACCCACCACACTCTGGCTTTGATACTGCTGCATTTCCAAAGGTAACGGCCAACGAGTCAGTTGTGACTAAACCTTTGCGAAGGAGATGGAGACCACACCACTGATGTCTACTGCAGGTGTGGACGAAATGTTAGACATGAAAATGATAAGACCATAGTTTATCAGCCCGGGAGAATCCACTATTCATTATTCTGAATCCGGCTGTGAAAGTTTAAAATTACTCAAACATTTTTATTGAAATTACTACAGCAATTTTCTCTATAAAATAAGATAAACAAAATTTTACATTTAAAGGATAGTTTGGAGTGGTTATATTTTCTTGAAAATATTAGTAATGCATCTTTGGAAGACATTGAACTTAAATACGTACTTATGTGTTTAATCAACATTTTAGTTTTGAGCTTTCGTGTTTACAGAAAGACCCTTTTCTTAATAATTCAATTTTGGGATTCAGTGGAATATTTGCTCCATGTCCGCCAGCTTACCTGAACCAATATCTCCTGCACACGAGAACTTGACACCTTCCTTAGTGCACGAGATGACTACAGACTCTCCAAATTGACTCAGATCTCGGCAAATACGAGCAAACTCCTGGGCAGGCAATCTGATCACGCACGAGTAATCTGTTTCCTAATAAAAACAAAGTGATTTACTTAATACTTTACCAAGCACCACCATTTACACATGTTACTGATAATAACACACTTACTGGTATCCCAAGATGCTCCTGGTCGAGGTTCATCAGTTTCATTTCATAATCTGACACTTTCTCTTGGTTTGGAGACTCGAACACAAATGTGACTGTATCTGCATTGTCTTGTGCTTTCATTGTTACTACGTCCTCATTACCTGCACACTTCAGGATCTTTGCCATGCTGCAAAAAATAACAAAATGTTACACTCAGACAACCATCAAATTGCACCAGTCCCTCATGTGCATGCTTCTTCCGTCACAAAGGTACTGGGAGCAGTGACGTCATACTGCACGGAGTTGTGGGGGCAAATCCCACTTCCTCGGAGGAAAGTATTTATTGAATGTGAAGCGAGATGCGGATCAGAGGCCTGATAATTCCACGATTATCGAGGCGAAATGTTCATGCTTACCTTTGAAGCAAAGCTTGGGGCGTATCATGTTGGAATTAATGACTGTGAACGGCAGCATGCAAAACTAATGTCTAGAACCACGCCAAACTCTAGTTATAACTCTAGTTATAGCAACTTGGGCTTACAGCGTAACAAAACAGGGCTACCTGGCAAGCCCCGAAACATAACCTTACGTACCTACTTAGGTTGATTCCCATTGATAGATTTCTATCACAGCGATATTTATCAAAGCCATCACTTCTCAAATTCATTGATACTAAACTAACATGAGAATTATCCATAGCTTGCAGCTGGATTCCAGAATCCGAGCAATCGAATGTAGCTTCATTTAGCAAATCTTTAATTGCTTCTAAAACCTTCTTCAGAAGAGAACTCTGTGTTAAGCGTGCCTCAAACATATTTACTGCAGTATTCTAATACTTAATAATCACAATTAAAAGAATTTATTTAAAATTTCCAGGTACGACCAGCCTGCTACTTCTTTCACACCACTACACCGGAGAAATCCCGCGTAAACCTGGTCCTCACACAAAGAATGATTGGTCCGCGTGCTTTTAGGCGCCAAATAAGTCGATTCATCGATACTATCGATTCAGACAACCTTCATAACCGTTACATGCAGCCACACAAACAGTAATTTAATCAAAATAACTTACAAAGCAAAATAGTAATTCAAATTCAAATTTATTGCTCATAAAACTTGTAATACAAGCATGGAGCATTGTCAAATGCTAATACATGAATAAAAAGTACATCATGGCACATAATTAGACTTATGGAATACAAACATGGAATATTGAATATGCAAAAATACATTAACAGTACACATTAATTTAACATCTCTTCTAACCTGTATGGGCACTTTTCAATTAGATAATTCTTTAACTCTTTAGCAAAGGAGTTTTTTCTTGAGTGCTCTTTTATACTTCTCGGTAGGGCATTATATAGTATCATTCCCGTTACAATCGGATCCTTTTTGGTTGAAGCCTTAGTTAAGTGCATTCTATGGTAATTTTCATTCCCTCTGGTGTTATATGTATGGATATCTGTGTTTTTAGTGGGTGATTTGTTTTGAATCAGTATAATTACTTTGTATACATAAATAGCAACTATTGTCAATATTTTATTCTTTTTAAAGAGTGGCTTACACGTGTCTGTAGTCTTTAGTTGAAAAATATGACGTATGCATCTCTTCTGTAGCAATATTATCCTGTTTAATTTTGTTACCCCACACCCTCCCCAAGTTTCAATACCATATTCCAAGTGCACGTATATTATGCCGTAATATATAGCTTTAAGCTCTTCTACATTAAGGTAGAATGAAAACGACCGTTACCAGAGGCACCAGAGGCAGTTTGAGTCGAGTGGGGAAGCTATTCTCCCACCCGAGTGTCTTTACCGCAGTACCTAGCCGTTCAAGTACAAGTTATTTATTGGAGAAGTATTGGCCTGGTGCCGGTACAGTGGGCCCGGCTTACCGGCTATATTTAACATTTTTTTACAGTTGGCTTTGTTCATATTTACACTTTTTTTCGGTATATACAAAAACCCATACGGTGACCGTCTGTAGGTCCCCGAGAATAGTTTTCCTTTGTCTTTTTTGAGTTCTGTTTCGTCTTTGTGTTATATATACATATGTACATATTTACAAATTATTTACAGACACATACACGCACGCATTCACCCACGCACACACTCACACACATACATACATACATCTTCACTGGGCACACCAGAGATATGCGTCCCAGCGCACTGCACTATTTACACTTCGTATATACACTGTCCCACGGTGGCAGCTCCTGAATGTTTTCCGAGGCGAGGGCCTCTGCCGGAACATGTATGTGGCCTAGGAACGAGGCTGTGTGGACGCGCATTAGTTGGCGAGCCGTGCCGCTTCTAGAACATTTTGATCCTAGTATGCTTGCGGTGCTTAGGCTCGCCTTTGCCGATGTTGGCGATCACGTCATTCTCGTGGTTTCTAATGCGCATCCATGCCGCCATTGCTCGTTTTTCTATTGCCTCCGGGACGAACGGGATCCGGGTTTCGAGGTGAAGAGTTTGGTTAGTGGGAGGAGTGGAGCAGAGAGGATTCTTCTGAGGAAGAGGTTTTGGAGGGTTTGGAGTTGTTTGAGGGCGGTTTTGGAGGTATTGGCCCAGGCCACACATGCATACAGGACCACCGAGAGAATAAATGACCTATATAGTATCAGTTTTGACTTCAGTCGCAACTGTTTACTACGGAAGATGGGGGCGCACAACTTTAGCCGCTGTCTGCCTTTATTGGCGCTATTTTTTATGTGGGTGGACCAACACATTGTGCGGTCCATGGTGACACCTAAGTATTTAACCTGCTGACGGCAGTGCAATATTTGACCACCGACCGTTAGGTCCATTGCCAAAATGTGATGCCGCTTAGAGAAGTGAATCAGCTGGCATTTGTCGGGATTAATTTTGATTTTCCAGTCATGTTGCCATGAGAGGAAGTTGTTTACATAGCATTGCATTTCTGCCAGGCCGAAACGTGGATGTCTATGGTGGTTGTATATTGCAGTGTTGTCAGCATACATGGCGACCTTGCATCTGGCGTCCACTGGGAAATCATTAGTAAATAATATGTACAGAAAAGGGGACATTATTGCCCCTTGTGGGACGCCAGCCCGCATCACTCGCTCCCGTGAGGAGGAGCGGCCCACTTGGACGTAAAACTGCCGTTTTTCTAGGAAATTGTGCAGCAAGTATAGGTAGTTTTGAAGAGCCGGGAAATTGTGGTGCAATTTGTAAATGAGGCCATTGTGCCAGCACCCGTCAAATGCGGCTTCTACGTCCAGAAATAGCGCCAACGTTGAAGCCCCATTGTTAAATTGCTCTGTTACGTCATCAGTTAATCTGAGGAGTTGTAGTTCAGTGGAATGTCCTTTTCTAAAGCCAAACTGTGAATTTGAGAGTTCATGTGTTGCCGAGACTTGTTTTTGTAATCGAGAAAGGATACATTTTTCGAGCAATTTACCAATAGTAGACAAGAGACTAATGGGGCGGTAGTTTTGCGGTTGTCTGGTGCTTTTCCCTTGCTTTGGGAGCATGATAATCTTGGCTCGTTTTCAAGTAGAGGGGAAATAGCCTTGCTGCAAACAGGCGTTAAATATCTTTGTTAGTTGCACCAGAGCTTTTCTCGGAAGATGCTTAAGTTCCTCATTAGTCACTTTGTCTGGGCCGGCAGCTTTTCCATTGGGCAATTTCCTAATGAGCTTGAAAACTTCCTGCGGTGTTATGATGGGTAGTTGTTGCTCTTTCTTCTGCGCCACCCAGGTTTGTACCCATGTCTGGACCTCCCGTTCTATTTCACGGTTGGTCACTGGGTTTTCGGTGAATCTGTCTTGGAGACAGTCAGCGAAGACCTCGGCTTTCTCCTCTTCGGAGAAGTGCAAGCCGCTTTGAGTGCGCAGCGCCTCAGTTGCGGAGTTGACGCTCGTGGAAACTTTGAAAGCCTTAAGTAATTTCCACAAAGAAGAGTCCGAACGGGTGGTACTCAGCATTTTGTTTTCCCACTGTTCAGTTTTGTTGATTTTAATTTGTTGCCGAATGACGTTGCGTAGCCATTTTGCTAGCACTTTATATTCAGGCTGACGGGTGTATCGCCACAGTTTTGTCAAGCGTCGTCTCCGCGCAATGAGTTGCTCTACCTCGGGGTACGTGCAAAAACCGGGTGGTCTTGTGGTGTATGTTGTAGCATTTCTCTTGGCTGTGTGTAGCGAGGCAGTAAAGTTTTCAATGGCGACATCTATATCTGCCTCGCTATAGTATGACAATCTGGGTTGCGCCATCCCGTGCATTTCCAAGGTAAACTTATTCCAGTCGGTCTCAGCCCTCCTTCGAGGGCCAGAGGCACCGGCTGAAATGCCACCCTGTATGTCGAAATGCACAGGAAGATGGTCAGAGTCCAGGCTGTGATACACAGTAAAGTTATTTAACAGGGTCGCATTTTTTGTTAGTACGATGTCCAAAATCTCAGGGTCAAAGTGCCCTGATCGATGCCAAAAGGTGGGTTCTGGGGGAAGATGTACCTCAATGTCACCATTATCAGTTATAAGTTCAACCAGGAGATTTCCCGCCGCGTTTGCCCGGCGTGAAAACCACCAGGGGTGCCGGGCATTGAAATCTCCTGCAATTATAACATGCTCCTCTAAAGCGAGGATTTGTTCGAGGTCACGGGGAGTTGGGGGGCCGATAAAGTGCTACCAGCATCACCGTTTGACTATTTACACGTGTTTTGAGAGCTGTGCACTCTAACGCTGCCATTGCAGGTAGCGTAACAGAAGCATGAGCAATATTATTTCGAAGCAAAATAGCAGTCCCTCCCTCTTGTCTGCCAATTCTGTCGTTTCGAAAGATTTGATATCCCTGAAGCTTAAACATGTGCTCGTGTTTTAATTTCGTTTCGCAGATGAATGCGACGTCAATTTTGTTACACCGTAGGTAGTTTTCAAGTTCGTGTTGCTTCCTGTGGATGCCATCTGCATTCCACAGGAGTGCGCGGGTTAAAGTTGTGCCTCCCCTTACTTGGGCCATTTATTCTAAAAGGGTTCAGAGGAGACATACGATGGTCTCTATTTTCTCCCAAGTGCTGCTGCAGCTCTTGAATTTGGCCAGAAAAGGCTGCGCCTTCATCATTAGTGATGGCAAATTTAGATCTTTGAACAGGTTTAATATGTCTTTTATCCCACTCAAATCACCAGTGGGCGTCTGTTGGGGTAGTGGAGGGGGACCATTCTGTGGTGGCACTGGTGCCTCTTGCCCTCCGGTAACTCCCGCAAAGGAGGTGCCTGTTTGAACCAGGGCCGGGACCTAGCCGTTAGAGGCTCCAGAGGCAGTTCGAGTCGAGTGGGGGAAGCCCGGGTAGGAGTCTTACACTCGCATGCAGTTAGGGCGTAAGTAGCCTTTTTCCACACCACAAAAAAAAAAAAAAAAAGTGAATGTGTTTCATGGCTATTGTCCAGGCAGGGCTTAGCTGAAATCCGCGGTCCCTGTTGTAATTGTTTGGATGTAGTTTGATTTGAATGGCTTCCTTAATCATTATAGATGCTGTGAATTCTACACTTCACTGGGTGTGCAAACAATATTCTTGTACATTTGTAGATGGGAATCAATGGTTAAATGAGTGGGACAGGGGTTATTAGTTTCTTGAACATGGCTCTAACGATTCTGATTAAAATGTCCTATGTTTGAGATATTTTTATGACAAGTGAAATGTATATCTTGAATTTTCTGCATATAGCCCCTGTAGTCGTCTCTGGGTGACTTTTTCATAACTGGTAAACAGAGATAGACCAAATCTTACTATACAAAAATGTAGATGTGATTCATGAGTGTCGGCAGACTTTTTTCCAGAGGGGGGGGGGGGGGGGGGGCACATGTTGGAAATTTGCAATCATATAATATAAAATCATTATTTTATTGTCAAAATTTATAATATTTGTTGCAGATAACCATATTAATTTGTGCTAAATAAAAATTGCTCTTTACATCAAAATTAAAATAATATTTTAATAGTCAGTAACTGGCTGCATATTAAGTTCACCAACTTCTAAGGGGGAGCCGCAGCCCCCCCTTGCCCCAGTTTCGCGATGCCCATTATGTGATTAAAACACACTATTTATGGCTGAATAAACTTTTTTATAGAGTGTACCATTTCGGAGATATTCCTTGTTATTCGTATGAGTTTCAAAAAACTTAGCTTTCGTGAAATGGAACATCAGTGTTCATTTTTTTATGTTAAGCATGCAAAGAGAACGGGATCTGTAAGACTTAAAAGATTTGACTATCGCTCAAAGTCTACTGTATTCCCATATTCCCCTTGTACCTACAAGCAAATGAGCAATACGATAATTTGTACAAATGTTTATCTCAACTAACACGAAGAAGATATAGGAATAAGAGCTTGTGAGAATGGTTGGTATAAGAGTAGAAAAAGTCATGTGAGTGCAACACATAGGATTTTTTGTAATACTATAATTCTGGACTTCTTAACTACTTAACCGCTTAAGAGTAAAATGCTTTATTGCTTAACTGCCTACCTACCGTAAAACGCTCAACGGCTTGGCTGTGAAATCGATTAAACGCTAAAAACGCTTTATCCCTTCATTTCGGTAAATCACTTGTAAGAATTTTGTAAATAAAATAGATAAATTTCCCATTTCAGTAGTAAGAGAAGGTAATGGTACAGAAACACTTTTTAAATTATGTGCGGATTAGTTTAGGATTTTTGGGGATTTTTCATATTTCTTATTTTTATTGGATTTTTGCAAATTGGCATTCTCTCCAGTCTTTATTCTACGTAAATTCGCAGTTACAATTTTTTCTAGTAATCGAGATATACGTAATCTCGATATTTATAAATAAAATAATGAAATAATGAACAAAATAATTATACATTTTTAAAAACTGCAAATTTAGATAGAATAAAAACGAGAACATGCCAATTTGCAAAAAACCAGTTAAGAACCAGAAAAAATCCCCCAAATCTGCAAAAATCTTACCTAATCCTGATATAATTTAAAATGTGGTTCTTTTCCAAGTACCTTCTCTCACTGCGAGACAAAGTGAAAGAGATGTATAACTATTATAGGGATACTAAGTTAGATATATATAAAACATTATATACAGAGTATAAAAAACACTATCGATCAGCTGTAAAGGCAAACAAAGTAAAATTCCACTCGAACAAAATTAAAAATTCAGAAAATAAATCTAAAACAATGTGGAAAATTATAGATGAGCAAAAAAATCCAGAAGTAAAAGAGCAAAATAATATTTACCTAAACAGAAATGGAGAAATAATAACAAACCCGGTACATATTAGTAACATATTCAATGATTATTTTGTTAATATTGGAAATTCTTCTGTCCAAAATAAAATGGGAATCGGCAATAAAAATATATCCAAATCCATGTATGTAAATGAAACAAATGATCAGGAATTAAATATAGTAATAAATGGTTTTAAGAGCAAGAGATCCAGCGGTTGGGATGGCTTTTCACCTGTTATGCTCAAAAAATGCAAGCCTGCTCTAATGGACATACTGGTGTACTTAATAAATTATTCAATTAATGAAGGTACTTTCCCCAAAAAACTTAAGATCGGTATTGTGCGTCCTGTATATAAAGGTGGTAATAAAATGGATGAGTCGAACTATAGACCTATTACCTTAACATCAATATTTGCTAAATTATATGAAAAAGTCCTGGAAAAATGAATAATAAGTTACTTAAATGCAAATGGCATAATAGCAGACTTCCAACATGGATTTAGAAAGGGATACTTGACTATTAGTGCCATTATAGAATTTATCCATAAAATATTCACAAATATGGACATAGGCGAGAATACTATAGGATTATTTCTAGATCTATCTAAAGCGTTTGACTGTGTGTCACATAAACTGCTGCTAACGAAACTAGAAAATTAAGGGCTAAGGGGGAAAATAAATAAAATATTACAGTCTTATCTAGTAAATCGTAAACAATGTTGTGAACTAAACTGGCTGTATGGAAATCATTTCAAATCTGTTCAATCTAACATTCAAAATGTAAAATCTGGAGTACCTCAAGGATCTGTCCTAGGGCCACTGCTCTTTATTTTGTATGTAAATGATTTGGGGGAATCAATCGATTTGAAACTCATATCGTATGCTGACGATACTTCACTCATTTGTAAAGGAAAAAAGAAATCACTTCTTTCCAACACCATGTGCATTACATTTACATGTTTGTGATTTCTCATTCGTTTCTTTGTCTTTTTATTTACACAGGAACTGTGCTGCCAAGGAAAGCATTAGCCCTGAAGAAGCTCTACATAGTAGGGCAAAACGTTGGCAACAACACAACCAAGACGCGGCCTTCCCCGGAAAAACTTATTATTATGGACACTGGCCACTGAAGCTTACGTAAGTTATTGAGGTAGCAGTATTGTCATATATATACAGAGACCTTAGTGCCAGGCAACTGTACCTCTGCTTCTATATGGGATGACCAGGTAGCAGTATTGTCATATATATACAGAGACCTTAGTGCCAGGTAACTGTACCTCTGCTTCCATATATGATGACCAGGTAGCAGTATTGTCATATATGCATAGAAACCTTAGTGCCAGGTAACTGTACGTGTTATGACTGTGTTGAAGTAAGGCTTGGAGAAGGAACATTTCAGGAAAGTATGTATCAAGTATTTATTTTTTAAATATATAAACAGAATTAGGCATTCATACACTGGAAGCTGTACAACCCTTCACTACAACTATTATAATACCACCATTTAAAGCTCCTAATTTGGAATATAAAATTCATAATGTGAAGTATTACAAGAGTTTTTGCTATTATTCACAGCCATTGAAGGTAAATAACCTACATATATATTATATATATACTCACGTTATGTAACTTAAAAAATAAGCATAGAAATATTGAACGAAACTCTTTTTAAATAGGGAATAATAATTCTATGAACACATTCCAGAGAGTGAAAACACTAAATTTGTCCTCCTCTGAGACTTGCGATGGTCCCACGATTCCAGGAAGCACAAATGGACAGCAGTAAATGAAGAGCATTTCCTAAAATTGACAGACAGACATGTACCACAATCGCCTGCACTACTAGTTCACTCGAAGGACATGAGATTGGCTGGCAGAGGCTTCTCCTTGACGCCACGTGTTGCTTGTAGGAGATGGCGACACCAATGCTGCGCTGCTGTCTTGCTGCCTGCTCGGTACTTGTACACGTTTCCTGCACACCAACAATCATTCACATTGCCAATTTGCTGCAAAACTTTCTCATACAGTAAAAAAAGCCTTGATAAAATACATGAGAATTCTTGAACAGCTGGTACAACTGCTTGTTCTTGGTACATGTGTTCAAGCTGTTACCTGATCTCAAGAGTATTTGCATATCTGTTATAATAGATAAACAACTGAGTATCTTTTGCATTTATGGACATTGTACTAGGAGAGCAAAAACCTCCAAACAGACTGTGCAGTGTTTTGCCTGTTGGCATCTTCGGCACTTGTTGCCATCTGCCGCTATCATAGAAAGGCATGGATGAAACCATACAAGATTTTGGGTACTTACCAACTTTCTGGTCACCTCTTCAGGAAACTACACATTACTCACAGTAGTTCACGTTGAGATATGCTGGCAATTTCCTGGAGAGGGTGTATTTTGTCTAGTACACTTTGTTTTAAGTCACCCCTTAGCTAGAAATCGCTTATTGGAGCTCTGAGAAACCTCTCTCCGCTAATGGCATACCACACACCAAGAGTTTCGTCATTAAGCGATGCTTAGGTTGTGAGTTATAGGGCCAATTTTGTTCAATTCTGTTTGGCACCTGTTTACACATACATGAATACATTTTGTTCCCTTAACAAAACACACAGGGACCGTAATTTTGCCATTTCTCAATAAGACTATCCAACAGTTCATACAGCCAATCTTTTGATGAGAACAATTGAAAATGTGTTTCAGGACAGAATTAGTATTAGAGATTTGTGGTCCTTGACCTAACCCCTGCAATAAAGTGTACATAAGTTGTACAAGACAAACCCACACATTTCTCAATGACAATTTCCTAAAGCATATGGACGATGGTAGCCAGTTTCAGCATCTCCTTTCATAAAGTTGGTAAGTAAACCCTTTTAAAGTAGTTTTAATAATGTTGTCTGGTTTCATACACACCTTTCCATGATAGCAGCAGACTAGGCAAAACACTACGCAGCCTGTTCGGAGGTTTTTGCTCTCCCGATAGTTTCGGCCAAGTTTTAACCAGACACATCAAAAGTTCTGCGCATTACTAAGCATAACAAAATTTCACAAGAGTCCTTGTTCATTTTAAAAAAATTATTTAAAATAAAAGTTACATTTTCTTAAAACTTAGATGTTGCCTATTTGTAACCACCCTTTGCAGACGTCAAGAGATCAGAACTGGTGAAGTGTTCTTCCTAACCAATGTACAGGGTACATATTGTGATCCTGCCCATGGCAACGGCAGCACAACAAAGGACGGTTGGGATCAGGTTGTGCCACCCCATTGGTACAGCATGTAACAAAGGTGCTCAGGCCAAGCTTCCCCACACCACTCATGTCTAACAATCAAGAGGCACAACAAAGGACGGTTGGGATCAGGTTGTGCCACCCCATTGGTACAGCATGTAACAAAGGTGCTCGAGGCCAAGCTTCCCCACACCACTCATGTAAGCAAACCCATGACTAACAATCAAGAGGCACAACAAAGGACGGTTGGGATCAGGTTGTGCCACCCCATTGGTACAGCATGTAACAAAGGTGCTCAGGCCAAGCTTCCCCACACCACTCATGTAGGCAAACCCATGAGTAACAATCAAGAGGCACAACAAAGGACAGTTGGGATCAGGTTGTGCCACCCCATTGGTACAGCATGTAACAAAGGTGCTCAGGTCAAGCTTCCCCACACCACTCATGTAGGCAAACCCATGACTAACATTCAAGAGGCACAACAAAGGACGGTTGGGATCAGGTTGTGCCACCCCATTGGTACAGCATGTAACAAAGGTGCTCAGGCCAAGCTTCCCCACACCACTCATGTCTAACAATCAAGAGGCACAACAAAGGACGGTTGGGATCAGGTTGTGCCACCCCATTGGTACAGCATGTAACAGAGGTGCTCAGGCCAAGCTTCCCCACACCACTCATGACTAACAATCAAGAGGCACAACAAAGGACGGTTGGGATCAGGTTGTGCCACCCCGTTGGTACAGCATGTAACAGAGGTGCTCAGGCCAAGCTACCCCACACCACTCATGTCTAACAATCAAGAGGCACAACAAAGGACGGTTGGGATCAGGTTGTGCCATCCCATTGGTACAGCATGTAACAAAGGTGCTCAGGCCAAGCTTCCCCACACCACTCATGTAGGCAAACCCATGACTAACAATCAAGAGGCAAGACAAAGGGTTTTCCAGAGCATGTTTGTAGATCTGGCTACGTCATCACTTGTGTAGTGTGTGAAGGCAGGCAGGCAGCTGAGAAAGATATGGCACCTCAAAAGGAAGAAGTTTTAAGGAGTGTAGAGTGTTTGAGACATAGTGAAAGTGAAGAAACACAGAAAGGTCTGAGCTAAGATGAAAAGAAAACAGTTGCGAGTTGTAACATCACAAAAGACTGTAGACTGTGTTAATGTCAGTAAAAGAAAATTGTTTTTTGTGCAAGTAACTGGACTGAGCTTTTGTCATAATCCTTACCTCTGTTTGGATCAGTCAGCTGGAAGAGGTCTGGTTGGAAAGAATTCTCCCCGAGGCAGACCGACCAACCTACTACAGGAACCATCTTACAAGGCTCTTGCTTGAAGTCTGATCTCTCACTCCTAAACACACACATGTCCAAAACAATTAGATAACTCACACACAAACAACAGTATCGTCAATACTGCAAATGTGCAATGCTCACCCTTTGAAAGACTTTGGTGGATAATAGACAAGATATGTAGCCCAGAGTTGGACCCAGTAGCGTTGCCAAGAGGACACAGCGGGCTTCCTCCCCTCCTTAAGGACAGTCTTCCTGCGTAGGCACCCTTGCACTATGCACTGCATTCCCATATCCTCACCAAACTCCTCCCCATCTGGCAACAGTGACGACCTGAAACAAAAATATATTCACTTCAATTACATGTATGTGGCAGCAGACATACTACATTCATATGACTTTCTCTACCCATTCTTTCACAAACTATTGTTACAAGAACTTATTCTTCATGTCCTTCATGTTAATAGAGATAAACATTTCCAGTAATTGCTAATTTTCTTGTAGACACAGAAAGCACCAAAGAAAATATCTGCATCTCCGGTCTATGTCACATTTATCGTTGTACAAAGCAATGGTAATTTCGGTGGCTGTTTTGGGCCATGGTGCAAGAGTACATTTCCTAAAACAATCAATGAAATGGCCACACTTTTGTACAATGATAAACATACACCGGAAGTGCACAGAGATTTTCTTTGATGGTCACTGTACAAGGAGAATATGAGTATACTGTCGGCTTTCAGTGATAGCCAAATCTTTTAAGGCCTCGTCACTATGTGGTGGCTTTGGAATTTTATCCCCTTTGCAACACCACGAGAAAGAAAAAAATATACAAAAACAATTAGGGATTATTATTTATTTATGCCAACAAACTTACTGTTGGTGTTTTTAAACACACAAGCCGTGTGTGGGCAAAGTTTGAGAGGTACAACTGGAACTTAAAACTTCAATGCCAGTTGTGGCATTGAAGTTTTAAGTTCCAGTTCTACCTCTCACAAATAGGGATTTTTCTGTTGAGAAAAGTATAAACTAACCTAGCAATGCAAAGGCCCTTTATGGGTCAAGACCTTCAGCCTGACCATCGTTTCCTCCACCAAGGGGGGTGTAGCACTGGAGCATGGGATGTGGTCAGTGCCCTGGTCCCTTCTGGCCAGTAAATGCAATTTTCACAACTCCAGACTGCTACTTATTAATCAGGTAGCTCCTCAACTGAACCTTGGCCATTTTATTAAATGTATTTTTATAGACAATATATGCCGTTCTTTCTCAGACTTTTGAACATATGCCATTCTGCCTCTAATTCCTAAATCAGTTTTCCTTTCCTTTTGGAGACATCCTAGCCAAAGCAATTCGAATAGCCGTGATTGTGTGATACGTAATGGAATGGCTAAATGTCGCAAGTTCCAATCCCAGCAACTGCAGTCAAATGTGCCTGTGATAAAGGAAGGGGAGGGCCCAAGTAAAACAATCGGTGTATATATATATATATATAAAAAAACGTGTTTAAAAACACCAACAGTAAGTTTGTTGGCATAAATAAATAATAATTACCATCTGAAGGTTATTTAATCCCGGGACATAAAGTACTTGCAATAGTAAGTCACCATTGGGTTAATTGTCTCTGATGTGAGACTGCCTTTGTGGTTTACTGGGAAAAATACGAACTGGTTTGAGAATTCAATGTCATTCTGGCAGGTTGTCAGAGTAGCTTAATGGTTAGAGCACCCGCCTGGTAAGCAGAGGGTCAGTGGTTCAAATTCTAGCTGTGGCATTGAATTTTTAAGTTCCAATTCTACTTCTCAAATATTCCATGTTTTTGTTAAATGTTTTAATAATTGATTTTTAGGTTAAAATTAATGCCCAGCAAAGCGGCGGGTGACGCTTTGTACTAAATAAGCACATCATTAGTTTGAGTGATAATCCAATAAAAGTTTCAGCTGCATAAAAAAATTCACTTTCACATTTTGTCAATTCTAGGTTATTTTAATCACATACCCGTGTCTTGTCAGAAGTTTCTGTCCTTCCTCGCCCGTCTCGTCCAGATCCAACTTGAGCTGGCTGCCAGGGGGCTCTGGCTCTGGCACTCTGTGGTGGTGATGGTGGTGGTGGTGATGATCTTCCAATAGAGAGTCATCCAGCAAGTGTTTCTCTCCCCCCATTGAGCCAGTGTCAGTATATGGCATCACTTGCGGCGATTTGCTGAATATGCTGCACAAACACACAGCCACACATATTAATTCATTCACACATACCCATTATACAGTGCCTTCATCTGGACGCATGGCCAGGAAACATCTCAATAACCATGCAAGTTATAACTACAACAATCACCTACAAGAAATTGCTCCATATTAACACAACACCCATTTACTCTACTACAGTTATCTTATAGGGTTGTTGTCATCCTCCATGGTCTAGAGGTAACATAGTGACCTCTGGTCTATGAGACTTGAGGCATGTTAAAGAATTTCAAGCCTGATAAATGTAGCGGGTTCATACCTAACACAGTGATGGACTTTATAAGGCATAAAAATCCTTAGCAAGGCTTTCTTAGGAAGGGAAGTAAAGCTGGTGGTCCCATATCATAAATATATGACAGATGAAAGACCCTCAAGCCTGATAAGAGGCCTCTGAGTGAAATCAGTCTTCGACCCAAATATAGACCAGAATGTCAAGAACCATGGCAGTTAAAGAGCATCCATAAATAAATTCAATTTCAGTTATTAGTGTTTTGACTTTAAAACTCTACTGACATTCCAAACCAAGGTTTGCCAAATTCCTAATTCCTGTGCAAGATTTCTTGGGGCTTGGCTCTAACTTTTGTGCAATGTCACAAAGTTTTTCCTCTGTAAGAAGTCGGTTTCCTATAAAGAGTAGATCAGATTTCTCTAAATCTATTTGTAAGTGCACTAAGAGCAGGGAATGTGAGTTTGCAGATCCAATGTGCACTTGACCATGCATCTATACAAAGGCTCTGAATATATATCAGACAATCACAAATGTGAAACCAACTACAGTGTGCTTACTTACACTAAGGGGACAATTCCACATGTGATATTCTCTCTTCCTTATAAGTACAACTAATTATTCTAACAGGATAATCCTTAAACAACATGGTATAATATTAGTTCCTCAAATATTATATAAAAATTTGTCTAAACTTTTATAAAAATAAAATATTTCAAATAAAAAATCTGCCATTTATCAATTTAACTGTTCAGATTATCACTGAGTGTACATTGGAAAGATGAAACGTCATTTGGAAACCAGAATAAAGGGACATTTTAGAAATATGAAATACAAAAATATTGATAAAGCCCACACACAGCTTGTGTGTTTAAAAAAACCAACAGTAAGTTTGTTGACATAAATAAATAATAATTCATAAATCAGCTATGAAACATCACTTTTTTGTCATTTAATCATAAATAAATCTAGAGGTTAAATTGTTAATACAATTAAATGGACAGAGAGTAAATTATTTGGGAAAAAATATTTATTTTGAACTATAGGGATCAAGTAATCAATTTTAAAATAGTGCCATTTGATTTTGTCACAAATTTATAATTAAACAGCAAGATGAGTGAAGTTTGTTACTATTATTTGTATTGCTTCACACTCAGTTTTTACTAATTTGTTTGAATGCATTAAGGTGCTAACTTACTGGTGTTTGGATCTAGGTGACGACTCAGCACAAAGCATACTATGTACGTATACACAAGCCACTACTAGCAAAGATCAATGTTAGTATTGTTAACCAGCTTCCAGAAATAATTCACAATCAACATATTCAAAATAATCTTAACAATAAAATGACACTTTTACTTTTAACATTCCATTTTAACTTGTTGGTCATATTGTTACGAGCCGGTACTGGGCACGACTCAATAGGAATGCTTTGAGCTCAATATTGTGCACTGGCAATTCATTTATTTCTAGCTAGCGACTATAGAGAGAGCTCTAGCAGCTGCTTCACCAGGCCAGAGTTCCACGTAAACGGCCGGCAAGTCATGGGTACAGAACACTAACTTACCTGCATCACAATAGATGAACACGTCTCTCATGATTTTGTCCCGCAATTCTTGTAATGTGTAATAAATAAAAATGACATGGAAATAGGTCAGGGGAATGAGGTGGTCACAATCCTCGACTAATTATTCTGTCACCATATACACAAAACTCACAGCAGTGTGCACTATAGCTGAATCCTGCTGAAACCAGCCACACCATCTTTCATTTCTTGTAGTTGCACAATTTACAAACGTGTGAATCAAATGCTGTGTCATGAAGTATGGGACTGATAATTCTACGCACCAAACTGCAGCATAGTGAAGAACTTCATGAATAATATGGGGATTTTCGGTAAACCAGAATGGTCTTCAGAGATACAGGGAATGTGTTCATCAATTTCAACATCTGTAAGTTAGTGTTCCCTACTCATGACTTGCCGGTTGTTTATGTGTAACACTGGTCCTTGCTCGGGGCAGTCTCGCTGATCTACCAACACACTCATCTGCTTTAGTTACACCCAATATTAATGTTAAAAGTTTTCAGCTGTGAAGTCTTCAACCTTGATTTCCCTTCATGTTTCACCCCCATAAGGCAAAGATATGAGCAAGGAAGTAACACTGGAAATTCATACGATAGTTCTAAACTAGTTATAAATAAAATAAATTAAAGTGGAATATATAGTTTTAAAGATTACATTTTGAAGATAAATAATCTCCAAAAACAAATTTTTTTTTTTGTTTTTTTTTTTTTTTTTTGTTTTACACATTTGTAACTGTCAGTTGGCTGTCATGTCACCCAGTTCAAGGACTTGGAGGCCAAGGTGAGTTACACGTGCAGCAACACACCCAGAAACATACTGTGAACTATTTCTGGAGTTACCCTCATATTACATACATTCTACTTAGTACAAAAAGGAAGTAATACTAATAATATAAAAATGAAAATAAACAGCTGAAATGCAGTTGTATCAGGTGCACCAACTGAAATAAAACAGACACATGCCAACACAACATTTCCATGCCACAAGGAGACAGCTGCTCGTGCTGGTGCATGCTGCAAAGAAAAGTTCAAACGTGAATAATGGGATGAGATATTCACCAGTGAAGTTCTGTTGTACCATTATGTGCCTGTCGAGGAGTGAGGATGTTGGAACAGTTGATCAAATGAACCCTGAGAAGGCCGGCTGAATGCCAGTTTGTCTCACATGAGCAAACACAAGGCACCTTGGTCACAATGCAGCCCAACTACACAAATTCTACAACATTCTTTCTACCATCAATATGTTTTATACTTTGGTATCAAACCTTTATACTGTTTCCTTTCCACACTCATTTTCCCATAATTTTATAAGCAGATCTCAAATTTTAGGTAAAAACCTATTTTGTTCAAGTTGTATATATACGAATTATGGAAATATATGTTCAAAAATGGTGGTCCTATACAACCTAAAAATACCTAAATTAACTTTAGAACCTATTTTTACCTAATTTTACATTTTTAGTTTCTTTATTTGGTAATGTGAAAAGACTTATGAGCTTGTATGCCACTACAGTGAACAATGCATAACATGGAGGACATTAACAGCATTGTTTTGAAACTGCAGTGAGCATTACTTCAGCTAGAGAAATTGTGCAGGACCCAACAATTGTCCATGATATTACATTGTGTATTTCTGGTCCCCATTATGACTTACATCTTGTAAGTCCTACATAAGGGGAGGGGAATCAGGTGAACAAGAAAAAAGAAGAAAATATACGAGTATTGCAATGTGATATTTTCTATAGTTGACCAACATGAATAAAGGAAGTTTTTCACTAAGTAGCCCATTTTCTACATTATCGCTAAAAGATAAGGTCAAACTGAAATACATGGGAAGTCCTGCTACTGATCTGCACATAAATATAGAACAAAAGATGATCGTGAGGTGGTTTCTATGCATTTTGTTTGGCGATGACAACCGCTATTTGCACTATGGAAACATTAAACTCCTATTTGAGACGTTGCTGCAGCTTGTTCTGGTGGATGCGATTACTTATGCAATGACATTGCAGGTGACAGTGAAAAGTAGTTGGTGGTGCGTGTATATATATATCAGGCGTGGCTCCTCAGGGTAGGCAGGGTAGGCATTGCCTGCCCTACCGTAATACATCAACAAATAATGTTTAGCTATGATTCTGCATTTTATCATTTAACCGTCATTTTCCCTACATTGCAGTTCAAGAAAAGTTTTCTCGGTTGTGATGATCAGTACATGGTCAAATCCTTGAATCTCAATTCCGATTCATCAAAACTGCGCTGCGTGTTTGAAACTCGCGGCAGAAATGATACGCATGGAACCTGGGTAGTGGAGAGCAGGCTAGCTTAACCTCTGCCTGCCCGGCCCCATTTCCTCAGTACGAGGCCCTTGAACATGGATAAGGAAATATTCTGTTTGTATACGCACTCCAAGCATACGTAGACGCGTCTGCCAGCAGTCAGAACACTTGCCGGCTCAAATCCAAATTTATGCGACTTTTTCTGAACAGGCATACTGCACGAACGAAGATCTCAGAGATCCGAATCGTTTTGCTATCACTCTGTGTAATAACAGTATGACCGACTTAATTAGTGAACTATTACAAAGTCTGCTTTCGCGGCGCACTGACAATGAAAAGAGGAGTGTTTTAGCTGTTTAACACAATGTTACAGTCAGACAATTCTTCAATTTCTTCATTCATTTTAGTTTTGGCGGTAATTCGTCCGTAAGTCACACTCATTCACTCTGCACTTATTAAACAACCAAACAATATATTGTTTGCGTTATCCCCTTTATTTCGGGTAAACGGGGTTCTACATTATTATTATTGTTGTTACACTTCGCCTACCCTAAAATTTTGACTGCGAGCCACCACTGATATATGTATCACTAACTGAGCATCACTTCAGCCTTTCCTGTCATTCACCATCAGATATCCCCTACCTACTTGTTAAACGACTTTCATTAGTTATCTTAAAAAACAGAAAATTGGACAATTCTGCTGGGACTAGTTGTGTCCGTGATGAGATGGTGACACAGAACTTCACGGCGACATCGTGTTGTGCAACCTCACATACACACATACATACAGTGGCCAACACAACCACTCACCCAACACTCGGCACCCAACCAGGTGGCTGGTGATGGAAATATAGTTGCTGGTGGTGCCCCTGTTTATGGAAGTTCCGAGGAAGGCTTGTGCTACGAAATCTGGGGAACAAACCACACATCTCTAGCTGTTAGTCATGTTACATTCACACTACAAGGTTTGTGTATGTCCAGGTCACAGCACGCTCATTCTTCATTTCTCATTCCACCTGATAAACTTTACCTACACTACTCCTGTGTTAAATATTACAATTAAGTTAGAGCAAAATGTGTTATTAAATATCCACATAATTTTCAAAATGTAATGCATTCACATAACTTTCTCTCTTCACTCTCAATAAAAACCATCCTTACAAAAGGTTATTAACCTGTCCACTTCTTCTCAATGCAGATATTTCAATTTACGCATTTTGTTGTATCATAAAGAAGATAAAGTCACAGGAGAACATGTTATAGAGCATGTTCACTTTCAAATCCATGCTCTTTGCGCAAACACAAGACAAACAAAAATGAATAACAACTTCCCAGTTGAGAAAAGTATTGAGTATTTGAAAACTCAAACCAATAAAAAAGAATAATTTGGAAACAGTTAATTTGCACAAACATTTTTATGACAACTTACTTTGAGATGTACATTTCTATTTAGTAATATTTTGTATCTCTCACTGTTTACCAGTAATGCAAGTCATTCAAAGTGAAAGGAACCTCAGACTGTTCACAGAAAATTCAACATATGCTTCAAATTCGATGAAAAACTGAAGCTTTTGACAGTGAAGCAACAGAATCTAAAATCAAAACAAATTTAGACACTTAAAGCTTCACTTATCTTACTAATTGCTGCAGCTTGTAGAAATTAATATACAGCTCACATGTTTTATCATGTCTTCCACCACATTTTATTTTAGTTTCAACATATACAATTCATTTGTCATAAAAGTATCTCAGATAGTATTTTTATTAAAATCTTTGAGCCAATTTTGAGAAAAAATTTCTGAAAAATTGTCTGTTTTCGATAATGTGAGATGGGGGATTTTCTTTAAAATGTTTGTATTGCACCCTTGAGTATCTGTTGAGTTATGCTGTTGACAGACACAGTAGTGCATGCTTCGCTCTCTTGTTGGACTGCTAATATGCTAAAACTTGTACTTAGGTGGCCTTACTGTTCATCGTGGAAACCTTTAGTGGAGCAGTGAACATCACCAGTCATGCAAACTTAACTAGTATTTTAAACAAAACATTTCATCATAAAAGAGCCATCATGGTTTTTTAGGTTAATCAAAATATAACAGCATTTTTCATCAGCACTGTTGTGACCTGGACAAGGAACAGAAGTTGTCAACAAGCAGAAAGCAGCAACAGGGAAAGCTACGCTGCTGAGATGGTCAAGGTACTCACTTGGTTCCCAGACTGCGACACTTCCTGTGTGTTGGCACGAACTTGGTCGCTGCCACGGAGGCCTGCAGCCGGAGAGATCCTGACGAGAGACCTTTGGCAGGCGACAGGTTCAGTGACGCTACTGAAGCTACCGTCTCTGTCACAGATTCCTTAGAACTGGAGGAACTTGGTGCCGGCGACGGTGGCTCCAGTTTCAGCGACAGTCTATAAGAATAGGAATCCAATCAGTAGAGTCCAAAATGTTTGTTCTTTAGTACTTGTAAACTTCAACTTCATGTTAACCCTTCCTAGGCGTAATTATTTTCCTAGTTTTCTCAAGTATTTTAAAACATGAATATTATTCAAAATAAGGCACATATGATACTATTTTGTGTACTAAATTCTTGAAAACGTATAACCAAACACATAAATGTTCATTAAGTCATAACATTGCTTTTTATTAGAGGTATTTTCTTTTGAGGCTACACTTATTTAAATGAAAAGTGGGGATATTGTTCAGATTAGCTTACGCGAATGACTTGGTCAGAATTTCGGCAAAGTCCCACTCGGCAGTGTGTACGAATGGTCACAAAAGTTGCCGAAGTTGCTGTGTTAATGCAGCGCTGCCAACAGCAGAATGTCCCTAGGAGTTTGTTGCCATTAGTAAGTTTGAATGTTTTTGCGGGAGTCGGCAGTATGCTGATAGAATCTGGCTGGCAAAGGGAAAGTGAGCTAAACTAAACAAGAGCCCTTATCGGAAACTAGTGTAGTGTAAAAAGCAATGTTGACAGATGTGAAAATCGTCTGCTAGTCATGCAGTGAAATCTAGTGGGCTATTTTGAAACTACTGTAGGCGCATGCACAGTAAATAATTTCGGACTTAGAATCTGGCTGGCAAGTGGAAAGTGAGCTAAACTAAACAAGAGTCAAAAGTGGCATATGTACCAAAACAACAAACTTTGCCATATCTACAGGGCAGAGTGCATCATTAGTTCCTAGACATCTTACTGGGTGACACTGAAGACTTTTTGTGTATGGTATGCTCCAAAGCAGTTATCGGGATGTAAATAGGGCTTCAGATCACATGTTTCACAAAAATATATTGTTTCTTCCCTAATACCTGCTGCTACATAGGTCACTGTTGCGCGCACTTGCAGGACTTTCGTTTTCATTGCTTTCCCACGCACTAAAGTCACTTTCATCTGTTTCATTGAGCACAGATTCTATACAAGCCCTCATTTCATCCTCCTCATACAGTCTCTTACGCATGCCCCAAATCAAACCAAAACGAGCAAAATAATGAAACACAACACAGAAAATTACCCACTCAGGACGTATTATTCTGTAGCGACTAACAAAACACAAATCTAAGCACAGACACACGCTTAAATTCATCTAATGACGTCTGTTGACCATTTACGTGAACTAAAGGCCAGCGATGATAGCTTACGCGAACATATAAAAAGAATTTGTGTGAAGCTGACACGTAACCATGCATCGTGAATATATGCTCATTTTGCCCGGGAAGGGTTAAGTGCATGTTTGCAGAATGAGGAAAAAGCTTGAAAACACAAGATTTTGTATCTTACTTTCACATCCAGTTTCTGCAATTTACATCTCTATGGTCTGGATTTAGTCCCATGTCACTGTTTCCTATTCCCTAACCTGAAGGGTGTGAAGTACATACTCACCCTCTCTATGGTCTGGATATAGTCCCATGTCACTTGTTGCTATTCCCTAACCTGAAGGGTGTGAAGTGCATACTCACTCTCTCTATGGTCTGGATATAGTCCCATGTCACTTGTTGCTATACCCTAACCTGAAAGGGTGTGACGTACAAACCCTCTCTATGGTCTGGATATAGTCCCATGTCACTTGTTGCTATACCCTAACCTGAAAGGGGGGTGGGGAGCCATCATCCATCATTACAAGCAATAGGATGGTTGGAGCGGTATTAAAAAGTGGTTTCCAGCATGTCTGTGCACACTGGCAGGAATACTGCAAGAGGTGCATCTCATCCAGAGGACAATCAAATTTATGGGATGAGCAAAAGTATGTTGTTAAAAAGAATTATTATCTTTATTTATTGAACAGCCCTTGCATAGACATAAAAATTTAGCATAAATTACAAGCAAGTGGTGTTTTCGTACTCACTTGTACTGGTCGTCCTCCACAAACTTCTGTAGTTCCTCAATGTATCGCACACTACACAGATAGTTCTGTATGTGTGGCAGGTGGACCAGGTGCGAGTAGTCCGATTGTTGGTAATTTGATATAACACGCAGTATGTTGTTCATCTTGTGGCGTCGCTGCTCTGACTCCATGCCCCCTGAGTGAGGATGTGCCATGTCGATGTACGTCAGATCTGTTAGGAACAATCCTGTAAACAAACCACATCATGCTAATATTATAATGTGCACATTCACAATTAATGGGATGGGAAAGGGGAACAACACTTGGTCGAATTTTAATTTTGTTACAGCACAGTATCGTAGTCCTCTGTTAGGACCTTGACACCCTGGCTAGGTGGTGCGTGCCTGTGTGCATGTGTATGGTTCTATCAAGTACAGGAGGACTTTGCCCCACTTGTCTCTGCAAATCTGCATCGACAACTGTCAGCAGTCACCCTGATCAATAGGTGACTTACACTCTTAACAGACATAACCGCGTCATATAGTACAGTTTGAGTACACTGACCGACAAAGTTCTTCCTGAACCTCCTCCACATTATTACACTGGTGCCATCTCTGCTTCATTCACTTACTTTTTACATTAGCGCCTCTATGTGGTGATCTTAGCAACTGTTGTGATGCCATGTTAGAGGTTGTCCATTGTAACAAACTCTTCCATAAGGCTTACTGAGAAGCAGCTCCACGCATATTGTGAACAGTTAGTTGCTTTCACAATGAAGCATTAAACTTAAGGAGAGGAAATAGATCTATCTTTTCTTAATGTTACTGCTTGTAAAATGCACTAATCAATCATTTAATTATACCATTACAATGCACCATTTTAGCAGACATTTAGAAATGAAATTCATTGGTCAAGAAATAATCAGTTATTATGGCAGAAGGAAAACAAACAGAATGTCAGTGAGGAATATAACAAGCAGCTTATGGCTGATGGAAGTCGAGTGCATACCATTACAAAAAGTACCCAAGGTGAACTACTAAATGCATTGTTTTAAATGGCTTCCATATGTTAAAGGAGCATAATCAGGATATTCTAGTAAATGAACTGGTTAGAATAGCAGCAGATTCTACTGGCATGTTGAGGTTCCTAGAGAGCTTAAACTGGTATTAAAACACATCCAAAAACAGCAAATGATTGTTGTTAGGTTTTCTTTTTTTTTTTTTTCAGGTGAGGGACAATGAACCACCAACAATAAACAAGGTCTATAAATATAACAATATCCTAGAGACGACTACAAGCTTCCCTTATCTTAACATTCACTGCAAGTTCTTGAAAATCAAACTTTTGCCTTTAATTTTAAGAACTGGCAGCAAATATTAAGAAAAATAAAGCTTATAGTCTCTACTGTGTTATTCCATTTATAAATTTACATTGGTTCACTTTTTTCATTAAATAAACCAAGTGTTACGTGCTGTCCACAGTGAAATTTCAGGCAACAAGCTTACATACATTGCTATCAGAAACGCCGTTGATGATGTCTGAACATCAGCAATAGTGCTACTGCTTACCAAGCGGGGTCCCAGGTTCGATTCCCGGTACAGGGTACAGTTGAGAAGCTTTTTGATTGAGAAGACCAGACCATGTCCCACCTCCAGTATTACACCCCATTCATGACGCCCATGGCGCTACGACTTGGCCAGATGGGCTCTGATGAGTGTGTACATTCACTTTGATATACGTGTATTTGTTTCAATAGGACAAGTGCACTGGTAAGATGCAAGTGAAGGTGCAGTGTGTTACAACCCATTCGCTGCAGAGTGAAATTAAACTGCAACAATATGCATGCTAACCAGCTCAGTTGCTTCTTGTAGTCCTAACTCAGTGTAATACAGAACATGCTACAATTACAACAATACACATGCTTCTTGTAGTCGCAACTCAGTGTAATACAGAACATGCTACAATTACAACAATACTCATGCTTCTTGCAGTCCCAACTCAGTGTAATACAGAACATGCTACAATTACAACAATACGCATGCTTCTCAACTCAGTGGTGGTACTAACCTAGATAAGGAATACAGGGAAGTTTCAAGCTGTCCCAACTCAGAGTAATACAGAACATGCTACAATTGCAACAATACTCATGCTTCTTGCAGTCCCAACTCAGTGTAATACAGAACATGCTACAATTACAACAATACGCATGCTTCTCAACTCAGTGGTGGTACTAACCTAGATAAGGAATACAAGGAAGTTTCAAGCTGTCCCAACTCAGAGTAATACAGAACATGCTACAATTGCAACAATACTCATGCTTCTTGCAGTCCCAACTCAGTGTAATACAGAACATGCTACAATTACAACAATACGCATGCTTCTCAACTCAGTGGTGGTACTAACCTAGATAAGGAATACAGGGAAGTTTCAAGCTGTCCCAACTCAGAGTAATACAGAACATGCTACAATTGCAACAATACTCATGCTTCTTGCAGTCCCAACTCAGTGTAATACAGAACATGCTACAATTACAACAATACGCATGCTTCTCAACTCAGTGGTGGTACTAACCTAGATAAGGAATACAGGGAAGTTTCAAGCTGTCCATGTGCTCTCGGAGGTTGCGCCAGTTGTCCTTGTCAGAGAATACCTCGGCCAGTTTGTCAAAGCTCTGTTTCTCCTTCTTGGACAAGCTGCTCCAGGTCTTAGTCAGCCTGTTAAACAGAACGTCGCATATAATCACATCCCTCACCTGTCCATACATGCGTAGCAGCATTCACACTTCTTGTACAACTTCACTTACCTGTATATTGAAGCACTCTGTAAAGCCGATACTATTGCAAACAGTGAGTGTAGATTATTTAGGTCGTATAGTTTCTTAGCGATTCGGATAAAATGTCCCAGAACTTCAGCCCTGTGCTTTGGTGTTGAGCCTTTCAGTACCTCTTCCACAGTCCAAAAACTCACCTACAACCAATTATCACAGCCTTACTTTTTTTATTTTACAACTGTGAGTATAAGAAAGATACAACCAATAGTCAAAAGTGGGTCACTATTTGCTGTTTCAAACTCGCCACTTTTTGTATACAACACTGCAACAAACTAAACAACGGTAACTTACCATTATTGGGAGATTCAAAACCAAAATTAATACCTGAGAAATAGTCAATATTGCAAAGTTAGAGAAAACTGTATGCTTTAACAACATGTACATTTCTTGTGAACTAAGACTTATGCGTAAGTAAGATTTACAGTTGTACAAAAGCTACTCAGAGTGAAGAGAACATAAGACACTGTTTTTAGAAAATTCAACATACACATTTTATTTGTTATCAAAATATGTTAAATATACGTCAAAGGGTGTGGCTGTTTTTCATCAGTGGCAAGCTGGCAATGGTACTCTTTATCTCTAGGGCATTGACGGGTTAGTGGATAAAAAATGACAAGGGCTTATATATTATTGATATTCAAGTTTCCGTTAAAGTTAACTTTACTACAATAAAGTAAGAATATTATAACAAATCATTTCACTCCTCACAAATATAATCGTGGTAAGTTTCTGAAGCTATTCGGTTTAATGTTGTTTGACATTCTTTGTAATTCTTGCACATGCTAAACTCAATATAGCTTCTTGATTTCTTAAGCTATAAGCATGCATACATCAAGGTGTGACCATTATACCATGGTGATGATCATGTAGTGAAATGGTTAGGTCTTGTTCACTCATCTATACATCAAGGTACGACCATTATACCATGGTGATGATCATGTAGTGAAATGGTTAGGTCTTGTTCACTCTCTATACATCAAGGTACGACCATTATACCATGGTGATGATCATGTAGTGAAATGGTTAGGTCTTGTTCACTCATCTATACATCAAGGTGTGGCCATTATACCATGGTGATGATCATGTGATGGAATAGAGTATTTCTTCATCAGATAGATACAATGTGGGGAAAAATGCACAGGAATAGCGAGTTGTGAAAATATCAATGTCTTACCAACATGCCTGTGCAGAAATCAGCTTAAGGTGAGCAAGGTGCATCCACAAAGTAAGTCCTGAGAGCAGACATCACTACATAACAAATATTTATTGGAACAATTACAGATTCACTGGCTACTTTTGAATGTAGTCACCACCATTCATGACGCATGTATCATAATGGTGCACCATCAATTATATGCCCAAGTCATAGGCATTTGTTGCCAATGTCACTTCATTTTGCACCTCAGCGTCATTGTGCAAAAGCAAGTGAGACAAGATAGTGAAGTGCTGGTTTAGCACACTTTCCAGTACTTGTGGTATCAGAACGGCAAGCAGCCATTACAGTCTTTGTTCGTCCTGCACTTTCACACATAGTGTGACACAACTGCAGGAGACAATACCATTGCAGTCACAACACAAACTTTACTTCCTCCTACACCTGCGCATTCCTATCGGACTGGTAGTGCCATCTCTGGGTGCAATTGACACTTTCTGAATGCACCTTGTATAACATTCAAATACGTAAGGTAAATTAATATTTTTCTGCGAACTAGAAAAACGGACATACTAAGGAAAAGTGAAAAACACAGAGCTGAGCTAAATATTGATGGACAGATTGGTTCCTAAAAATGTAGAAGTGAGTAATTGCATAAATATTGTGCTACTCACATGGTTAAATCTCCTGGTAAATGCTACAACGTTAGGCGCAACAGTCAGTTTGTTCTTCTTATTCCAGCCACAGCTGGCCAGCTCCTCGGACGCTATTGCTCTGAAAGTAGGCAAGTCTAGCAGCGTCAACTGGCTGGCAAAGTCCTCTGGAGGTACCCGTAAAGCATCAAATACCACCGAGTCATAGCTCTTGATGGAAGCATTGCTTGGTAGACTCTGGGACTTGCTGTGAGGTGCCACACAGTGTGGCAGAGATCTGCAAATCAAACACCATATACTACAGGAAGTTTCCAAACACTAGGCTGATCAGACCCTACTGGCCTAATCGTCAACAGGCCCTTAAACCCTATACACACACACTCACTCAAAATTATCTGTACCTGCTGCACAACTTCTTGGAAAACCGACACTTCTACGTCCAAGTGGGCAGTGCCTCCTCTCGGGAGAGAGTGATGCGAGCTGGCGTTCCACAAGGGGCAAGGTCGCCATGTATGCTGACAACACTGCAATATACAACCACCATAGAAATCCACGTTTTGGCCTTGCAGAAATGCAACCTTATGTGAATAACTTCCTCTCATGGCAACATGACTGGAAAATCAAAATTAACCTCAACAAATGCCAGCTGATCCATTTCTCTAAGCAGCATCACACTTTGGCAATGGACCGAATGGTTGGTGGTGAAATATTGCACTGCCGTCAGCAAGCTAAATACTTAGGTGTTATCTTGGACCGCACAAGTGCTGGTCCCCCCACATAAAAATAGCGCCAACAAAGGCAGACAGCGGCTAAAGTTGTGCACCCCATCTTCCATTGCAAACAGCTGCAAATCAAATCCAAATTGATCCTATACAGGTAATTTATTCTTGTGGTGGTCCTGTACGCATGTGTGGCCTGGGCTAATGCCTCGAAAACTGCCCTTAAGCAAATTCAAACCCTCCAAAACCTCTCCCTCAGAAAAATCCTCTCTGCTCCACTCCTCACCATTAACCAAACTCTTCACCTCGAAACCCAGATCCCGTTCATCCCGGAGGCAATAGACAAAGGAGCAATGGCGGCATGGAAGCGCATTAGGAACCACGAAAATGACATGATCGCCAACATTGGCAAAGGTGAGCCGAAGCACTGCAAGCATACTAGGATAAAGATGTTCTAGAAGCGGCACGGCTCGCCAACTAATGCGTGTCCACGCAACCTTGGTTCTAGGCCACACACATGTTCCGGCAGAGGCCCTCGCCTTGGAAAATATTCAGGAGCTGCCACCGCGGGAAAGTGTATATATTGTGAAAAAGTGTAAATAGTGTAGTGCGCTGGGACGCATATTTCTGGTGCGCCCAGTGAAGAGGTGAGTGTGTGCGTGGGTGAATGTATGTGTGTAAATAACTGTAAATATGTACATATGTACATGTATATATCAAAGACAGAACAGAACTTAAAAGACAGAACAAATATATTCTCGCGTATGGTTTTTATACACACCACAAACTGTAAAAAAATCAACAAAGTTAACTGTACAAATAATGTAAAATATAGTCTGTAAGCCGGGCCCCATGTACTGGCACCAGGCCCATACTTTTTTATAATAAATAACTTGAACTTGACATTAATACTTGATTGTCTGTCGCCACTGATATGTTCGCTGCAGATGTGGACGAAACATCCAGACATCAAAATGCCTGCAGACCACAGCTTACCAGCTCAGAAGAATTCACTATTCATTATATGGTATCTTAATTAAAATTCTTAATTATCTTTTTAGAATATGAACATTTTAAAAAAATACTTTTCAGATAATCGGTACCTTGGGATGAGAGATTTTATTGAAAATTTTTATGCTGTGTCTTTGAAAGATGCTGAAGTTAAACTTGACGTTTGGTCTAAAGTAAGAACAAATTAGAAACTAAAAGCTTCACTTATCTTAGTAATATTGCAAGTTCTTTTGCTACTGACATGTTTCGAGTTGGCTCCAACTTAATAAAGAAGAATTTGACACAGAGTATAAACACATTAACACTGCAGTAATTGATGGTTTTAACACAGATTTTATACATAAAAAGATAGAAAAATTTAAGTATCAAAAGGCTGTTAAAGAGGTTTCTACCCTCAAAAAATAAAAGATAATTGCATTTTTAAAAAGTTTACTTACCATACATGGGCCAATAAAAAATTTAGAAACATTTTTAAAGAATATGGAATATATTTGGTCCCGCAAAATAAATTTAATATGCAAAATTTACTAATTTTTTCTAAAAAAGATAAAATTCCAAATTATAAAAAATCTGGCATTTATCAATTTAGCTGTTTGGATTGTGATAAGGTTTATATTGGTAAAACTAAACGTCATTTGGAAACCAGAAAAAGAGAGCATTTTAGAAATATTAAATATAAACAAACTGATAAATCAGCTGTGGCAGATCAGTTTTGGTCATTTAATCATGAAATTAATTAAGAGGTTAAATTATTAAAACAATTAAGTGGACCTATAGATTTAATGGTTTGGGAAAAGATATTTATTTTAAAAAACAGAAACCATGTTATGAATTTTGAAATACCTCCAATACATTGTATTTATAGGTTTTTGTTTTTAGAGATTGGTGATTAAAATGAGCATCAGTAGATATGGTAACTAATTTGTTTGTATAGCTTTGAGAATGAGTTGGAGTCAGCACCAAACAACTTGAAATATTTGAGTCTACTGTTCATTGAGCCTTGTTAGCTGGAACAAACTGAATGTGCCCAACTCACCCATAGTTGTCGTAACACGGTGGATGTGCTGCAGGTTTGGAAATCACACCTGCATAGGAATGTTTTCTGCTCACGTCAATGGACGATGCAGACGTGGGGTTCTTTGGCTTTGTGTAGTATCTGTGGTGTTTACCATCCACTGAACTTTCAGCTTTCTTCAACAGTGGGAGATCGGTTCCATTTAGAGTTGGTACTACTGTATCATTATCACTGAGAGGTGACTTGTCCCTACATCTCCCCTCAACACCCTCCTCATTGCTCTGCAACACACACAGGCTTTCATTAGTAAACAATAACATTTATATTAACGGCTGCTCAAGCACATCATGGGCCAAATTCACTAACCAATGTTAAAAATATTATAACTCAGAGTTTACTAACATTTAATTAGAGATTTAACTACATGGTTAAATTTTTACATTTCATCAAGCTTTTACAGCAAATTGTTAGTTAGCTTTTCTTAGCTGACAACAGCAGTCAAGAAGGCAGTGACGAATTATATGGCTTCTGAACGTCCACGTTCTAATGCACTTTTGTCTACACTGTCAGTAACAAACAATTAACTAGGTTCATGCTTGTCATTTTACTTGTTTGTTTCAGGTTACACTTGTCATGTCCATATGCACAGAAATTAATGGTTTACAGCTCAAAAACCTTTAATTACACAAGTTGTTACTAAGTATAGAAATATCATGTGTGAAAAGCAACTGATTAAAATTAAAGGATAATAATGTAGTGTGGAGGAGAATGTGCAACACTATCTCTTGCCCTTGTTCCAATAAGAAGTTGAGACAGAATATTGACTAATAGAAAATTGTTCATGTAAATATTTTTGTAAGAGTGTGTAAATTTTTAATTCTTTTAATTTGGGTGTATCAGGGACCTATTTTTTTCAATATTCAAGATCCAATGTCTTCTCGTCACTTTGAGTTCAACCAATGAGAACTGTTGCGCGGATGAATACATAAGAATGGCGGTGTTGCGTCATAGGACGCTTGGACTCTTTTCATTAGCGTCTGTGAACTCAAAGTGGGAGGTCGTATAATTGCTGATGGTGTGTGAACATGTAAATTACACCCAAACTTTTAACCAGCGTAGACGCTGTCGAAATTTAAGAGTTGTTAACTAATTGCTTTGTGATAAGAAGTGTAAATAACTAATAAATGTGTTTGTGATAAAAGAACGTTGGCTTTTGCATTCCATTCTTAGACCGCCAACCCTGCAGATAAGAGTGGCGTCTGCTATAACAAACTTTCCACCTTTTAGTAAAAACAATACTCCATTTGCTGCTATATTCACGCTGACATATGACCATCTTTTATAATAAAACCCCGCCACAAAGTGTAGTGATTTTGTGCCCACTTAGTGCAATGCAGGAATGTGTTACTAAGCAGACCCCTCCTCCCAAAAATACTGCTCGCTGCGTCAAGCAATTCCTTCAGAGGAAAGCCCACAAACAGTAGCTTTGGGAATTTCAACTCCTATCACTCAACATAAAGTGGCAGTACTGTAACCTAACACAGCCATTTGCTGTATAGTTCTTCTCACGACCACGTATTGCTTGTTATAGGTCGTAAGGTAAGACATGAACAATTCTTGAGAGGGGGGCATACATGTATCAGTTTGCAGCCAAACAATTTCAGTTCACATGAAATTTATTGTTGGAACAGTCATAGTTATAGCGAACTTTCTTTGTTCATTATAAAGCTAATTGTTATACATATGTCATTAGCAATGCTAGCGAACTTCACTCCTTCGTGGACAGAAACGTTATGCCCTCGTCATATACATGTTTGTGCAACTTCCCCCACCATCAGTCGTTCAGGTGAAGAGTGCCACTGCGCATCTAGGGGAATTGCTCATGTCTCACTTCACGACCTATACACACGTCTGTACATCTTCTTCTTCTTCTTCTTCTTCCTCTTTCCCTTCTACCTTTACAGCGTAGGGGTGGCTCCGTAAATCCATCTTCTCCAGTCATTCCTATCCCTCATCATTCTCTTCATTTCTTCCATTGTCTTGTTCCTTTTTCTTCCAATCTTTTCCATTCTGTCCTCAAACATTATCCGGGGTCTTCCTACTCCTCTCCTTCCTTGTACCCTTACTTCTAGCATCTGTTTAACTTTACTATCCTCTGCCATTCTAAATGCATGTCCCCACCATTTCAATTGTTTTTGTTCGATTTTCTCCTCCAGTGATCCTTGACCTACTTCTTCTCTGATCCTCTCATTTCTTATCCTATCCCTCCTGGTTTTATTTACAGCTTTTCTTAAGTATTTCATTTCACTGGATTGTAACGTCTGTACATTCTTCCATTAAATGTTTGTGCAACTTCCCCCACCATCAGGTGAAGAGTGCCACTGCACATCTAGGGGAATTGCTCATGTCTCACTTCACGACCTATACACACACGTCTGTACGTTCTTCCATTAATGTCTAGTACCATATGCCCAGGACAAGAAGGCAAGTCTTAGGAATGTGTAGCGTAATCATTTTGTGCTTCCTGAATGGTGTTTATGACTAGTTTCCAAGTATGACAAGGATGCTAGGCTCGTTTAAAATACACAATGTTGTCACATTACACACCGATAGCTAGAAATGTGCACTCTCATACACTCATTTCCTAGTAAACAGGTCTGCTACCGGAGTAGATACACAGTTCAAGCCCCCTCTGCCCTTCATTCCCCTCTAGCCTTCTTGTCGTGGGCATACAGTACAGAAAATTTGCGCCAAGTGTTCAGTCGGCTATCTTAACTCAAATGTAAGTTTAACTGTATGTTAAAGCTAACTTGTTTAAAGAAACAGAATTTGCATTAACTTCAACGTTAAATCACTTTAACATTGGTTAATCAAACTGCCCCTAAAGATATTTTGAAATCTGATATGTGCACTCACATGACTTTTCCTACTCATAAGAGTACACTTATTCCTCTGTCTACTTCAAGTTAAAAGACAAATGTTTGTAGAAATGTTTTTGTGTGTTTCTTTATAACTACAATGGTAATATAAGAATACAGTACACTTAAAAGAAAAGAATATTTTTAAGAGCTGATTGCTATGAGGTAACTTTGATATTGAATGATTTGCTCTTTGAGAAAAGTGTAAGTTACTTACCTCAGATATCCTCAGGGCAGAGAGACTATCGCAGGACACATCTCGAGGCATCTCTGAGTAACGCATCTTGGCCATGGGGCACTACCAGCACTCGTCCGTCTGTCTGTCCTCGCCTTCTGTCATTCCATTCTTCCTGCAAACAAAACCTTCTCTGCCCTCAACATTTCACCACAAACACACACTTTCAAACTCTCTAAATACAAGATATCTTGCACTCGGCACTCCAATCACTTTCGATACTCGCTATACAGTGGAAAGCTTTTTCTTTTATTTTTTAAAATGGACAACCCTCACTACTCATTTGTTATTATAAACTGGAGCAGTAGTCAAATGTTTTGAAAGCCTCTGACTATGTAGTAACTGTGAAACTTGGTTCTCTGTGGAGCCAAGAGAAGAAAAGCTTCCTATTTGAGAAAAGTACACAATTTTAAAATTCAAACTAATAACAAAGAATATTTCTGAAGTGGTTAATAGAGAGAGAAGTGTGAAACTGTTTTAATAACATCTACATTTTTCTACAGTAATATTTTGTGTATCTCTTACAGTTTATCAGTTATAGAAAAGTCATTCAGAATGAAGAGAATTTCAGAGAATATTCACACAAGATTCATTTGTTATGAAAATATTCGGTATTTTCATTAATAATATTAAGAGCCAGTTTTGAGAAAACTAAAATTATCAAAAAATGTTCCATGGAAGGGTTAGTTTAGCTTGGAGGAATTTGCTTAAAAACATTTGTGTTGGATTCTTGGAAGACGAACTTCAACACTAAGTTTGGTTTTTATCTGACAATTTTTAAAATTAAATTTGAATTATTTTGTTGTTTAACGACACTGTCAAATATGTCACCAAGTAATAAATATAATTACTAATTCCTCATAGCAGTATCGTGAAAATCCAATGCCTCGTCATGAGCTACAGTAGGCTTTGAGTGATAAAGAGGTCGCTATGTGAAGGCTTGGAAATTCTGTTCTCTTTTCACAACTCACATATAAAAAGAGAATTACAAGCCTTCCATTGAGAAAAGTAAAAGTATTGCAAAACTCACACGAATAACAAGGAGTATCTCTGAAATGGCTTACTCCATAAAAAAAATTCATTTGGACATAAATTGTATGTTTTAACAAGATCTACATTTTTGTACAGTAAGATTTGGTCTATCTCTTATACAAAAGTCATCCAGAGTAAACAGGACTACATGGGCTATAGCCAGAAAATTCAAAATATACATTTCATTTCTCATAAAAATATCTTAAAAGACATAGCATTTTAATCAAAATCATTAGAACCATTTTCGAGAAAACAAAAACTTGAAAACTTTTACATGTAAAGGATAGTTTATGGGGGAGCAATTTTCTTCAAAATCTTCATGTCGCATCCTTGAAAGATATTACATTTAAATACCAACTTTGGTTTTTAACTGTCTTTCGCTTTTTGAGTTATGCTGTTCACAGACTGACAGACAAATGTGCGTGCAGACCTTTTTCTAAAAATGATTTTGTTTTGTATTCAGGGGACCTCAAAACATATAGTTCTGGTGAAATATTGACATTGAATTTTTGTGTGGAATACAATGGTTCCTCTATTTACTATACAACGTAGAGAAAGGAAAAATTAGTTGGTTTTCTTTTTTTTTTTTTTTTTCGGGGAGGGGGGGGGGGGTGGGGATTTAGGGGTCTCAAAACATGAATTTCCAGTGAAATCTGCATTGTGTACTATGCATTACATGAATAGCGACCTGACCTACTAGTGGAAAAGAGCGCAAGTATTTCAAAATACAAAGCAATAATAAAGAATATCACAAAAAAATCTGATGTGCTGCACTCACAAGACTTTCTCTACTCTTCTACAAATTATCTTATTGCTTATTTCCTTGTAGGTACAGGGGGAAAGTTAGAATACAGAAGGCCTTGAGCGATAATCACATCTTTTGAAGCTTTAACATTCTGTTCTCTTTGCACACTTACCACATAAAAAATGAACAACGATGCTCCATTTCACAAAAGTTCTAAGTTTTCCGAAACTCACACACATAACAAGGAATATCTCCGAAATGGTTCACCTTATAAGAAAATTTATTGAGGCATAAATTGTGTATTTTAGCAAGATCTACATTCTTTGTATAGTATGATTTGGTCTATCTCTAACGGTTTACCAGTTATGCAAAAGTCCAGAGTAAATACGACTACAGGAGCTATAGCCAGAAAATTAAAGATATAAATTTCATTTGTCATAAAAATATCTCAAACATATGACATTTTAATAAAAATCGTTAGAGCCATTTTCAAAAAAATCAAAATTTTCGAAAATTTTTCCACGTAAAGGGTAGTTTAGGGTGGGGCTATTTTCTTCAAAACCTTCGTGTCACATTCTTGAAAGACATTAAACTTAAATACCAACTTTGATTTTTAACCTACTTTTCGTTTTTGAGTAATGCTGTCCACAGACTGACACACAGACACACGGACCTTTTTCTAAAAATGCTTTTTTTTTATTCAGGGGGTCTCAAAACATATATTTCCGGTGAAATCTCGGCATCGAATTTTTGGGTGGAATACAATACTTCCCCTACTTACCAGTAGAGAAAGTAAAAATGAAACATTGTGTTGTAAGTACATTTTGTGTATGTGTCACAGTTTACCAGTTACACAAGTCAGGCAGTCCAGCCAGTCAGTCAGAGTCAATCACCCAGTCCAGTCAGTCGGTCAGCCGGTCAGTCAGTCACAGTCAATCACCCAGTCCAGTCAGTCGGTCAGCCGGTCAGTCAGTCACAGTCAATCACCCAGTCCAGTCAGTCGGTCAGCCGGTCAGTCAGTCACAGTCAATCACCCAGTCCAGTCAGTCGGTCAGCCGGTCAGTCAGTCACAGTCAATCACCCAGTCCAGTCAGTCGGTCAGCCGGTCAGTCAGTCACAGTCAATCACCCCGTCCAGTCAATCGGTCAGCCGGTCAGTCAGTCACTCTAGTCAGGCGGTCAGCCAGTCAGCCATTCAGTCCAGTCACTCAGTCACAGTCAGCCAGTCAGTCACAGTCAATCACCCAGTCCAGTCAATCGGTCAGCCGGTCAGTCAGTCACTCTAGTCAGGCGGTCAGCCAGTCAGCCATTCAGTCCAGTCACTCAGTCACAGTCAGCCAGTCAGTCACAGTCAATCACCCAGTCCAGTCAGTCGGTCAGCCAGTCAGCCATTCAGTTCAGTCACTCAGTCACAGTCAGCCAGTCAGTCACAGTCAATCACCCAGTCCAGTCAGTCGGTCAGCCAGTCAGCCATTCAGTTCAGTCACTCAGTCACAGTCAGCCAGTCAGTCACAGTCAATCACCCAGTCCAGTCAGGCGGTCAGCCAGTCAGTCCAGTCACTCAGTCACTCTAGTCAGGCGGTCAGCCAGTCAGTCCAGTCACTCAGCCACAGCCAGTCAGTCACAGTCAGCCAGCCAGTCAGTCAGTCGTCACTCAGTCACAGCCATCAGTCCAGTCACTCAGTCACAGTCAGCCAGTCACAGTCAGCCATTCAGTCCAGTCACTCAGCCACAGCCAGTCAGCCATTCAGTCCAGTCACTTAGTCACAGTCAGCCAGTCAGTCAGTCAGTCAGTCACTCTAGTCAGGCGGTCAGCCAGTCAGCCATTCAGTCCAGTCACTCAGTCAGCCATTCAGTCCAGTCACTCAAAGTCAGTCAGCCATTCAGTCTAGTCACTCAGTCACAGTCAGCCAGTCACTCAGTCACAGTCAGCCAGTCACAGTCAGTCAGCCATTCAGTCCAGTCACTCAGTCACAATCAGCCAGTCACAGTCAGTCCAGTCAGTCACAGTCAGTCAGCCATTCAGTCCAGTCACTCAGTCACAGTCAGTCAGCCAGTCACTCTAGTCAGTCAGCCATTCAGTCCAGTCACTCAGTCACAGTCAGCCATTCAGTCCAGTCACTCAGTCACAGTCAGCCAGTCACAGCCAGTCAGCCATTCAGTCCAGTCACAGTCAGCCATTCAGTCCAGTCACTCAGTCAGTCAGTCACTCTAGTCAGGCGGTCAGCCAGTCAGCCATTCAGTCCAGTCACTCAGCCACAGTCAGCCATTCAGTCCAGTCACTCAATCACAGTCAGCCAGTCACAGTCAGTCAACCAGTCAGTCCAGTCACTCAGTCACAGTCAGCCCGTCACAGCCAGTCAGCCATTCAGTCCAGTCACTCAGCCACAGTCAGCCAGTCAGCCAATCAGTCAGGCGGTCAGCCAGTCAGCCATTCAGTCCAGTCACTCAGTCAGCCAGTCAGTCACGGTCAGTCCAGTCTGCCAATCAGTCTGCCAATCAGTCAGTCACAGCCAGTCCAGTCACTCAGTCAGCCAGTCAACCATTCAGTCAGTTAGTCAGCCATTCAGTCACAGTCAGCCATTCAGTCACAGTCAGCCATTCAGTCAGTCAGTCCAGTCTGCCAATCAGTCAGTCACAGCCAGTCCAGTCACTCAGTCAGCCAGTCACCCAGTCCAGTCAGTCAGCCATTCAGTCCAGTCACTCAGTCAGCCAGTCAGTCAGTCACAGTCCAGTCTGCCAATCAGTCAGTCACAGCCAGTCCAGTCAGTCTGCCAATCAGTCAGTCACAGCCAGTCCAGTCAGTCAGCCAGTCAACCATTCAGTCCAGTCAGTCATTCCGTCAGCCAATCAGTCAGTCACAGCCAGTCCAGTCACTCAGTCAGCCAGTCACCCAGTCCAGTCAGTCAGCCAATCACCGTCAGTCACAGTGAGTCCAGCCAGTCACTCAGTCACCAAAGGACTTGACAGGCTATTTCAACACATACCTACATTTGTCATAGTCAGCAGATACATACATACATATGTGGTCCTGAGAATGCAAGAGATAATGAAAACATTGCCTGGGATGGGATGGGAGGACTTGCTCTGAAATATTCCGTCACATCCCTGCAATATACCTACCTACTCAAATTATATCAACTTTCCTATATACATACATATTTTCGTTTTAATCATATTCTTCTGAAACGCGCACGAACACGCTTATTTCCGCACAAATATCGATACCTTTACTTACTATAGGTAGGAGCAGAAAGAGTAAATATAGCTTATAGTGGTTATTTTTAGAATAATGCTAAAAATCGTAAATTTTTCCACTAAAACTTTTTTTGAAATGTCACATATTTCATATACCGTTATTTACATTTACTCTGCATTTGAAGTGGCTCATGCGTTGTTTCACACTTGCCGATATAAAATTAATGGTTTAAGGAAATCATTCAAGTAGTGTTAAAAGTAATAATTTTGAAAGAAATGATGAAAAGAGCCCCAAAGGGCGAAAAACCGGCTGGGAAAGTTAATTTATAGCGGGAGAAAGTACATACGTATTTGCCTAAAACAGGATTCGGAGGAACAAGTTCAAACAAACACACAAACCATTTACTTTCGCCGATTTTTGATCACATTATTAAACCACGTATGTATGTATGTAGGTCTTGGAACAGTTTGGTTCGCTAATCAAACTATCTTGAGAACTTCACAAGAGCTCTTACTATGGTTCCATGAGGAATTCAATCCGCTGGATATGCATGGCTCAAACAGAAATAATTCCAGCTTTTATGCTGGTGACTTGGTTTATGCTGGCGAACCTGTAAAATATCGTTCCTGTGTATTTTAAGTATGTTTTGAGGTTAGTGCATGTTTTTAGAAGAATATATTGCGAGATTATAGAAACAATAGAAGTGGCTTGTGTTTTATTACGTCACTTTCACTAAGAAAAAAAAATGACGAGCGTGCAGCGTGTTCCAGTACTGTTCACAGAAATAGTTAAATTACACATTTCATTTCCTTCACAAAAACCAAAGTGAACGTTATATGTTAGTCTTAAAGATACATACTCTATCTGTGAGAAAGCGCTTAGTATCCATAGGACTTAAATTATTTTAACGACACTGTTAATTGTCAGCGTCACCGGTGTGCCGGAATTTCGTCCCACAGTCTTCACATGCCAGTAAATCTACTGACATGGAGCTGTCGGTCTGAGCCGGATCTGAACCCGCGACTTGGGCATCAGTCTAACCGACTGAGCCACCCAGACCGACTTCATAGGACCTTTAAAAGAATGACAAAGTATTGAACAATTCGAACCATTAATAACGATATATCGGAAATGGCTTATAGCACAGGTTATTTTTTCTAGGAGTCAGGGGGCCTCAAAACATGTATAGCCATGTAGCTACATTATTACGAGTTTTAGACAGAGGAGTTGTGCTCATTATACCTCCACAGCTCTAGACCTTGAAGCAGACTCGACTCGACTCGACTCGACTCGACAATCATTACAGCAACAGCCGGGTCACTGCTGCCAACATGACCTTCACTTAACGAATCCAATTTGGTTTTTCTCCCCTGCTACTGTCGTCCGTTCTGTTCACTGCCTTGCTTGTCATACCAAACCAACTATATTAGTAACCCCTCTTCCGCCAACATCGTTCGATCAACAAATAAAACCAACTTTTGCCATTTATGGAGTATTACTTCCTTACTTTTTGCTTCCTAAAAATATCCAGAAGACGATCGAAATGCAGTGGCTGGCCTTAGTAATTCTGCTTAGTGGTTATATTGCAACTTTGCTGAAAAGCCTAGTCAAATCATGCGCGGAGTTTTACTTGCTCTTGATAAATTTCGTCACGCCATACAATCAAGCAGCATTAAAAACTCCATGTTGGACGAAATACGTACCTACTTCCATTTTCAATAAAAAGTCCTATGAAGTGTACAACTATCATCATATCATCATCACCACCATCATCATCATTATTAGCTTAATCAACGCTGGTCTTAACTTAACCAATATATAATATTGCATGCATTACAGCTAGAATGAGGGCTCTTATTTAGACATTAATCTAAGTAAAACTGTAAAGCCACGCCATTATTTTGCGTTTATCACCTTAATCTAACGTTGCTTAATTTTCATCGCGAACTCACATCTACGTTTATGATCTCATCCAAATCAGTTGACTCAGGGAATATCCCATTCAATACTGATTCCCTGTATCTACAAAATCAGTAGAAGGAGCTTTCCTATTCCCGAGGCTGATGATTTGCTTTTAAAACTCCAGGCTCTCATGGTTTGGACAATAACTGGAAGGGTTTAATTCTCACAACTCAGTGTTTATAACCCAATTTAGTCCCTGTACTTGGGTATTACTTGGAACAATTTACTACACAATTACTTTTTGTAAACCCATAAAACACATATGGTCGAACAATAAGCCTTGAAAGACAAGATGGCAGGCAGTATATACATACAACATAATATATCGGAGTACACGCAACGCGACACAATTCCACATTACCGCACCAAAGCACACGCCGGTACTTAACAAAGCATTTTCTCGGAGGTTGATGTCCTCTTAACAAGAACATATAAGCTATTCCATGCAAGTCGTTAACTCCAATTCAACTTTCATTTGGTATACATTTACTTCATCCAGGTGGCTAAGTGGTCCGTAACGGCCAAATAACACAACAATCAAAAACTCGTGACTTTTGCGTAGAACAATCTTCACTAGTGTACCGGCGGTACTGGGAATCGAGCCCGGGTCAGCAGCAAGCCAAGAAACTAAAGTCTCCCTATAATCTGAATCGCCTTGCTCTGTCCCTTGGGAAACAGCGAAGAGATATGATCTATCTCAGTTCAATTTGGGCAATTTGGGATTAGCATTCAGCTACAAGCTGACTTATTCCTCGTGCTTATACAGTTGTAGTGCATGCATGACGTCACGCGTCTTGGGATTAAACGCGCAGTCTCTCTAGGTCTATTCTATTGGTAAAATGGGACGTCTGATATCTAAAATCACCAGCCCAAAGTCCGCAATCTTCTCGTAAAATGGGAGGCTAACGAGATACACATGCTACGGCACGACCCATGGTCCAATGAAGTAAAATCCATATTCTAAAACTTGCTCGTTCAATTTCTACAAAAGATACAGTTTCATCTTGATGGTATACAGACCACGCAACTCCGATTCGCGCCGTAACCTGTCTTTCTCGTTAGCCACGCGCATGCGCTGCGTGACTATATGTCATTGAACATTTCCTGCTTCCTACCAAACTTGCAACTCAAGTGTATCGGATTCACATGATATTCTCTATTCACTCTTATATAAACTATTCTATCTAAAGCGCATTCCACCCTTAGAAGACAGTACACGTTAAATGGAGCGCAGTGTTGCAACATGTACTAGTTGAGAATATTTCTCCGCGCGCGACCCCGAGGTGGCCGAAGTCCTTCAATTGCTGCTTGACGAGATGGGCACTTTTAACTTTGGTATCCCTGCACGCCTTTGTCACTGTATGACCTAAATTTACAAATGACTCGTCTGTATAAACAACTGATTTCCCTTGGTCCCTAAACCTTTCTACGTCTTTTAGATATTTATGTCGCCATCTGATGGTATCGATATCGTCTCTTTCTATTAATATGCACTTGTTACCCCTTCTTTCATATTCCGACCCCAAATCATGTAAGAACCGACTAAGAGTGGCCCTTGAGAAATGTGGTAGGGTCTCACCACAGTTGACCCGTGACAAAATTATATTCAGCGTGGGTGCAATATTTGCAAACTGTAAAGAACGAACAATTCGCCGCACTCCACATTGCACTATTCAATCATATTGCGTTAACCTAGCGTTTTGTGTAGTCCCGCCCTTTTAGCTTTCTTTTTCGATGGCGTTCTTGAAGGTCCTTTCATTACTTCCTTTTTAATCCTATACATTGCTGCTTCTGAACACCCGATATCCTTAGCTGTTTCTTTTACTGTCTTACACGTATTTTACTTTAAAACTAATCTAACACATTCATAATTATTTGGCGTTCTTTACTTCTTAATTTACCAACATATAGTCTCTTCCTAGCTTCCCCTTCCATAACTACAAATATTTACAAAAATATTAAATAAATAACGCAATAACAGCTCACAGATTCTACACAGTTACGCACCGACTTCTTTCAAACTAATGCTAGTGCTGCTCCTTATGCTATCTTCTGTGTCAGGCCTGGCGCGAGAACACGCTGAATAGATGAATACATTTTGTTTGCCTTACTGGCTAAAAGAAAGAGGTTACTGTCTTTTGGTTTATTTTAAAAACTTTCTCCAACCCTCCTCAACATTTGTTCTCGCTTGGTCCCCGATGTAAACTCAATAACAAAAAAGTTTCACACTACGTAACTTTTGCAGTGCACAGATATAAAATTTTCCGCAAACATTTAATTAAAAAAATTATAACACTTAACTGAATCAACATCGAGAATTCAAAGTGGGCAAGTAGTAGCACTATGGTTTATTCCAGCTAAGAAAAAAATATAGACGTATTCTAGCAGTTTGTTAGTGCGTGATGAGTATAGAAACAGCACATATCGGACTTCTATCGAAAAAAAAAATTCGGAAGAAATATGTGCCTTTAGAAATGTATAATTACTCTAAAAAGGATATAACCTGATAGAGAAAAAAAATTCTGCGTAGGATAATGTGTTCAAACCTGAAATTTATAACAAATGAATATTTATACCATGCTATTAGGAATCTGGCAACAGCGCGAGGGTAGAAAAGGACGAGGCTAATGTCAACTTGTATGCACTAGATAGAGATGTCCTATTTAACTCCATACTGTCATGTAAGAGTGGAACAAGGTAGACTTCATATCAACTGACAAAGATTTGTACAAATTCTCTTATTGGTAATTTCTTGTAGGTACAGGGGGAATATGGAAATACAATAGACTTTAATGAGTATTTCATACATAGACGCGTTAAATTGTCAGCTACTCATTCGTTAGTTTTGTACAAGTTATCACTGTAGATTAGTATTATCCTTTGTTTATTCAGTGTCGCCAACTGTATCCCATAAATCGCTGAAAAACAATTACGCATTACAGTCAAAATATCACTCCAATTCAATTTTACTACTTTTTTAACAATCTTTCTTTTAATAATGAATGTATTTTTACAGAAAGGTTATTTGTTAATGTTAAAAATAAAGTGAGATTACAAACTAGTTTTGTATTATAACAAGAGAAGATCGAAATACATGTAATTGCGGTGTTTCGTTTTCCTCAGTTGGCAGTACCGAATTACACTAATCCAAATGAATATATTTTAGGTTATTTTTTAATATAATTTAACATTTTGTGGTCAGATATAGTATTTAAATTCATATTATATTTATGAAATAGTCCACATAAATTTCAATGGACTCTACTTGAGAATTTATCAGTTCAGTTTCACGTCTTGTATTACCTGCGATAGCCATGTGTTTTAAGAGGCGATCGCTATGTAATGACTTTGAAATTCATTCTCTTGTTATGACCAAGACAAAAGAGGCAAATAACGACTTCCTGTTTGAGAAAAATAAAAGTATTTGAAAAAATAAAGGAATATTTTAAAAATGGTTCACTACACAAAGTTTCATTTAACGTAAACTAGGTATATCAATACAATGGTTTCCTTCTTCCTTCAAGCCTGCCTGACAACATCCTAGGCACGTGTCCAGGCGTCTTATTTCCCTTATGCTGAGTGTCTCCATTTCCAACAGCACTAATTTGTTTGTTGTCTGCGGGACGGGACGGGACGGGCGCCACTACAAATACTTACAAGTAATTAACCGCACAGATTCCACAGCATACGTACCATCTTGCAACAACAGATAAGGTTATTATCGAGGTTTTCCCTGTCGTGTAACATTCACTCATCGTCCAACAGAACAAGAAATGTGACCAAGGGAGTTGCTTCCCTAACGAGAACAGTTCACTGTTAAATATAATGAAGTAGTCCATATACATATAATTCGACAGTCTGACTCACTCTCACTCTACTTGAGAATTTATCAGTTAGATCACACGTATTATCATATTACTTGTGATAATAGAAGGAGCTAGACTAGGTCACTATTATACAGGACAAGCAGCTATATATGAAATAGTCCATATAAATATAATTCGACAGTCTGACTCACTCTCACTCTACTTGACAATTTATCAGTTAGATCACACGTATTATCATATTACTTGTGATAATAGAAGGAGCTAGACTAGGTCACTATTATACAGGACAAGCAGCTATATATGAAATAGTCCATATAAATATAATTCGACAGTCTGACTCACTCTCACTCTACTTGACAATTTATCAGTTAGATCACACGTATTATCATATTACTTGTGATAATAGAAGGAGCTAGGCTAGGTCACTATTATACAGGACAAGCAGCTATATATGAAATAGTCCATATAAATATAATTCGACAGTCTGACTCACTCTCACTCTACTTGACAATTTATCAGTTAGATCACACGTATTATCATATTACATGTGATAGTAGAAGGAGCTAGGCTAGGTCACTATTATACAGGACAATCAGCTATATATGAAATAGTCCATATAAATATAACTCGACAGTCTGACTCACTCTCACTCTACTTGAGAATTTATCAGTTAGATCACACGTATTATCATATTACTTGTGATAATAGAAGGAGCTAGGCTAGGTCACTATTATACAGGACAATCAGCTATATATGAAATAGTCCATATAAATATAATTCGACGGTCTGACTCACTCTCACTCTACTTGACAATTTATCAGTTAGATCACACGTATTATCATATTACATGTGATAATAGAAGGAGCTAGACTAGGTCACTATTATACAGGACAAGCAGCTATATATCAAATAGTCCATATAAATATAATTCAACAGTCTGACTCACTCTCACTCTACTTGACAATTTATCAGTTAGATCACACGTATTATCATATTACATGTGATAATAGAAGGAGCTAGACTAGGTCACTATTATACAGGACAAGCAGCTATATATGAAATAGTCCATATAAATATAATTCAACAGTCTGACTCACTCTCACTCTACTTGACAATTTATCAGTTAGATCACACGTATTATCATATTACATGTGATAATAGAAGGAGCTAGACTAGGTCACTATTATACAGGACAAGCAGCTATATATGAAATAGTCCATATAAATATAATTCAACAGTCTGACTCACTCTCACTCTACTTGACAATTTATCAGTTAGATCACACGTATTATCATATTACTTGCGATAATAGAAGGAGCTAGACTAGGTCACTATTATACAGGACAAGCAGCTATATATGAAATAGTCCATATAAATATAATTCGACAGTCTGACTCACTCTCACTCTACTTGACAATTTATCAGTTAGATCACACGTATTATCATATTACTTGTGATAATAGAAGCTAGGCTAGGCCTCTATTGTTATGTGAAAATGCACTTTTTGTGGACGGAACCATTTCGGAGATATTCCTGGTTATGCAAAGAGAACGGAATTTCAAAGTCGTCATATAGCGACCGGCTTTAAGATACTTGACTATTATTGCTATTCCCCTTGTAGCTACAAGAAAAGTAGCAATAGTCAGTACAAATGTTTATGTCCATTAACATGATATTGCGATGTTTCTATGGCAAATGCTGCCTGCGTCTTGAATCACAATATATCGCGATAATGTTCTTGGAAGAGAGAGGCGATTAGATAAAAGATAACACAATATAGCAGTACAAAGTACCAAGGGCAACTGCGACATACAAATTTCACCAATAATGATACAGGTTCCTCAACTGTCCTACTTCCGTTTCACTTTCAACAAATGAAAACCGATTAACCTCAATTCCTTCTAATTGCAGTAGATATCAGAAACAAAAAACTGTCGCGGCAGGCAGAGGTGCGACACCAGCCACCTGTTGCATTTCTCTATGTTCTATCACCTACTGCACTCCATCCTAAACACTTTACGTCCGCTAAATACAAAAATAGGACTTCAGATAAAACGTGCTGTTGCTCATCTGCATAATTCAAAACGAACATATCGCATAAATACTGAACTTCAACAGAAAATCCCCCCCCCCCAAAAAAAAAAAACTTTTGCAGGGGCGTGTAGTATGTCTGTAACATATAAATATCTAGATTTTCATAAAAGTCACACTTATGGAAAATTTAGCGCTAGAATTTTCATACAGCACGTGGGAATTGATACACACACTTTTGTAAATAGTTTTGTGGAGCTCCAACAGATGGCACGCAGTGTCTGCTGATGCCCGATAGAATCTCGTTTATAGTACCTTTCTGTGGCTACTTTTCTTAAGGGATTAGGGAACAAATTGTTTCTTTAAGAATTTATGTGATACAGTTGGCGACAATGACTAAAAAAGGACCGACCTAGTGATAATTTGTATATAATTTACGTTTCTGCGTATGATATAGTCAATGTTAATTTCTACACACGTTTACCTCTATTAACATGAAGTACAAGGTTGAGTAGAGAAACCTATGTGATTATTACTTTCTCTACTGCGTATAGCAAGTATTGTATTCCACCCAAAACTTCCACCGACTAAAATGCTATGCGTTTAAGATATTTTTATGGCAAATGTATGGAATGTGTATTGCCTCTAGTCCATGTAGTCTTGTATAACTGGTAAACCGTAAGGCATAGACAAAATCTTAATGTACAAAAATGCAGATCTTGCTAAAACACATAGTTTACGTCCAAATGCATGTTTTTGTGGAGTGAACCATTTCGGAGATATTCCTTGTTATTTGTGTGAGTTTTACAATGCTTAATCAATTCTCAAATGGAAGGTCGTTGATTACTTTTATATCTCTTGGCCGTAATTTCATAGGTTTAAAAGATTCGACTATCACTGAAAGCCGAAAGTGAGGTTAAAGAGCCGTATAGCAAACACTCGACTTTCACCGTGACTATTCCTTTGTTCTGTATCACAATGTGACAGCTGCACATGCGCACGAGCAGCAAGCAGGTGTTAAACTCGCCATCTGCCCCTAGTCGTCCAGGGCAGGTGCGTGCGGTGCTACCGACACCTGTGTTCTCTTGCAAAAACACATACTTGCTTCTTCACTTCGAGATACACGTGCAACGTAAAACGTCACATCACTTTCTCTACTCATTCTTATTCCTCTAACATACTTGCTTGTTCACTTCCAGTTCTAAGCAAGTGCAACGTAAAACGTCACATCACTTTCTCTACTCACTCTTATTCCTCTAACATACTTGCTTGTTCACTTCCAGTTCTAAGCAAGTGCAACGTAAAACGTCACATCACTTTCTCTACTCACTCTTATTCCTCTAACATACTTGCTTGTTCACTTCCAGTTCTAAGCAAGTGCAACGTAAAACGTCACATCACTTTCTCTACTCACTCTTATTCCTCTAACATACTTGCTGGTTCACTTCCAGTTCTAAGCAAGTGCAACGTAAAACGTCACATCACTTTCTCTACTCACCCTTGTTCCTCTAACATACTTGCTTCTTCACTTCCAGTTCTAAGCAAGTGCAATGTAAAACGTCACATCACTTTCTCTACTCACTCTTATTCCTCTAACATACTTGCTTGTTCACCTCCAGTTCTAAGCAAGTGCAACGTAAAACGTCACATCACTTTCTCTACTCACTCTTATTCCTCTAACATACTTGCTTGTTCACTTCCAGTTCTAAGCAAGTGCAACGTAAAACGTCACATCACTTTCTCTACTCACTCTTATTCCTCTATCTACTTCATCTTAATACAGATAAACAGTTGTATAAATGATAATTTTTTGTAGCTACAAGGGAAAAATGTATTTGACATAAATTGTGTTTTAACGGGATCTACATTTTTTGTATAGTAAGATTTTGTCTATCGCTTACGCTTTACCAACTATACAAAAGTCATCCAGAGTAACCAGGATTACATGGACTATGGCCAGAAAATTCAAAATATACATTTCATGTCATAAAAATATCTTAAACATGTGGTATTTTAATCGAAATCGTTGGGCCATTTTTTAGAAAATCAAAATTTTTTATGTAAAGGGTAGCTTAGGGTGCACGAATTTTCTTCAAAATCTTCATCGCATCCTTGAAAGATTTTAAGGGAACACCGAAATTATATTTTACCCTATTCCGTCAAAAAATCGATTTTTGGATTTTTATTCCACGAAATGCACCATACCTTCCCCTAGAGAAGAGGGGAACATATTTTGGACGCCCTTTAAATGGGCATGCCCGCAGCTTCCATTTCAACTTTAAACTCACTTTTATCGGAAACGATTTTTTGCTACTTTCTCATATACAAAATCTATCTTCTACAGATCTCAAACTTTTTTCCAATGTACCTAGTTCAGAATATGCGTAATAAAATGCCAATTTGGAATTATAATATTGCTTACACATTTTTTAAAAAATAGTTAGCAACACACGGACCTCTTTCTAAAAATGCCTGTTTTATATTCAGGGGGGGCTCAAAACATATATTTCGGGTGAAATCTTGACATGGAAATTTGGTGCGGAATACAATAGTTTTCCTACTTACTAGATGCGGCTGCGCATGCGCATGCACTACCAAATGTTTCCTTAATGGGATCCTGCAACTGCGACTCAAAAATAACCGGCAAATTATCTAGATCTGAGCACACAAATGTCCCCAAAACTTGAGTCATCGGTTGCCAGTGTTTTAACAAGCAAATTGAGCGGAAAGAAGCGGTTAAGGTGCACTAGACATGCTAATACACTATTTTCTTCACTTTGTCCTCATTTCCTATAAGTCTTCCAACTCGTGCTGCATTTCTGTCACTTCAACTTCAGACTTTGCTTCCAAAATCTCAAAATATGTTTAGTTTTTAAAAAAAATCTAATACACAAATAAAGCTTAAAAATATGTTCAATGTCCCTCAAAGCAAAGAAATTACTGTGCTTTTCAAATGGGAAGGAGTTTGTCCTTGAGCGCCTCCAGACCGGCAACCAATCGCAGTCTTGCTGTGTTATATTGCTTTCCCTTAAGTGGGGCTTGACGCGCGGGGGTCTAAGTTCCCTGAAAGGACCGTGGGTGTAACCTTGAACACGGTCTTTAGGCGCTGTGAGCTGCCGATAGCAGTACAGTAAAACCTTCTTTACCTCAACTAACTAGGGCCAAAGACAATCCGGATAGTAAGCAAAACAAAATACTTAAATAAGCACACTTGCCTTTTATGAAGATAAAAAATTGTCTTCTAATAAAAGCATAATTAACAAGACAATGTTAATCACATCATTTGTCCGGCTGACGGTGTCTGCAATTCCACTAATATGCAGCATCCACTGCAGCCACGACATATCACGTGAAACTGACCTACCGCGTCGGTACCGTGTTCCTTTAATGCAACTGGTAAACTTATGCAGGAGCGTACATTGAATCGAAGTGAACAGCGAATATATAATTACATTCTTGCCATCATAGTTAACCTTATTATCCAATGTAAACATTAAATTCCAAAACTGATCGGACTAACGAGGTTCTGGTGTACAAGCCAAAGGGCTAAATGCTCCCCACCATACACGTAGGTTACTTCTTACACTTTAACATACGTACGTATCTCCCATTTCCCTAGAGGAGCTATTCCATTCCATACCGAGATATCACTGCAAATACACGTTTTAAAGTACCTCAATGGAAAAAAGACTGATGTGTTACACTCACATTACTTTCTTTGGTCTTGTACAAACCATTTTTACATACTCTTATTCCTCTATCTTCATACTAATATAAAGTGAGTAAAGTACTGGAAAACTCACACAAATAACAAGGAATATCTCCGAAAAGGTTCACTTCACAAAACTATCATTTAACATAACTTCCGTGTTATAGCAAGATTTACATTTTTTGTATAGTAAGACTTGATCTATAGCCAGAAAATTCAAAATATACATTTCATTTGTTATAAACTATCTCAAATATGTGGCATTTTAATCAAAATCCTTCTAGTCATTTTGAGAAAATCTAACTTTTCGATGTAAAGGGTAGTTTAAGGTGGAGAAATTTTCTTCAAAATCTGTGTCGCATCCATAAGAGATACCAACTTTGGTTTTTAACCCAGTTTTAGGTTGAGTTATGCTGTCCACAGAGAAACACGTGCTGTTATTTTCCTAAAAATGCTTCTTTTTTAATTTAGGGAGCCTCAAAACATATTTCCGGTAAAATCTCGATATCAATAATACAATAGTTGCTCTACTTACTATTAGTAGTAGACGACACTGATCTTGTCAGTCAGTCAGCTGAGATCAATCGTGCACATCGAAGTGGAGCAAGCAATGAAAATGACCCAGTTAGAGCTATAAATAACTGGACGGGCGTGCAGCTCCTTCAGTTCACATTCATCAATAAGATACGTACATACCTGAGTCACTCACATGTATGCGTGTTGTGCTGAGGAGAATAGATCTAGTTTCCCTGGACACGAGTGCGGGCGGACTGATGACGGAGCGGAGCCAACTACTGGCGCTCTTCAGCTGTTCTACCCCCACCACCTCCTCCCTCGTGTAAACAAAAGCACAACGCTCACTTGCTTTAATAGCCGCCCGTATGGATACCAGTTTCTTCTGGTCAATAACAACGCTTTAGGAGCTTTACTTTTATAACCTATAGGACATTCTAAAACCCATAAATGTCTTCATTAATATGTCACTCTTTTCGTTCCGTTTCTCTGCCGTCTTTAACCACTATGTGAAATATCCGACCTTGTCCGGGGTTTGACGATGTCGGACTTAGATTACACTTGCCCAATAGCCTTTGTTTGTTTGGAGACTATTTCATTGCCATCTTTGGGATGCTATAAATAAGGAATAACGAGAAAATAAATAAAACCACGGGAAAGACACCACGCAAAAGTACTGTTGAACCACAAATATCACACGAAGAAAAGTGAGTAGAGAAAACTATGTGAATGTAACACGTTATACATATATTTCAATCATATAGAAAATTGCATGAATTTATGTAGAAGAGAGTAGAGGACTTGTGTGTGTTAGCAAATCGCATTTTGATATATGTGAAACATTATCCGTTTGTGTTGTGGAGTAAGACCACGACATACGAGTACAGCCGAGCGGTGAGTGTGTTGGGGTCATGGGGTTGTCAAAGTGTCCCGTATTTTATCGCATAATTCCCTCTCCTGGTTCGTTCTTATTGGAGCGGCCTTCAAATGGCTTGATAATGCACAAGGGACGCAGTGCTTGCCACAACAATACTCGTATTGCCATTCTTACAACGTATCGTAAAATTGAAATGTGAAGTTGCAGACGTTTTGTCAGTTTGTTTCAAGTCGTCATATTGTTAAGAAGAGTTTAAAAAAACTGGTATTTCTTGTGCCATTCCACATATTGTGGGATAGTGATAAGAAGATGTGTTATCTGAGCCAGATGTAAATGAAAATAGTGATGATAGTGAGACCGCAGATTAGTCAGAGAAAAGAAACAATGAAACAAACCGTGGTATTTATCCAGTTCATTCACAAATTACTGTAGGTATAGCTACATAATACTACATGGTTTCCCTCCCCAGTGTTTTCAAGTAAATTTTTTGGAAAAAAAAAAGGGGGGGGAATTACCGACAAAATACGGTATTTGCAGGCGAGGGTGTATGTATGTCATTCGAGAGAGAGGGGGGGGGGAAGGATGGAACGTATATATTGAATTTCCTGTGAGATGGCGCCGTGGCCGAGCGATTAGACCGGATTCGATCCCAGGGACCCGCATGTGATAGTACTCGTAGTGGAGTCTAGACGGGTTTTCTCCGGTATCCCCCGCCATTCACTCCAGCAATTGCTCCATCATATCCTTTCCATTCCTCGATTTCACCTACATTTCATATGATCCTCTACCTGCAGGTGCCCACTCTGACCCTAACTCCTACATAAGAGGAGCGTAAGACTATTTTGTGAATGATCTCAAAGTTCTCTTCATTCTGAATGACTTTTGTATAACTAGTAAACTGTAAGAGATACACAAAATAGATATTACTATTTAAAAAAGGTAGATCTCGCAAAAGCAGTTTGTCAAATGCGTTTATTTGTAGAGTTAACCATTTCCGAGGTATTAATGCCCAATCATATCTCGATATTTAATTGTTGGGTGGAATGCGAACGTTTTAGCGGCGCAGTAACAAGAATACCTACCTGTGTGAACAGAAGGAGACGTGGGATCGATTGTCTTCTGTTGGCTCAAGGAGATGTGGAAGACCTTCAACTATTTCTCCACAATGTGGCAGAGTTTTCACAGGCTACAAATGAACATGACGTGATGAGTTGAAGGTGAACTTCACGACATCTGCGAAAATTGGGGAAAGCATTGTTACAAATATGACAATGGTAGCAGATACACCATTGTTAGGACGACGTTCATTTTTGTTCACTTTATGTTTGAAGTGTGGAAAGTGTGAACTTTACAATGGAGATTCATGTAATCAAATGAAACACAGACAGTAAGTAACTCGAGTGTTTCCTGCTGACGTCATGCATTGTTGATTGACACGAGGTCAGTGACTGAGTACCGGAATTGGTCAATATCCTGCCGCTATTAGCCAAATGTTCCATTACAACATTGAGGCTGCCTCTTCACATCACTTTCTCCACTCACTCTTGTCTACTTCATGCAAGACGCTAATAATGGAGCATGCAGCGGTCGACTGGAAGGCACCGCACAGTTCACTGTAATCCTGTCATAAAGGCAATATATTTTCCTCTTGTATCTCTTACGGTTCTAGGTTCAGACGCCTGTCTGTGTGGACCGGCGGAAACCGGAGAAAACCCGCACATGGGGTACCTGGGATCGAACCTTGGTGAGAGGCAAGCTGCCACGGTGCTGCCCTCAAATGGGTTTCTCCAAAAAAGAGTTTCTTTCACATAAATTGTGTATTTTAACATAATATTTTTGTGTAGGTAATCTCTTACAGTTTACCAGTTACATAAAAATGGTTCAGAATGAGAGATATTGCTCGTTGTTTGGATGTTCTAAGACTTATGGTCTTTAAGTAACAATACGTTTTTTTTTTTTTTTTGTCTTGGCCGTGTAAAGAGAACGGAATTTCGAAACCATCACATAGCTATCAGCCCTTAAAACATTTCACTATCACTCAAAGTCTACTGTGTGCCCTTAATTATTGATAATTTTGATGTTTAGCGACGCTGTCGCCGGTGCTCTGGTATTCGTCCGGCGAGTTTTTACATGCCAGTTAATCTACTGAAACTTAAAAACCATCGGTCTGGCCCGGATTTGAAACCGCGACCTTGCGATCAGTGGGCCAGCGTCTAACCAACTGAGCCATCCAGACCGACTACTGTACTCCCAATGAGTAGAGAAAGTGATGCGAGTGTTGAGAGGTGCGAGTTATCTCGAGAAGGCGCATGTCGGATGATCACATTGCCTCAAGCACATATTTGTGCAGATTATGTCGAGTGAGCAAGGCAAGGCGATGCACATGCAGATGACGTCAGTATGATACACATTACTCATATTGCCAAGCGACTTATACCGGCCCCGCTCTTCGCTAACCCATTCTTCACTCTCCTTTCCATGCTCAATTCAATTCGGAACTTGATCGATTCGAGTCCAATCCCATCCTCAATACGACCCTCCTTTCCATGCTCAATTCAATTCGGAACTAGATCGATTTGAGTCCAATCCCATCCTCAATACGACCCTCCTTTCCATGCTCAATTCAATTCGGAACTAGATCGATTTGAGTCCAATCCCATCCTCAATACGACCCTCCCTTCCATGCTCAATTCAATTCGGAACTAGATCGATTTGAGTCCAATCCCATCCTCAATACGACCCTCCCTTCCATGCTCAATTCAATTCGGAACTTGATCGATTTGAGTCCAATCCCATCCTCAATACGACCCTCCTTTCCATGCTCAATTCAATTCGGAACTAGATCGATTTGAGTCCAATCCCATTCTCAATACGACCCTCCTTTCCATGCTCAATACAATTCGGAACTTGATCGATTTGAGTCCAATCCCATCCTCAATACGACCCTCCTTTCCATGCTCAATTCAATTCGGAACTAGATCGATTTGAGTCCAATCCCATCCTCAATACGACCCTCCTTTCCATGCTCAATTCAATTCGGAACTAGATCGATTTGAGTCCAATCCCATCCTCAATACGACCCTCCCTTCCATGCTCAATTTAATTCGGAACTTGATCGATTTGAGTCCAATCCCATCCTCAATACGACCCTCCTTTCCATGCTCAATTCAATTCGGAACTAGATCGATTTGAGTCCAATCCCATTCTCAATACGACCCTCCTTTCCATGCTCAATACAATTCGGAACTTGATCGATTTGAGTTCAATCCCATCCTCAATACGACCCTCCTTTCCATGCTCAATTCAATTCGGAACTAGATCGATTTGAGTCCAATCCCATCCTCAATACGACCCTCCTTTCCATGCTCAATTCAATTCGGAACTAGATCGATTTGAGTCCAATCCCATTCTCAATACGACCCCCCTTTCCATGCTCAATTCAATTCGGAACTTGATCGATTTGAGTCCAATCTCATCCTCAATACGACCCCCCTTTCCATGCTCAATTCAATTCGGAACTAGATCGATTTGAGTCCAATCCCATCCTCAATACGACCCTCCCTTCCATGCTCAATTCAATTCGGAACTAGATCGATTTGAGTCCAATCCCATCCTCAATACGACCCTCCCTTCCATGCTCAATTCAATTCGGAACTTGATCGATTTGAGTCCAATCTCATCCTCAATACGACCCTCCCTTCCATGCTCAATTCAATTCGGAACTAGATCGATTTGAGTCCAATCCCATTCTCAATACAACCCTCCTTTCCATGCTCAATTCAATTCGGAACTTGATCGATTTGAGTCCAATCCCATTCTCAATACGACCCCCCTTTCCATGCTCAATTCAATTCGGAACTAGATCGATTTGATTCCAATCCCATTCTCAATATGACCCTCCTTTCCATGCTCAATTCAATTCGGAACTTGATCGATTTGAGTCCAATCCCATTCTCAATATGACCCTCCCTTCCATGCTCAAATCAATTCGGAACTTGATCGATTCGAGTCCAATCCCATTCTCAATACGACCCTCCCTTCCATGCTCAAATCAATTCGGAACTTGATCGATTTGAGTCCAATCCCATTCTCAATATGACCCTCCCTTCCATGCTCAAATCAATTCGGAACTTGATCGATTCGAGTCCAATCCCATTCTCAATACGACCCTCCCTTCCATGCTCAAATCAATTCGGAACTTGATCGATTCGAGTCCAATCCCATTCTCAATACGACCCTCCCTTCCATGCTCAAATCAATTCGGAACTTGATCGATTCGAGTCCAATCCCATTCTCAATACGACCCTCCCTTCCATGCTCAATTCAATTCGGAACTTGATCGATTCGAGTCCAATCCCATTCTCAATACGACCCTCCCTTCCATGCTCAATACAATTCGGAACTTGATCGATTTGAGTCCAATCCCATTCTCAATACGACCCTCCCTTCCATGCTCAATTCAATTCGGAACTTGATCGATTCGAGTCCAATCCCATTCTCAATACGACCCTCCCTTCCATGCTCAAATCAATTCGGAACTTGATCGATTTGAGTCCAATCCCATTCTCAATACGACCCTCCCTTCCATGCTCAATTCAATTCGGAACTTGATCGATTTGAGTCCAATCCCATTCTCAATACGACCCTCCTTTCCATGCTCAATTGAATTCGAAACTAGATCGATTTGAGTCCAATCTCATCCTCAATACGACCCTCCCTTCCATGCTCAATTCAATTCGGAACTTGATCGATTCGAGTCCAATCCCATTCTCAATACGACCCTCCCTTCCATGCTCAATTGAATTCGAAACTAGATCGATTTGAGTCCAATCTCATCCTCAATACGACCCTCCCTTCCATGCTCAATTCAATTCGGAACTTGATCGATTCGAGTCCAATCCCATTCTCAATACGACCCTCCCTTCCATGCTCAATTGAATTCGGAACTAGATCAATTTGAGTCCAATCCCATCCTCAATACGACCCTCCCTTCCATGCTCAATTGAATTCGAAACTAGATCAATTTGAGTCCAATCCCATCCTCAATACGACCCTCCTTTCCATGCTCAATTCAATTCGGAACTAGATCGATTTGAGTCCAATCCCATCTTCAATACGACCCCCCTTTCCATGCTCAATTCAATTCGGAACTAGATCGATTTGATTCCAATCTCATTCTCAATACAACCCTCCCTTCCATGCTCAATTCAATTCGGAACTAGATCGATTTGACTCCAATCTCATTCTCAATACGACCCTCCTTTCCATGCTCAATTCAATTCGGAACTAGATCGATTTGATTCCAATCTCATTCTCAATACGACCCTCCTTTCCATGCTCAATTCAATTCGGAACTAGATCGATTTGATTCCAATCTCATTCTCAATACAACCCTCCCTTCCATGCTCAATTCAATTCGGAACTAGATCGATTTGATTCCAATCTCATTCTCAATACAACCCTCCCTTCCATGCTCAATTCAATTCGGAACTAGATCGATTTGATTCCAATCTCATTCTCAATACAACCCTCCCTTCCATGCTCAATTCAATTCGGAACTAGATCGATTTGACTCCAATCTCATTCTCAATACGACCCTCCTTTCCATGCTCAATTCAATTCGGAACTAGATCGATTTGATTCCAATCTCATTCTCAATACGACCCTCCTTTCCATGCTCAATTCAATTCGGAACTAGATCGATTTGATTCCAATCTCATTCTCAATACAACCCTCCCTTCCATGCTCAATTCAATTCGGAACTAGATCGATTTGACTCCAATCTCATTCTCAATACGACCCTCCCTTCCATGCTCAATTCAATTCGGAACTAGATCGATTTGATTCCAATCTCATTCTCAATACGACCCTCCTTTCCATGCTCAATTCAATTCGGAACTAGATCGATTTGATTCCAATCTCATTCTCAATACGACCCTCCTTTCCATGCTCAATTCAATTCGGAACTAGATCGATTTGATTCCAATCTCATTCTCAATACGACCCTCCCTTTCCATGCTCAATTCAATTCGGAACTAGATCGATTTGATTCCAATCTCATTCTCAATACGACCCTCCCTTCCATGCTCAATTCAATTCGGAACTTGGTAGATTTGAGTCCAATCCCATCCTCAATACGACCCTCCTTTCCATGCTCAATTCAATCCGGAATGAGACCGATTTGAGTTCAATCCCATTCTCAACACGATCTCCCTTCCATGCTCAATTCAATTCGGAACTTGGTAGATTTGAGTCCAATCCCATCCTCAATACGACCCTCCTTTCCATGCTCAATTCAATCCGGAATGAGACCGATTTGAGTTCAACCCCATTATCAACACGATCTCCCTTCCATGCTCAATTCAATCGGGAATGAGACCGACTTGGACAACTACGCAAGGCTCAAGCGTAGGTAAATAACTGAAGGCCACTTGGTTTGTTGGTTGTTCCGTGGGTATGTGAAGGAAGTTTGAGATTAGTGAATGTTTTACAAGAACATACTGTTAAACTATACTAACAGTAAGTGACTATTGTATTTTTTCACCCAGAAAACAAAATGACGAGCATATAGCGCATTACAAGTAGAGTAGAAGTTGCCATCTTTGGTGGATTCAAATCGATTGAATCTAATAGGTGTTTCCATGCAATAACATTTCGAACGCAGTTCTAAGAGGATCTGGTCGAAAGACTCACTTCGATGTGAATCCGCGTTTCCATGCACTATTCAATTCGCAATGAGACCCCAAATAGATGTGAATTCCCCATGAAAACGCAATAAAAGCTTCGTTTCGACAGCGTACCGACATTGAGTTCCTCGTTAAAGAAGAAGAATGTGGCCTAGTTTCTATAATACATACATACAACACACAGCACCTACCTCATGTTACATCCGAGCAGCGCGTGCATGGGGTGCAGTACTGCAGGTGGGACGTGCCAAAACCACTGGCCCACGACACTTACCAACATGCAGTGGTGAGTCTGATATCATGTGGGAAACATCGACTTGTGTAAACCCCACTTGTACTCGCTCTCCATGTACAAACAGTCGACACAGACACCTTGTGCCATTATGGGGGAAAGCAGTACGGTACAAATGTTTTAACAACTGGTCGCTATGTGACGGATTTAAATTTCTATTGTATTTGAATGTCCATCACCTCGGGTTTGAGAAAAGTATACACAGGTATTGTAAAGTTCCAAACAAGAAATATCTCGAAAATGGTGTCCCTACAGAACAAACAAATGCACATAGAGATGTATCATAAATACGAGCATACCTTACACATATTGCATTTTCATGAAAGTTCCCAAAGTTACACTTTAGTACATGTAAAGGGTAGTGTGGGGTGGGAGGAGGGGGCTCGAAACGTGCAATACTATGTAGTGTCCATTGTCAACAACAGCGAGCGACCGGGACTGTGCATGTCTGGTCCCCAATCGATTTTCCGATGGTCTGCCTCCGCCCAGACTGTAGGAACCGCCCCTGACCCTACGTGCAGGGTGTTTTCCGGGAAATGACGTCACTGGGAAAACAGTGTTAATGTCCTCAGGTACATAGGTACTTCCATTGCTTCATCCGCCGACGGGACATTTGTAAAAATACCATATATACTACTACCTGTGCTTTCTTTGGACTTAATACCCACGCTTAAACAAACAGGATATTATAAACAATAAACTAAATAAATAAAAACACGGGGAGCACTGTACAAACGCACTGTTAATCACAAATACTATATGAGTAGGGAAATTCATGTGAATGTAATACGCTGCGTTACAAAATAGATACCATAAAACGTTCAAGTGAAAGCATATACGTACCTCGATGCGCCAATTTTCATGCTCAATGATGAACCGCTATTGGAGTTTCTCAACTTCATACATGCCAGTATATATACAGGGTGTAAATGAATAACACCGCACGAATTTTACTGGCAGTAGAGGGTTCATAGACAATCAGTTTGAGACAGGAAACCAATGGTTTACGAAGTCAAGTTAATAAGTTATACGTATTCAAAGTAATTAAAGATTATGACCAATAAATCATAAACGGAAAGAAATATGGCGCTTAAATTGGAGGCTTAACATGTGATTGCGTACGTACACGCACGCCTAATGGAATAGCAGAGACATTTGCAGACGCCCTGGACCTAGAGGCAACCTTTGAACCGAATGCCTTTCCGTCAGACCAAGCATTTGAAGCAATGGTTGATAATATTGGTAGAACACCAACGCACAATAAGACACGTAAAACGAATGCGGGTGAGATCAAATGGATCATCAAGCACCTGCCCACAAGGAAGGCCCCAGTGCCGGACCTAACATCTGCCAGCCAAAGCACTGAAGCTACTGCCAGATATATTTAATTACACAACCGAGAAAGGCCGATTCCCTCCACAGTGGAACTAACCGAGAAAGAGCCAATCACAGCCTGAGAACTACAGGTCAATCAGCCTCCTCAGCACAATGAGCAAGGTTTTAGAGAAAATAATTCTCAAACGGCTTACAAACCACATAGTAATTAATGAACAATTTGGATTCCGGGCACAACACTCGACAACGCTACAATTATTGCGAATGATGGAATCCATCACGAGAGGATTCAACGAAAAGCGATCCACAGGGGCCATCTACTTGGATAGCGCGCTCGCCTACCACCTAGGCGGCCCGGGTTCGATCCCAGGGACCCGCATGTGGTATTCGTGGTGGACGAAGCGGCGTCAGGGCGGGTTTTCTCCGGGTGCTCCGGTTTCCCCCGCCATCTCATTCCACCGGTGCTCCATCTTCATTCCATGTGTCATCAGTGTCACCGCCTGCGGTGCCGTAGTAGTAAAAGCGGCCGTTAAACACTACAACAACAACAATCTACTTGGATATAGAACGGGCCTTCGATCGCGTGTGGCAATTCATCAAAAGGCTCAGTTTTAACGTACTCGAGAAGAAAAACAAAAACCACAACGAGCTAATTCAAACTCTAGGAAATTATGATATAACCCACGATAAACATGCAAGGCCACTATCTCTATTCCAGAGGACTATAGGTCTCGGAGTGCCAGATATTGACATGCAACAATATCTGGACAACCTAGTAAATTACCCCGATGTTATTCGCATGTGAACTGTGCATCATTCTCACACACACTCACACATTTCAGTTAGGCAATAAACCTCAAGTCCTTATTTATAAGGCGGCCCCAGGGGGATGAGGGCCCCCTCGCACCTGCATTTCAGGCAGACTGCCCACCAAGTGTGTACTCCAGACGACCAGACGATACTACGGACATGCATTCACCTTATTTATAAGGCGGCCCTAGGGGGATGAGGGCCCCCTCGCACCTGCATTTCAGGCAGACTGCCCACCAAGTGTGTACTCCAGACGACCAGGCGATACTACGGACATGCATTCACCTTATTTATAAGGCGGCCCTAGGGGGATGAGGGCCCCCTCGCACCTGCATTTCAGGCAGACTGCCCACCAAGTGTGTACTCCAGACGACCAGACGATACTACGGACATGCATTCACCTTATTTATAAGGCGGCCCTAGGGGGATGAGGGCCCCCTCGCACCTGCATTTCAGGCAGACTGCCCACCAAGTGTGTACTCCAGACGACCAGGCGATACTACGGACATGCATTCACCTTATTTATAAGGCGGCCCTAGGGGGATGAGGGCCCCCTCGCACCTGCATTTCAGGCAGACTGCCCGCCAAGTGTGTACTCCAGACGACCAGACGATACTACGGACATGCATTCACCTTATTTATAAGGCGGCCCCAGGGGGATGAGGGCCCCCTCGCACCTGCATTTCAGGCAGACTGCCCACCAAGTGTGCACTCCAGACGACCAGACGATACTACGGACATGCATTCACCTTATTTATAGGGCGGCCCCAGGGGGATGAGGGCCCCCTCGCACCTGCATTTCAGGCAGTCTGCCCGCCAAGTGTGCACTCCAGACGACCAGGCGATACTACGGACATGCATTCACCTTATTTATAAGGCGGCCCCAGGGGGATGAGGGCCCCCTCGCACCTGCATTTCAGGCAGACTGCCCGCCAAGTGTGCACTCCAGACGACCAGGCGATACTACGGACATGCATTCACCTTATTTATAAGGCGGCCCCAGGGGGATGAGGGCCCCCTCGCACCTGCATTTCAGGCAGACTGCCCGCCAAGTGTGCACTCCAGACGACCAGACGATACTACGGACATGCATTCACCTTATTTATAAGGCGGCCCCAGGGGGATGAGGGCCCCCTCGCACCTGCATTTCAGGCAGCCTGCCCGCCAAGTGTGCACTCCAGACGATACTACGGACATGCATTCACCAAGCCCTTATTTATAAGGCGGCCCCAGGGGGATGAGGGCCCCCTCGCACCTGCATTTCAGGCAGACTGCCCGCCAAGTGTGCACTCCAGACGACCAGGCGATACTACGGACATGCATTCACCTTATTTATAAGGCGGCCCCAGGGGGATGAGGGCCCCCTCGCACCTGCATTTCAGGCAGACAGCCCGCCAAGTGTGCACTCCAGACGACCAGGCGATACTACGGACATGCATTCACCTTATTTATAAGGCGGCCCCAGGGGGATGAGGGCCCCCTCGCACCTGCATTTCAGGCAGACTGCCCGCCAAGTGTGCACTCCAGACGACCAGGCGATACTACGGACATGCATTCACCTTATTTATAAGGCGGCCCCAGGGGGATGAGGGCCCCCTCGCACCTGCATTTCAGGCAGACTACCCGCCAAGTGTGCACTCCAGACGACCAGGCGATACTACGGACATGCATTCACCTTATTTATAAGCCGGCCCCAGGGGGATGAGGGCCCTCTCGCACCTGCATTTCAGGCAGACTGCCCGCCAAGTGTGCACTCCAGACGACCAGGCGATACTACGGACATGCATTCACCTTATTTATAAGCCGGCCCCAGGGGGATGAGGGCCCTCTCGCACCTGCATTTCAGGCAGACTGCCCGCCAAGTGTGCAGTTTAGACGACCAGGCGATACTACGGACATGCATTCACCAAGCCCTTATTTATAAGGCGGCCCCAGGGGGATGAGGGCCCCTTCGCACCTGCATTTCAGGCAGACTGCCCGCCAAGTGTGCACTCCAGACGACCAGGCGATACTACGGACATGCATTCAACAAACCCTTATTTATAAGGCGGCCCCAGGGGGATGAGGGACCCCTCGGGAGTGGCACTGCATTTCAGGTAGACTGCCCGCCAAGTGTGCACTACAGACGACCAGGCGATGCTACGGACATGCATTCACCTTATTTATAAGGCGGCCCCAGGGGGATGAGGGCCCCCTCGAGAGTGGCACTGCATTTCAGGTAGACTGCCCGCCAAGTGTGCACTACAGACGACCAGGCGATGCTACGGACATGCATTCACCTTATTTATAAGGCGGCCCCAGGGGGATGAGGGCCCCCTCGAGAGTGGCACTGCATTTCAGGCAGACTGCCCGCCAAGTGTGCACTCCAGACGACCAGGCGATGCTATGGACATGCATTCACCTTATTTATAAGGCGGCCCTAGGGGGATGAGGGCCCCCTCGCACCTGCATTTCAGGCAGACTGCCCGCCAAGTGTGCACTCCAGACGACCAGGCGATGCTATGGACATGCATTCACCTTATTTATAAGGCGGCCCTAGGGGGATGAGGGCCCCCTCGCACCTGCATTTCAGGCAGACTGCCCGCCAAGTGTGCACTCCAGACGACCAGGCGATGCTATGGACATGCATTCACCTTATTTATAAGGCGGCCCTAGGGGGATGAGGGCCCCCTCGCACCTGCATTTCAGGCAGACTGCCCGCCAAGTGTGCACTCCAGACGACAAGGCGATGCTATGGACATGCATTCACCTTATTTATAAGGCGGCCCTAGGGGGATGAGGGCCCCCTCGCACCTGCATTTCAGGCAGACTGCCCGCCAAGTGTGCACTCCAGACGACAAGGCGATGCTATGGACATGCATTCACCTTTTTTTTTTTTTTTTTTTTAAAGATTCTTTATTGTTCTACATGTTCCATTACAATATGTAATACTACATGTTGGGTTTGCTTTGTAAACTGATAAATACATCTTAATTTAACATTAATAATTACATAGATTTATATAGTTCAATTATTTTTTGTCAGATCAATTGCATTGGCATACTGAATATATTCTTTAAAATAACTTTTAGCAATTTCGACTTTAGTTGGTGGCCATTTTCCTCTTCTTTGAATTATTTTCCTTCTGAATGCTCTTCTTTTTTCTTCGAGATTTTTGCAGTCATAAATTATATGGTCTGTTGTTTGCTCTCCTCCATTACATGAACAACTTGGGTCGTCTGTGATGTGGAACCTATAGTAGTATGCTTTAAGTCTTCCGTGTCCTGTCAGTAGTGTTGTAAGGTTTGCCGTTAGATTTATCCTTAACTTCAGTCTGTCTGCTACAGTAGGAAAGTATTGCTTTGTTTCCTGACCTTTAGTTGTTTCTTGCCATTGACTTTCCCAATGTTTTAGACTTTCTTGTCTTAGCGTTCTTCTAACAAAACTCTTTGGACGTCTATTATAGCTGCATTCCTCTTCGTTTGTAATTGCTCTCTTTGCTAGTCGGTCTGCAATATGCATTCACCTTATTTATAAGGCGGCCCTAGGGGGATGAGGGCCCCCTCGCACCTGCATTTCAGGCAGACTGCCCGCCAAGTGTGCACTCCAGACGACCAGGCGATACTACGGACATGCATTCACCTTATTTATAAGGCGGACCCAGGGGGATGAGGGCCCCCTCGCACCTGCATTTCAGGCAGACTGCCCACCAAGTGTGCACTCCAGACGACCAGGCGATGCTATGGACATGCATTCACCTTATTTATAAGGCGGCCCTAGGGGGATGAGGGCCCCGTCGCACCTGCATTTCAGGCAGACTGCCCGCCAAGTGTGCACTCCAGACGACCAGGCGATGCTATGGACATGCATTCACCTTATTTATAAGGCGGACCCAGGGGGATGAGGGCCCCGTCGCACCTGCATTTCAGGCAGACTGCCCGCCAAGTGTGCACTCCAGACGACAAGGCGATGCTATGGACATGCATTCACCTTATTTATAAGGCGGACCCAGGGGGATGAGGGCCCTCTCGCACCTGCATTTCAGGCAGACTGCCCGCCAAGTGTGCAGTTTAGACGACCAGGCGATGCTATGGACATGCATTCACCTTATTTATAAGGCGGACCCAGGGGGATGAGGGCCCCGTCGCACCTGCATTTCAGGCAGACTGCCCGCCAAGTGTGCACTCCAGACGACAAGGCGATGCTATGGACATGCATTCACCTTATTTATAAGGCGGACCCAGGGGGATGAGGGCCCCGTCGCACCTGCATTTCAGGCAGACTGCCCGCCAAATGTGCACTCCAGACGACCAGGCGATGCTATGGACATGCATTCACCTTATTTATAAGGCGGACCCAGGGGGATGAGGGCCCCGTCGCACCTGCATTTCAGGCAGACTGTCCGCCAAATGTGCACTCCAGACGACAAGGCGATGCTATGGACATGCATTCACCTTATTTATAAGGCGGACCCAGGGGGATGAGGGCCCCGTCGCACCTGCATTTCAGGCAGACTGTCCGCCAAATGTGCACTCCAGACGACAAGGCGATGCTATGGACATGCATTCACCAAATTGACACAGTACTCTAGGTATTTAGTTGCAGACGACGCCGTATGGTGGAGCGTAACAATAATAATTTACTGTAGACCGACGACACCACTGACGCGCAAATCACTATTAATTTAAGAGACTAATTGTATGCACTTTCTTTTGCCTAGTGTATGTACATGTATATTTAGACTGTTTCAGGGATGCAGCATGCAGGGTATCGCCACGCTCCCAGACTACTGAGGCGCACGAACAAGACGCCAAGCAACATAGCACCCTGATTCCTGACAACAATCACAAAACCATCCAGGACTCCGCTAGGGGGCAAGCTTGTCTGCACCTTACGTTTCAGGGATGCAGCATGCAGGGTATCGCCACGCTCCCAGACTACTGAGGTGCATAGACACCAAGCAACATAGCACACTGATCCACACAACCATCCAGGACTCCGCTAGGGGGCAAGTTGGGCCTTACTCCTGAACCAGCTCTTTCACCACCGCTACAGGCTTTTATCTTCCTAATCCGGTGGATGGGGCTTTTTAGTGGGTATGGCGACTCTCACAGTACCATGGGGTCATAGGACAGCATTGGAACGTCTGGTTATATCGACTGACTGTGGACCTAATGAATACAAGAAACTGAGTTCAAACCCGGATATAGGTAAACCTTTTTAGCCTCCATTTTTAGAGCAAAGTTAAGCTTATACTTTAAAACAGCAAAATACCACCACTATCATATGCAATGCACGTAGTATTGTTTACTTCTATTCAATAATTTATTTCCTGATTGTTTCTCACTCTCCAATTCTGGGCACCACAATGCACATTTGTCTGAGTATTCTCTCGCAAGATCGCAAAGCCTTTTCGCCATTCATTGAGACCCATAGGTTACTACTGACTTATTAATGCTTTATAAACATTGAGTTTAGTATTGCTGGTTATTATTCCATTAGAGAAAATCTCTTTATTTGCATAATAGGCTCATTCCCTGCCTTATTATCAGATTTAACTGAGGTAGGTACCTACCAAGATATGAAACCTGCACTTAGTCATTCTTTATTTCCTTACCTTTGTTCTGCTTGTAACGTTAATATCATGTTTATAATGCAATCAGGTGATACACAACTTGGAATGATCACAGCCTATTCCAATAAGTGTAGGTAGTAAGTAGACAAACTATTGTATTCCACCCAAAATTTCAATGTCCAGATTTCACCGGAAATACATGTTTTGAGGCCCCTGAATTAAAAAAAAAAGCATTTTTAGGAAAATATGCGCGTCCGTGTGTGTCTGGACAACGTAACTAAAAAACGAGAAGTCGGTTAAAAACCAAGGTTAGTATTTAAGTGTACCTAATGCCCTTCAAGAATGCGACACGAAGATTTAGAAGAAAATAGTCCACCTTAAACTAACCTTCACATAGAACATTTTTTGAAAATGTTGACTTTGTGAAAAATGGTTCAAACGATTTTTAGTAAAATGCCATATGTTTAAGATAAATGAAATGTGTCTTGAATTTTCTGGCTATAGCCTATGTTGTACTGTGACTTTTGTATAACTGGTAAACCGTAACAGATAGACCAAATCTTACTGTACCTCTCGTTAAAACACGCGTTATGTAGTATGAACCATTTCAGAGATATTCCTTGTTATTTGTGTAAGTTTTGCAATAAAGACGTTCTCTAACGGGAGGTCCTTAGGTCCTTATTCAATTTCTATGCCTTGATCATGCAAAGAGAACGGAATTTCAAAGTTATCACAGAGCAGCCAATCTTACAACATTTAACTATCACTCAAAGTTTACCATCTTCTTGCATCTACAAGAAGAAGATAGAGAAATAAGTGTTGGTACAAGAGTGAGCAGAGAAAGTCATGTGAGTGCAACACACCATGGATGTCATTTGAAATCTTTGGTGCAATAGTTGAAGTAAAGCAGAAACCCTGCTCCTGGGTTCGATCCTCGGCTAAGGGTTATTTCCCATGCTCTCCAGCTTGGCGTTTGTTCACCAGTCCATGGGCTCAGGGGAATGAAGCAACATTCCACGTGCTGGTGTATCTTGGCAGGTAACGTTGCCAATGTTATTCACGCTATGTCTGCTCCCTAATATGCTAATATCGCTTAACTTCAGTTAACAATTGTGAGAGTTACGAGCGTTATCTCGGAAGTAAAGAAAAGGGGAGTGATGTGACCTCTGCCATCATAATGTGGTGTGGTGTCAGTTCTGTGTGTTCCACTGCGCAGGCTTCAGGAGCCGGTGTCCATCTACAGCTGACAAATGACGACGTTTCGCCCGCCTATCTTGGGCTTCTTTATCATAATACAAGGTCACTATTATACAGGACAAGCAGTTATATATCAAATAGTCCATATAAATATAATTCGACAGTCTGACTCACTCTCACTCTACTTGAGAATTTATCAGTTAGATCACACGTATTATCATATTACTTGTGATAATAGAAGGAGCTAGACTAGGTCACTATTATACAGGACAAGCAGCTATATATCAAATAGTCCATATAAATATAATACGACAGTCTGACTCACTCTCACTCTACTTGACAATTTATCAGTTAGATCACACGTATTATCATATTACTTGTGACAATAGAAGGAGCTAGACTAGGTCACTATTATACAGGACAAGCAGCTATATATGAAATGGCCCATATAAATATAATTCGACAGTCTGGCTCACTCTCACTCTACTTGACAATTTATGAGTTAGATCACACGTATTATCATATTACTTGTGATGATAGAAGGAGCTAGACTAGGTCACTATTATACAGGACAAGCAGGTATATATGAAATGGCCCATATAAGTATAATTCGACAGTCTGGCTCACTCTCACTCTACTTGAGAATTTATCAGTTAGATCACACGTATTATCATATTACTTGTGTTAATAGAAGGAGCTAGGCTACGTCACTATTATACACGACAAGCAGCTATATATGAAATAGTCCATATAAATATAATTCGACAGTCTGACTCACGCTCACTCTACTTGAGAATTTATCAGTTAGATCACACGTATTATCATATTACTTGTGATAATAGAAGGAGCTAGACTAGGTCACTATTATACAGGACAAGCAGCTATATATGAAATAGTCCATATAAATATAATTCGACAGTCTGACTCACTCTCACTCTACTTGACAATTTATCAGTTAGATCACACGTATTATCATATTACTTGTGATAATAGAAGGAGCTAGACTAGGTCACTATTATACAGGACAAGCAGCTATATATGAAATAGTCCATATAAATATAATTCGACAGTCTGACTCACTCACTCTACTTGATAATTTATCTGTTAGGTCACACGTATTATCATATTACTTGTGATAATAGAAGGAGCTAGGCTAGGTCATTATTATACAGGACAAGCAGCTATATATGAAATAGTCCATATAAATATAATTCGACAGTCTGACTCACTCTCACTCTACTTGAGCATTTATCAGTTAGATCACACGTATTATCATATTACTTGTGATAATAGAAGGAGCTAGGCTAGGTCATTATTATACAGGACAAGCAGCTATATATCAAATAGTCCATATAAATATAATTCGACACTCTCACTCTACTTGACAATTTATCAGTTAGATCACACGTATTATCATATTACTTGTGATAATAGAAGGAGCTAGGCTAGGTCATTATTATACAGGACAAGCAGCTATATATCAAATAGTCCATATAAATATAATTCGACACTCTCACTCTACTTGACAATTTATCAGTTAGATCACACGTATTATCATATTACTTGTGATAATAGAAGGAGCTAGGCTAGGTCACTATTATACAGGACAAGCAGTTATATATGAAATAGTCCATATAAATATAATTCGACAGTCTGACTCACTCTCACTCTACTTGACAATTTATCAGTTAGATCACACGTATTATCATATTACTTGTGATAATAGAAGGAGCTACACTAGGTCACTATTATACACGACAAGCAGCTATATATGAAATAGTCCATATAAATATAATTCGACAGTCTGACTCACTCTGACTCTACTTGAGAATTTATCAGTTAGATCACACGTATTATCATATTACTTGTGATAATAGAAGGAGCTAGACTAGGTCACTATTATACAGGACAAGCAGCCATATATGAAATAGTCCATATAAATATAATTCGACAGTCTGACTCACTCTCACTCTACTTGACAATTTATCAGTTAGATCACACGTATTATCATATTACTTGTGATAATAGAAGGAGCTAGGCTAGGTCACTATTATACAGGACAAGCAGCCATATATGAAATAGTCCATATAAATATAATTCGACAGTCTGACTCACTCTCACTCCACTTGACAATTTATCAGTTAGATCACACGTATTATCATATTACTTGTGATAATAGAAGGAGCTAGGCTAGGTCACTATTATACAGGACAAGCAGCTATATATGAAATAGTCCATATAAATATAATTCGACAGTCTGACTCACTCTCACTCTACTTGACAATTTATCAGTTAGATCACACGTATTATCATATTACTTGTGATAATAGAAGGAGCTAGACTAGGTCACTATTATACAGGACAAGCAGCTATATATCAAATAGTCCATAAAAATATAATTCAACAGTCTGATTCACTCACTCTACTTGACAATTTATCAGTTAGATCACATGTATTATCATATTACTTGTGATAATAGAAGGAGCTAGACCAGGTCACTATTATACAGGACAAGCAGCTATATATCAAATAGTCCATATAAATATAATTCGACAGTCTGACTCACTCTCACTCTACTTGAGCATTTATCAGTTAGATCACACGTATTATCATATTACTTGTGATAATAGAAGGAGCTAGACCAGGTCACTATTATACAGGACAAGCAGCTATATATCAAATAGTCCATATAAATATAATTCGACAGTCTGACTCACTCTCACTCTACTTGACAATTTATCAGTTAGATCACACGTATTATCATATTACTTGTGATAATAGAAGGAGCTAGACTAGGTCACTATTATACAGGACAAGCAGCTATATATGAAATAGTCCATATAAATATAACTCGACAGTCTGACTCACTCTCACTCTACTTGAGAATTTATCAGTTAGATCACACGTATTATCATATTACTTGTGATAATAGAAGGAGCTAGGCTAGGTCACTATTATACAGGACAAGCAGCTATATATGAAATAGTCCATATAAATATAATTCGACAGTCTGACTCACTCTCACTCTACTTGACAATTTATCAGTTAGATCACACATATTATCATATTACTTGTGATAATAGAAGGAGCTAGACTAGGTCACTATTATACAGGACAAGCAGCTATATATGAAATAGTCCATATAAATATAATTTGACAGTCTGACTCACACTGATGATACACATTATATCTACTACGTTTCTAAGGGGATTTGAATCGACTTGAGTCCAATGCCATTCTCAGTATGATCTGCTTTTCCATGTTGAGTTCAATCTGGAATAAACTTGATTTTCATACACAGGGCTCAAGCATAAATAATTCAAGCTGTTACGTTGATTACTTGGTTTATGCTGGCGAACCTGTAAACTATGTTTTCTATGTATTTTAACTAGGTTTTGAGGTTAGTGGATGTTTTTATAAGAAGATATTGTGAGATTATAGAAACAATAAAAGTGACTTTGTTGTGTTTTATTACATCACTTCCATTAAGAAAACAAAATGATGAGCGTTCGGAGTGTTACAGTGAGTACAGTACAAGTTAGCATCATTGGTGGTTTCAAACCTATTTGAATATGGTAGGTGTTTCCATACAGCAACATTTCGATCCGATCACACTTCTAAGATGACTGGTTCCAAGAACTCAGTTTGACCTGAATCCACGTGTCCATGCAGTATTTCATCCGGAATGAGAACTCAAATTGATTTCAATTCCCCATGGAAACATAGTAAATACCTGAGATAAAAATTGTGTTGAATAAAACACGAGGTTACTAACTTCCAGAAGTAATGAGTACCAAGACAAGTTGGCTCTACTTTTACAACCTGCAACAGATTCTAAGTTATAAATGCCGCAGACACATTTCTTATTTTTGATTTCAAATGTCCTAATACTGGAGTTTCGCAAGATTTGTTTTCTTTTTGCATGGTAAATAAGAGAAACCATGGTTCTCACAGAAGATACAACTCATGTTAATAAACAAGTGCAGGTCTGTCTAAAACATACATTGCATTAGAAACATCTGCCACATCGTGCAATTCTTATTTAAAGAGAAAACATAAATTAACTTGATTTTCCTTCCTAAGCAGCAACAAGCAGTAACCAAGACAGGTAGTAAACAATAAATGCCTTGCTTACGCAGAACGGGATTGCATCATCAGCAGACACTCCACTCTATATGTTGGGACTTCTGAAAAATACCAGTTAGAGCAGTGGCGGCTCGTGACTTGTCGCAGTGGGTGTGCAGTATATTACTTCCTCTCCACCTTTACTCCCTTTCTTTCTCTGACACATGCCACACAATTCTAATTCTAAATTCATATGGACAATTGAGCTCTTATGTTTTGCTATTTTTTTGTTTTAAATGACTAATATCACAAGAATTAATTTTTGTCCAGACACCATTTCTCTTTCTCGCAAAAAATATACACGGAAAACAGCTTCTCTTATAAGAATAAACTCGAAATATTTATCTTCTTTAGTTTCGCCATGTTATTAATTTCTACAGTTATGCGCAGACACAACTGCATGCAACTTGCTGCCAGAACACAAGTATAACAAACAATAATAAACACCTAACAAAATAACTATTTCAAACTGAAGTATTGGCCTTAGTAAATTACGACATGAAGAGTAATTATACACATTTATCATCATTTAATAAGACTAGATGTAATTGTGTTTATAACATTAATATAATATAAAAGATGGCTACATTATATTTAGAACCGTCACGTTGGCTGCCTGGTAGGTTCTGCTAAACAATGGTAGGGAAATGGTCGTAGCAAGGAAAACAGAGGGACTTGTACGAGAACGTAGTGCGCTTGCGCGGTAAGAATCGTATGTGTTGGCCTTGTCGATTATGCTGCCTTAACTCGCCGTACTCTTAAATGCAAGCTTTGCACCTCTCCCCACGTACCCCTTGCCTAAAAGCTACCTTCGCCAGTCGCAAAATCGGGTTTATGCGTCTCAGCTTGTTGACTGAGTGAGCTGACATTTGGTAGTGAGGGCGCGGGGAAATTAAACGACCAAGTTCATATAGAAGAAAGTTACACATTCGACTTTCTGATATGCATGTCTATACATATTCGCATGCAGAAAAAATTAGTGGGTGTGTAGTTGCGAGTATGCGATCCCCCAGGAACAGCCACTGGGTTAGAGGTAACCCAACTAAAGCTTGCCAACGAGAGCTGCCAGAAACATTGGCACTACTCCAATAAAGTTGGCCTACCCTACTGGATTGAATGCCACATGTCATTTTCACTCCCCACATTGTACTTGCTGGTCCCGTCTACTCTGTGTGCACTCCGCGAGACGTTGCTTTAGTTGTGCCAGCTCTATCAGATAGAGTGGCTGCTGACATTCCACTTCCCACTTTTCCGTCTCATATAACCAGTAAGACAATACATGATTTTGGTGTATTGCTTAAGTTTACATTGTAATAATTATTTTCCTTGAAGTATAGCACTTGAATTGCTTTTCAAACAATTAAAATAAAGAATTAGTGACATAACTGAAATATTAAAAACCAGAGGGCGAGGGATTTTTTGAGGTTAATAGTCTTTAGCCTGAATTTTTTGTTAGGAAATTAAACCAATTGGTCCCATGTACATAGGAGAACCTCAAGCCTGACAGACAAGAGGCCCTTGAAGATATAGAATATGAGACTGTAGAGAAACAATGTGCATAAATAAAAACTCAGTTTGTATTACGAGCACATGTGACTCCAGAGCATCAAAACTAGCAAATGTAACATGATCATAAGTTTAAGGGCACTCAACTACTTGGTCATCACTGGATCATAGCAAAACCCTAGAGATACATTTCAATATCAAATAAAAATACTAGTAAAAGAACAAATATACTAAATAAATGAGACAAAAGTGACAATTAAAATACATTTAGTCTAAGAGGTGTGATATCTAATATTCTAAATCCTTATTCTCATGTTTACCACTGAAAACTGCTATTGTTTGCCAGGACCTCTGCAGGGAGTCTTGAAGGTGCGCTAGGGAAACACTAGCAGCACGTGACAGACTGACACACAGCTAACCATGTAGTGGCCAATGTGTAACCAAGGCAAAATCATGTAGTGACGAGATACACACGAGGATGTTACCAGTTTGTGACTGTGCAGAGTTGACCACTTTTCGTGCTAGCAAATGAAATAATGTGGGTGACAACAAGCAAGGAGGATAAATGGTGGGAGATGATAACAGTCAACTCAATAATAGCTATAGACAAAGTCATGGATGAAATAACTGTGAGATCAAGCAGGAGAGAGAGAAACAAAGGGATATTTCACCCAGGAGCAACAAGGTTAAGAAAATCATTGGGCGTACTGTAAGTAAAGGAGCAGAGGAAATGTACTTATAGTGAAAGGAAGTGGTCAAGTGTGGAATGAAAATCTATTAATAAGTTACAAGATTGAAGCTGAAGTGAATTAAGATGGGACATGAAATAAATTTAGTGGAAACATTCACAATATAACAAGCTGTACAGGACTACAGAGAAGCTGCAATGTTTATGTAAACAAACAAACTTGATAATTATAAAAAGAGAAAAAAACTGTCCAGCTGACATCACAAATATTTATAATTTACAACTCAGAAGATTGTTTTTCCGAATGGTATGTCATTTGTTGATGACCTCTATTACGTGACAACTGAGAGACAAGCAAGTGTCACTATATAAGAATTACTTCACCACAAAAAGATAGTCACAGACTATACAACATCGCTACATTTCTCGACTAAAGCCCATGGACGAGTTACCATTAAAACAATTCTACAAGTTGCACTCACATCACTTTCTCTACTCACTCTTCTTCATGTTAAGAGATAAACACCTCATTAGTAATTATCATACTAACTTTCTTGGAGGTACAAGGGCAATACAGTAGACTAAGCAATAGTCAAATGTTTTAAGAGCTGGTTGCTATATGAAAACTGAAATTCTGTTCTCTTTACATAACCAAGAGGTAAAAAAAGAATGACTTTCTATTTGAGATAAGTAAAAGTATTGGAAAATGAAACAAATAACAAGGAATATCTCAAAAATGATTAACTCCAAAAAAAAAAGGTATTTGACATAAACTGTTGTCTTAATTGTGTAGTAATATTTTGTGCATCTCTTACAGTTTATCAGTTATACAAAAGTCATTCAGAATAAACAGAACTTCAGCGACCATTCCCAGAAAATTCAACATATATATTCCATTTGTTATAAAAATATATTAAATATGTTATCTTAATTAAAATTGTTGGAGACAATTTTATAAAACTAAAATTTTCTAAAAATGTTCCACGTAAAGAGCAGTTTAGGGTGGGAGATTTCTTCAAAAGCTTTGTGTTGCACTCTTGCAAGATACTAAACTTAAATACCAAATTTGCTACCTAACCCACTTTTTGTTTTTGAGTTATATTTTTCACACACACACTTTTTGTATAAAATGCATACATATTGTGTACATGAACAATAGCACGCATACACAAATAAACAGAATGGGTTGAGAAAGCCATATCTAAGTTGTTCTCCAATGAACAGCCTAAGCAAGTAATGACAGATAATCTACCTCATACACTGAGAGATAAGAACATCAAATCCAAATTTACTCTTAGAGGCTCGAAAATATACATCAACTAGATCTAGCGTGGATAATTCTGACAATTATTTTTCCTTTAACCCATCACGATTAATTACACTTCGCTGCAATAATGTGACAATTAACAAAAACAGGTTATAGTAAATGTTTACAAAATCGGCCGCTCGAGAAAACGAATGAAACATAGTGCAATGGATGCAGTTTGTATTGCTGATTACGATTTTGAAAGTTTTATTTGGCGCTCAAGCTTCGTGTTTGATTTATGAGCAAATTTCGTACATCCGATGCAGCAGATTAATTTCGCTTATGTGGCGGATATTTGGCAAATAAATGTTTATAAACGGGTATAATATATGCTAGAATGATTGATTAATGTATTTACGTTGAAACTGTTACATAAACACTGCCCAAATTGTAAATATTTCGATAACACAGGACCCTGTTACCCCACTCAAATACACACACTAACCTAACCTAACACGGGCAACATTTCGATAACACAGGACGCTTTTACCCCTCTCATAAACACACTAAACTTAATCTAACCTAACACAGGCAAAACGAAAATGAAGCTTGACTGCCAAATAAAACTTTCAAAATCGTGATCAGCAATAAAAATTGCATCCATTGCACTATGTTTCATTCGTTTTCTCGAGTGGCCGATTTTGTAAGCAATTACCCAGGTTATTTCTAATCACCTAAATTTAACCACTAAAAAGGCTTGTGGACTTTTGATTCCTACTTGGTGTCAAAATAGTAAAATATACTGACTAAAATAACGGAGAATACCTTAAGAACTGCGTATGAAGTAAACATTGCCACTTCCAAAGCTTGTTCCAAAGCTTGTCACCCATCCTTCCATTTAGCAAGTTTCCTTTTATAGCAAAACTATTACATCAGGACATCAGAAACTCAAAATTTTCACAACGGTCTAAACCACCATCCAACAGGGCTCGAACTGCTAAGGATAAGTAAATTATTCCCACCCCTAATTGAATTAAACTAAATATTCTTAAAAAGCACCAACTTACAACTTCTGACAAGAGAGCTTGAGATGCAGCACTTAACTTTATTATACGAATGAGCTATTTCGCTTTCTATGCACTTACACCACCAGAAAAATTATTGGCCTAGCGTGCAGCTATCTGAATTGAATAAAGTCATTACATAACCCCAAGTCTCTTTACCGTCGCATAACCTCACGAGAACGATCAATGGGCTGACTAATACGATGAGCGGGAAATTGTACCACAACATTCCATAAAGCGTAATTAATATTATTTATACAACCAATTCTGTTTCCCACTCTTTCATTAGTTGGCTGAAGCCGCCTAATTAAGGGCGTGTATTATAACTATATTATATTCAATTTCTTACCTCACCCGCCGTGCTATAATCTTCCAAGTGTTGCCGAAACGCTGTTCATTCCTTACACTACACCACTTATCTTGTTGTAATTAACAGTTCAACATTTCCCTTCCGACAAAACTTTCTCAACACTTTAACATCTTCCTGACAGACGACATCTGTTCGAACCGGAAGAAAACATCCTGCAAATACTGAGAAACATTGCAGTAGCACCAACAGTACCCGTAGAAGGAATCAGCCAATTGTGCAATATATAATGGAAACAGAGGTTTACCCTTTTCTATGGAGGGAATTATAAAACCATAAAACTAGAACGAAGTGGAATTCCTCTCAGACTCTATCAAATAAGTCCAACAAAATGATTTGTTTCCTCCTTTTTTTCCTCAATGTTTAGTCGCGATATGACTTTTATGTTGAAGCGACTTCAAATAATAAATAATAAATAATAAATAATAAATAATAAATAATAAATAATAAATAATAAATAATAAATAATAAATAATAAATAATAAATAATAAATAATAAATAATAAATAATAAATAATAAATAATAAATAATAAATAATAAATAATAAATAATAAATAATAAATAATAAATAATAAATAATAAATAATAAATAATAAATAATAAATAATAAATAATAAATAATAAATAATAAATAATAAATAATAAATAATAAATAATAAATAATAAATAATAAATAATAAATAATAAATAATAAATAATAAATAATAAATAATAAATAATAAATAATAAATAATAAATAATAAATAATAAATAATAAATAATAAATAATAAATAATAAATAATAAATAATAAATAATAAATAATAAATAAATAATAATAATAATAATAATAATAATAATAATAATAATAATAATAATAATAATAATAATAATAATAATAATAATAATAATAATAATAATAATAATAATAATAATAATAATAATAATAATAATAATAATAATAATAATAATAATAATAATAATAATAATAATAATAATAATAATAATAATAATAATAATAATAATAATAATAATAATAATAATAATAATAATAATAATAATAATAATAATAATAATAATAATAATAATAATAATAATAATAATAAAAGAAAGAAAAAAAAGATCTTCCTTTTCTGTTTTTATTGCTTTCTCTACCAGAGAGGATGCAATGCACTCAACTCACCAATTCGACGTCAGATTTAACCGGAAATACAAATTTTGAGTGAATGAAAAAAAAAGTTACATTCATATGAGTTTCTCTGTAATCTATCGTTTATAATTGCGCATACACGTTCATTTTTCTATTTTTACAAGAGTATATAGATTTCTTAGAGATCTTCGAATTAGTTCTAGAAAATTCATGATATACATTTTATGTGTCATGTAAATATTTTAAATAAGTACATGGTATTTGAAATCAAATCATCCGCCCTTTCTGAGATAATGTAAAAGGTAGGATGGGATCTGAGGAGTCTTGAAACTCTCTGTACCGCTTTGGAAAATACTGAATTTAAATACCAGTTTGGTATTCAAATGACTTTTTTATTTTTGAGTCATGTTCTTCATAAATAACATACTCAGACACTAATATACAACCTGATCTAAAACACTTTTTTATTCAGGGGCCTCAACATGCCTATCTGCAGTTAAATATCAATATAAAATATATTTTTCGACTGAAATCCCTTCTCCATCTACTATGTATGTGGTGGCGAAAGTAAAAAGGATTTTAGGAAAAGTTCTGCATGCGTGTATGTAAACAATGTGTTGGTAAATATTAAAATGTGATATTTAAGTTCAGCATCATCCAAAAATGCAATGTAATGATTTTCAAGAAAATGTCCATCCCAAAGTATTCCTTTATACAACAATTTTTTCATTTTCTCCAAATGGCGAGCCCTTAAACCTCACTCACTCACTCTTGTTAAAACATAATGAGAGATCAAAAATCTTACTGGCTGTGCAGTGCTTTGTCTGTCTGCATCCTCGGCACTCATTGCTATCTGCTGATATAGTCAAACGCCTGTCAGGGAACACAGGAACCTATGTACCAGACAGAGTGAACACCTGCAAGTATGAGAGTGAGGACTTACAAGTCAGTGTCTAGAGTCAGACGCCTGTCAGGGAACACAGGAACCTATGTACCAGAGTGAACACCTGCAAGTATGAGAGTGAGGACTTATAAGCCAGTGTCTAGAGTGAGACGTCTGTCAGGGAACACAGGAACCTATGTACCAGACACAGTGAACACCTGCAAGTATGAGAGTGAAGACTTACAAGCCAGTGTCTATAGTCAGACGTCTGTCAGGGAACACAGGAACCTATGTACCAGACAGAGTGAACACCTGCAAGTATGAGAGTGAAGACTTACAAGCCAGTGTCTATAGTCAGACGTCTGTCAGGGAACACAGGAACCTATGTACCAGACAGAGCAAACACCTGCAAGTATGAGAGTGAGGACTTACAAGCCAGTACCTAGAGTCAGACGTTTTCGTGTACACTTTATTTCACTGTTTTATTACACAAGTACTCAGAATACACGTTTAGGAACATAGTATATTATGTGTGTAAACCGCACTTAATTAAGGCAAGCTGCATAAAGTTGAGCAATTGAAAGAAATTATGGCGACACACTTCACCCATGGCATCATGGAAGTATTCCTCTCCTGCTCGTCCTTTCCCTCTCATGTCGAGATGTTGCCAACATTGGCACTTGTGTCATTTCCTGCATAAGTTCCTGCTTATCATACGTTGGCAATACTATACTGCTCGCAAAAGTTAAAGGCATGTGAAAGCTTAAGATTTGCTGGAGTCTGCAGTACGGCCCGCCTCCATATGCCTTTAACGTTTGTGAAGATAATAGTTTCATACTTATCTTCTGGTTAATTTGGTAAGCAATAGCAACATGCTGAGAGAACGAAAGAGTTCCAAACTGTCTGTGTGGTGTTTTGCCTGTCTGCTTCCTTGGCGCTTGCTGCCATCTGCCCATATCATAGGAAGGTGCGGGTGAAACCATACACTTTTAAAACTACTTCTAAAGGCTTTGCTTACCAGCTTTGTGAAGAGAGATGCTGAAACTGGCTACCATCGTTGTCCATACATTTTTGGCACCTCTTTAGAAAACTATCCATTACTCACCTAGTTCATGTTGAGAAATGCTGCCAGTTTCCAGACAGGCATTTGTTTTAATTCTTCCAGGGTGTGGGGGTTTATCTTGCAAACTTTATGTGTTAAGTAACCCCAGAGGTAGAAATCACAGGTGGTTAGGCCTGAGGACCACAAATCTCTACTAACAATTCTGTCCTGAAACGCTTTCAATTGTTCTCACCAAAAGATTGGCCGTATGAGCTGTCACAGGGTGTTGTTAAAAAAAAGCAAAATCATGTTCCTTGTCTGTTAATTCTCTAAAAAAAATCTGATATGTTGCACTCACATACCTTTGTCTACTTTTGTGCTAACCATTCTTACAAACTCTTATTCCTCTATCTTCTTCGTGTTAGTTGAAATAAACATTTGTCCATTCCTTAACAATGCATCTGTATTCATACACGTATGCATATACTTTTTACGGCATCCCCTATGATGTCATCTTACATGTTAAATAATTCCCAAAAATGTTGAGGAAGCGATCTCAATCCATCCTCCCAACACTATTAATATTAAATCTAAAATAATTAATATATATATACTCTTTTCCTGGTATTCTACACACTGCCTTAACAAGTTATTTTGATCCAAATTCAAAATTCTGTACCAATATTTCAGAGTTCTTTATATAATCATGCCCTTTCTCGACACCCTTGCCATCTCCATCTGCGCTACCTCTCTTGCCACCGCACTTGGAAGAGCCAACATTTCCCTGCAAAACATCCTATAAACTGTATCTATGGTTTCCTCACCCTCACTCAATCCTCATAGGTTCCCCCACCATATTATAAACTTTTTCTAACCTTTTGACCCCAATATTCGGTACTCTGTACTTACAACTTCTTATTGCTGACATAGCTCCTTTCCCCTTTGTCAGAGCTAATTTCTTTTGTTTTCCCCACCCCCACTCCCATCTAATTTTACTCCTAAATAGATACATTCTCATACTCAATAACAACCACCATCACCGTCACTGCCACTGCCACTGCCACCACTTTATTGCATTTTCCAAAAGAAAGATTAAAGTAATCTTATTGAAATGTGCCCACAATGTTTCTACATATGATTGTAGCCACTTATATATGTTACCAACAGGGCTGTCTGCATAAATTCTCTCCCCTCAATTCATTTTCATTCCAAGTGATGTTTGGTCCACTTCGTCAGTTCCAGGTGGACTGCCTCTTCCTCACAGTCACACATCGTCTTTACAGCATATGGAAACTAGTGGCTAGGGACAGGGGAGTAACTTAAAATTACCCGTATGGGTTCATGGTAAAATGGCATGCATTATGCTGATATTTTATTCTGCAAACTCTTCTTGCACCCTTGAACTAATGTCTCCTGTCCTTGTCCCAACACCTTTATGAATGGCCCAGTTCACAAGGCAGCAGAACACTTAATGAAGGACTTTCTTAGTGAGAGTGAATTATGGAAGAACCAGCTTCTACAGAATCTAAGACCATTATTGTAGGAACAACCATCAATAATCTAGATTTTTCAACCTTCAATTTCAATGAGTAGATACACTTCTGCAAAATAAGCAGTCTTGTAAATTCTATCTTCACATATATAGACTCAGGGGTCTCTGTCTAGGGGATATGTGAATAGTGACCACAAGGTACCCAAGCTGAGCAGAAGATTACTTCCACTTACTGGTGTCTAGGGGATATGTGGATACTGGCCACAAGGTACCCAAGCTGAGCAGAACATTACTTCCACTTACTGGTGTCTAGGGGATATGTGGATACTGGCCACAAGGTACCCAAGCTGAGCAGAACATTACTTCCACTTACTGGTGTCTAGGGGATATGTGGATAGTGATCACAAGGTACCCAAGCTGAGCAGAATATTACTTCCACTTACTGGTGTCTAGGGGATATGTGGATAGTGATCACAAGGTACCCAAGCTGAGCAGAACATTACTTCCACTTACTGGTGTCTAGGGGATATGTGGATAGTGACCACAAGGTACCCAAGCTGAGCAGAACATTTCTTCCACTTACTGGTGTCTAGGGGATATGTGAATAGTGACCACAAGGTACCCAAGCTGAGCACAACATTACTTCCACATACTGGTGTCTAGGGGATATGTGGATAGTGACCACAAGGTACCCAAGCTGAACAGAACATTACTTCCACTTACTGGTGTCTAGGGGATGTGTGGGTAGTGACCACAAGGTACCCAAGCTGAGCAGAACATTACTTCCACTTACTGGTGTCTAGGGGATATGTGGATACTGGCCACAAGGTACCCAAGCTGAGCAGAACATTACTTCCACTTACTGGTGTCTAGGGGATATGTGGATACTGGCCACAAGGTACCCAAGCTGAGCAGAACATTACTTCCACTTACTGGTGTCTAGGGGATATGTGGATAGTGATCACAAGGTACCCAAGCTGAGCAGAATATTACTTCCACTTACTGGTGTCTAGGGGATATGTGGATAGTGATCACAAGGTACCCAAGCTGAGCAGAACATTACTTCCACTTACTGGTTTCTAGGGGATGTGTGGATAGTGACCACAAGGTACCCAAGCTGAGCAGAACATTACTTCCACTTACTGGTGTCTAGGGGATATGTGGATAGTGACCACAAGGTACCCAAGCTGAGCAGAACATTACTTCCACTTACTGGTGTCTAGGGGATATGTGGATAGTTGCCACAAGGTACCCAAGCTGAGCAGAACATTACTTCCACTTACTGGTGTCTAGGGGATATGTGGATAGTGACCACAAGGTACCCAAGCTGAGCAGAACATTACTTCCACTTACTGGTGTCTAGGGGATATGTGGATAGTGGCCACAAGGTACCCAAGCTGAGCAGAACATTACTTCCACTTACTGGTGTCTAGGGGATATGTGGATAGTGACCACAAGGTACCCAAGCTGAGCAGAACATTTCTTCCACTTACTGGTGTCTAGGGGATATGTGAATAGTGACCACAAGGTACCCAAGCTGAGCAGAACATTACTTCCACTTACTGGTGTCTAGGGGATATGTGGATAGCACCACAATGTACCCAAGCTGGGCAGAACATTACTTCCACTTACTGGTGTCTAAGGGATATGTGAATAGAGATCACAAGGTACCCAAGCTGAGCAGAACATTACTTCCACTTACTGATGTCTAGGGGATATGTGAATAGTGACCACAAGGTACCCAAGCTGAGCAGAACATTACTTCCACTTACTGGTGTCTAGGGGATATGTGGATAGCACCACAATGTACCCAAGCTGGGCAGAACATTACTTCCACTTACTGGTATCTAGGGGATATGTGAATAGAGACCACAAGGTACCCAAGCTGAGCAGAACATTACTTCCACTTACTGGTGTCTGAGGGATATGCGGATAGTGACGACAAGGTACCCAAGCTGAGCAGAACATTACTTCCACTTACTGGTGTCTCGGGGATATGTGGATACTGGCCACAAGGTATCCAAGCCGAGCAGAACATTACTTCCACTTACTGGTGTCTAAGGGATATGTGGATAGTGATCACAAGGTACACAAGCTGAGCAGAACATTACTTCCACTTACTGGTGTCTAGGGGATATGTGGATAGCACCACAAGGTACCCAAGCTGAGCAGAACATTACTTCCACTTACTGGTGTTTTGCTCCTCATTGTAACTTTTCTATCCGACCTTACCTTGGTCATGTCTTGTTCTCTTCCGACTTCGATGCTATTAGGGTTCCCGCAGGCAAGGGAGTCTTTATTTTTCCTACCTCTCCATTTCTCTATAAAATCTTAACCCCTAACATGCTGACCTGTCATGGCATGTAGTATGTCCTCTGATTGGTGAATTTATTTTGATAATTCTCCCGGTCAGGTCGGTGAGACCCGTAAACCAACGACAGGTGTGGTCCTCCAGACCTTCTGGGGGTTGTGAGAGAGCGATGTGACCGCCAAAACATAAAAATATGGTGCTCTCTAAAAAGCGGTTACTATTACTGCTTTTGCTCTCTTCAATATCACCATGAAGAGCAAGAGGATTAATGACTTCATTGTCAGAAATACAGCATTAGCTAACAACAACAACAACAAATGATTCCAAAAGACTTACCATTCCATTTCAAATGGCTGTAATCCTTTGTGCGTCTGGCCAGTTGTTGGAAATTTGCCAAATTAACTTGGAGTTTCTGTGTTTCTGGAATGGACAACTGTATGTCACGTATTTGCTTGTTGGAGAGCCTTTATCTTTATTTATGCAGAGGAAAAGAAAACGAAAAAGTAGTTTACCAAAAACCTTTGCATTGATTGTTAGCTGTATTTATCTTTCATGTCAATAAAAGACAAATTAATTTGAATTACAAAGGACTTTTATTGAATAACCCAATAGCACTCAAACCGCACATGATGCATATATTATCAATATCAATGAACTAGAGTCGGAAGATTGATAACACTGGTCAACTAACATTTTTGCCAGAAAATCTGTTTGGTGTAAGATGTGAAGTTCGATGCGCTGATTTCAGAACTGGTGTTATCTCGTTCCTATCATGTATAGTTTACTGTTTATCCATAACTTTCTATTTGCGTTTTACTTTGCTTAAAGGCTGTAGAATCTATTTGCTGTAGCACACCACAAGGGAAAGATAAAGCGATCTTATATCTCTTATGTGTACTATTACACTGCAGTTAAGCAATGATTCACCAAGGAATGTTGCAATACATCCCAGACAGCAAGCATCCTGTCTGCAGTTTCAGTCAGTGTTGTGTTTGTTATCAGGAAACGTGGTGCACAAATACATATTTTAGCCTGCAACTTGTAGATATATATCTTAGAAATGAGGACGAAATCAGTATTTTTTTTATGTTTTTGCAGATTCGCTTAAATTACTATACCCCAAAAATGTGTCAATCAACCAGAAAATTATTGCTACGTATGTGGTTCATTCACACCTAAATTGCAGTGGCATACATAACAGAAGAAATTGTACCATCTATATTTTGGTATTGCACTGTGCGATCAGGAAAAACATTGGGCTCCACATATCATATGCAAACCATGTGTGACAGGTTTAGGGGAATGGATGCTGAAAAGGAAAAGTTTGATGCCATTTGGTGTACCAATGGCTAGGCAGGAACCAAAGAACCACATGGGCGACTGCTATTTTTGCTGTGTGAATATTAAAGGATTCTCAGCAAAGAACAAACATAAAATTGTATATCCAAATCTTTTATCAGCAATGTGACCGGTTCCACATAACATGCTCCAAGAAACGGAACTTGAAACTGATGATGATCCTGTGGACCTAGATCTTGACTTTTTTGATGTTTCTACTTCTGAAACACAGAAATTTAATCAGTCTGAATTAAATTATCTCGTTAGGGACCTTTCACTTTCAAAGGACAAATCAGAACTACTAGTATCTAGGCTGAAGGAGAAAAATATGCCTGAGAAGGATGTCAGGATTTCTCACTACAGGAGAAGAAGCAAAGTTTTGGAAAAATTCTTATCCTTAGGTGGTCCAATAGTATTCTGTAATGATGTGAATGACCTCTTTGAAGAACTGAAACAAAAGTACAGTGCATAGAATTGGAGATTGCTTATTGATTCGTCTCAGAAACTTTGAAAGTGGTTCTTCTACATAATGGAAACTGAAGCCCTCTGTACCCATTGCTCATTCTGTTCACCTAAAGGAAGCTTATGAAAACATGAGTGTGGTATTAGAAGTGAATTACAACTTCCACCAGTGGGATATCTGTGGAGATTTGAAAATTCTAGGCATGCTATTGGGAATGCAGTAGGGGGGTTACAAAATCCTGCTGCTTCCTGTGCCTATTAGACAATCACAAAACAGGAAAACGTTACGTCAAACATAACTGGAAGCAAAGAAGCACTTTCAACCCAGGGGAAGAAAATGTCAAGTACATCCAACTGGTTGATACTGAAGAAGTACTACATCCCCCTATCCACATAATGCTTGGACTAGTGAAAAGTTTTGTAAAAACTCTTGGAAAGGCCAATTCAATTGCATTTGAATACCTGAAAGAGAAGTTTAGTTTCATATCAACTGCAAAACTGAAGAAAAGTGTGTTTGCAGGACCACAGATAAGGGAACTGTTGCTTGATGAAGAATTTCCAAAAAGATTAAATGAGACTGAACTGAGAGCCTGGAATTGCTTCAAGTGGGTTTGCATGAATTTTCTTGGGAAAACAAAGTCACCTGATTACAAACAAGGAGCGCTGGAATTGCTTCATGCTTATAAAGAAATGGGTGTTCGCATCTCACTGAAAATTAATTTCCTAGATTCCCATTTAGACTTTTTCCAGCCAACCTTGGTGACATAAGTGATGAAATGGGCAAAAGATTTCACCAGGGCATCAAAGTGATGAAGAATTGTTACCGGGGTTACTGGAATGAGGCAATGATGGCAGATTATTGATGGATACTGTATCGTGACAATACACAGAAATCACACAAACAATAATTGACTAGTAAGCATTTTTAGCTTCCAATTGAGAACAACTGACCATTTCTCCGTATTTATGAACAACTGAAATAAGAGTAAATTTTGCAGCTTTTATATTAGTTTTCTATCAAGTTAATGTTGAAAACAGTAATTTTCTTTATCTTTTGCCAATGGAATATAATATGTACATTTTCACATATTTTTCAAAAAGTCTAATACATTTTTTGGATATTATTCAATAATTTGAAATGATGCGGAGATATTAACAACAGGTTTGGATTCAGGGCACCGACTTTAATAGGAAACATTATGATTTTAAGTTTTGTATAAAGTATGTTGTTCATAAAATAATAAATTTCAGATTATGTATTTACTTTAAAATGTGTGATTTGTTGATCACATAAGTCAGCTATAATTGAAAAACTATACGTGATAGAAGAAAACTGAAAACAGTTCCAAATTCAGCTAAGAAAGTTGGTGTAGAAAAATATTGTTTCATCCCTGGCGGTTAAAACAACTTCATTTTTGTTGACCACTGTAATCACTGATGAGTTACAATCAAAACAATGTTAGTTGGTATGAAGTTCACTGGGTCATCTAGTTAACAATATATACTAAGTTGGAATTCCCCCTCTAATATGTAACAAATAAATATTGTGCATTTTAAGAGGAATTAAATACATAGCTTTAATTCTAAAGTAAGAACAAATTAGAAACTAAAAACTTCACTTATCTTAGTAATGTTGCAGTTCTTTTCAAAGCTTTAACTTTGAATAATTTTTTTCTCAAATGAGTAAAAAGTGGACTTGGTCCAGTTTCCAATTTTAAGACCATGCACCAACCACAAGAATTCCCCCCTGAGCTAATCATGTGTTTTGTGTGTAAACATAACCAAAGAGAAAGAACCAGGCATCAGTATGCATAGGCTTTCACGGCCGGTGTTCGAAATTCTAAAAGAGTCTTCCGGGCTGATTTGCCGTGGTCTGCTGGAGTAACTTGGTCCAGACGTTTCGTCCACTACTGCGGTGGACATCATCGGTGGCGTGGTCGAAGTCTTCTTGGTGAAGGTACAGTTGTGTCTGAGGCGTTGACTTCCGTTAAATTCTGCATCCCCGACAGTCAACGCCTCAGACGCAACTGTACCTTCACCAAGAAGACTTCGACCATGCCACCGATGATGTCCACCGCAGTAGTGGACGAAACGTCTGGACCAAGTTACTCCAGCAGACCACGGCAAATCAGCCCAGAAGACTCTTTTAGAATTTCGAACTAGGCATCCTATGTATAGGAGTAACATCAACAGTGTCAATGGTATGTAAACAATTCTCAGTAATGGATTTCCTTTCCATGATCCACATCTTTCAACTATTGCACTGCACTGGAATAATTTCACTGTTTTCCTAATAGCTTTACGTGCACTTGCAAGCTTCTTGTGCCAACTGGCACAATGATTTTGATGGGTTGGTTCCCTGCATAGAGTCAGAAGTATACAACAACTTCTCTTCATGTAGTTCAGGTGGGCTTAAACTCCATTTGGAATCTGACACTCAGGCATTTCTTGACAACTTAACAAACTGCTGCACCAAACTCCTTCTACACAAATCTGTGTGTATTTATTGACTTCTTAAAAGACATTCTCAGCAAGAAAAATACATTCCTCAATGAAAGCAGCAGCAGAATTTGACAGTACAGTATTGAGATGCCAGTCGCAACACACAACAAACCACCACATAGCAGGTGTGGCGAGTTTCAAAGGTACTCAAGGTCAAGTTGCGTCGCATGACTCTTTGTGAACACATGACAACAATCAGAGTGGCCACGACAAAAGGGTTTTGGAGATTATTTGCAAAGCGTCCAGTGACAAGTGTATTTGTAGAAGTTACAGAAAAGGTGAAGTTCAAAAATATAATGAAGTGGAGCAATGAGAGTATGGGGAGTCAGACAGGTTTTAGGTTTAGTGTCTGCGAGGAGCTGCATGTGTATGGTCACGTCAAAAGGAAGATAGAAGCAGTTAATGAGTGTTGAATGATGGTATTGTCAAAGTCAGCTGTTTGAGAGACAGAGAAAGTGAAGAAAGATAGTGAAAGGACTGAGTCAAGGTTATGAGAAGAAATCAGTTGTGAGTTGTAATATCATGAGAAACCATAGACTGTGTTAACATCAGTAAAAGAATTGTGTATATGTGTAATTAGTGTATGAGAGACAGAGAAAGTGAAGAAAGACAGTGAAAGGAATGAGTCAAGGTTATGGGAAGAAACCAGTTGTGAGTTGTAATATCATGAAAGACTGTAGACCATGTTAACATCAGTAAAAGACAACTTGTAATTAGTATATGAGATACAGAGAAGGTGAAGAAAGACAGTGAAAGGAGTGAGTCAAGGGTATGAGAAGAAAACAGTTGTGAGTTGTAATATCATGAAAGACTGTAAAGTGTGTTAACATGAGTAAAAGAGAACTGCATATTTGTGTAATTAGTGTATGGCAGACAGAGAAAGCGAAGAAAGACAGTGAAAGGACTGATTCAGGGTTATGGGAAGATAATAGTTATGAGTTGTAATATCATTAAAGACTGCAGATTACTTGAGAGGTAGAATTGGAACTGAAAAATTCAATGATACACCTGGGATTTGAACCACAGACCTTCCACTTACCAGGCAGGTGCTCTAAGTATTAACGTTGCCCTCACATGGCTTGTGTGTTTAAAAACACCAACATGAAGTTTGCTGGTATAAATAATATTTAAGACTGTAGATTGTGCTAAAATCAGTAAAAGAGAACTCTCTTATTGTGCATTCAGACAGAAGAAAATAAACTAAGAAAAAATAATTGAGCTGCCCTTTTGTTGTTTTTGTCACACTGGTGTCAGAAGTGGGATCTGCTGAAATGTTGTATTGTTATCCTGAATTATAAGGTAATTACGTTGAGGTGCCAAGCAGTAAGATTCTGCACTGTTATCTTGATAAAATAATAAACAATTGGGGAAAAAAGAAAATCTCTCTTTATTAACAGCCCTTGTACATTATTTGTATACGTGAGAAGGAGGGAAGGAAGGAAGGAAGGAGGGAAGGAAGGAAGGACATGTGAATCCTACACCAGCATTTTTATTGTTTTAACAAAGCATATCTTAATAAAATATATCAAATTCTTCATAAAACTGTCACCAATCTGAAAATAATAAAAGATTAATTTACAGAATCATTGAAACATGCTGCCATACATGTTGCTGTTAAGTTGGTATACAGTATTGACCATCTCACTCACACACTTGTACTTTACGCTAGCTAGCAAGGATGGACAGTGTAGACTTGGACTAGGTATGTAATTATTTATATATTTATATGTATGTACATTTATCAAGTATTTGCAAATCTGCAATAGATCAAATTACCGCAGCAAATGAACATTTCAGGAATTCAGTTACAAGTATAAATAAACAAGGTCATAACAATTACTTGCATTTCACTGCCAGTCAGTCAGTCAGCCAATCAGACAGAACAGTTCAATTGGATTTAACAATGAAAATGTTAAATTCAATGTTTTTACAACTTATAAATTTCTTTGAGCATAAAGAGCATCATTGGTGGTCCTGAGCTAAAGCAAGCATTCTACTGGTTTATGAATATTACCAGCTCTATTTTTAAGTACAAATTCATCTATCTTTTATCTCTACCTTTCTTTTCCTCAGATTTTAAGATACTCAAAACTTAATTTTCAACTCATTCAGACAAAGAAAGGTTCTTTGTTTTTTAAGAATAGTTCATGGAAGATATTGTGAAACATTATAAAATAAATATCCAATTAAGGTTTAAATGGATGTGTGCAAATAATATTCAATTACGATTATTACCTCATATTTATATACTAGTATTTTCATATATTCCTTTTTTACTGTGACACTGGCTGTGGTACACAACGAGGGACGGTTGGGGCAGGGCTGCCCCACCCCACTGGTGGTGCATGTATCAAAGGCACTAAGCACCAGGCTGCCTCGTGCAACTGTTCTGAACACGTGACAACAATCAAAGCAGCACAAGAAACAGGGGTTTTACAGATTATTCAACAAGTGTCCAGCAGCCAGCGTATTTGTAGAAGTTCGGGAGAGGTACGTGTTACATCCTGGCTATATAATAAGACGAGGTCACGACAGAAGTCAGTCAGTAACTAGTTACAGATAAGAGTTGTCGAGAGTCAGTCAGTTTCTAGTGCGTGTGTTTGTGTCTGCTACATAAGAACCAGACACGTTACGTCCTTGCTATATAAGAAGACGAGGTCACGACAGAAGTCAGTCAGTAACTAGTTACAGATACGAGTTGTCGAGAGTCAGTCAGTTTCTAGTGTGTGTGTTTGCTACCTAAGAACTGGGCGTGTTGTGAAGGAACATAGCAAAGCAGTTAATGAGTGGAGTAATTGTATCATCAGTCAGCTGTATGAGAGTAAGGGAAGGTGAAGGAGGACAGTGAAAGGACTGAGTCAAGGTTATGAGAAGAAAACAATTGTGAGTTGTAATATCATGAAAGACTGTAGACTGTGTTAGCATTAGTAAAAGAGAACTGTGTATTTGTGTAATTAGTGTATGAGAGACAGTGAAAGGACTGGGTCAAGGTTATGAGAAGAAAACAATTGTGAGTTGTAATATCATGAAAGACTGTAGACTGTGTTAACATCAGTAAAAGAGAATTATGTATTTGTGTAATTAGTGTATGAGAGACAGTGAAAGGACTGGGTCAAGGTTATGAGAAGAAAACAATTGTGAGTTGTAATATCATGAAAGACTGTAGACTGTGTTAACATCAGTAAAAGAGAACTGTGTATTTGTGTAATTTGTGTATGAGAGACAGAGAAAGTGAAGAAAGACAGTGAAAGGAGTGAGTCAAGGTTATGAGAAGTAAACAGTTGTGAGTTTTAATATCATGAAAGACTGTAGAATGTGTTAACATCAGTAAAAGAGAACTGTGTATTTGTGTAATTTGTGTATGAGAGACAGAGAAAGTGAAGAAAGACAGTGAAAGGAGTGAGTCAAGGTTATGAGAAGTAAACAGTTGTGAGTTTTAATATCATGAAAGACTGTAGACTGTGTTAACATCAGTAAAAGAGAATTATGTATTTGTGTAATTAGTGTATGAGAGACAGTGAAAGGACTGGGTCAAGGTTATGAGAAGAAAACAGTTGTGAGTTGTAATATCATGAAAGACTGTAGACTGTGTTAACTTCAGTAAAAGAGAACTGTGTATTTGTGTAATTAGTGTATGAGAGACAGAGAAAGTGAAGAAAGACAGTGAAAGGAGTGAGTCAAGGTTATGAGAAGTAAACAGTTGTGAGTTTTAATATCATGAAAGACCGTAGACTGTGTTAATGATGAAAAGAGAACTGTGTATTTTTTGCAAAACTCTTGGAAGAAAATAAAGGAGAAAACAATAACTTGACAGGACTTTTGTTATTTTGTTGCACTAGTGTCAGAAGTGGGATTTGTCCAATTGTCATTTTGTTGCATTACTTTAAAATGCTCTCATTGTTGGAGTTTGTGTCAAATTTCTTGGCAAACTTTTCAGTGTAATTTCTTTGATGGCAGATGAAAGGATGTGAAGAGCTATCTTGATATCAAGTATGGTTTTGGATTTAGAGCTTTTGTGGTTTAATATCACATTATTGGTCTTACAATTCAATTTTCTTGCAAATAAGGTTAGGAGCACTGAACACTATATACCCACCCTCATTCTTTCCTCTGCTTCTAACCCCTACACTGCAGCATTGAGTAGCCTTATCTCATATCAGTCCAAACTGACTGGCAGTCAAATCAAAAGGCGTGTTTCGAGCTGTTGCAGACCTGCTAATTTGCATTGTCATAAGTTGAATACATATAGAAATATAATTATTCTTATATATATATATATTTTCTCTGTGATAACAGTTATAATATAATATTATTATGAGTGGCTCTCCCAAAGTCTTTGAGCCAACATGCACAAAGCCTCTAAGCGATAAACATGATCTCTCAAAGACTTCACCAACCAGCATCTAGACAGACTTCTCGAGTAATGTTTACAGTGCTTCAACCTAAGTGCACAAATCACGAGTGCTTGCACTATGAAATTCTTCCAATATCCTTGTTAGTTGCTTTGATTGTCAGGTTGAATACTTTGATAAATGTTAACAGTCCCTGCCTATCATTTGCAGCTTCAGTTAAATAGGTAGAGCTGGCACAACAAAAGCTTGCCAATCTGTTTGATGTGCAGAAACATACCATTATGCCTGTTGCAAGGTGTGCATATTGCAGTGAATGAGTGGAGTGGAGTAGACAGTGGAACTGGCAGGTACAATAGGGGGAGTGGAAATGGCATGTGGCCTTCCATCGAGTCAAGTAACCCAACTTTATCTAAGTAGTACTGAGGTTTTGCACACGTCCTGTTGGCAAGCTTTAGTTCTGTTACCTCTAAGTAAGTGAAACTATAAGTGTCTAAAGTTGACATAAATAATTCTACATATTTATTAAAACGTTTCAGCATTTATATCACTTTGCGTATGTTACAGTGGTACTGGGGATGAACTTGAGTCTGCTGCACCATAGGCAGGCATGCTACCACTGTGCCCTGGGGACAGTTGCAAGAACTACGATACAAGGAAAAAATGCGCATAAAACATTTTAACCGGCTTATCGATGTATATTTCTACTTTTAATTTAGTACACAAGTACATTCCACGCTGTAGTAATAGCAGAATAAGTGTTATATTTATGTTGAACAAGAATTTCAAGTGAAATACTTAACCTGAGGTGCAACTTGGTGCTGTTATATCATGGATTTAGCTAAATATGCTCTGGATTCATTCACCCTTTTATTATTTCAGTAATCATGCAACAGTCAATACACAATTCTTTTCATATGAGAAGAATTTTCATGTGCAATCACTTGTGTTTAAATAGAAGCTGGCTGCTTGTAGCTATTATATCAGAGTATGAAATGGCTAGCCTTTTTACAAGAATCAAGGTAGGACCTCACTCCAAAATCCACTCTCGATGACATTATGGAAGCCTGTGAAATGATACATTAACAGTTAATATTAAGGGATGGGACGTGAGTTTCTTCCCAGACAACTTTATTGCTATGTTTTGTTTGTTATACTTGAACATGGATCAACAAACTCTTAACTGCTGAGAATCAATGCAACATTCTATTGGTTCTGATATCTTCAAACATACAAACTCAGTTAAAGAATCTGCATTCCATTTTTAAAATCATTTTTATGTTTGTATAACATTTTGCGAGAATTGTGCAAAATATGTATGTGGTTGTCTCCTTAGCGCTGTGGTAATGCTGCTGTTTGCCAGTGTGGGAGACCTGGTAAAGGGTGTACTCAGCCTTGTTAGGTCTCTGAGGGTCATATTGAGAAGCTACTTGATTCATAAGCAGTGACCCCTGATTGGGAAGACCACATAACCGGCCGGGAGTGACTGGGGACCTGTAGTGGACAGAGGCAGGTAATGCAGAGGCCAGACAGTAGTCTTTGGTCTGGAAAGGGCTGTTGCGCCCTGGAGTGTATATGTAACTACCTTTAATTTGATGCATAAAGTAATTTCTACCCTGCATGTACAAAGTATTACTATCATTATCATTATTAGAACATTTCAAATAAAGCATATATAACATAAATTTTACTAATAATTGATTCTTGGGTGATCAGCCACGTCAAATTTATAAAACTCAAGCTTTTGACCATTTGATTCTCCATGGTGTTCATCAGGAACAAATGCCAGGTAGGTCTTGGGTAATGAGAGTGGAGAGACCAGTGATTGGCTACTTGCACTGTCAGTCAGCCATTCTGATCTGCTTGAATTGCCTATGATTGTATGTTTGATGGCTGGTGTCCAGAGTCTGTGTTAAAATTTGATGGATGTGATTTGATTTCTATACAATCCTTGATCAGTCGATCAAAGTATCTGTCAGAGTGGTCAAGAACTTTAGTGTCATCAAACTTTGTTCTGTGTGCATTATCAATACTGTGTTATGCCAGAGCTGATTTTTCAGATTATAGGAGTCTGATACTTCATTTATGCTCTTTGCTCTCTCCTCAATGGTCCGTCCAGTTTGGTCGACGTATACCTTTCCACATTCACATGGTATATTGTAGACTCCCGGAACTTTGAGTCCTGCTGGGTCTTTAACTGGTCTTAAATATTGTTGAATTTTCTTGGGGGCTGTAAAGAATGTTTCAATATAGTACCTGGAGAGGATGCATGAAATGTTGTTTATTTTGGCACCATAAAAGGGTATGAAGGCCTTAATATTGACACTCTTTGTGTTGTTAGGAGGTGGTGTATAACTCTTCTATGAGCCTCCTTGATATCATGGTCTACATAGCCATTCTGTTTTAGGGTGTTCTTGTTTTGAATGTTCCTCATCCATTATTTCAAAAGCCCGGTGAAATAAGGTGGAGATGACTGATTTCTTTTGTATGGAGCGATGGAAGCTCGTTGCATCCAAGTACCAGTTTGTATGAGTGGGTTTCCTGGCTCCACCCACCTTGTGGCATTTGTTCCTGAAGCTTACCTTGTTTGTGTATATATAAAAGCATATTTTTAAACTGGCATTTGTTCCTGATGAGGACCAGAGAATCAAATGGTCAAAAGCTTGAGTTTTATAAATTTGATGCAGCTGATCTCCCGAGAGTCAATTATTAGTAACATTTGCCGCAAAAGTTTTAAATTTTATTAAAAGAGAAGGATGATTGCTGCCAATTATAGAATAAACAGATTATATAAAATTGGTCATAAATATTTATTACACTGTAAAATATTTGCCTTTGGGCTTTTTAATATAGTTCTTATTAAGATATAATATTCTGTCCCATCCCTATAAAATAGTTCTCTGCTATATTATATTAATGATAAATTCACAAATAAAAAGAAAAACTTTCAAAATAACACATAAGTTGGATTCAAAAAAATATACAAGTATCACAAATGTCAAACAAATTAAAACCATATTTTACATTAGTTTTATTTCTGTTTCCTCAGGCCAACTCTCTCCCATGTCACTGACAAATTCTAATTTGCAAGAGGAAGATGATAAAAGGAAGCAGAAAAATGGACAATAATTCTGCTTTATCTGGTCACATCTTAACAATGCGTAAACGGGGGAGATAAAATCTGGTATTCTGATTTACTGAGCATTCTTGTTCTGCTCTAAAGCTGATGGAAGATTTAGTAATATCACAAATATATCTGTGCTAGTAGAGTCAAAAAGAAACCAAACTTTACTCCAACTTGTCTCATTTACCTGCAAGCTGTTTGTATTGCAGAGTGCTTCAGTACATGGGTTTTCAATTCTTCTGCAATAATCATTTCTATACGTGTTCAATTAATTTTGACTCCACTAGCGTGAATATCATATGTGGTCTAATTTCATTCAAATAATTACCAGTTTTCAACGCAGTGTGCAATGCTAACTCAGCCTGTGTTAGCAATACTGTCATCTCAAGAAAATCAACGCAGGATGCACAATACATTTTGTATACCAGAATAATCAACTGGTCCACTTGTTCGCCAGATCATTTTACAGCTATCATTATCTCTTCAAGCAATTCGCTGTACTCTTAAAAATTAGTAAACAATATCTTGTTCTATTATTAATATTTTGCAGCATTTTTGAATATGTGACTTCTCCAAAGTTTTTGTACGTCTCCCCATGTAAAATTGTAATTGCATTACTTATGAAGGTTGTTCCTCTGTTAATCTATCTTCTTGCCATGCCTTTCCATTTCTCCCTGTGTTTGCCATATCAAACACATAGTTATATCACATAAATGCTCAAAATCAAATTTGGTCATTCTAGCTTCACTTGTTTGGACATGTTTTGTCATCAGTCTATTGTCTGTAACTTGTAGATGATGTTTCCTGTGCCATAATTACCTACATTCAAGAAGATTGTTTACTTGTAAGCTAAGCATTACAGCACTGTTACTTTTGAGCATGTTATGTCAGATGGGTAAAATTAACTCTTCCTTCTTTTACAATGTTCTTTTACATTGTTTCCCCAACATAATGTATTATGATGTTAATCATTGCAACTTTCACACAGTGAAGCAAATAATTAATAATGGAAAATGAATTGAGATTAAAAACTGACAAGCACCTGTCGTCCCCATTCTTAGCTGCTGCAGAGTTAACAGGCAAGAAGAAGGAGAAGGAGCAGGAGTAGGAGGACTTCAAGGACAATGTCGGGAACCACAATTAGTTGGCTAGCCACTGGAAATGGGGACAGTGAATTCTTGAAACATGTTATATCATAATTTGGAAAGTGGAATAATATCGGTGTTTAATGACAATTAATTTTCCATCTTGTTTATGAGGTTATTTTCTGTTCAGTAAAGTATTACAGTTTTATGCAAACGAATAAAACAGTGTTGGTCCTGTAAGAAGAGATGTCTATTGCTTGTTTCAGAACTTCAGTACTGTCTTTGGAAAATTCTATAACCACTGGTACTGCCCAACTAAAGTTATCATACAATTTTATAACTGCAATTTTAGCCTTTGTGCTGGTCCTGAGTTTGTTTTGTTGACTATATCATGTCTCCACGACGCAGGGCAGGGGATTGGCTTACTGTATTTGGTGTCAGGTTTTAGCTGGAGTAACATGTCAAGTGATGATAATTTTCTGTTCTACACTGACTATTTATAAGTGTACAGAATCTGCTCGAGGCGTCAGAAATTACTTGACACCTGTAACTATTATCTCTGGGATCATATAATGAGATGAGATGAGATGAGTTGAGTGACAGGTAATTTGATGACAGCCACTCTACCTTGTGCCAAGCAGTGAAGCTAGAATGACTCTGAGTGCCTACTCAGTGTTGAAGGACTGTAGACAGTAAGATAGCTACATTGTTACCACTACACACAGTCTGTATACACACTGAGAAGGGCAAGGGGAACAAGACAGACATTATAACCTAATGTGGAAGAAAGAGAATTCTGCTTAGCTCGGCTCCAAGCTTATTCTGGTTGGTTACTTTTTGCTTTCAGCGCTAGTCTGTGATGGCTGTCCACTAGAGGCTGGAGTTGTGGCCATTGTCGCTGGTGTGGCTGGCGTAGGATCATCTTGGAACAGTGGATTTTTCACCTCCATTTCTCCAGTCTGTAAAATATCACAGTACACAATAACCATGGCAGTGCACATTACAGGAAGGTCAGGTTTAAGCTACCCCACGCAAGGTCAGGCTGTCTCGTGCAACTGTCAACTTGTGACAACAAGCAGAGTGACTAACAATGGATTTGCTACAATCTTCTAGTTGCCAGGGAATTCAAGAAAAAAGTGAATTTTCCAAAACATCTTACTACATCATTGCCAGTATAAAAGCTTGTGGAGCGAAAGAGGCAGTGAGTTTTAAGTTATAATAGCAGACAGGAACAATGGCACACAGGTAGGGGTATGTAGGGGAAGTGCTGCGTTGCAACTGTTTCCATCTTTCTTAGGAAGTATTTCTACACATTGTGCACCATTTCTCCGGCTTTACTGTGAATAATGCAACATTTTTTTTCTTTTCTTTGCTTCTACCATTGTCAGAACTGTTAATGAAATTACTATCACACAATGGGGTGAACTTATTGCTCAAAATTATTTAATTTTACTGTTAATGTGTAGGCCAGTACTCACACACATGCTCTGATACAGACTACGCTTGATTGGTGAGAAAACACATGACTGTGATGTTGAACATTTCTATTTTGTGCAACCGCCTTCACTCGTGACAGCGACTATAGTCAGTGAATGTGGAACAAGATAACAGTTGTGAATTTTAATATCACAAAGGACTGTAGACTGTGTTAACATCAGTTTATTTGTGTAATTAGTGTATGAGAGACAGAGAAAGTGAAGAAAGACAGTGAAAGGAGCGAGTCAAGGTTACCATAAGAAAACAGTTGTGATTGTAATATCATGAAAGACTGTAGACTGTCTTAACATCAGTAAAAGAGAACTGTTTATTTGTGTAATTAGTGTATGAGAGACAGAGAAAGTGAAGAAAGACAGTGAAAGGAGCGAGTCAAGGTTACCAGAAGAAAACAGTTGTGAGTTGCAATATCATGAAAGACTGTAGACTGTGTTAACATCAGTAAAAGAGAACTGTGTATTTTGTGTAATTAGTGTATGAGAGACAGAGAAAGTGAAGAAAGACAGTGAAAGGAGCGAGTCAAGGTTACCAGAAGAAAACAGTTGTGAGTTGCAATATCATGAAAGACTGTAGACTGTGTTAACATCAGTAAAAAAAGAACTGTGTGTATTCAGATACAAGAAAATAAGGTGAGAAACAATAATTGGACTGAACTTTGGGTGCATTTGTCACAATATTAATTTCATTAAATTATTATTTGTATTTGTTTTCATTCTAAGGATGGGAATTATACAAAAACAAAAAATTACTAATATTGTTATTATAAAAAATAAATGTGGCATTTTAAATAACGAATTAGACAATTATGTAAGTAAGAGAAATTGTAAGCTCAGGCATTTGACTTAGAATAACAGGAATAGATGATTCATGCTAATATTTTGCTGTTTGTGTACGTTCACTAAAAATATGTCAATTTTCTGTCATATAAATGGAACTTTGTTGTTGCATCTTAAACAATTTGGTACAGTAATGTGGAGCATGACCAACATATCTACCTATATACACTTAGTTTCACTTTGATCCGGACATGATTCAAAGATAAGCATCTTCATATGTTATAAGAGTGTCATATAGTGTGGACATGGGCAAGTGGTGGTGGATGGGCAATCTGCTAGAGATCACACAGAGAACAAATATCACATAAGAAGTACTCACTGATATGAATACCTACGTGCTAGAGCAGCAAAAACCTCAACTTGTCATAAAAGTGATGTCATTTGAACTTTATGTAAGGAATAATTATAAAAGAAAAAATTTGCTGCAGGAAGTGAGTGAGTGAGTGAGTAAGTAAGTGAGTGAGTGAGTAAGTAAGTGAGTAAGTAAGTGAGTAAGTGAGTAAGTAAGTAAGTGAGTGAGTGAGTAAGTAAGTAAGTGAGTGAGTGAGTGAGGAAGTGAGTGGGTGAGTGAGGAAGTGAGTGAGTGAGTGAGTAAGTAAGTAAGTGAGTGAGTAAGTAAGTGAGTGAGTGAGTGAGTAAGTGAGTGAGTGAGGAGTGAGTAAGTAAGCAAGTGAGTGAGTGAGTGAGTAAGTGAGTGAGTGAGTGAGTAAGTAAGTGAGTGAGTGAGTAAGTAAGTGAGTGAGTGAGTGAGTGAGTAAGTGAGTAAGTGAGTGAGTGAGTGAGTGAGTAAGTAAGAGAGTGAGTGAGTGAGTAGGTTTTAAGGGCTCGTTAACAGCTAGGTCATTAGGACCCTTGCTGCAGGAAGAAACCAAACAGTTGTCGACAGCAGTTTCAAGGACATGTTAAAAGTGAAGCGATTTGTGAATGCATGTTTTCTTAAGTGAAGTTAAGTACCTGGGTGACCATCCTTCACTTGGCACTTTTTCCCCCTTTTTGTGAAATCTTGTTTTTTGGGAGAAGATACTTATTGAGATATACTTGAAAAGTAAAACGTTAACTATATAAAAAGTTTTGTTGCAGCTGTTGGTAAGTCATTTCTGAGATGCCACTATCACCACCACTGCCACCACCACCACCACTGCCACCATCACTACCACTGCCACTGCCACCACCACCACTGCCACTGCCACTGCCACCACCACCACCACCACTGCCACCATCACTGCCACTGCCACTGCCACCACCACTGCCACCATCACTACCACTGCCACTGCCACCACCACCACCACCACTGCCACCATCATCACTGCCACCACCACCACTACCACTGCCACCATCACTACCACTGCCATCACCATCACCACCACTGCCACCACCACCATCACTACCACTGCCATCACCACCGCCACCACTGCCACCATCACCACCACTGCCACCATCACTGTCACTGCCACCACCACCACCACTGCCACCATCACTGCTACTGCCACCACCACCACTGCCACCATCACTACCACTGCCACTGCCACCACCACCACCACCACCACCACCACCACCACCACTGCCACCATCACTACCACTGCCATCACCACCACTGCCACCATCACTACCACTGCCACCATCACTACCACTGCCATCACCACCACTGCCACCATCACTACCACTGCCATCACCACCACCACCACCACCACCACCACCACCACCACCACCACCACTGCCACCATCACTGCCATCACCACCACTGCCACCATCACTACCACTGCCATCACCACTACCACCACCACCACCACCACTGCCACCATCACTACCACTGCCACCACCACCACCACCGCCACCACCACCACCACCACCACCACCACCACTGCCATCACCACCACTGCCACCATCACTACCACTGCCATCACCACTACCACCACCACCACCACCACTGCCACCATCACTACCACTGCCACCACCACCACTGCCACCATCACTACCACTGCCACCACCACCACCACCACCACCACCACCACCACCACCACCACCACTGCCACCATCACTGCCACCACCACCACCACCACCACCACCACCACCACCACCACCACCACCACCACTGCCACCATCACTACCACTGCCACCACCACCACCACCACCACCACCACCACTGCCACCATCACTACCACTGCCACCACCACCACCACCACCACCACCACCACCACCACCACCACCACCACCACCACCACCACCACCACTGCCACCATCACTACCACTGCCACCATCACCACCACCACCACCACCACCACCACCACCACCACCACCACCACCACCACCACCACCACCACCACCACCACCACCACCACCACTGCCACCATCACTACCACTGCCACCACCACCACCACCACCACCACCACCACCACCACCACCACTGCCACCACCACCACCACCACCACCACCACCACCACCACCACCACCACCACCACTGCCACCATCACTGCCATCACCACCACTGCCACCATCACTACCACTGCCATCACCACTACCACCACCACCACCACTGCCACCATCACTACCACTGCCACCACCACCACCACCGCCACCACCACCACCACCACCACCACCACCACCACCACCACTGCCATCACCACCACTGCCACCATCACTACCACTGCCATCACCACTACCACCACCACCACCACTGCCACCATCACTACCACTGCCACCACCACCACTGCCACCATCACTACCACTGCCACCACCACCACCACCACCACCACCACCACCACCACCACCACCACCACCACTGCCACCATCACCACCACTGCCACCATCACTGTCACTGCCACCACCACCACCACTGCCACCATCACTGCCACTGCCACCACCACCACCACTGCCACCATCACTACCACTGCCACTGCCACCGCCACCACCACCACCACCACCACCACCACCACCACCACTGCCACCATCACTACCACTGCCATCACCATCACCACCATCACTGCCACTGCCACCACCACCACTGCCACCATCACTACCACCACCACCGCCACCACTGCCACCATCACCACCACTGCCACTGCCACCACCACCACTGCCACCATCACTACCACTGCCATCACCATCACTGCCACTGCCACCATCACTGCCACTGCCACCATCACTGCCACTGCCACCATCACCATCACCACCACCACCACCACCACCACCACCACCGAAGATAAATGGGTATGCGTAATCACACTAGATGTGAGAAACGCATTTAATACTGCAACTTGGAGTGTAATAATCACTGAATTGCAGCGAAGAAAAATATCATTATATCTTATTAATATAATAAGACAATATTTTGATAACAGATATATCCAGTTACATCATAAGGATAAAATGCAAGTAACTGCAGGAGTACCGCAGGGCTCCGTATTGGGACCCACATTGTGGAATATTTTATATGATGGGGTACTGCGGCTCAAATTGACAACGGGAGCATATACTATAGGATTTGCTGATGATCTGGCGCTCATTGTAACTGCTATCGATGAAGAAGAATTGATGTTTAGAGCAAACGAATCCTTGAGACGCATACAGACATGGATGAAGACCAACAGACTAGATTTGGCAGGACAAAAAACTGAAGCTGTTATTCTAAAAGGTCCCAGGAAGCGCAAGGAAGTGTTTTTCACTGTTGGAGGTACCACGATTACACCCAGTAAAGCAGTACGTTATTTGGGTGTAATGTTAGGTGATGGTGGAAATTTTGGAGAACATATTAGGACAATTACCAAAAAAGCTGAGAAGAAAGCATCAGCATTGTCTAGGCTGATGCCCAATATTGGAGGTCCGAGCTCCATGAAAAGGCAGTTGCTATGCAGTGCAATATATTCAGTGCTGCTATATGCTGCACCTCTGTGGTGTCCTGTGCTTCAAAAAGGGATTTATAAGAACCTCATGGACAAGGTACAACGAAAGATGCTTCTGAGAATAGCCTTTGGGTATAGGACTATATCAACTAGAGCCTTACAAGTAATAACTGGGTCCATCCCTATAGATTTAAAAGTGGAAGAAAGAAGAATCATACATGAGGCAGGTGGCCCACTCTCTAAGCATGAGAAGATGAACATCAGAATGCAAATAATTGAGAAGTGGCAAAGACGATGGCAAGAGACCACGATAGTAGGGCAGTGGACAAAGAAAATCATTCCCGACATTAATAAATGGCTAAATTGTAAACATCGACAGCTGGATTACTTCCTGACGCAGGTCTTGACGGGACATGGGAGATTCAGATATTATGCCAAGAGGATGGGGAAAACCGAAGATGACCTATGCAAATATTGTACACAAGTGGACACTGTGGAACACACCATCTTCCACTGTAAACAATGGGATTTACAGAGAAATGACGCCCAAAGGAAGTTAGGTTTCCAGTTAACAGCTGATAATCTGGGAGAAAAGATTATGGATAAGAGAGAAACATGGGCCATTGTAAAATCACTATGTGAATCAATATTGAAGATCAAAGAAGCCGAGGATAGACAATTACAGATAGTTTAGAACGATTAGACAGCTGCCATTTCTGAAGTAATGCCACAAGCAGTCCCAGAATGGCATGTGACGGGGCAGGGTTTTTTAGTTGGTTAGAGTCCAACTCGCCAAGGTAGCGTCCATGAGGGATTTTTCCCTGCCGAAACAAAAAAAAAAAAAAAAAAAAAAAAAAAAAACCACCACCACCACCACCACTGCCACCGCCACCACCACTTATTTAGAAGAATTAAGCCATTTTCTGTTTTATCGCAACATACTTCTATTGATAATGCCAAACAATTATGCAGCTCTCCTGTACAATGCTTACATCATAACTCTCTTGTAAAAGATTAACCATTTATTAACATTGGTTACAGATATATTATGAAAAACTGAAGCTATTAACATGAAACATAACAATTCTAAATGTTTTAACAAATCTTAGAGACTAGTGTGGGTTTTCATTATAAAGTGTAGCATTGCTATGAAGTTGTGGCTATGAAGACTCTTATAATTTCTCCAGGCGTGGTACTAGAACAAGGCATATTATTGGACTCCATTTTTAAATTTGTTTAAATACTTATTTGCACCTTCGTAAAGTAACACAATTACTGAGTTGCAATGCGATCTCAATACTTTTGTTTCACTGCTTCGTACGCTTTGGCATGTCTGAAATTATATATCATATGATTTAGTGGAATCTCGCTAAAAACAGCATCTAACTTGTTATAACACGTCAATTTAAGAGTGTTGTATTATATAATACAATATATACTTCAATTTCTTGGCGTATTGCTAATAAATAACATCTTTCCCATATAGATGCTTCGGTCTGAGATTATTAAACCTTTTAATCTCCAATTTCTGAGAGTCTTGCTGAGAACAGTGTCTGTCTCCCTCAGAATGGCTGATCCAAGAAGAATGGAAATTGATTCATTGCTATGACAATAGTGTTCAGATATTCTCTCATATTTTCTTGACACTTTCTTATGACGTCATCTGATGAGGTCATATTTTGCATATTATAATTATCTCGGACATGCTAAGAAAATAATGCTGATTTATGTTTTTAACATTTCTAATGTGATATTTATACAAAATAATCATTGATTATGCAAACACAATTAAGATATAAAATAAGATATATCAACAAACTGACAACATAACAAAAGAATAAAGCTGGATAAACAGAGTCAAGTTCACGTTTGTTTTACATATTTCCGGGGACACCTATAATAACTGTCTCAAGACTATAAGCTTTACTTATCTTAGTGTCTGCTGAAAGTTCAAGTACATACATAGTTTCACACTAAATTAAATGTATCTTGAGTGCAATTCTTGTTTATACTGGTTGCCATCATAACAACCTGCCCACCTCGGTAGCGTGATGGTTAGCATGTCTGCCTCACGCTCAAGAGGTCGCAGGTTCTAATCTTGCTTAGGGTAAGTTATCCGGGTAAGGTTTCTTTCCGAGGTTTTCCCTACCCTGAGAAGATGAATGTCGGGTAACTTAAAGCTCCATGGACCTCGGGCTCATTTGAGCCTCATTTCATTCATTCATCCGATATGACACAATGTTGGGGGACGTTAACTCACAAAAAAAAAAAAAAAAAAAAAAAAAAAAAAAAAAAAAAAAAAAAAAAAAAACCGTAACAACCTACATCACTTAAGTTTCTATGTGTCATCAACCTATCAAAACAAAACAAACTTACTGCTGGTGTTTTTAAACACACAAGCCATGTGTGGGCAAATTTAAGAGGTGGAATCAGGACTGAAAAATTCAATGCCATAGCTGGGATTTGAACCACATATCTTCCACTTATCGAGTGGCTGCTTTAACCGCTAAGCTATCACGACCAACTTGCCAGTACGACATTAAATTCCCCAGCTGATTTGACTCGTACTTTTCCTGGTTACACCACAAGGGAATCTCGCATCAAGCGTGACATGTCCCAGGTTAGGTAACCTTTAGATGGTAATTATTATTTATTTATGCCAACAAGTTTACTGCTGGTGTTTTTAAACACACAAGCCATGTGTGGACAACTTATTAACAGAATTAGTCAACGGAATTTCAAAATTCATTATGTGATCCTTATTTTTCAAAATGGATATCCTTTTCCAAACAATTAAATTTATGGGTCTATTTAATTATTTTAATAATTTAACCTCAATTTATTTCATAATCAAATATGATTTAGGTTGTTACAGTGGTGACCAGTATAACAAGAGTTGCACTGAGGATACATTTGATATGCCGTGAAACTTGTAGGCTCTGTTTAATTTCAACAACTTTCAGCAGATATAAAGATATGTGAAGCTTATAGTCAGTCTCTAAGATATTTGTTAGAGTTGATTATGGAGTCTAGCAATGATTCTTTTTCTTTTGTTCTTCTTATAAATTATTCTCATGATCAATGTTAGCCTTGCTCAATATTACTGTATTGAATAGTTTCAGATACAATAATAAAATTTACAAAATAAAATGTAACATCTGTATAACAAAAATGGACATATTGTTGGTGGACATAAAACAAACATGATAAATACCAGCTTGAATCACCTACCTCTGGTTTTTTTTTCTAAATTAAAAGATCTGGGATTACAATTTCCCCTACAAGTCGCTTTAGTGATAACAGGTCTGTATGCAACAACTGAGTAATGTAAACTGGGCTTATCAGTACTTACCGAGGCCAGCCCAGGACACTCGTACACCGTATAGTCCCCCTCCTCATTCTCTTCTTCACTTTCAGCGTCCGATAGTGACCCGTTCCTCTCATTGGTCACTCGACTACTGACAAACACAACTTCATTAGTGTTAACTTACATACAATTCACATATGGGCACCAGTAAGTAAGTACCATTCCATTCTACTGCCAGTGTTGCAGTTACACGCACGCACACGCACACGCACTGAGTGTTGCAATGCTCACTCCATTATATTACAATGCAAGATATAATAATAGGTACCTCTCCATAGCAATGATCTGCTGCTTCTGGTGCTGATAATGGTACATTTGTGCCGACTGTGCCAATCGCCGGTCCCCAGTGGGAGAAACCTCCTTGTTGGGTCCCGTCACACCGTACGCGGGGTACTCCACATCAGCTGCTGCCTTTGCATTCTTCTGCAATCTGTTAACAGAAGAGAGGAAACCATATACACAGACTCCCATCTACCACACCAACCTCCACCATATACACCCAGATGCCAAATTTTCTCCAGATACACATTTTGAGGTCCCTTAACTAAAAACAGGCTTTTTACTAAAAGATCTCTATGTGTGTCTGTGAACACTTGAAGCCAAAAACAAAAAGTCTGTTAAATGCAAAATTTGGTATTTAAGTTTATCATCTTTCAACAATGGGAGAAACATCTTCAAGACAATTTCTCCACCCCCAACCTACACTTTACATGCAGCAAATACAAAATATTGAATTTCTCCAAAATGCCCCTTAGCAACCTTTATTAAAATACCACATATTTAAGATATTTTCATAACAAATGAAATGTATATGATGAATTTTCTGTGAATATTCTCAGAAGTTCTCCTTATTCTGAAGGACTTTTGTACAACTGATAAACTAAGATTTGGCACTTTCATGGCAATGATTATAAATTAGAACTTCTCAGGTTACCAGTCTTGTAATATCTATCAAATTATTGGAGGTCTAGGCTACATTAACCTCCATGGACATCATCAGGAGATAAATAATATAATCAGCTATCACAAAACCAAGCCCTTCATCCGGAACTGTATAACAAATAATATAATCAGCCATCTCAAAACCATGGTCTTCTTCTAAGGACTCCAGCCCAAGTTGGAACAGTAAACTCATGACTGTTGGTCTAAAGAGCAACCCTTCAAAATTGTATGTAGCAACACAGACCTCCAATGTACCTGAAGTTTGATCAGTAGAGCACATTCCCCTGTTCAGTAGACTAGCGTGGAGGTAATAAAGATGTATAAATCTCCTCTTCCTAATCAACATGGAATAGGGCGTTGAGAACCTCCTTGAGGCCCTAATTTGCAAAGTGTGTTCACCAAGGGATGGAGGGCGTAATTCACAAAGAGTACTCACCAAGGGATGGTGGCCCTAATTCACAAAGAGTACTCACCAAGGGATGGAGGGCGTAATTCACAAAGAGTACTCACCAAGGGATGATGGCCCTAATTCACAAAGAGTGTTCATCAAGGGTGACAACTTGGAAGTAATTGCTATAATTGCTGTCCTGGAATCTGAGAGAATAACTGCTTGCTGGAAATGTGAAATTCTGTACAAAAGATTTTTTAGGGCCATTCGAATTGCTTCAATTGCTCCATCAAAGTTAGTAGTTCCATAACTTAAAGATTTGTAATAGGAAAAGAGGTGACATGTGACTCCAGCACCTGCTCCATCTTGGTTTGATATCAATGATCCATCAGTATAAATATGGAGCCATTCTTGTTCTGGAAATCTAATATGGATTGTTTCTAATGCCAATAATTTTAGAACACTAGTTGGAGTATCACTTTTCTTAACTTCTTCTGTCAGGTGTAAATAATATGTCATGTCTAATGTTTGTGTCAGATTGACTTTAGATATGAAGTTTTCCTTTGAATTAGGAAGGTGTACATTCTTCCTGATGTCTTGAATTTTGGAAAGAAAGCTCTCCTGAGTCTTTACTGTATGTGTAAAATTTTATTTTTTCCAAAATGGCAAATGCAAACAAGTATCTATGGCAACACGTCACCATCTGTGTCAGGCACAATGAGCCACAATCTTCTATGAATGAGTACATAGATAAATCAAGTTGACCTGTTGGACCCTCCATCAAAATAAAAGTTGTTGTTGTTTTCTAGTGCCTTGCATCTGGCAATGAAGCCATTAGCATTCAAAATAAAAGTAGCTATCTGTTATATTGATGTGTGTTCTAAGAACTTTTAGTATTTTAAACACATATTTTGAATTGATATGTTGTACTCACCTATACCAGCTGATACCAAGACCAATCACACCGAGAGCAGCTGCTGCACTCGCTCCAGCGACAATTGCTGTAACAAACAATATCTCATGTGTTCATGCTATTCTTGCTTCTTGCTAACACACATAAACTTTCATCATACATTTCATTATTTGTAGATAGCGCAACATAGTAGTCAAATCTCTTCAAAGCCAGTCACTATCAAACATCATGTTCAAACTGACCCTTTACTTTTGTTTAAAAAAAAATGTTAACATTCTCCAATACGATGTCACACTGGAGGATGAATAAATGAAATGGGTGAAATGATGCTCAAATAGGTCCGCAGTCCATAGGGCTTCTGTGGATGCTCTTTAGCTCTTATGGGTTGTATACTGGGCATGAATAAAACACCTCTTAATTTAGTTAAGAAGCCTCTTTATCAGGCTTGAAGTTCTTTATGTGCTGTAAGTTATGGCAAGTTTGAACCCCTGATCTATCTCAGCACATTACAGAGGATGATAGTCCTGTATGCTTATTGCAACTATTATGAGTGCAGCGTTTTATAGTCAACGTCTTTTATAAAGAGATTTTTAGAGCTTCTTCTTTCCAACAAACCTTGGTATCTTCTAGAAAACACCTACAAGCCCAGAAATTAACTCATCTTGATGCTGGCCTAAGTTTATATTTGATATATCACATATCTTGCACTAATGACTCCCTACACGCAAACAGTTCTGTTTCTGGTTTCTGCAGGTAAAGCAGATAATCATGCTCTTATACATTTAAGATGCCATTTTGGAACATATAACGATCAGTATTGTACAAACTGATACCAAGTACTTTTAGTACAAATGTACCTTTGGACATAGCTCGAACTCAACTCAGTACTTAGCCATTTCATTATTTTTTTAATCCTACCCTGAAGAAAATTAAAGGTGATTACATTTTTGCTATCCATGAGTTAATAAAAAAATTTCAAACACTTTTAAAGAAGATGGAATAATTTAGCTTCCTCAAAATAAAAACAACTTAAAATATAATCTGACGTGTTGCACTCACATGACTTTCTCTACTCTTGTACTAACCAATCTTACAAATTATTATTCCTGCATCTTCTTTATGTTAGGTAGTTGAGATAAACATTTGTACAAATTATCTTACTGTTATTTTCTTGTCGGTGCAAGAAGAATATGGCAATATAGTAGGCTTTGGACAATAGTCAAACCTTTTAAAGCTTTCAAATTCCATTCTCTTTGCACTGTTAATATATAAAAAAATGAATACCTAATGATGTTCCATTTGACAGAAATATACGTTCTCCAAAACTTACACAAATAACAAGAAATATCTCCGAATGGTTCACACCGCGCTTACTCATTCCTACATTCTGTCCCGTGAACTTCCTCCTAAATGTACTCTGTGTGATTCTACTCTTACCGTTCAGCATCTATCACTGTTTGCCCAAGATACACTCACCAGCGACTTCAGTATGGAGTTCCTGAGAACTTTCAGCTAGCTTTGGGTGATCAACAATATCACAAGAAAATCATCAAGTTCATCAAAGCATGCAAAGTTAATGTTTAAATTCAATGTAAACTTCATGATTTGTTTCCTCCTTTTTTTCCCTCAATGTTTAGTCGCGATATGACTTTTATGTTGAAGCGACTTTAAATAATAAATTTAAAAAAAAAAAAAATTATTTGTTGTGATGTTTATTTGCTTAAAAGAATACATACATATTTGAAGCATCGTCAAGGAAAAATTTACAAAAGTATTATACAATATTATATATACATAGATAAATTTTATAGTAACATATTTACAATAATGGATTACTTACTATACACTATTACAACTTAATATTATATCAATACTATGCCTGTTGAACATTTGTAATATTACTTCATATATGTATAGAGAGTATGGAGTTAAAAAAAGTTTTAGGTGTTTGAAGGCTTGCCTACATGAATCTGTTTGTTTCATTCTCAAAATTTAGACTTAAATTAGACATAAATTGTATGTTTTAGCAAGATTACATTTTTTGTATAGTAAGATTTTGTCTATCTCTTACAGTTTATGCTAAAGTAATCCAGAGTAAATAGGACTTCATGGGCTATAGCCAGAAAACTTAAAGATATATGAGGAGTAGTCATAAACTTTTAATTATCACCTTGAAAAAATGAAGGTGTGACCATGAAGCTTGGCGATGGTATTAGCCCTTCTCTACATATTCACCCTTCAATGATGGATGTGTTGATGGAGCACTTGGTTATAGAAGTCAGCATTTTGCCTGTTCAGCAAACGTTCCGCATCATAAGTTGCCTTGTTTTCATTCTGGAAATGCCTGCCAACAATGGTTTCTTCATCCGAGGAAAGAGGAAGAAGTCACTGGGTGCCATACCAGGGGAATATTGGTGATGAGGCAAAATTTGATAGCCTAAAGAAGCAGCATGTGTGACTGTGTCCTTTGTGGAATGAGCTTGGGCATTATCGTGAAGCAGAAGTACCCCCTTGGACAGCTTCCTGTGATGCTTCATCCTTATAGTCTCCCGTAATCTCGTCGGAGATTTCAGTAGTATGTTTCAGTGGTGGTTGAGCATAATCTGTCAGCACCACACCTTGGATCAAGATCACCTTACACTTCGTTCTTCGCCATCCAGACTTGTATGACCACACTGAACCTGACCACTGTGTCTTATGATGGCACATTGTTGCCGTACACTTCCACCAACTCAGCATTGTTCCCCGCATGATACTCCACTTTATCAATGGGCTGCACCATTTTGTTTGGGGTCCTCTAGTGGCATACTACGGTGATGTAGCACAGGGATTTAAATGTGTACCAAGACTTCAAACATCTACCTACAATCTTCCTTTCATAGAAGTTTGAAAACAGTGTTGTTGTAATTAATTTAATTTAAAAGGTGAGTTAATTAATAACACTGAACAACACTTACAACATATTTTTCCGGGACGCGTTTCGAAGGTAACTTTCCTCCATTATCAACCAGACAATAACTGGGTTTCCATGGTGTTTCATGGTGCAGATGGTGATGCTTCTTCTGGTGTTTCTTCTGGTGGCGGTTCAATGAACTTACTGAAAATGTCTCTCTGAGGAATGTCAAAATTAAATACTCGGTTTCTATTTTTTAAAATAAAGATTTGTTCCCATGTGGACAGTTCTTGTTTTCCGGTTATGTGTTTGAGAAGTTTCGGTTCTAGCTTTATGTCATGATTTTTTGTCCAAAAGTGAAATGGAACCGCTGATTTTTCTAATTGTTTACTCTTAATGTTTCTAACGTGTTCCTTGGATCTGATTTCTAAATTTCTTTTGGTTTTTCCTATGTATATTTCATTACAATCACTGCATTCAATTTGGTATATGCCAGATTTTTTGTTAGGTGGAATAGCATCTTTGATGTTTGAAAGTAGTAGGTTTTTTATGGAGTAATGGTTTACTGCTGCTAGCTCAATGTTGTATTCCTTGAACACCTTTTTAAATTTATCAAAGGCCCATGGATGATATGTGAATTTTTTTAATATCATTTTTGTTTTTGCTGCTGTGAGAGTTGTAGTTTCTTTTAATAATTTTTTCTTTTCCGCTTGTTTTACCTTTTTATCTACTAATTCTTTGGGAAAGCCGTTTTTTTGTGCTATTTCAATTATTTTGTAATATTCTGTTTTATATTCTTCTGCTGAAAGAGGGATGTTCACCAATCTGTGTGTTAAACTATTGAAAATTGCTTGTTTGTGGCTTCTTGGATTGTAACTATTAGCTTTTATGTAGTTGTCTGTCTGCGTTGGTTTTCTGTGAATACCGAAATTTATTCTATCCTTGTTTTTGATTAATTTTAGATCTAAAAATGGTAATTTATTATCTTTTTCTACTTCCACTGTGAAATTTATACTTTTGTCCTGTATGTTTAGAAGTTTTAATGCGTCACTGATGTGTCTTTTTGGAACTATTGCAAATATATATTGTTTTGAGTAGGTAGCATTTTTGGTCAGGTAAATCTTTGTTGCAGTAATTTTCTTCAGTTCTTCATGTAGGTAATTCTTTAAATGCAACACTTTCAACACTTTTGTAGGTTAGCCCATTTCTAAAGTAGTTATGTTTCGTTCTCATGTTATTCTTATGCATATTCTTATTTTTTCTTCAGTATAGTTTCTTATTACATATTTAAGATATTTGAATATATATAAGCAGGGTACTTTGAGAATTTTTAGTTTTTTAATACTGCTTTCACACGATTGTGTCCTTGGAGATTTTTCCATTATTAGTATTACTTTTTTCTGTAGCCTAAATATTATTAGTATATTTTTCTTACCTGCTGCTCCCCATAAAATAATCCCATAATTCGGGTGCCAATGTACAAATGTCTAATAAACCTTTAAAGTACTATCTTTATTAATAATTTGTTATCTGTTTCAATTTGTACATACCCTTATTAATTTTGTTACTAACCTTTTCTACATGTTTGTGCCATTTTAAGTTATTGTCTGTGACTATTCCTAAAAAGTTTGTCTATGTAACTTGGGAGATTTGTTTATTTTGTATAGCTAATGCAATGTTACTTTGTGCTTTATTACTAATTTTATTGTAATTTGCATTCATTTAGTTTTGTTTGCATTCAGTGCCATTCCTAATACTTCTAAGAATGTTTTGATTAGTTCTAATAAAGAGTTTGCTTTATCTTGTGCTTCTGCTTCCATCTTATTTGTTATCACTGTTGTTGTATCATCAGCGTACCCAATGGCTAAACCTCCTGCATAAGTGATTTATGTAAAGATGAATAGAAAATCTTATGTGTTGCACTCAATTGACTTTCTCTACTCTTGTGCTAACTATTCTTACAAACTCTTATTCCTATATCTTTTTCGTGTCAGTTGAGATAAACTTTTGCACAAATTATCTTATTGCTTATTTCCTTGTAGGTACAAGGGGAATATGGAAATGCAATAGGCTTTGAGTGATGGTCAAATCTTTTAAAGTTTTCAAATTCTGTTCTCTTTGTATGGTTAGCATTTAAAAAAATGAATAGCGATGTTCCATTTGACAGAAGTATAAGTTCTCCAAAAACAATAAGGGATATCTCCAGAATATCACTCAACAAAAAAGTTTATTTGGACATAAATTGTGTGTTTTAGCAAGATCTACATTTTTTGTATGGTAAGATTTGGTCTAGCTCTTACAGTTTATCAGTTATGCAAAAGTCATCCAGAGTAAATAAGACTTCATGGGCTAGAGTCAGAAAATTCAAGATATACACATCATTTGTCATAAAAATATCTCAAACATATGACATTTTAATAAAAATCACTAGAGCCATTTTCAAGAAAATCAAAATTTTTGAAAAACTTTCCATGTAAAGGGTAGTTTAGAGTGATGGAATTTTCTTCAAAATCTTTATGTCACATCCTTGAAAGACATTAAAGTTAAATACCAACTTTGGTTTTTAACTGACTTTTTGTTTTTGAGTTATGCTCTCCACAGACTGACAGACACACACACAGAACTTTTTCTAAAAATGCTTTTTTTTTGGATTCAGGGTGCCTCAAAACATACATTTCTGGTGAAATCTTGACATCGAATTTTTGGGTGGAATACAATACTTCCTCTACTTTACTAAATGTAGTAGAGAAAGTAATAAGGTCCCAATTTTGAACCCTGTGGCACTCTGTGTGTTATGCTTTTAAATGTTGATTTAATTTTTTTCAAATGTTCTCCATTATTATAAATTATTTCAGCACACTGCACTCTATTTTACTGCCTCTTATCCCAAAAGCTTTTGATAGATTAAGAAAAATTGCCAGAACTAACTCCTTTGTGTCTAACGCCCTGAACAATTCTATCATTTCCTATGCTGACTGCATGTACTGTTGATTTCTTTTTTGGAAGCCAAACTGATTTGGCAATATGATATTAAATGTGTTACACTAATTCTGAAGTTGTTCAATGATTTTAGAGAACCCTGAGTATTGAGATATGGGACAATAATTTTCAGTCAATTCTTTGGGGACTTTCTGTTTGTAGACTGGCCTAACTACTACCTGTTTTAGTTTACTTGGGAAGCTTCCTGAGTTAAAGGTTCCATTTATTATGTGTGTCAAGGTGTCTACTATTTTGTATTTGCAGTATTTTATCATTTGGTTTGAATGTTGAACTAAGTCACTAGATTTTTGAGAGGTAGAAGTGGAACTTAAAAATTCAATGCCACAACTGGGATTTGAACCACAGACCTTCCACTTACCAGGCGGCTGCTCTAACCATTGAGCTACTGTGACAAACTGCCAGAATGACATTAAATTCTCAAACCAGTTCATATTTTTCCTGGTAAACCACAAAGGCAGTCTCACATCAGAGACAAATTACCCCAATGGTGACTTACTATTGCAAGTACTTTATATCCCAGGATTAAATAACCTTCACATGGTAATTATTATTTATTTATGCCAACAAACTTACTGTTGGTGTTTTTAAACACAATGTTTATGATGGAACATGGAGTGGGTGGTCTTCTGCTGTCAGTGGCTGAACAAGTGAATGGGGCAGTTTGTGAAACAGACAGTTCAGAATAAGAGCGCTTTGTGATGTGTTTCCACACATTTCAAAAACTACTATACATGAAATTCTCAGTGGTGGCATCCTTTTTCTGAAGAGGACATAGAAAAGCTGATTCCCCTTTATGACAAACACCTGAACAATGGTGGCAATTATGTCAAAAAGTAGGTTAAGAAATCTTCTTTCATGTACAAATATGTGTGTGCTGTGGAAACAAATGTTTTATGTGGTTTTTTTGAAAGTGGTACTTACTTTCTGGATATACCTCATGCATGTTATTACAATAAGAATGGAAGGACTTACATATGAAGTATATATCAGAGTAATCATCTGGGCTCGCTGTTACTGGGGCAACTTGCACCTCCTGGTGCTGCTTTCTGGCGGATGTAGTTGGTGTTTCTGTCTGGAACCTGTCTGGTTCCTCTATGTCCTCCTCATCATCATCATCATCAGACTGTCGTGGGTACAGACCAGCTCCGTCGTCATTCTCTATCTCTGTACCTGTACACAGGACACACTCTCTCATTGGCCAGTTTATGTTCAACATAGACTACACTGTTTTTAAGTTTACATTTAATTCAAAGTTTATGCAATGTTTTATTGTGAACAGTCCCATTAAAATACTGTGGTGCTGGCTGGCATCTTGACATCAAAACCCCTCGATATCAAGCTACCTCACACCACTGGGTGGCAAGTAAATGATAACGGAATGGTCAGATCAAGGGCAACAATGAGTGTGGCAGAACAAACCATTTCCAGACTGTTCCAGAAACTTTTGATTGTTAGCTTATTCATGAGAGGTTCAAGAAAAAGTGAATTTTGAGAAAAGTCTGTGCTTAGTCATTCTCACGTACATTGAGATGGCGAGAGAAGCCAGTTTTTATGATGGAGACATTAACTATTGGATGAGTGTATGTGTGTACAGTCAGTGTTGAGAGAATGTGTGTAGTCAGAGACAGTTGTAGACATTTAAACATCATGTCGGACTTGTTTGTTATGTGAAGTGAGTGTAAGTGTATTGTGAGACACATAGAGAGAATATTAGTGAAGTGTATCTCAAGATTATGATACAACAGAATAGTTGTGACTTTCAAGGTCAGGATGAATTGTGGATTGTGTTAACAGTAAAAAAAAATGGACAATGTTATTTTGATTCACTTTTAATGGAAATAAAGTGACAGAAAAAGTAACTGAAATTGTCATTTGTCACAATGGTGTCAGGAGTAGGACTTGTCACATTGTCTTTTCTCACAATTGACAGATTTTTGTTTTATTTTATAGTGTTAGTGTGTATTTAAGCATTCAATTTTGGAAGCAAGAGCCTTACCATAAGTCCAAAATTAAAAGAATATGCTGAAAGATTCATTTCCATTTTCAATAAAATATACATTGCATTTATTAACTAAGCTGTCAATTATCAGGATTATATTAGTGGAACTTCTCCTGCAGGGCTAGTAAATCTGCCGACTGGGCTGTTAGTATGGCTGATGGGATCAGTAGTATAACCAATTATCAGGATTATATTAGTGGAACTTCTCCTGCAGGGCTAGTAAATCTGCCGACTGGGCTGTTAGTATGGCTGATGGGATCAGTAGTATAACCAATTATCAGGATTATATTAGTGGAACTTCTCCTGCAGGGCTAGTAAATCTGCCGACTGGGCTGTTAGTATGGCTGATGGGATCAGTAGTATAACCAATTATCAGGATTATATTAGTGGAACTTCTCCTGCAGGGCTAGTAAATCTGCCGACTGGGCTGTTAGTATGGCTGATGGGATCAGTAGTATAACCAATTATCAGGATTATATTAGTGGAACTTCTCCTGCAGGGCTAGTAAATCTGCCGACTGGGCTGTTAGTATGGCTGATGGGATCAGAAGTATAACCAATTATCAGGATTATATTAGTGGAACTTCTCCTGCAGGGCTAGTAAATCTGCCGACTGGGCTGTTAGTATGGCTGATGGGATCAGTAGTATAACCAATTATCAGGATTATATTAGTGGAACTTCTCCTGCAGGGCTAGTAAATCTGCCGACTGGGCTGTTAGTATGGCTGATGGGATCAGTAGTATAACCAATTATCAGGATTATATTAGTGGAACTTCTCCTGCAGGGCTAGTAAATCTGCCGACTGGGCTGTTAGTATGGCTGATGGGATCAGTAGTATAACCAATTATCAGGATTATATTAGTGGAACTTCTCCTGCAGGGCTAGTAAATCTGCCGACTGGGCTGTTAGTATGGCTGATGGGATCAGAAGTATAACCAATTATCAGGATTATATTAGTGGAACTTCTCCTGCAGGGCTAGTAAATCTGCCGACTGGGCTGTTAGTATGGCTGATGGGATCAGTAGTATAACCAATTATCAGGATTATATTAGTGCAACTTCTCCTGCAGGGCTAGTAAATCTGCCGACTGGGCTGTTACTATGCCTGATGGGATCAGTAGTATAACCAATTTCTGTGAGTCACTCTATAAAGTATGGAGCTCTTGCTACCCCTGAGAGGGAAGTACACGCCAGCCAGTCAGCACAGCAATACAACAACGTCAAGCTAGATGACCTAGTCACAACAAGCCTTACCAACAATCTATAAAGGTGCCTGTTATACGAAGTGCAAGTGTGGAAAGAAGCTATTCTAAAAAGAAACAATATGCTCAAATACCAATGAGTGCAAAGATTGATGAACATAAAAATCACAAAAGCTTACAGAACAGTTTCATATGAAGCGTCCTGTGTTTCAGCAGCAGTCAAGCCAATAAATATAAGAATTCAAGAAATATTAGACATATATGAAACACACATGTGACGAGCACAAATGGAATTAACATTATTCGAAGAAGCCCCGAAATTGACCAAGTGGCCCCATCCTGCAGATAGAATGAGTGTTCAAGAAGCACAATAAAGCTTACTATATAACACAGTAATTTACACTGATGGGAGCAAGATAAATGAAAAAATCGGAGCAGCAGCAGCAGTCATTTTTGTAGATACAGAACTGATTAAAAAATTAAAGTATAAACTTAGCACCCATTGCTCAAATAATCAAGCTGAACAGATAGCTATTCTACAGGCTCTTATAGAGCTAGAAGATAACACTGAACTCAATGTAGGAGAGAAATTAGGTGTAGTGTAAACCGACAGTCAGATTACAGTATATCTTCTCAAGACTAGCCTGTCGGTCTGGGTGGCTCAGTTGGTTAGACGCTGGCCTACGGATCCCAAGGTCACGGGTTCAAACCCGGCCCAGGCCGATGGTTTTTAAGTGTGCTTAAAAATGACAGCTCCATGTCAGTAGATTTACTGGCATGTAAAAGAACTTCTGCGGGACAAAATTCCGGCACACCGGCGACGCTGATGTGATCCTGGCAATTGACAGCGTCGTTAAACAACAAAATAATTTTTTTTCAAGACTAGCCAAATCCGGAACATATTAATAGAAGAAATAAAGGCTAAGATTAAGCAACTGCAAGAAAATGGTTGGAAAATACACATAAAATGGGTAAAGGCCCATGTAGAGCTACATGGTAATGAACTAATAGATAAATTAGCAAAGAAAGCCGCACAAGATAAGAGAGAGATTATCTACAATATGATCCCAAGAAGCCACATCATAAAGGAAGTAGCGGAGAGAGCACTACATACTTGGCAACAACAATGGGACTCAACTACAAAAGGAAGAAACACCAAAATGTTTTTCCCCTCCATGCAAGAATGCCAAAAACAGAAGATACCCTTAAGAGGTCGCGAGTTTGAATCTCGCTTACGGTAAGTTATCCGGGTAAGGTTTTTTCCCGAGGTTTTCCCTACCCTGAGAAGATGAATGTCGGGTAACTTAAAGCTCCATGGACCTCGGGCTCATTTGAGCATCATTTCACCCATTCCGTTTCATTCCTTCGTCCAATATGACATAATGTTGGAGGACGTTAATTAAAAAAAAAAAAAAAAAAAAAAGAAGATACCACTAAATGGACAAATTACAGCAATGTTAACAGGCCACAGAAAACCAAGAGAATACAATCATCGGTTCAAGATGGTCGAAAGTGCCCTGTGTAAGTGTGAAAATCAGAACACTAAAACAAAGCATTATAAACAAAGGTGGACAGTGGCCTGTAACAAACAATGAACTTGTAAACAAACACATTAAGGACTTTATATATTTCATAAACAATATAGATTTCGAAAAACTAACACATATTGTAAATTACAAAATCAGCTAAATAGTTTAGGTTGTAAACAGTTTAAGAGGTTGAATCGAAACTGAAAAATTCAATGCCATAGCCGGGATTTGAACCATGGATCTTCCGCTTATCGAGCAACTGCTCTAACCACTAAGCTACTATGGGCAACTTGCCAGTGCGACATTAAATTCCCCAGCTGATTCGTACTTTTTCCTGGCTAACCACAAGGGAATCTCACAAAAAAGATAAATATCCCAAGGGCGATTTACAATTGTAAGTACTTTATGTCCCAGGTTTATGTAACCTTTAGATGATAATTATTATTTATTTATGCCAACAAATTTACTGCTGGCGTGTGTGGGCAATGTTTAAGAGGCTGAATCAGAAACTGAAAAATTCAATGCCATAGCCGGTATTTGAACCATGGATCTTCTGCTTATCGAGCGGCTGCTTCCGCTTCAATTTAATAAGAAGTAGATATGAAATATTCAAAGCTTGTATCAATAATAATGAATAGTAACCTGGGAGACTACGAGGATCATCGTAGTACCGAGGATCAGCCGGACTCACAGCGAATGGTGACGATGGGAGTCGATCCGGGAACTTGAAGGTGAAGTCGGGCAAGGGACGGCGCTGTTGTTGCTGCTGTTGTTGCAGCAGTTCCTGTTCCTGCTGTTCCCTAAGGAACCTCGCCAGCTGCTGCTCGATGAAATAGTCTTCAGGTGGTAGATCTGCAACAATTAGATCCTCTACTGCAATTCAAGCATTATAAACAAACATCCTGTTAAAATTTTGCAGTTGCTTTACAACAATGATGCATACATTCCATTCCAATTCTCTCTTAAGCTGCTAAATTCTAAAGCGTTTGTAATATCAAGTTTTTCAACTACCGCTCCATCAGCATTCTCCCAATCGTCTCAAAGGTTTTTGAGTGATTGCTCCTTACCCGCCTAATACCTCTTTTTGAGGACAGGCAATTCCTACTGGATCACCAGTTTGGTTTTCATTGGGGCCATTCCACGACCATGCAGTTGCTGCGTGTGGCTGAGATGGTTTCCCTGGGTTTCCAGACCATAACAGTGCTGCTGGACGTGGTAAAGGCATTCGCCACAACTTGGCACCAAGGCCTATTGTAGAAATTAAAGCAGGCAAATATCCCTCCTCCATATCTCACTATAATTAGCAGCTTCCTTCAGGACAGCACTTTCAGAGTGAAAGTGGAAGGAAAACTGTTCACAATATGAGAAATATCGGCAGGAGTCCCAGAGGGCAGTGTACTCTCTCCGCTACTCTTCGCAGCATACATGTTCAATTTCCCCACGGAACAACACACTGCGACATGCCAGTATGCGGATGACGTCCTCATCATGGCACAAAACAAAAATGTTAGATATTGCCTCCCTCCCCTTCAACGACAACTCGACGCCGTCGACCGTTGGAGTGAGAAGTGGAGAATGGCTATTAGTCCGGGGAAAAGCTCCACTCTCCTTCTTGGTAAGGTTCGCCATTGGCGGCCAGAACGGTCACTTCGGCTTAGGCGGAGAAATATCCCATGGGTAACCTCCGGCAAATATTTAGGCATTCTCCTCGACCGTGGGCTAACATATACTCCACACATCCGCGCAAAGGCCAAACTTGGTCACACTGCGCTCAGACAGCTCTACCCTATCCTCCGATCCACCATGCCCAATCACCTAAAACTACACATTTACCAGGCAATTATGGCGCCATTGATCTTATACGGCTGTGAAGCCTTGGGATCAGTGGCACCTTCTACCATAAGCAAACTACAGACAGTGCAGAATAGGGTGCTAAGAATGATATACAATACCGGGTGTAGATTCCCATGTTACACCCTTCACAACCAATCCGGACTTCCCAACATCATGGACTTGGTAAGGGAGCGATCCCGAACCATGCACTCCAAACTTAACTCCCACACCAATCAGCTGGTACGGACATTAGGTCAATACGACCACAGAGCACCTCGAAGAAGGAAAAGTTACCGCCTACCCAAGGACGCCCTTGGATAATGGTAATGCCACTCCTATCTTCTAACACATTAGTACCCCAACACCTATTCCTGCCCCCTTCCTGTATCCTAAACTAGGTATACAGGAAGAAACCACTGCTCAAGACACAAAAGCATGACAATATAATGACAACCTTTAACACCGCACAGATAAAGTTGCATTAGCGGCTAGGTGCTGTGCAAATAAACATACAGTACAGAAGAACCTGTACAACCTGAACAAAAAAAAAAAAAAAAAAAAAAAAAAAAAAAAAAAAAAAAAAAAAATCAAGTTTTATATTTTTTTGAGTTGCCAATGAAAATAATTGTTTTGTCTCAAAAACAAAACAGTTGTACTAGCACACAATGCATAGGTATATAATACTTATTTATGCAATTTTAGCATTAAAACTGCTTATTATGACAACATAATCATGTGAAATTATCCTATTTGTGTAACCAGTGTCAGGAAATGAATGGTGTAGTTATCATGGCAGTAATTCAGCAATGACATCACCACCACAACATGTTCTCCAATGTGCCTGTAAGAAAACCTCAAAATGTAAATAGTGTGGTTTCATTAGTGAAACTAATGGATTTTTTGTTTCTCCATCCACAAAACTTTTCATATTGTTTTTCATAAACAGCTTTTGATTTTACTATAATTAATAAACTCTCAGCACCTCGAGCAAAATGTCAAGTGGAATATGTACAATCCATATTTTCAATACTTATAGATCATTATGTTCCATTTTATTCTATAAGTGTTGAAACAGCATCCATATTACATCAATATCATGCAAACATTGCAAATTCAACTTCAGTGCACTTGTGTTACAGACTAGAAGTAAAAACGATTGAAGTGTTGTTAATCACCAATGCCTGGTTTAGCTGTGCTCATTAACAGTGGTGATCGAATACCATTTAATGTGTCTTTCTTTCTTAACAGGAACATTATTATTAATATGCCAAATATAAAGTACACACATTAATAGAATGTATTTCTAATAAAGCACTTTAGGTATTTTTATTCTGCAAGCTTTGCACCCTCTTATGAATGCTGCAATACAACTGAATGCTTCGTAAGATATTGATTGCAACTATTGTAAATTAAAGAGAGAATATGCCAATCATTCCTTTAAATATCTACATTTAACGGTATCTATCTCTATGGACTATTATCAATGTTCACATTAGCTTACAATGGATACAGTGTATTTCCAGTGATATCTTGACAATGAATTTTTGGGTGGAATACAATACTTCCCCTACTTTATTATAGGTAGTAGAGAAAGTAAACATCTGCAGTCTCGAAGTACAAATAAATGTTAGATGTTGATCATATCAACATATTTTCCTTTGGAACATTTGGAATACTATTAACTTGGTTTTGGGTCTTTGCACACTTTGAAGCGAGTTTTAATGTAGATGTAATGGTGTCGAGGTGCACTTTTATAACGGGTTCAAATATGTTGATTTTAACGTGAGATGATGTTACTTCACTTTGGCACCAACTCGACCCAGCTGCAAATTGTAAAACTCCCTCCTATTTTCATGTTATATACTGCTGGTCTAAAAGTATAAGGCAGCTTCTGATCCCTCATAAGAAGATACAAAACAGAGGGATTGACAAGTCATGCTCTATGTTTTATCAACAGAAATGAAACAAAAAAAGAAAAAGAAAAAAAAATACACAGATGAACAGAAAATGGTGATACCTTTATGTGAATTTTCAATTGTAAAACGTCACTAAAAGTTAATAAAGTTTATTGATAGTGCTTTAAATAGACAAACTTTTGACCAAGTGCTTGCGTAAGCTTTTCTAAACAATATCCCATTTGCGAAACAGGGGAGTTTGGCTTTACCTCCTTCCACTGTACCTGGACTTTGTTTTTCTTTAGCCTCCAGCCATGCATTGTGTTGCCGAGGCGGTTTGGTTGCGTGTACGTGGTTTGATTTACGAAAGTAAGTATTAGTCACTTCTTTGGCACTGCTTACGTTTCTTGGTGACAAAGTCCAAGTGCATGGTCTCAGAACATCCAGCCATTGCGATATACATACTTCAATTTGGAGAAACTCTGTTCACAAACATATTATGTAAAGCTATACTCACTCTTATAACACTATTCTTGTAAATGTTTATTTCTCTGTGTACTTCATGCTAATCCAAGTCAGCATTTTGAGAAACTATTTTATTCCTAATTCTCTTTGAAATTACGTTCTCTTTGTGAGATAAAAAAGGAATATATTCCCATTTGAAAAAAAAAAGTATAAGTATTGGTAAATTCAAACAAGTGATATAGAATATCTCAGAAATAGCCCACTCAAAAGGAAAAGGAAATATTTGACATAAATTGTGTGTTTTAACGAGATCCAGATTTTTTATTTAGTAACGTTTTGTCTGTTTCTTACTATTTACCATTACCTAATGCAGAATGAAGAGCTCATCTTCAAATGTGCCCAGAAAATTAAAGTTATGACTTAGAAACTGGCATGTTTGTGTCTGTCACTCCGTCCGAGTGAAGGAGCGGAGTGAGTTACAGCCGCTCATTACCTATGTAAGGTTCTCCAAAGAGGCAAGGTTGGATATCCCTGTTGTAGACAGTGAGACAAATATTCATACTGGGACCCCGGTGTTGGACCGACAGGGCCAGTAACAAGTAAGGTTGGATATCCCTGTTGTAGACAGTGAGACAAATATTCATACTGGGACCCCGGTGTTGGACCGACGGGGCCAGTAACAAGTAAGGTTGGATATCCCTGTTGTAGACAGTGAGACAAATATTCATACTGGGACCCCGGTGTTGGACCGACAGGGCCAGTAACAAGTAAGGTTGGATATCCCTGTTGTAGACAGTGAGACAAATATTCATACTGGGACCCCGGTGTTGGACCGACAGGGCCAGTAACAAGTAAGGTTGGATATCCCTGTTGTAGACAGTGAGACAAATATTCATACTGGGACCCCGGTGTTGGACCGACAGGGCCAGTAACAAGTAAGGTTGGATATCCCTGTTGTAGACAGTGAGACACATATTCATACTGGGACCCCGGTGTTGGACCGACACGGCCAGTAACAAGTAAGGTTGGATATCCCTGTTGTAGACAGTGAGACAAATATTCATACTGCGACCCCGGTGTTGGACCGACAGGGCCAGTAACAAGTAAGGTTGGATATCCCTGTTGTAGACAGTGAGACACATATTCATACTGGGACCCCGGTGTTGGACCGACAGGGCCAGTAACAAGTAAGGTTGGATATCCCTGTTGTAGACAGTGAGACACATATTCAAACTGGGACCCCGGTGTTGGACCGACAGGGCCAGTAACAAGTAAGGTTGGATATTCCTGTTGTAGACAGTGAGACAAATATTCAAACTGGGACCCCAGTGTTGGACCGACACGACCAGTAACAAGTAAGGTTGGATATCCCTGTTGTAGACAGTGAGACAAATATTCATACTGGGACCCCGGTGTTGGACCGACAGGGCCAGTAACAAGTAAGGTTGGATATCCCTGTTGTAGACAGTGAGACACATATTCAAACTGGGACCCCGGTGTTGGACCGACACGACCAGTAACAAGTAAGGTTGGATATCCCTGTTGTAGACAGTGAGACAAATATTCATACTGGGACCCCGGTGTTGGACCGACAGGGCCAGTAACAAGTAAGGTTGGATATTCCTGTTGTAGACAGTGAGACAAATATTCATACTGGGACCCCGGTGTTGGACCGACAGGGCCAGTAACAAGTAAGGTTGGATATCCCTGTTGTAGACAGTGAGACACATATTCAAACTGGGACCCCGGTGTTGGACCGACACGACCAGTAACAAGTAAGGTTGGATATCCCTGTTGTAGACAGTGAGACAAATATTCATACTGGGACCCCGGTGTTGGACCGACAGGGCCAGTAACAAGTAAGGTTGGATATTCCTGTTGTAGACAGTGAGACAAATATTCATACTGGGACCCCGGTGTTGGACCGACAGGGCCAGTAACAAGTAAGGTTGGATATCCCTGTTGTAGACAGTGAGACACATATTCAAACTGGGACCCCGGTGTTGGACCGACACGACCAGTAACAAGTAAGGTTGGATATCCCTGTTGTAGACAGTGAGACAAATATTCATACTGGGACCCCGGTGTTGGACAGACAGGGCCAGTAACAAGTAAGGTTGGATATTCCTGTTGTAGACAGTGAGACAAATATTCATACTGGGACCCCGGTGTTGGACCGACACGGCCAGTAACAAGTAAGGTTGGATATCCCTGTTGTAGACAGTGAGACAAATATTCATACTGGGACCCCGGTGTTGGACCGACACGGCCAGTAACAAGTAAGGTTGGATATTCCTGTTGTAGACAGTGAGACAAATATTCATACTACGACCCCGGTGTTGGACCGACACGGCCAGTAACAAGTAAGGTTGGATATCCCTGTTGTAGACAGTGAGACAAATATTCATACTGGGACCCCGGTGTTGGACCGACGGGGAAGTGACAAGTAAGGTTGGATATCCCTGTTGTAGACAGTGAGACAAATATTCATACTACGACCCCGGTGTTGGACCGACGGGGCCAGTGACAAGTAAGGTTGGATATCCCTGTTGTAGACAGTGAGACAAATATTCATACTGGGACCCCGGTGTTGGACCGACACGGCCAGTAACAAGTAAGGTTGGATATTCCTGTTGTAGACAGTGAGACAAATATTCATACTGGGACCCCGGTGTTGGACCGACACGGCCAGTAACAAGTAAGGTTGGATATTCCTGTTGTAGACAGTGAGACAAATATTCATACTGGGACCCCGGTGTTGGACCGACACGGCCAGTAACAAGTAAGGTTGGATATCCCTGTTGTAGACAGTGAGACAAATATTCAAACTGGGACCCCGGTGTTGGACCGACAGGGCCAGTAACAAGTAAGGTTGGATATCCCTGTTGTAGACAATGAGACAAATATTCATACTGGGACCCCGGTGTTGGACCGACACGGCCAGTAACAAGTAAGGTTGGATATCCCTGTTGTAGACAGTGAGACAAATATTCATACTGGGACCCCGGTGTTGGACCGACAGGGCCAGTAACAAGTAAGGTTGGATATCCCTGTTGTAGACAGTGAGACAAATATTCATACTGGGACCCCGGTGTTGGACCGACAGGGCCAGTAACAAGTAAGGTTGGATATCCCTGTTGTAGACAATGAGACAAATATTCATACTGGGACCCCGGTGTTGGACCGACAGGGCCAGTAACAAGTAAGGTTGGATATCCCTGTTGTAGACAGTGAGACAAATATTCATACTGCGACCCCGGTGTTGGACCGACAGGGCCAGTAACAAGTAAGGTTGGATATCCCTGTTGTAGACAGTGAGACAAATATTCATACTGGGACCCCGGTGTTGGACCGACAGGGCCAGTAACAAGTAAGGTTGGATATCCCTGTTGTAGACAATGAGACAAATATTCATACTGGGACCCCGGTGTTGGACCGACAGGGCCAGTAACAAGTAAGGTTGGATATCCCTGTTGTAGACAATGAGACAAATATTCATACTGCGACCCCGGTGTTGGACCGACAGGGCCAGTAACAAGTAAGGTTGGATATTCCTGTTGTAGACAATGAGACAAATATTCATACTGCGACCCCGGTGTTGGACCGACAGGGCCAGTAACAAGTAAGGTTGGATATTCCTGTTGTAGACAATGAGACAAATATTCATACTGGGACCCCGGTGTTGGACCGACGGGGCCAGTAACAAGTAAGGTTGGATATTCCTGTTGTAGACAGTGAGACAAATATTCATACTGGGACCCCGGTGTTGGACCGACAGGGCCAGTAACAAGTAAGGTTGGATATTCCTGTTGTAGACAGTGAGACAAATATTCATACTGCGACCCCGGTGTTGGACCGACACGGCCAGTAACAAGTAAGGTTGGATATCCCTGTTGTAGACAGTGAGACAAATATTCATACTGGGACCCCGGTGTTGGACCGACGGGGAAGTGACAAGTAAGGTTGGATATCCCTGTTGTAGACAGTGAGACAAATATTCATACTACGACCCCGGTGTTGGACCGACACGGCCAGTAACAAGTAAGGTTGGATATCCCTGTTGTAGACAGTGAGACAAATATTCATACTACGACCCCGGTGTTGGACCGACGGGGCCAGTGACAAGTAAGGTTGGATATCCCTGTTGTAGACAGTGAGACAAATATTCATACTACGACCCCGGTGTTGGACCGACGGGGCCAGTGACAAGTAAGGTTGGATATCCCTGTTGTAGACAGTGAGACAAATATTCATACTGGGACCCCGGTGTTGGACCGACGGGGCCAGTGACAAGTAAGGTTGGATATCCCTGTTATAGACAGTGAGACAAATATTCATACTACGACCCCGGTGTTGGACCGACACGGCCAGTAACAAGTAAGGTTGGATATCCCTGTTGTAGACAGTGAGACAAGTATTCATACTACGACCCCGGTGTTGGACCGACACGGCCAGTAACAAGTAAGGTTGGATATCCCTGTTGTAGACAGTGAGAAGAATATTCAAACTGGGACCCCGGTGTTGGACCGACGGGGCCAGTAACAAGTAAGGTTGGATATCCCTGTTGTAGACAGTGAGACAAATATTCATACTGGGACCCCGGTGTTGGACCGACGGGGCCAGTGACAAGTAAGGTTGGATATCCCTGTTGTAGACAGTGAGACAAATATTCATACTGGGACCCCGGTGTTGGACCGACGGGGCCAGTAACAAGTAAGGTTGGATATCCCTGTTGTAGACAATGAGACAAATATTCATACTGGGACCCCGGTGTTGGACCGACACGGCCAGTAACAAGTAAGGTTGGATATCCCTGTTGTAGACAGTGAGACAAATATTCATACTGGGACCCCGGTGTTGGACCGACACGGCCAGTAACAAGTAAGGTTGGATATCCCTGTTGTAGACAATGAGACAAATATTCATACTGGGACCCCGGTGTTGGACCGACACGGCCAGTAACAAGTAAGGTTGGATATCCCTGTTGTAGACAGTGAGAAGAATATTCAAACTGGGACCCCGGTGTTGGACCGACGGGGCCAGTAACAAGTAAGGTTGGATATCCCTGTTGTAGACAGTGAGACAAATATTCATACTGGGACCCCGGTGTTGGACCGACGGGGCCAGTGACAAGTAAGGTTGGATATCCCTGTTGTAGACAATGAGACAAATATTCATACTGGGACCCCGGTGTTGGACCGACACGGCCAGTAACAAGTAAGGTTGGATATCCCTGTTGTAGACAGTGAGACAAATATTCATACTGGGACCCCGGTGTTGGACCGACGGGGCCAGTAACAAGTAAGGTTGGATATCCCTGTTGTAGACAGTGAGACAAATATTCATACTACGACCCCGGTGTTGGACCGACGGGGCCAGTAACAAGTAAGGTTGGATATCCCTGTTGTAGACAGTGAGACAAATATTCATACTGGGACCCCGGTGTTGGACCGACGGGGACAGTAACAAGTAAGGTTGGATATCCCTCTTGTACACAGTGAGACAAATATTCATGCTGGGACCCCGGTGTTGGACCGACAGGGCCAGGGATATCCAGGGAATATTTGGTCCGTCCGTCCGTCGGTAGGTAGGTATAGTAAATCTGAAGTAAGAGATGATGATATTTGGTCCGTCTGTCCGTCTGTAGGTAGGTAGGTAAGTATAGTAAATCTGAAGTAAGAGATGATGATATTTGGTCGGTCCGTCCCACGGTAGGTAGGTAGATAGGTAGGTAGGTGGGTAGGTGGGTAGGTGGGTAGGTAGGTAGGTGGGTAGGTGGGTAGGTGGGTAGGTAGGTAGGTGGGTAGGTGGGTAGGTAGGTGGGTAGGTGGGTAGGTAGGTAGGTAGTTAGGTGGGTAGGTGGGTAGGTAGGTAGGTAGGTGGGTAGGTGGGTAGGTAGGTGGGTAGGTAGGTAGGTGGGTAGGTAGGTAGGTAGGTAGGTAGATAGGTGGGTAGGTAGGTAGGTAGGTAGGTGGGTAGGTAGGTAGTTAGGTGGGTAGGTAGGTAGGTAGGTAGGTGGGTAGGTGGGTAGGTAGGTGGGTAGGTAGGTAGGAGGGTAGGTAGGTAGGTAGGTAGGTAGGTAGGTAGGTGGGTAGGTAGGTAGGTGGGTAGGTAGGTAGGTAGGTAGGTGGGTAGGTGGGTAGGTAGGTAGTTAGGTGGGTAGGTAGGTAGGTAGGTAGGTGGGTAGGTGGGTAGGTAGGTGGGTAGGTAGGTAGGTAGGTAGGTGGGTAGGTAGGTAGGTAGGTGGGTAGGTAGGTAGGTAGGTAGGTAGGTAGGTAGGTGGGTAGGTGGGTAGGTAGGTAGGTGGGTAGGTAGGTAGTTAGGTGGGTAGGTGGGTAGGTAGGTAGTTAGGTGGGTAGGTGGGTAGGTAGGTAGGTAGGTAGGTAGGTAGGTGGGTAGGTAGGTAGTTAGGTGGGTAGGTGGGTAGGTGGGTAGGTGGGTAGGTAGGTAGGTAGGTAGGTAGGTAGGTGGGTAGGTGGGTAGGTAGGTAGTTAGGTGGGTAGGTGGGTAGGTAGGTAGGTAGGTGGGTAGGTAGGTAGGTGGGTAGGTAGGTAGGTGGGTAGGTGGGTAGGTGGGTAGGTAGGTAGGTAGGTAGGTAGGTAGGTGGGTAGGTAGGTAGGTGGGTAGTTAGGTAGGTAGGTAGGTAGGTAGGTAGGTAGGTAGGTGGGTAGGTAGGTGGGTAGGTAGGTAGGTAGGTAGGTGGGTAGGTGGGTAGGTAGGTGGGTAGGTAGGTGGGTAGGTAGGTAGGTAGGTAGGTAGGTAGGTAGGTGGGTAGGTGGGTAGGTAGGTGGGTAGGTAGGTAGGTAGGTAGGTAGGTGGGTAGGTGGGTAGGTAGGTAGGTAGGTAGGTAGGTAGGTAGGTGGGTAGGTAGGTAGGTAGGTAGGTAGGTGGGTAGGTGGGTAGGTAGGTAGTTAGGTGGGTAGGTGGGTAGGTAGGTAGGTAGGTAGGTAGGTAGGTAGGTATAGTAAATCTGAAGTAAGAGATGATATTTGGGACGTGCGCCCGACAGTTTCTTATTCTTGCTGGCAGCGCTGGCTGTAAGAAGCAACAGATCGATTGCTCTAGCGGTCAAGGTTACCTCGCCATATAGACGGACGCACCTAACCTAACTTGGTCAAATCGTTTGTTAATGAGGGAGATATGCGTGCCACCGGATCCGGAAATATACAACGATAAGCGGACATTACCAGCAACACGTGTATCCAGTACAACGGCTTACAAAACAATTTCAGGAATACTTTGGGTCATCTACTAACACTTACATACACTGGACTCACGTGACTTTCTCTACTCTCTCTTCTACAAAGTATTGTTACTTCATGCTAAAGGTTGGAATGGTGCACCTCATTTCCATGAGCGTCGGCAGACATTTTCCCAGGGGGGGGGGGCTGTGGTCCCCTTTGCCCATGCTCATTTCACTAACTTCATTTATTGCATTACGGTTTAGAAGGTTCAAGCTATTAGAAGTTAAAGCACCGTGGGACGGAAATTGAAATGTTGTATATTTTATAGCCATGAAGTCACTATGGTGTAAACAGCCACACACTGTTTCATAGTTTGGAGGGAATTAATTATTCAATTTATTCACAGTGAGAAAATATCTGAAAAGGAAAAATCAAAGTTGGTACCTATTTAAGTTTAATAAGTTTCAAGGATGCGACACGGAGACTTTGAAGAAACCTCCCCTGATATAAACTACCCTTTATATGAAACATTTCTCGAAAATTTTGATTTTTCAAAAATAGCTTTAACGATTTGGATTTAAGATATTATTTGAGAGACAAAATCTCAGTATACAAAAAGTGTAGATCTTGTTAAAACACACAGTTTAGGTCCCAATAATCGTCTTTTTTTGTTTAGAGTGAACCATTTCCGAGATATTCCTTGTTATTTGTGTGAGTTTTGCAATACTTGTTTATCTCTTGGCCGTGCAAAGAGAAGGGAATATCAAGGTCTTCACATAGCGGCCACTATTAAAACATTTGTGTACTGTCTGTCAAAGCTTACTGTACTTCCATATTCCCCTTGTACCTACAAGAAAATTAGTTACAAGTAAAGCCTGGATTTTTATGTAATATCAAGGTGCGAAATATGTAAAATTATGTAATAATCTAAATGCAGACTACAAATTACCCAGAATTTTGTATTTTGATGGGTCTGTAAGTACATAAATTAATTACAATGAGTTAAAATGTACTAAATATAGAAATTATTATAAGGAAAATATTTTGTTTTATGCAAACTTTACCTAAAATTTATTTTCAAGTAGGTAATCACGAAATAAAAAGTAAGTGTTTTGGATTATGTTTATCGAACTTACTTATTTTACTTACATTTTAGACGGTAAAGCAATGTTGAAACACTTAACCAATTTATCAATGAGTGAAACAATCAATTCAAAATAATTAAATTTTATCATGAGGATGCATTTTCAGTTTCCTATGAACAAACAGGCATTTTCATTTTGAGCCTTTTACTTCTTTCAGTGTACAATGAATAATCATACACTTTCAGGGATCATTGTTTGTCTCCTATCGGACAAAATGTTCTTATAAGCAGAGAAGCTTCTCTCCACGTCACACGAAGTAACAGGAGCATATTCTATACCATGTCTCAGCCTAGTTCAGTCCTGCTGTAAACAACAAGGCGGAGCTGACTCAACTCGCCACGTGTTAGACCTACAGGCACGCACAAAAGTTTTGCAACACTTGCAGTATATATAGCAACGCTAACTTCTAGACAAATAGAGTTGGGTTACACATTAATTTATTAAATCTATGAATTGGAATATTAAAAGAATCATGCAGCAACATAATGGTTACCTTTAATCGGATTCCTTCCTCTCTGTCCACTATAACTGATTTCTGCCTCGCTTTTGAAAGTTCAATCCAATATCTGTCAGCAAACGGTGGAGAGTACTTCGTGAAAAATTCGGCAAGTCCGTGTCAGAATTTACCGCATGCAAAATATTGTTAAGAGTCGGCGGTTCATTTCTGAAAAAATAACCATGAACTTTACTGCATATAGCACTTTTCGTAAAATCGTCGTATTTCTCCACGCGCTGTTTGCATTTACGTGATTTTTCCGGTGTTCTTAGAGTCCCTGATGCTTGCTGTTCTATTCTAACGCTGTGTACACTACTTGCGGAAACACCAAAGAGATTACTAGTTTCTTTCTCAATGTTTTTACAGACGATTGCGGGTTTCTTTCTTTAAGAAATGCGAAACAATGCGCGATCATTCATCTCTCGCCACTTTTTAAAGGTTTGCCTCGATTGTGTTTCATTTCGGCTGAAGCACCAGCTTGCTCCATGATAAAAAGCTTATTGATTTTAAATTGCAAATACATTAGTGTCCTTGGACTTGTGAGGTACGCGACATGTACAGGAAATACAGTGTTAAATATCAGAAGCAACCCCACACTATAAACAAAAACATCTTAATCAGCATTCAACTCGATACAGACCTCGTTGCGAGAGAGTTGCCTGGTATAGGAATGCAAAAATATTATATAATAGCAGTGTGCTTTAGTAATTGTTAAGTAAAATGCAGCTTAATTTAACATAATACGCTAATAGTGTGTATAATTTCACCTGTCTTCTGTCTAATCTGTATATAGTATACTATTATGTATATATTCCCTTCAGAAGTCACGAGCAGAGCACACATCTATGTGATACGTGAAGCAGAAAGATAAAATGTGGGCCTATTTACGTTTATAAGAATCGAAACATTTGCGTACTTCTGTGTCCGAAATGAGCTCGCGCAGAGCAGTGATCAGAAAACTACTTACGTACGATACTGTACTTAAAGGAGGGGTTTATCGTACGTACGCAAATAAAAGATAACGCCCATTATCTTCGCCAAACCAATCAACAGCTTTAACCGTTTTCTGTCCCAATATCTCTGTCTCTGTCTCTCTTCCCGTCCAGATGTTTACAACAGGACGGAACTAGGTTGAGACATATTCTAGCATAGCAATCTGATTGCTGAGAAATGTTTTGGTAAATTAAGTTACCATTTAGCACTTAGACACGGACACAAGTGTAGAGTACCCTGGATTCCTGTTTAGCACCTACATCTCCTGCTACTGTGATTCACGATAGATTCGTGAAGAAGGGAACCTGATGTCTCGATGGTGCTAGGCAACCAGCCAAAGCACAGGAGCTTGCCACTTTAAATGTCCTGAGATTGACGTATGGAAACAGCTACTTCTGTTCACCACTGACTGGACTCCTTCAAGATGTTCACGTACCCCATCTTGTAAGTACAAAGGTACATGTTGGAGATGATTTGTATAGCACTGAATTCTGTGCAGTGCTTTCACAAGGACCTTTTTTGTTGCTGATATCAACTTATTCACACAGGAAAAATTACTTCTTACTACTTCAGCAACACGTTGCAATGCATGGGTCAAGCAGATACCTACATTCAGGTAGAAAACCTTAAGGGCAGTAGCAGCTTTAATCATGTATGCTGAATACATAATTAAAATCTTTTCCTCCCACACACACTCTAGCTACAGAATCTTGCAACTGGAGAATGATTTGTTTGTTCTAACACCTTGCAACAGATTAGAAATGGTTGTGCTGGACTTTCAGAATCTAGTTTTCCTACTACTAAATTTGCTATGTACTGAGCGACCCATGTCATCTGTAGTTTCATACGGCAAACCAAATACAGGAGTCTCCAATTTCATTCCGTATATGAGCAACTGCTTCTCCATAACACACCTGAAGATACTTTTTCCTCAGAGTAGATTTGTCAGGAAAAACTTTCTTGCAACATTTTTCTAGAAAGGAGTAAAATTGAGGAATTTGAAGTTTATGCCACGGAATACCAGCTGCAACCATTGCACTGCACAGGTCTTTAAAACAATCATTTCTGGACGGTTCCTGTTGCATTTGTGACAACAGAACTTGCTTTCTAGAAGACTGTAAGTGTTTGTTGCGTATGTGAAGAGCACTTTTGATATGTTGTTCCAATTGAGATTTCATGGGACAGCCAATTGTTTCACCGCATGCTTGACAGACTATTACTTTTCCGTCGGTTGTAAAGTCGCTATCTAATTACACCCATGAATTCAACTTGCAGGATAGCGAGGACGCAACTGGTGCCATTTTATTAAGACTTGCAAGAAACTAACTGCAGTATTGTCGCCTTGCTATATTGATGGTTGTTCAGCAGCTCACTTTGTTTCCTCGCAGCTATTATATTACAAGATGCTGACTACTGTAAATATCAATTTCTCCAGTTCTTGCAAAAGCCCAAAGCGCTACAAGAAACGTGACACTGGAGGTCAACATTGCCGAGCAGCACATGCTTTGATATAAGAGCGAGGCGAAGTGAGGCGGTTATTATCGCATTCTTAATTTATCTGGCATCCTATTTCGCAGATTGATTTTTGTTGCTTTCACCAAAACTTGTGAAAACAGTAGTTTATGTGGCTACAATATTCTTTAAAAAATAATAAAACTGTAACGAAACCCAGAAAATATGTACGTTTTATGTAACATCGTTAAAATATGTAGAAACGTGCAAAATAAGTAAAAAAAATGTAAAATAAAAATTTGTAAGGGAGTCCCAAATGACGCAATTCGCCAACATTTTTACTTCTCATTGAAATATTATGCAGGATTGAATATATGTAATTACATAAAAATCCGGGCTCTAGTAATAAGATAATTTGTACAAATGTTTATCTGTATTAACAAGAAGAAGATAGAAGATAGAAGAAGAAGAAGAAGAAGAAGAAGAAGAAGAAGAAGAAGAAGATAGAAGAAGATAGAAGAAGAAGAAGAAGATAGAAGAAGAAGATAGAAGAAGATAGGAGAGAGAAGAAGACAGAAGAAGAAGATAGGAGATAGAAGAAGAAGAAGAAGAAGAAGAAGAAGAAGAAAGGAGATAGAAGAAGATAAAAGAAGAAGATAGAAGAAGAAGAAGAAGATAGGAGATAGAAGAAGATAGGAGATAGAAGAAGATAGAAGAAGAAGATAGGAGATAGAAGAAGATAGAAGAAGAAGATAGGAGATAAAAGAAGATAGTAGAAGATAGGAGATAGAAGAAGAAGATAGAAGAAGATAGGAGATAGAAGAAGAAGATAGGAGATAGAAGAAGAAGATAGAACAAGAAGATAGGAGATAGAAGAAGAAGATAGAAGAAGAAGATAGGAGATAGAAGAAGAAGAATAAGAAGAAGAAGATAGAATAAGAAGATAATAGATAGAAGAAGAAGATAGAAGAAGATAGGAGATAGAAGAAGATAGAAGAAGAAGAAGAAGAAGATAGGAGATAGAAGAAGATAGGAGATAGAAGAAGAAGATAGAAGAAGAAGATAGGAGATAGAAGAAGATAGAAGATAGAAGAAGAAGAAGAAGATAGGAGATAGAAGAAGATAGAAGAAGATAGAAGAAGATAGGAGATAGAAGAAGATAGAAGAAGATAGGAGATAGAAGAAGAAGATAGAAGAAGAAGATAGGAGATAGAAGAAGAAGATAGAAGAAGAAGATAGGAGATAGAAGAAGATAGGAGATAGAAGAAGATAGAAGAAGAAGATAGGAGATAGAAGAAGATAGAAGAAGAAGAAGAAGAAGAAGAAGAAGAAGATAGGAGATAGAAGAAGAAGATAGAAGAAGATAGAAGAAGATAGGAGATAGAAGAAGATAGAAGAAGAAGATAGAAGAAGAAGAAGAAGAAGAAGAAGATAGGAGATAGAAGATAGAAGAAGATAGGAGATAGAAGAAGAAGAAGAAGAAGAAGAAGAAAGAAGAAGCTAGAAGAAGGTAGGAGATAGAAGAAGATAAAAGAAGAAGATAGAAGAAGAAGAAGATAGGAGATAGAAGAAGATAGGAGATAGAAGAAGAAGATAGGAGATAGAAGAAGATAGAAGAAGAAGATAGGAGATAGAAGAAGATAGTAGAAGATAGGAGATAGAAGAAGATAGAAGAAGATAGGAGATAGAAGAAGAAGAAGAAGAAGAAGATAGAAGAAGAAGATAGAACAAGAAGATAGGAGATAGAAGAAGAAGATAGAAGAAGAAGATAGGAGATAGAAGAAGAAGAATAAGAAGAATAAGATAGAATAAGAAGATAATAGATAGAAGAAGAAGATAGAAGAAGATAGGAGATAGAAGAAGATAGAAGAAGAAGAAGAAGAAAATAGGAGATAGAAGAAGATAGAAGAAGATAGGAGATAGAAGAAGAAGATAGAAGAAGATAGAAGAAGAAGATAGGAGATAGAAGAAGATAGAAGAAGAAGATAGGAGATAGAAGATAGAAGAAGATAGGAGATAGAAGAAGAAGAAGAAGAAGAAGAAAGAAGAAGATAGAAGAAGGTAGGAGATAGAAGAAGGTAGGAGATAGAAGAAGAAGATAGAAGAAGAAGATAGGAGATAGAAGAAGAAGATAGAAAAAGATAGGAGATAGAAGAAGATAGGAGATAGAAGAAGATAGAAGAAGAAGATAGGAGATAGAAGAAGAAGATAGAAGAAGATAGGAGGTAGAAGAAGATAGAAGAAGAAGATAGGAGATAGATGAAGAAGATAGAAGAAGAAGATAGAATAAGAAGATAGGAGATAGAAGAAGAAGATAGAAGAAGAAGATAGGAGATAGAAGAAGATAGAATAAGAAGATAGGAGATAGAAGAAGAAGATAGAAGAAGAAGATAGGAGATAGATGAAGATAGAAGAAGAAGAAGAAGATAGGAGATAGAAGAAGATAGGAGATAGAAGAAGAAGATAGAAGAAGAAGATAGGAGATAGAAGAAGAAGAAGATAGAAGATAGAAGAAGAAGAAGATAGGAGATAGAAGAAGAAGATAGAAGAAGAAGATAGGAGATAGAAGAAGAAGATAGAAGAAGATAGGAGATAGAAGAAGATAGAAGAAGAAGAAGATAGAAGAAGAAGATAGGAGATAGAAGAAGATAGAAGAAGAAGAAGATAGAAGAAGAAGATAGGAGATAGAAGAAGAAGATAGGAGATAGAAGAAGAAGATAGAAGAAGAAGAAGAAGAAGATAGGAGATAGAAGCAGATAGGAGATAGAAGAAGAAGATAGGAGATAGAAGAAGATAGAAGAAGAAGAAGAAGAAGAAGAAGATAGAAGAAGAAGATAGAAGAAGAAGATAGAAGAAGAAGAAGAAGAAGAAGAAGATAGGAGATAGAAGAAGAAGATAGAAGAAGAAGAAGATAGAAGATAGAAGAAGAAGATAGAAGAAGAAGATATAGGAGATAGAAGAAGAATAAGAAGAAGAAGATAGAATAAGAAGATAGGAGATAGAAGAAGAAGATAGAAGAAGAAGATAGGAGATAGAAGAAGATAGAAGAAGAAGAAGATAGGAGATAGAAGAAGAAGATAGAAGAAGAAGATAGGAGATAGAAGAAGAAGATAGGAGATAGAAGAAGAAGAATAAGAAGAAGATAGAAGAAGAAGATAGGAGATAGAAGAAGATAGAAGAAGCAGAAGAAGAAGAAGAAGAAGAAGAAGAAGAAGAAGAAAGGAGATAGAAGAAGAAGATAGGAGATAGAAGAAGATAGAAGAAGAAGAAGAAGAAGAAGAAGATAGGAGATAGAAGAAGATGATGAAGAAGAAGATAGGAGATAGAAGAAGATAGAAGAAGATAGGAGATAGAAGAAGAAGATAGAAGAAGAAGATAGAACAAGAAGAAGAAGAACTGTTTGTAAGAGAAAGTCATGTGAATGCAACTGCTGCTCCATATCCCGCACTAAACACTTGAAGCCTTTATAACTGATTGCAACACGAGTAGCTAGTACCTGTATATGTTTAGTGTGTGTCTGTGTGTGTCCGCCTGTGAGTGTCTGTGTGTGTGTGTCTGCCTGTGAGTGTCTGTGTGTGTCTCTGTGTGTGTATGTGTGTGTCTGTGTGTGTCTGTGTGTATCTGTGTATCTGTGAGTGTCTGTGTGTGTCTGTGTGTGTCTGTGTGTATGTGTGTGTCTGTGTGTGTCTGTGTGTATCTGTGAGTGTTTGTGTGTATCTGTGAGTGTTTGTGTGTCTGTCTGTGTGTATCTGTGAGTGTCTGTGCGTGTGTGTCTGTCTGTGTGTATCTGTGAGTGTCTGTGTGTGCTTGTGTCTGTGTGTGTCTGTGAGTGTCTGTGTGTCTGTCTGAGTATCTGTGTGTGTCTGTGAGTATCTGTGTGTGTCTGTGTGTCTGTCTGTGAGTATCTGTGTGTGTCTGTGTGTCTGTCTGTGAGTGTCTGTGTGTGTCTGTGAGTATCCGTGTGTGTCTGTCTGTGTGTGCCTGTGTGTGTCTGTGAGTGTCTGTGAGTATCTGTGTGTGTCTGTGTGTGCTTGTGTCTGTCTGTATCTGTGAGTGTCTGTGAGTGTCTGTGTGTGTCTGTGAGTATCTGTGTGTGTCTGTGTGTGCTTGTGTCTGTCTGTGTGTATCTGTGAGTGTCTGTGTGTGCCTGTGTGTGTGTGTCTGTGAGTGTCTGTGAGTATCTGTGTGTGTCTGTGTGTGCGTGTGTGTCTGTCTGTGTGTATCTGTGAGTGTCTGTGTGTGCTTGTGTCTGTGTGTGTCTGTGAGTGTCTGTGTGTCTGAGTATCTGTGTGTGTCTGTGAGTATCTGTGTGTGTCTGTGTGTCTGTCTGTGAGTATCTGTGTGTGTCTGTGTGTCTGTCTGTGAGTGTTTGTGTGTATCTGTGAGTGTTTGTGTGTCTGTCTGTGTGTATCTGTGAGTGTCTGTGTGTATCTGTGAGTGTCTGTGCGTGTGTGTCTGTCTGTGTGTATCTGTGAGTGTCTGTGAGTGTCTGTGTGTGCTTGTGTCTGTGTGTGTCTGTGAGTGTCTGTGTGTCTGTCTGAGTATCTGTGTGAGTCTGTGAGTATCTGTGTGTGTCTGTGAGTATCTGTGTAGGTCTGTGTGTCTGTCTGTGAGTGTCTGTGTGTGTCTGTGAGTATCTGTGTGTGTCTGTCTGTGTGTGCCTGTGTGTGTGTGTCTGTGTGTCTGTCTGTGAGTATCTGTGTGTGTCTGTGTGTCTGTCTGTGAGTATCTGTGTGTGTCTGTGTGTCTGTCTGTGAGTATCTGTGTGTGTCTGTGTGTCTGTCTGTGAGTGTCTGTGTGTGTCTGTGAGTATCTGTGTGTCTGTCTGTGTGTGCCTGTGTGTGTGTCTGTGAGTGTCTGTGAGTATCTGTGTGTGTCTGTCTGTGAGTGTCTGTGTGTGTCTGTGAGTATCTGTGTGTGTCTGTCTGTGTGTGCCTGTGTGTGTGTCTGTGTGTCTGTCTGTGAGTGTCTGTGTGTGTCTGTGAGTATCTGTGTGTGTCTGTGAGTATCTGTGTGTGTCTGTCTGTGTGTGCCTGTGTGTGTGCCTGTGTGTCTGTCTGTGAGTGTCTGTGTGTGTCTGTCTGTGAGTGTCTGTGTGTGTCTGTGAGTATCTGTGTGTGTCTGTCTGTGTGTGCCTGTGTGTGTGTCTGTGTGTCTGTCTGTGAGTGTCTGTGTGTGTCTGTGAGTATCTGTGTGTGTGTCTGTCTGTGTGTGTCTGTGTGTATGTCTGTCTGTGTGTGTCTGTGAGTGTCTGTGTGTGTCTGTGAGTGTGTGTGAGTGTCTGTGTGTATGTCTGTCTGTGAGTATCTGTGTGTGTCTGTGTGTGTGTTTTATGTACCCATGTACCTACCTGACTTTAGTAGGTATTAACATACATAAAAATAATAACTTTGAATCAAAGATGTACCTACCTATGACGTAGGTAATATGGCTGTTGTTTCTACACTAACAGAGAAAAATGGTGAAACTATTCAAAATATGCATTGTATCCCACTTGAGATTTTGTACGAAGTGCTGACAGTTTATTAATTACAGAAAAATAACATTGCGTTAATTTGGGAGAGTAACGATCTCAGGTTTTCTTACAAACACATTAGAGATAATAATGTTTTGGCGGTGATGACGTCATTGCTGTCTTGTTGCCATGAAACAGGGTGTAGTTGTGCGTGTAGAACTGTTGGGGATGGGACGGCGCGGCGCAAGAATGCAACATCCAGCCCATAGAGAACTTGAGATTAAAGTCTATTTATACGTGAATATGTATCGTTTGTTCGTCACACGGCAGGGAGCTATGCTACGTGACAAAGTGACGTCATGCCTGCCAGCAGGTGCTGTCAATTGTCTACAGGTGTTCTGACAGCTGTCACACGCACCGCACAGTCACTTTCAATACAGGAAATACGCCTTTTCAGCTCTTCTATATAGAAACTACTTTCCACGCAACATTCTTCGCAAATTGCAATTTTATCGATAACTACTTTAACCATTTTATTAAAATACCGTGTGTTCAAGATTATTTTCACGATAAATGAAATGTATATGTTGAATTTTCTAGGAATGTCCTCAAAAGTCACTTCCAATATTATTAAATGTTGTATTACTGGTAAACTGCAACAGACACATAAAATATTTTTGCACAAAAATGTTCATTTCGTTAAAATACACGATTTATGCTCAATACATTTTTGTGCCATAAGTCATTTCCGCAATATTCGTTTATTAAAGGTTAGATTTGTCCCATGCCTTTTGATATTCAGTTGTTTATCATGAAAAGACTACGTAACGTTCAGTTGTTAAACATTTGACTATCACTTTGCGTTTATAACGAAATGTGTGATGTAAACATATATCATGTCCAATAAGGTGAAACAGAAATATAAACTTTCCTAGCAATAGCCACCAAAATAAACGATAGAGGGTAGAAAAACCCATGTGAATGTTACACATCAAATAGTTTTGTTTGGGAGACATTGGCGGCAATTCACTCCGTTTCCAAGGGGAACTAAAATTGATTTCAGATCTCATTCCGGACTGAACACTGCATGGAAACACATGGAAACTATGCGTTTCATACAAATATTTTAAACACATGGCATTTTAATAAAAGTCGTGAGAGCCATTTTCCAGAAAATCAACGTTTATGGAAAAACTTGCCATATAAATGTTAGTTTAGGGTGGAGGAATTTTGTTCAAAATGTTGGCGTCGTGTTCTTGGAAGATATAGTTTTCGTTGTACCTAGTTACTCTTTTATTATAATTTTGTGTGGGCATATGAGGGGGGGGGGGGTCTGAAAACATTCAATTGAAATATGGGTATGGAATGTAAGAGTCATACTGGACCAAGGAACAAATACACTGAGGTGGAGTAGGAACGAGGGGACATACAGCTCTTGATCATTGTATTGGTGTCAGGGGAATGTTGGAGGGGGGGGGGGTTGTCATCTATCGGCAGTTCGCAACGATTGACATTACACCAGGAAGCAGTACTGCCAACCTATATAATGAAATAATTATTTCTAACCTCAAATATCACAGGGTTAGAGTAACATTCTTTCAAACGATGATAATAATGCTTGGACATGTTATTACACAACACATGATCAATATTCTTGTTTTGGATCAAAATCACTTCCGAACGCTAAATATTGTACTGATATGATATGCTGTATTTAACGCACTAGTGTGTTGCGAACACAACAGTAAGTATAACAGTATAAAAGCCACGCGCACACGAACAACAGAATGGCGTCTACAGATAAATACTGCGTCTTGTTTTCAAATCTATTGGTTGGCTTCCCTCCAAGGGGTTCAAAAACAACTGTTTCTGTGGCAACATAACAGATGCAATAGCACCAACTATGGCCGTAGCTTTACCATGGTTATTTTTACGAACAGTTGGCGGTACTGATGCAACATAAGATGCAATATCACCAACTATGTCCGTAGCTATACCATGGTTATTTTTACGAACAGTTGGCGGTACTAATGCAACCTAACAGATGCAATAACAACTATGGCCGTAGCTATACCATGGATACTTTTACCAACAGTTGACGGTACTGATGCAACATAACAGATGGAATATTACCAACTATGGCCGTAGCTATACCATGGTTATTTTCACGAACAGTTGGCGGTACTAATGCAACCTAACAGATGGAATATTACCAACTATAGCCGTAGCTATACCATGGTTATTTTTACGAACAGTTGGCGGTACTGATGCAACCTAACAGATGCAATATCACCAACTATGTCCGTAGCTATACCATGGTTATTTTTACGAACAGTTGGCGGTACTAATGCAACCTAACAGATGCAATAACAACAACTATGGCCGTAGCTATACCATGGTTATTTTCACGAACAGTTGGCGGTACTAATGCAACCTAACAGATGGAATATTACCAACTATGGCCGTAGCTATACCATGGTTATTTTCACCAACAGTTGGCGGTACTAATGCAACCTAACAGATGGAGTGGAGTGGAGTGTTAAATTTAAGGGCCCGTCAACAACAAGGTCATTTGGGCCCGTAATAAAACAAAAACTAAAACTCAAGTATTAAAATAAGACTAAAATGCTAGACAAAGAAAATTCTAAATAAAACGCTAGATATAAAAAAAAACTCTCACGTCTAACACTTTAAAATGAGTCAACAACACAGGCTTTATAAAACACTAAGTGGTGAAAAAAAAATATCATAAAGGTAATCTGAAAAGCTAAAAACTGCGTAAAACGTGAATACAAGTCAGACTTGTTTAGCGAACCCAATATGGGCAACGAAACGCAACGCCTTAGAGACAGAATCTGGTTCGTCGCCCAAAATGGAACCAATTGTTCGCCCCAGGCCAATGGACTGGCGCTCACGACCGTATTGCGGACAATCTACGAGGACATGAGTCACAGAAAGTTGGACGCCGCACCTCGGACATACAGGCTCTTCGTCCCCACGCAGGAGGTGTCCGTGAGTGGCTGGCGTGTGACCTATCCTCAGGCGGGTGAGAATGACTTCTTCCCGCCTGGAATCCCTACAGGACGTCACCCAGGGTTGTACGCTGTCCTTAATCGTCCGCAATTGAGTGCCAGTCAACGTTTCCCATGATTGCTGCCATACAGCTAGAAGATACCGATGGAAATAACGTCACACATCTGTATAAGGTAGTACGGGTTGAGAATTCCGGCAGGCGGCATGCGGACTTGGCGGCCGCATCCGCCTCCTCGTTGCCGGGGATTCCCACGTGGCCTGGGGTCCAGGTAAAAACGAGCTGGTATCCGCATGAAAGTAACTGAGATACGAGTGTCTGAATTTTAATAAGCAATGCCGAGCTGCCGACAAACCGTTGCAGCGTCTGAAGAGCACTAAGAGAGTCACAACAGACTATAAAGCTTCCAGGGACTGAACCGGATATAAACAGCAGGAAATAAAATATGGCAAAAAGCTCGGCAGTAAAAGCGGAGCTATTGTCCGGAGGACGGTACTGGTGAACCGCACCATTATACACAAAACTACAACCTGTAGTACCCCTCACCTGGGATCCATCAGTAAATACCGGAATGTAATTTCGGTAACGTCCCAGGGTTTCGGCGAACAGTTGACGAAACACCGATTGAGGGGTGGCTACCTTGGCACAGCGAGAAAGCTCTAGATCGAAACGGGCACGTTGGAGTTCGCAAGGAGGATAGCGGCCAAGAGTAAAACGCTCTACGGCAGGCACTCGGAGGTCATGCGCGGCGAGCAATTCACGAAACCGAATACCGCTTGGGCGAGAGATGGTGCTTTTCTGCATATAACGATGAACCAGTTCCGGACGCAGAACAGGGTTAAAAGAAGTATGACCTGGGTGAGCCGCTAACCTTGCTACATAAGAGCACAGCATATACGAGCGACGTACCGAGAGTGGCGGCTCTCCGGAATCAGCGTAGAGACACTCGACTCGACTAGTGCGGAAAGCCCCAGTGGCAAGACGGATACCAGCATTATGTACTGTATTTAAAAGGCGAAGTTTAGAGGCGGACGCCGCGCCATAAATAAAACAGCCGTAATCCAATTTTGAGCGGACCAGTGAGCGATACAACCTCAACATAACTGTGCGATCGCCACCCCAAGATGCCCCAGACAAAACCCTGAGTACCCGAAGTGAACGATCGCACGAAGCTGGCGAATATGGTGCTCCCATTTGAGTGTGCTGTCGAGGTGAAGGCCCAGGAACTTAAGGTGCGGAACAAACGGTAAACGTGTGCCACACAGATCAAGGTCGGGTGGAGGGTGTACACCACGAAGTCGATGGAAGTGCACACACTGCGTTTTCGTGGGGGAAAACTGAAAATATTACCAACTATGGCCGTAGCTATACCATGGTTATTTTTACGAACAGTTGGCGGTACTGATGCAACCTAACAGATGGAATATTACCAACTATGGCCGTAGCTATACCATGGTTATTTTCACGAACAGTTAGCGGTACTAATGCAACCTAACAGATGGAATATTACCAACTATGGCCGTAGCTATACCATGGTTATTTTCACGAACAGTTGGCGGTACTAATGCAACCTAACAGATGCAATATCACCAACTATGGCCGTAGCTATACCATGGTTATTTTCACGAACAGTTGGCGGTACCAATGCAACCTAACAGATGAAATATCACCAACTATGGCCGTAGCTATACCATGATTATTTTTACGAGCAGTTGGCGGTACTAATGCAACCTAACAGATGGAATATTACCAACTATGTCCGTAGATATACCATGGTTATTTTCACGAACAGTTGGCGGTACTAATGCAACCTAACAGATGGAATATTACCAACTATGTCCGTAGCTATACCATGGTTATTTTCACGAACAGTTGGCGGTACTAATGCAACCTAACAGATGGAATATTACCAACTATAGCCGTAGCTATACCATGGTTATTTTCACGAACAGTTGGCGGTACTAATGCAACCTAACGGATGCAAAAAATAAATAAATATTTTGTTGTTTAACGACGCTGTCAATTGCCAGGATCACATCAGTGTCGCCGGTGTGCCGGAATTTTGTCCCGCAGGAGTTCTTTTACATGCCAGTAAATCTACTGACATGGAGCTGTCGTTTTTAAGCACACTTAAAAACCATCGGCCTGGACCGGGTTTGAACCCGCGACCTTGGGATTCGTAGGCCAACGTCTAACCAACTGAGCCACCCAGGCCGACTAACGGATGCAATATCACCAACTATGGCCGTAGCTATACCATGGTTACTTTTACCAACAGTTGACGGTACTGATGCAACATAACAGATGCAATATCACCAAACATAACCAGACTGAGCCATAATGGGGGTGGGGTATCCCATGTTCGTGCCCCGCTCAGGTGGGTACTAGTTTCACTTCATGTAAGGGAGAGATGGGGTTCTAAACTCCTCTCTCCCATAAGGGGCACCTGCTATATACCCCCTCTCAACTTTAACATTACAGTTACTTTGTTTCCCTTAAAACTGAACAACTCATAACTCAGAACTTCTCTGTTGTATCGTAACCTTGAAACAGCTCAGTCTGTCTCAACACACTCACCCTTAAACCCTGACATCCCCGCCGGCTCGCTTATATACTCGAGTATTAGGTACCGGCAATTTTTCTGCAAATTCACGTTTTCCAAAGTTTCTCTGGAATCGGTGTTTGTTCACTACGGTTCTATCCATTTCAGTCCAATTCCATTCTCAATAGTATCCACGTTTCCATGTTGAGTTCAATCCGGAATGAGATCAATTTGGATACACAAGGCTCAACCATCAATAATGCAAGCGTTTATATTGATTAGTTGGCAAACCTGGAGTCGATGCCGCTTCTAAGAGGATCGGATCCAAGGATTCAATCCGGAATGAGAACTCAAATCGACCGACTTCACTTTCTCATGAAAACGCGAGTATTTTGCCTCCATTGAATATTGGTAGTGTCCTGTCTGCCCTAAGTAGGCACAGGCTCGTTCAGAAACTCTATACCTAGATTTCATTGAAAATACACGTTTTGAGGTGTGTGCAAATGTCCATCTTCACACACAGACACGGACGTGAGTCTCACTTATTTATCAGTTATCACACACAGGAAGTCCGGATTAGCTGAGCTGCTTGTGACGTCATGCTACTTCTCGTCCTAGAAGTGCACAATCGCTTAGTCGGGATAAACACTTAGTAATTCCTGCCTGCAGCTACAGTACGTTTTAGTACTTCAAGACCGTATTCCTATACAATACCTTCCACTTTCTTTGCATAACACCAACAAATGCAAACTTGCAATTGAAAACTATAAGAAGGTATTTTGCCTTTATCACGTACCAATTTTCATACTCCAGCCAAAACTTCTGAATTCACTGGATACACACACACACACACACACAGACACACCCACACCTACACACACAAACACACACAGACACAAACACACACAAACACACACAGACACACACACCCACACACAGACACACACACGCACACACTCACACACACAAACACACACAGACACAAACACACACAAACACACACAGACACACACACCCACACACACGCACACACACAAACACACACAACACACACACAAACACACACAACACACAAACACACACACAAACAAACACACACACAAACACACACACAAACACACACACAGACGCGTAAAATTAAATTATTTAGTTGTTTAACGATGCTGTCAATTTTCAGCGTCGCCGATGTGGCGGAATTTTGTCCCTTTGGAGTTCTTTTACATGCCAGTAAATCTACTGACATGGAGCTGTCGTTTTTAAGTCTGGGCCAGATTTGAACCCGCGACCAGCTCATGGTCCTAGTACAATGAAGGGGACAGCAGACAGCAGCGTGCAGTTCGGTGCCTCCTTTGAGGAACCCTCATAATCAGGGGTCGTTCCTCTGCAGAGTTGCAACATCTTAACGTGAACCTTTGTATCTAATGACCTGGAGTTCACAATTTTGGCAAATGAGTCACTTCCCTAAAATGAGGGTTGTTATTTGTCTTCATGGACAGGGATAAGGGTTTCCCTTTTCTAAACAGTGAACACAGTCATTAGTTGTTCTATGTGAACCAAGTGCACATGCCCTGACTAAACAGACTCTAGCCCAAGTTTTGTAAACGTCGTTCTGCTGGTTACGTTGCCAACTTACCTCCAATGTTTACTCGCTGCCTAAGTAAGTGGGAGAAAGACGGAGTAGTTGAAAACATCGTTTACGTCTTATAAGCTAACTGTACTCCATAAACTGACAATAGCATTTAAATTGCGTTATTTTGAGCGAGTTCTTTGCTTTGATCTAGCACTACTATCGTAAACGTGACTCCTGCTTCAGATATCGCTGTGAATTGTTTAGTGACTTGGTGCATTTCTGCCTGGTGAACAAACTGCATCTCTTGTGTATATGTCTCTGTGTGTGTGCGCGTGCGTGTGGATTGAATTAAAACTGAATAATTGTTATAATAAGTTAAGTAAAGCCTTGGGTCGGAATATAATAACATAATGTCCAAAAGTTAAGCATAATTTAAAAAACAGAGAACTGAAATGTAAAACGGTGAGCAAGTGCTATTTAACATTAATACAGTGTGTTGGAATTAACGGGGGGATGGGGGAGGGGGATTTCCCTCTCTTATTCAGAATCACAACTCTTTTGTTTTTAGTTGGCGTCCTCCAAAGCAGTGAATGAATGAATGAATGAATGAATGAAACGGGTGAAATGATACTCAAATGAGCCCGAGGTCCACAGAGCGAGATTCGAACTGGCGACCTCTTGGACTACCACCACAACTCCAGCAGTAACGATTCCGTTCCTCGCAACTCGCTGTTCTATTTTCCTCAGCAGTGATACATTTGTGACTGGACGTGCTTCCACGTCAGGTGGGGATCTGTACACAAAACTAGATATACCTACATATATCACACTCACATCACTTTCTCTACTCATGTACTAGCCATTCTCACAAACTCTCATTGCTATATCTTCTTTGTGTTAGTTGAGATAAACATTTGTACAAAGTATCTTATTACAAGGGGAATATGGGAATACAGTAGACTTTGAACGATAGTCAAATCTTTTAAAGCTTTGAAATTCCGTTCTCTTTGCACGGCTAAGATATAAAAAAATGAAGAACGATGTTCCATTTGACGAAAGTTTTAAGTTTTCCGAAAGTCTCACAAAGAACAAAAAATATCTCCGAAATGGTTCACTCTACAAAAAAATTTATTTGTACTTTTGTTGGTGTGGGTGTGAAGTAAAGTAGACAGATGTAGTCGAGATAAACACTTTTATTTCCGTAAACAGTAACTTTGTGCACTCGTTGCAACAACAAGAAAGTCTTTTCCGATTCTCCAACAGCACGGCTCCGAATTCGTAACACAAAGAACTAACTCTTCTCCGTCGGCACAACTCTTCACATCGTCTGTCCGTCTCCGTCGGCACGACTACTCAACCTTCACATACGTCTGACTGTTCTCCGTCGGCACGACTACTCAACCTTCACATACGTCTGACTGTTCTCCGTCGGCACGACTACTCAACCTTCACATACGTCTGACTGACTCCTGTCGCACTTTACCGCTATTTATATCTCCCAGGCACTATTCTGGAAGCTTCAGGAACGTTCACTTATTGCGGCGAGATACAAAGTAGAAGACACCAGAAGAATCTATCCTTTTCTCTCTTTCGGCAAGCGCCCCAACAATGCGGCCATTCTCTGTCTCTTTCCTTCGGCTCCTTTGCGGTAGCGCCGACAATAATGCGATGGGTGACACTGCGGTTGTCGGCAATTAGATGCGGCGGGCGCGGTGACAATAAATTGTGTATTTTAGCAAGATCTACATTTTTTTGTACAGCACGATTTTGTCTATCTCTTACGGTTTACCAGTTATACAAAAGTCATCCAGAGTAAACAGAACTACATGAGCTATAGCCAGAAAATTTAAGATATACATTTCATTTGTATAAAAATATCTTGAATATATGGCATTTTAGTCAAAGTTGTTAAAGCAATTTTCGAGAAAATAAAATTTTTGAAAACTTTCCATGTAAAGGATAGTTTAGGGTGGAGGAATTCCTCAAATTCTTAGTGTCGCATCCTTTTAACCGAATTTTAATTCTTGAGTTATACTGTTCAGACTGTCACACTGCCCCCCCCCCCTCCACACACCCACACATACATACACGGACCTTTTTCTAAAAATGTTTTTTTTTTTATTCAGGGGGCCTCAAAACATACTTTTCCGGTGAAATCTCGATATCAAAATTTTGGGTACAATTACAATGCAATACTTCCTCTACTAGAAGGCATTGAAGATACAGACGTTTCGCCAAGTATTGCGCTGGGCATCTTCAGGGTAACGACCGTGTGACTAAGGTGGTGGCGATTGGCGGGCCGAGCCTGGTGTAGCCGGCATTTTATTACAGCTCTAGTGTGCGTCTGAAAGGTTATCCATGCTTTCTGTAAACGGAGCGCTTCTTCCTTTCGATTGAAGTTGTCTCCGTGTTTGTACATTTCTATGGCTTCCCTTTTGGGAGTGTGTTATATATCTACACAAAACATGGCAGCACAAGTGTGGTCTGTAATAACGGGTGATCCAAAAGAGTGTGAACCGGCTGCGCTGTACGCTCGTCGCCGACTGCCGCTGCCATAGAACAGCGCGGATAAAACCATAACTGTTTAATAATTCTGTCCTGAAACACACTTTCAATATTATTGTTCTCATCGAAAGATTGGCGTATGTGCTATTGCAGAGTCTAGTTGAAAAAAGGCAAAATCACGCTCCCTGTTTGTTAATTCTCTATTCATGTATGTACGGGCGTCAACTGTTGACTGAAGAAATTGAGCCTATAACTCTTTCTCCGCTAATGGCGCACCATACACCAAAGGGCATTTCATGAATAATATTGGTTTTTGCAAAGAGCCATAAGAAATGTCTGCCTGTTGTGAAAGGCGCCAAAGTGATTTTTGGGGGGAATTTTCCAAACGATGACCCATGTCATCTAATGCTTGTTCCGTAAGAACCGCACGCCGTCTTTTAGGTTTCTGAGCCTGAAATGGATTGTTGTACGGACTGGCAAGCTGACTGAGTTAACGCACGCCGTGCACTAGATGAGTCACTCTGTGACTAAGTAAAGCACACTGGTAATAATGCAGCCACACGATATCGCGTCAACTCAATATCTACTGATTGTGAGCAAAGCAGAGAAAAACAAGTGATGCTCGTGAGCTGTTGTTATCGTGTTTCCGCGTGCGCAGTGGTTCACGTGTATTTGGATCTCTGAGTAGATAAGGGGATAGGTACGTGCTTCAATAACAGAGCATCAGACCCATTCGTTGTAGGTGATGAAGTTGAAATGTGGGGCAGTCTGTGGGGGTAAGAGGATGGCGTGGTTCTCGGACAAGACCATATACAGCTCGCCTGGCATCCACTAGGAACAGGACTTGTACAAAGGAACGCAGAGCTAGCTCGCTCCCTCAACAACCTGAGGTATGTAGGTATATTCCACCATGCTTTACTTTTCGACACTGTGCGTGGAAGTGTCTGTATTTTTACTTTCTCTACTACGTATACTAAGTAGAGGAAGTACTGTATTCCATAAAAAATGCAATGTCCAGATTTCACAGGAAATATATGTTTTGAGGTCCCTTGAATACACTAAAAGCATTTTCAGGAAAACGTCCGTGTGTGAACAGCACAACTCAAAAAACCAAAATTCGGTTTGGTATTAAGTTTCATGTATTTCAAGGGTGCGACACAAAGAATTTGAAGAAAATTGCTCAACCCTATGCTATGCTTCACATGGAACATTTTCATTTTGTCAAAAATGGCTTTAACGATTTTGATTCAAATGTCATATTTAAATTATTTTTATAACAAATGAAATGTATATTTTGAATTTTCTGCCTATAGCCCACGCAGTCCTGTTTACTCTGGATGACTTTTGTATAACTGGTAAACCGTAAGAGATAGACCAAATCTTACTATACAAAAAATGCAAATCTTGCTAAAACACACAATTTATGTCCAATTGCAATTTTGTTGTTGTAGAGTGAACCATTTTGGAGATATTCCTTGTTGCTTGTGTGAGTTTGCAATACTTCAACTTTTCTTAAATGAGAAGTCATTATTCACTTTTTTTATCTCTTGACCATGCAAGGAGAATGGGATCTCAAAGTCTTCATATAGCGACGACCTCTCGCTCAAGGTCTACTGTATTCCCTTTGTACCTATAAGAAAATTAGCAATAAGTTAATTTGTACTAGTGTTTAAGATGAAGTAGATATAGAAATAAGAGTTTGTAAGAGAAAGTCATGTGTGGTATGTTGAGAAGACATTACCTACGCTGCTCCCGAAACGTGTAGATACAAGGTCGAGGCTTGATGGATATGGCTTCTTCGCTCCGCCCGCCGCTTGTCAATTGGATTATAAGCCACACTCGCTGCCCGTCCATTCATCAGCCTGCTTTAACTCGTCGGTAGGTATGTTTACACCGGCAGTCTTCGTTTGGTGCTCTCAGTGCCTTTGTCTCTGTGCAACATTACTCAAGTCAACTATATATGTACCTTCCTAGGATGAAGCTCTTCGGGAAAATCCCCCACCCTCCCTTCACCTGCAACAGTCTTCACTTTTTCTAACCATTTTTTCTTAAAATGCCATGTGCTTAAGATATTTTCCTGATAAATGAATTAACAGTTCAGACGAGAACAAGACCATGGCACTGAAGATGTCTGCCGCAGTTATGGACGAAACGTCTGGAAACTCGTAACTCCAGCAGACCACGGAAATAACTTCTAGTTAAAGCTTTTGTATAACTGATAAACTGTAGGAGATAGGGAAAATATCAGTACACAAAACTCTGATGTGTTGCACTCACATGACTTTCTCTACTCACTCTTGTACTAACCATTCTTACAAACCTATATTTCTATATCTTCTTCGTGTTACTTGAGATAAACATTTGTACAAATTATCTTATTGCTTATTTCCTTGTAGGTACAAGGGGAATACTGTAGACTCAGAGTGATAGTCAAATGTTTTAAAGCTGCTCTGTATATGAAGACTGAAATTCCGTTATCTTTACACGACAGTTTGTGAGACTGCCTTTGTGGTTTGCCAGGAAAAAATACAAACTGGCTTGAGAATTCAATGTCATTCTGGCAGTTTGTCACAGTAGCTCAATGGTTAGAGCAGCCGCCTGGTAAGCGGAAGGCCTGTGGTTCAAATCCCAGCTGTGGCATTGAATTTTTAAGTTCCAGTTCTACCTTTCAAACATTGCCCACACACGGCTTGTGTGCTTAAAAACACCAACAGTAAGTTTGTTGGCATAAATAAGTAATAAATAAAAACATATTGTTAGGGCCGAGACTCCCAGCGCCATCTGTTGGTAACACTCGGAACTAGTACATGTTCCGCGGAAGGTCCACAAGTTTCGAGACGTTTCGTTACCCTTCGAGATGATTCTCGCTAGAATGCGCTGGCCTATAAATAGGGCGGTCGACGTGTCAAATGTATTTTTTGTGGGTTAACCATTTCCGAGATATTCGTCGTAATTTGTTTGAATTTTCTATATCTACTTGTCATTTTGTCAAATAGGAAGTCATTCGTTTCTTATGCCCTGGATATATGTATATAGAGAAGGCACACATCGACCAGTCTTAAAACATTTGTCAACCACTTCCTATGTCTAGTATTGCCATTGTATGTATACCTCCACAAATATGCAATAAAACAGTAAACCCCAGCGCACCAGCCGTTACCTCCCGACCGCTGCGTCCCCCACCTCTGGCCACCAAAGGCGTCAATGTTGGGGTGCAGTACTGGAGGGTGGGAGGTGGTCAGCACCTGGGGCAGCTACTTTTCAAATAACTAGCTCCTCAATTTTTCGCACCCAGAGGTTATGTTCTTTTAAGACGAAATAATGACAGACTCACACCAATACCCCATTAGATTACTTAGATTGGCACAAATAAACGCCCAGAGAAGCAGATTGGTTGTGTCGGAAATTAAGAAGATTATAGATGAATTAAATGTCGATATTTTATGCATACGGGTCAATCCACGTCAAATCGAACACCCCTAAAACACGACTTTTTCGTAGGAGGTTCAAAAATTTTTTATGAATAATAGGCATCAAATAAGGAGACCCGTATTTTTTTATTTCCGTGTTTTTAAATTACTTGCTTAGTTATGGCTATTAGAAGCTAAGCAATTTCTGCGCGCACCGTAATATAAAATCACTTGTTACTCTTAAGTTCATATAGAGCTGAGAGTTGGGGTTTGGCGCAATGGAAAGGTTAAATATAAAACTTTTAACAACTTTCGATCAATCATTATTACACATAAATTTTGGACTGTTTTTTTTTTGATGGTATATTTTGTAAAACCAAAACTAGAATTTAAATCGATGTGCTAAACATCTAAAAAAATACAGACGCATTCCCTGACATTTTATCCATAAAATAAGATGTTGAAAACTATGGAGCTTGCACTAGTGCATTTCCTACAATTTTTTTTTTTTCTGGAGGCCTGCAAGCGCACACGGACGAGTAACAAGCCAGGTGACTGCAGACAGCATGCGAGTTGCCGCGTCAGCTATGCTAGTCAGATTACTTCTTCTTACTAAGGCAGTACAGTCCATGCAGAAAAATGTCTCCACGATGTACCTTCTTTCTGATACTCCTGTGAAATCTGATACGTGCTTTTGAACTTTTGATTTTTTTTTTAAAAAATTTTCTGATGTAAACAGTTCTTTGCTTTTAGCTTCTTCCTTCATGTACGTCCATACATTTGAAATAATTTCTCTACTCTGACTGTGTAATGTTTTGGTCCCTAATTTAGAACGTACATGTGGCATAATTGATTTACGCTATGATCAATGTCTCACAAATTCACTATATTCACTCTTTATCGCAAAGATCTATGTCTTCAAGTGCACGCTGCACTAAAAAACCACCTTTGAATTAGCAAGACTGTCTCAGATCATGCAGACATCACTACCTTCCCCCTCCCACCCCATGTGCATGGTTCCATTTACAGAATTATACAATATGAGCTGATGAAACAGACAAAAGCTATGGATTCGCCAACAGGACTTCCAGTCAAGGTCAGGGGCCAAGAACGATGGGTCCAGCTATGCTTTAAAATTACACTCCTTCATTCCTTTGTCAAAAACTGAAGCTTTAGTGAAACAATTTTCTTTCGAAGAAGGAGGTAAAGCTGTGTGTTGTATGGAAACATTAGTTTAAAATGCATATTTTAAAAACATTTTGAAGATGTTAATAGTGTACATATAATAGTGTCAGCTAGAAATGCTCTCCTTACTGTACTGTTGTGACGTTCATGGAACCTCAAGCAGTGGACAGTTGCCGTAAGGGAAGGTGGCAATAAGTACTTAAAAATTCAACGAACTGGTTTGAGAATTTAATGCCATTCTGGCAGTTTGTCACAATAGCTCAATGATTAGAGCATCCGCCTGGTAAGCGGAAGGTCTGTGGTTCAAGTCCCAGTTGTGGCAATGAATTTTTAAGTTCAAGTTCTACCTCTCAAACTTTGCCCACACACGGCTTGTGTGTTTAAAAACACCAACAGTAAGTTTGCTGGCATAAATAAATAATGATTTGTTATTGTTTTATAGTACTTATTTTTGAGAGTGATTATGTGTTGTTGTTGTTGTGAAATGTTATAATTTGTGTTTTTGTTTATATTTTCTTGTTTTTTGTTTTTATGATATATAATTTAACTTATTTACCTTTATAATTTGTTATATATTATATTATTTTGTAATTTTATTTTATAATTTTTCTGAAAAGTATGTCGTATGTATGA